>ML663008.1:24907969-25622969 GCA_007570785.1 Antilocapra americana | reverse complement strand
TAGCGAACCTTGCAGTTTGTCGTCAGATCTGCCTTTTCCTTCAGACCACTGTAGACTATTCTGTAGCTAATATTTGGCTGTTACAAGTTTTGTTTCTCCTGCCTATTGGAGATACTTTTCCCTATTCATATTTATTTAACACCAGCTGTCCATCACTTACTATTCACAGTAAGGCACTTGAAAAACCAATGTGAATAAAACAGATAATGTCTCTTGCCCTCATAGAACTTTCTGTCTAAAAGAAGAAACAGAAAAGTGAACAGACAATGATAAATAACTTAAAAGCGATGATGGTAATTTCTCACTGTACGTAGCCGTAAATAAGGAAATAAAATACCCTGTCCTTTTCCCCCTAGTTTTAGTCTCTGGTGAAAGATGGCGGTGACTCTGTGGAGCGACACTACCCAGTGTTACATCTGTATTACATCTGTATTCATACTCTTGACTCTTCACTAACTGGCCATGTGAGAGTGCACAAGTTAAACTAACAGAATGTTAATTTCATATGCACCACTTTATTTCAGACAGATTACCTGTGAAAAGAAGGCAGTGGTAGTTGGTTTGCATTAGAACTTGAGGTGTAAAGGAAGAGGGAAATGTTAACTTATTGCAAAGATGGCAAATGTTGCTAATAAAATAAGCTTATTAGATACAGATAGTAAATACTTCCTTATCTCTAATATTTTATTTTCTAAAAGGTTTATTCAGGAATCAGGAAAAATATCTAGGGCTTTGTATGTTAATCTCTGTATCTACATGTGTGCATTCTCGGTGGCTTAGTTGTTTCCAAGTCTTTGCAGCCCCATGGTGTGTAGCCTGTCTGGTACTTCTGTCTTTGGAATTGTCCAGGCAAGAATACTGAAGTGGGTTGCCATTCCCTATTCCAGGGGATGTTCCCCACTCAGGACTCAAACCCGCCTCTCCTGCATTGGCAAGCGGATTCTTTACCACTAACAGCATTTGGAAGCCCTATTTAATATTTATATCATGATAGCTAACACTTATTGAGCAATTAATTTAGAGCTGGTTATCTAGCTAAGTACTTTATAAAAATTATCTCAACTTATCTTAAAAACAGGCCAGTGAGAGTTAAAGGTAATAGACCCTATTTTATCAATGAAGAAACTAGTGTTAATGGGCAAGTAATTGGAAGAGTTAACATTAAAAAATGTTATTTTATTAATATAGTTAATTTACAATGCTGTGATAGTTTCAACTGTATAGCAAGGTAAAGCAACAAGTATACTCTGTAGCACAGGGAACTTCACTCAGTATCTTGTAATAACCAGTAATAGAAGAGAATCTGAAAAAAATATATATGTATAAATGAATCACTTTGCTGAACACTTGAAACTAACACAGCACTGTGTATATGTTAATCCTATACTCCTAATTTATCTCCCTCCATCCCCCACTATCACCTTTGGTAAGCAAACAGAAGATTGTTTTCTATATCTGTGAGTCTATTTCTGTTTTATAACTAAGTTTATTTGTATCATTTTTTTTTTAGATTCCGCTTTTAAGTGATATCATTATGGTATTTATTTTTCTCTGTCAGTCTTACTTCACTTAATATGATAATCTCTAGGTCCATCTAAGTTGCTGCATAGGGCAATTTTCATTCTTTTTATGGTGGAATACTATTCAAGTGTGTGTGTGTGTGTTTACCACATCTTCTTCATCCATTCCTCTGCAGACATTTAGATTGCAGACATTTAGATTGCTTCTGTGTCTTGGCCATTGTAAAAAGTGCCGCTATGAGCATTGGGGTGTGTGTATCTTTTTGAATTAGAACTTTCTCTGGATATATCCCCAGGAGTGGGATTATAGGATCATCAGTTCAGTTCAGTCACTCAGTCGTGTCTGACTTTGTGACCCCATGGACCGCAGCATGCCAGGCCTCCCTGTCCATCACCAACTCCTGGAGTTTACTCAAATTGATGTCCATTGAGTCAGTGATGCCATCCAGCCATCTCATCCTCTGTCGTCCCCTTCTCCTCCTGCCCTCAATCTTTCCCAGCATCAGGGTCTTTGCAAATGAGTTAGTTCTTCCCATCAAGTGGCCAAAGTACTGGAGTTTCAGCTTCAACATCAGTCCTCCCAATGAACACCCAGGACTGATCTTTAGGATGGACTGGTTGGATCTCCTTGCAGTCCAAGGGACTCTCTAGAGTCTTCTCCAACACCACAGTTCAAAAGCATCAAATCTTCCGCGTTCAGCTTTCTTTATAGTCCACCTCTTACATCCATACGTGACTTCTGGAAAAATTATAGCCTTGACTAGATGGACCTTTGTTGGCAAAGTAATGTCTCTGCTTTTTAATATGCTGTCTAGGTTGGTCATAACTTTCCTTCCAAGGAGTAAAGGTCTTTTAATTTCATGGCTGCAGTCATCGTCTGCAGTGATTTTGGAGACCAGAAAAATAAGGTCTGTCACTGTTTCCACTGTTTCCCCATCTATTTCCCACGAAGTGATAGGACTGGATGCCGTGATCTTAGTTTTCTGAATGTTGAACTTTCAGCCAACTTTTTCACTCTCCTCTTTCATTTTCATCAAGAGGCTCATTAGTTCTTCTTCATTTTCTGCCATAAGGGTGGTATCATCTGCATATCTGAGGTTGTTGATATTTCTCCCGCAATCTTGATTCCAGCTTGTGCTTCTTCCAGCCCAGCATTTCTCGTGATGTACTCTGCATATAAATTAAATAAGCACGGTGACAGTATACTGCCTTGACATACCCTTTTCCCAATTTGGCCTCAGTCTGTTGTTCCATGTGCAGTTCTAACTGTTGCTTCCTAACCTGCATACAGGTTTATTAAGAGACAAGTCAGATGGTCTAGTATTCCCATCTCTTTCAGAATTTTCCACAGTTTATTGTGATCCACATAGTCAGAGGCTTTTGCATAGTCAATAAAGCAGAAATAGATGTTTTTCTGGGACTCTTGCTTTTCTGATGATCCAGCAGATGTTGGCAATTTGATCTCTGGTTCCTCTGCCTTTTCTATAACCAGCTTGAACATCTGGAAGTTCACAGTTCACGTATTGCTGAAGCCTGACTTGGAGTATTTTGAGCATTTTTAGCATGAGCATTTGAACACTTTACTATTGTGTGAGATAAGTGCAATTGTGCAGTAGTTCATGAAATGTTCTTTTGGTATCTCTCATTTTCTTGAAGGGATCTCTTGTCTTTTCCATTCTGTTGTTTTCGTCTGTTTCTTTGCACTGATCACTGAGGAAGGCTTTTTTAAATCTCTCCTCATTATTCTTTGGATCTCTGCATTCAAATGGGAATATCTTTCCTTTTCTGCTTTGCTTTTGGCTTCTCTTCTTTTCACAGCTATTGTAAGGCCTCCTTAGACAGCCATTTTGCTGTTTTGCATTTCTTTTTCTTGGGGATGCCCTTGATCCCTGTCTCCTGTTCAGTGTCACAAACCTTCATCCATAGTTTATCAGGTACTGTGTCTTATCAGATTATATGGTAACTCTAGTTTTCCAACGAACTGTTCTCCGTGGTGGCTGTAGCAGTTACATTCCCACACCAGTGTGCACTGTGGGGGTTCCTTTTTCTCCACACTCTCCCCAGCATATGTTATTTGTGGACTTTTAAATGATGGCCAGTCTCACTGGTGAGGTGACACCTCATTTTAGTTTTGATTTGGGTTTCTCTGATAATTAGCAGTATTGGGCATCTTTTCAGTTGCCTGTTAGCCACGTGTAGTCGTCTTTGGAGAAATGAAGGTTTTCTGCCCATTTTTTGATTGAGTTGTTTGTTTCTTTGATATTAAGCTGTATAAGATGTTTGTATATTTTGGAAATGAATCCCTCGTTGGTCTCATTGGGCAAATATTTTCCCCCAGTCTGTAGATTGTCTTTTTGTTTTGTTTATAGTTTCCTTTGCTGTGCAAAACCTTTTAAGTTTGATTAGATTCCATTTGTTTCTTTTTGTTTTTATTTCGATTACTTGTAGGACATGGAACCAAACATATTGCTGTGGTTTACGTCAGGGTATTTTGTATATGTTTTCCTCTAGGAGTTTTATAATATCGGGTCTTACATTTAGGTCTTTAATCTATTTTGATGTTTTGAGTACCGTATCTCTTTAGTGCCAATGGAATTTTTCACAGAACTAGGACAAAATTTTTAAATTTGTATGGAAACACAAAAGATCCTGAATAAGCAAAGTAATCTTAAAAAAGAATAACAAAGATGGAGGAATCATTAGTATTACTTAAAAATGCCATTGATGATTTGGTTGGGATTGTGTTGAATCTGTAGATTCCCTTAGGCAGTATGGTCATTTTCATAATATCTGAAAACATGGTGTATTATTCCATCTGTATTGTCTTCAGTTTACTTCATCACTGTTTTAAAGTTCTCAGGGTATAGGTATAAATACCTCCTTATGTAGGTTCATTTCTGGTTTTGTCTTTTTCTTTCTGTTTGATGAAATCATAAATGGGATTGTTTCCTTTTTTTCCATTTCTGAGAGTTGGTTTTAGTAGATAGAAATGCAGCAGATTTGTGTATTAATTTTGTATCCAAGGACTTTATTTTTTGGATTCCTTTTATTTCTTTTTCTTCTCTGATTGCTGTGTCTAGGATATCTGAATCTGTGTTGAATACAGATGGCTAAAGTGCGTGTCCTAGAAGAATACAAGAAAAAAAATATTTACGATCCTGGGGAAAGGAAGGATTTTAAAAGATATGTCAAATGCATGATTAACAAAAAAAAAACATATTGAAAATCATAAGCAGCTGTAGCTTCAGTAAATTTAGGATACTGGATGGATTGGCATCCTGAAGGTATAGAAATCCCATAGTTCAATAGTAAAAAGACCACGTAAATTTTATAAAGGCAAAAGGTATGAATGAACATTTCATGAAAGAAAATATGTATGTGAGACTATGATCAAAAAGCACACAAAAATATGCTCAATATTATGTGTTTTTAGGCAAATTAAAACCAAACACTGTATTTCTATTAGACTGCCTAAAAGTAAAAATTAAAAACCAGTGCTGCTGAGATTATGGAGAAACTGAAACTTGTATACCCTCCTGGTGGATATGTAAAATGGCACCTTGGAAAACAGTTTGGCAGCTTCTTAAAAGGGTATGATTAAAGAAACCTACCCTACTATCGATGCCTGGAGAATCCCATTGACAGAGGGGCTGGTGGGCTACAGTCCATAGGGTCACAAAGAGCTGGACATGACTGAAGCGACTTAGCACACACACACCCTAAGATCCAGTCATTCCACTACTCGATAGTCACCCAAGAGAAGAGAAAGCATGCAATAAGCCCCTTACCCAAAACCTTCAAGTTGGGGATTCTCAAAGATGTGAACATGCGCCTGGTTCCAGGAAGGAACTAGGAACCAGAATCCATGCCATCAACATCAGGCCTGAAAGAAGTTGCAACTTGTCTTCATTCTCCTCCTCCTCACAGTCCTTCATCTCTGCCACCTTGCACCTTCTCTCTCTTCCAGTCAATAATGCTTCTTGCTTGTTCTCTTTTTGCCAGCCCCTGTGTGCCATTTGTTGTACTGTATTACAGTACTTTTCTTGGTGCTGTATTTTAAGATTTAAAATATTCTTATTTTTTGTGTATATTATTTGTGTGAAAAGTATTAGAAACGTATTACAGTACATACAGTCAATTATGTTTGCTGGGTACTTAGACTAACTTTGTTGGATTTGTGAACAAACTAAAATTACAAATGTACTTTCAGTGACAAATTTACTTCTTTTCCCATTTGGATTCTCTGTCTCATTGCTGTGGCTTGGACATCCAAAATTATGTTGAATGAAAATGGCTGAAGTTGGTGTTCTTATATTATACCTGTTGTTCCTGATCTTAGAGGATACTCTTTCACTTTTTCACTACTGAGTATAGTGTTTGTTCAGGGTTTGTCATATATGGCTATACTCAATTTCTTCTAGAAATTTTCTAGCTTTACATTTTATATTTCTATCCAAGATCCATTTTGAAGTTACTTATGTTCCAGTTGTCCTGTATGGATGTGAGAGATGGACTATAAAGAAAGGTCAGTGCAGAAGAATTGATGCTTTTGAACTGTGGTGTTGGAGAAGACTCTAGAGAGTCCCTTGGACTGCAAGGAGATCCAACCAGTCCATCCTAAAGGAGATCAGTCCTGGGTGTTCATTGGGAGGACTGATGTTGAAGCTGAAACTCTAGTATTTTGGCCACCTGATGCAAAGAGCTGACTCATTTGAAAAGACCCTGATGCTGGGAAAGATTGAGGGCAGGAGGAGAAGGGGACGACAGAGGATGAGATGGTTGGATGGCATCACCAACCCAATGGACAGGTGTTTTGGTGGACTCTGGGAGTTGGTGATGGACAGGGAGGCCTGGTGTAATGGGGTTCATGGGGTCCCAAAGAGTGGGACACGACTGAACAACTGAACTGAACTGAACTATGTACAGGGTACACAAGGTATGTCAATATTCATTTGCTCTAGCGGTGTTTATTTAAGAAAAAACAGTTCTTTATCCACTGTTATCAAAAATCTTATTCATCTATGGGTTGGTCTGGACTTTTTCTTCCATTCTCTTCCTCTCCTGCTATCCTCTGCCAGTACCTCACTGTCTGTGATTATTGGTAAGTCTTGAAGTCAGATTGTATTAGTCTTCCAGCTTTATGCTTTTCACACTACTTTTTCCCACAGGTCTTAAAATCATATATTAGTAGTCTTCTAGCTTCATTGTTTTTCATAGTTGTTGTGGATACTGTAGGTCTTTGAAATTTCCAAATGTAGTTTAGAATTAGCTTCTCAGTTTCTATCCTTTTGGGATTTGATTTTATTTTTTTGATGAATTTTGGGGGCATTTACATTATAATTATATTGAGGCTCTGAATGCATGAAAAAGGAATGTCTCTACATTGATATTGTCTTTAATTTCTCCCAGCAGTGTTTTGTTGCTCTTAGTATATACATGAATACCCATCTTTTCAGATTTATACCTGTGTACTTCATATGTTTGATGCTATTTTACTTAAATTTTTGATTGTATTTGTTCATTGCCACTATATAGAAATACAGTGTTTTACTGTTTTTTTAATTGATCTTAAATCCTGCAACCTTAATTAACTCAGTTATTTTAGTAGATTTTTGTAATTTCTGACTGATTTTATATGTAGGCAATTATATTGTCAGCAGAAAAAAAAACAAATTAGATATTCCTTTTTTTGTTCTTTTGGCAATACTGTTTGGCTTGTGAGATCTTAATTTCCCTACCCAGGAATTGAACTTGCACCCTCAGCAGTGAAAGGGTGGAGTTTTAACTGGATCTTGAGGAAATTCCCTACTTCCTTTCCAATTTAGATTTTTTTTTTTTGGGTGGGAGGGGCATGGTGTTCTTTTCCTTTGCCAGATTTTCTAGCATAATATTGACTAGAAGTGATAAGAACATAAATCCTTGTTCTTATTCTGATTTTAGAGGTGCAGGGAGACATTCAGTCCTTTATCATTAAATATGATGTTCGGGGGCTTCCCTGGTGGCTCAGATGGTAAAGTGTCCATCTGCAATGCTGGAAACACAGGTTCGATCCCTGGGTCGGGAAGATCCCCTGCAGAAGGAAATGGCAACCCACTCCAGTACTCTTGGCTGGAAAATCCCATGGGCAGAGGGGCCTGGTAGGCTACAGTTCATGGGATTGCAAAGAGTCGGACACGACTGAGCGAGTTTACTTACTCTTAGGATGTTCCTATAGGTTTTTCATAGATACCTTTTATGAGATTATAGAAGTTATCTTCTATTCTTGGTTTGTTGAGAATATTTGTCAAGAATTGTTTTCTGTAATACTTTCAATTTGGTATTTAATGTTAAAGCAATCATTTTTGGATGTTAATCCAATCTTGTATCCTGACAAAGAACTCTTCTTCGTTATGAAATATTATCCTTTTCATTTATCATTGAATTTGATTTGGTAAAATTCTGTGTAGAATTTTTACATGTAAATTCATGAATAATATTGGTCTGTTGTTTTCTTGTAATAACTCTGAAAACTTTTGGTATCAATATAATGCCAGCATCATAAAATGAGGGGGAAATGTTTCCTTCAAGTCATAATCTGAACAGTTTGTGTAAAAAGAGTATTTATTCCTTAAATGTTTTTTAGAATTTGTTAGTAAAAGCAAGTAGATATGCAATTTTGTTGGGTGGATTTTTAACCCAATGGCAATTTTTTAAAATAATGTAGAGCTCTTTCATTAATCATGAGATTTGTCCCATTTAGTGGCATCAACTTATTCATAATATTCCTTTATTCTTTAAATATTTGCAAAGTTTGTGATGATGTTGCCTACCTTATTTCTGATATTGGTAATTTGTGTCTTCTGCATCATGAATTTTTCTTTTTTTTAAATTTTTTTGATTTTCCTTGTGATTTTTATTATTTCCTTTTTTTCTGCTTTGGGTTAAATTGCCATTGCTTCACTTAAGGTCATTGACTTTTAAAACTTTTTTTCCTAATATAGACTTCCAGTCCAATAAATTCATGTCTAAGGTACAGCTTTGGCAGCATCTCATATTTCGATGGGTTGTATTTTAACTTGCTTCAGTTCAGTTTCCTTTATAATTCTGCTTTGATTTTTCCTTTGAACTAAGGAAGATTAGAAAGATGTTACTTAGTTTACAAATATTTCTGATATTCCAGAGACCTTTCAGTTAATGATTTCTAAATTAACTGCTTTCAGAAAACTTACTTTATATAATTTGAATGCTTTTTAATTTTTTCTAATTTGTTTTATGCCCAGATGTGGTCTGTCGTGGTGAATGTTTAAAGTACACTTGAGAAGAATGGGTATCGTGCTGTCGTTGAGTATAGTGTTCTATAAATGTCAGGTCAAGTTGGTTCCCGTCTTACAGAACCTTACTGATTTTCCGTTGACCTGTCCTGTCACTTATTTAGCGAGGGATACTGAGCTCTCCCACTGTCATGCTTTCCTTGGCCTTCGATCGTTTCCTTCCATGTTTGTGGTGATTGCTGCTCTACAGAATACCTGAGAGCCTCCTCCCCCACATCTCTGGTGTTCCTTTTCTTCCCACTTGTCTCCTCTTCATTTCTCGGTCTTAAGAACTCTTGCCACCTTCTCTCAAACACTTAGGTCTGTCTTTTCAACTCAGAGAACTAAACTTGACTTTGCTGAGCTTTCCCCTCTGTGTGTTTTGGGCGAGAAACTCTATAAACAGTGAAATGGGGGAACTGTAGGGCTCAGCTTACTGGTTTCCCATCTTTAAGGGGTCTTTTTGTTTTGTTGTCAAATGTCTCTTGTCTTGAAAACTGTTGCTTCTTTTATTTTGTTTGGTGTTTTCCATCGTTTTGTTTTGTAGACTAAGTCGCAGTTACTCTATCTTCAGTTAGAAATTCTCCCCTTATGTACAGAATTTTAGCAAAAACTGTTCATTGTTTGGTATGTGGGACTATGTGACATGATAAAAATTCAGAACTGAATAAGTCAGTGTTATCAAGGAATTTATAGAACAAACAGGGAACTCGATACATATAAATTACCATAAAATCAGATAATAAACAGTACTCAAACTCTAGTATTATAAACTAAGTGATGTGACAACAGTAAGACGTAATTTAGTGTAAGTTCATAGGGGAAACAGTGATGATGTTTGCACTGAATTTTGTTAGATGAGTGAATTTTGTCGTTTGGAAAAGAAACACTTTGGTAGATGCTTTTTGTTATGTGATTATTAGCGCAACCAGTGGCATTTCTTGGTGCCTTCCTGAAATTATGAGAAAACCACTGAAGATTTCAGACTATTTCAGAACTTTTGCACATTGCTGATGGGAATGCAAAGTAGAATAGAATGCAAATGGTCTTGCCACTTTGGAAAACTATTTAGTAGCTTCTATAAAGTTATCATGTAATTCCAAAGTCCTACTGTTAGATATTTACTCAAGTGAAACGAAAATGTAGTTCACAGAAAAAAATACCTGTGCTGAATCTGTACAGTGACTGTTATTTAACAACAAGAAAGAGCAAATTGCTGATGCATGCACCATCTTTAGTGACTCCTAAGGGCATTGCCTCCAAGGATGAGTCAAAAGGCTCTGCATCATGTTTCAATTTGTGTAACATTTTGGAATAGGCAGACAGTAGGGGTAAAAATCAGACCTGTGAATTGTGGAAGTTGTCAACAAAGGGGCAGAGAGTAACTTTTTGTGCAATAGAACTGTTATGATTGTGTTTGTGGTTACACAGGGGTATGCCTGTGTGGTCAGTTACATCTAACTCTTTGGGACTGCATGGACTAGAGCCCACCAGGCTTCTCTTGTCCATGGAATTTTGCAGGCAGTAATACTGGAGGTGGTTGCCTTGTCCTACTGCAGGGGATCTTGCTGACCCCGAGAATAAACCAGCATGTCCTGCATTGGCAGGCACATTCTTTATCACTGTGCTACCTGGGAAGGCCACACAGCTCTGTAGAATACATCAGACTCATATCTTCAGATAGAACTGATCATAAGGTGTATGGTAACTTGAATGATAAATGATTCCTTACAGAAATATAGAGCTTTCTGTAAATGGTAAAAGTAGCTCAGTTTGCCTGTTTGTACAAAGAATATAGTTTATGCCAAGCATGGGTTTTTATTCTGGGAGTCTGGAACTATGTCGCATGCTAGGTAGAGGACGCCTTAGTCACCAGCACCAAATAAAAACCTTGGGAGCTGAGGTTCTAGTGAGCGTCCCTAAACAAACATTTCACAGGTGTTCTCGCAGCTCCTTGCTGGAGGGATTGAATCCATCCTGTTTGACTCTGTAGGAAGATTACTGTTGGAAACTTGTGCCTGGTTTCTTCTAGACTTCGCCCCTTGTGCTTTTTCCATTTGCTGGTTTTTACTTGCATCCTTTTGCTATAAGAATTTATAACCCTGAGGATGACTCTGTTCTGAGTCCTGTGAGTCCTCCTGGTGAGTCTTTGAATCTGGAGGTGTTCTGAGAGAGACTGACACCACAACTGTATGATTTATCAAAATTCGTAAAATTGTAGATGAGTCTTGTCCTCAAAAACCCTTATATTATGTTTTAATTGTGTTTAAGAAGAAAAAATTCCAGAAGTTGTTAGGCTTCTTAAATATGTAACTGTTCATAACTATAGGAAATTATCTCATGAAGTAATTTTGGATGATCATGGCAACTCAGTCCAGTATTCTTGCCTGGAAAATTCCATGGACAGAGGAATCTGGTGGGCTACAGTCCATGAGGTTGCAAAGGGTTGGCCATGACCGAGCACATTTGCAGGCAGAATGATCATGGGATTTGGCCTAATAGAGCTGTGGATTTGAAATCAACTCTCTTAATTAGAAGATAACTTTTGGCTATCCCTCAGTTTTCTCAGCTCTTGAATGGCAATGTTAAAGAATCTTTCATATGAAATGTTATGGGAAAGCTTGAGGGGAATAAAGGTTAAGAAGGGAGTCTTTTTATAAAAAGATGTTTGTCAAGAGAACAAATCCTGTGAACCTAACGTGAAATCTACACTGCATGTAATTAGATGGTGTTGAAATGGAAAGAAAGTGAAAAAATAGTGACAACCTATTATATTTTAGGCTATAGTTGTATTAAGAAATGCATTCATTTATATCATAATACGTTTTAGGTAAAATATTAGGCCATAGTTAGGCATTTTTTGAAAAGAGAAAACTTCAGGGTCTATTCTGAAATCAGAACAGCTTTCCATTGTTTATACCAGCTCTATTTGTAGCCCATTTTAGTAACTGGTTATGATTATAACGTACACTCTTTTTAAAAACTCTGTGTTATAAATACCTTCAGGTAGCCTACCAGTTGATTTCCTTGCCTGCCATCTCTCTTAATAGTATTGCAGCTTTAACATGTTATTAAACTCACTGTGAGGAAAAGCTTAAGATATGGCGTTTAGGTCCCCTTAGTGCCAGTCCTGAAGTCTGTCTTGCCATTCAGTCTTTTTTTTCCATGTGTCTTTAGCCACACCAGGCATCTTGCATTTCAACCATATTTGTCTTTTTTTTTCTTCTCTTGTTCTTTGTGTCTTCACTTCTCTTGCAGTCTTATTTGCTTAGCTTCTATTTGTCTTTAAAAAGGAGTTCCTGTTTATCTTTAAATTTTTTTCTGAAATATGTTTGCCTCCGAGTACTTTACAAGCCTTTTTCTCTTCTTCTCAAAAGCATTACCTGATCCACTGGAGAAAAAGAAATGGCAACCCCCTCCAGTATTCTTGCCTGGGAAATCCCATGGACAAAGCAATCTGGCAGGCTGTAGTCCATGGGGCTGCAGGAGTCTGGACAGGACTTAGTGAATAAACCTTCACCATCAACCTGTATTTAAAAATCTTTAAAAGCCAAGCAAGGTGATTTTGAAAAAACACCTATGGGCTTGTCTTTATACTCTTTGTTGCTTCAGTTGAAATGCAAAATACTCAAGTAGTTGTTTTGAATGTTAAATATTAAAAAGATTCATTTCCATTTCAATGTAGCCATAAAGAGAGGGATTCTGGGTGCATAAAGAGAATGTAGAAACTATATGATTGCCCTCTTAGGTCATCTTTTTAAATAAACTCATAATTTCACTGAAAATAAAAGCATTACCTGATAGATTATTTCATTGTGTTTATGTGTTATGATAGCACTTGATAAATGTTTATATCAAAGCACTTGTTGGTTTGCACCCTCCAGAGTTAAACCAGGTAACATTCAAAATTGGCCCTGTACACAGAGGGCACGGAGAGACCACAGGAAGAGGCAGACCACTCCAGATTGGTAGGTGACAGTTTAAATAAGAAAAGGAACTTGGGCATGAGGCTTGGCTCTCCCAGCTCCTGGAGGAGTCCATCTCTGCACCCACTCTGAGAATCTTACAAGTGTATGTAGCGGCCTTAATGTTAATTATACAGGCAGATAGTTGGAGTGACATTTACACTCTGAACGCTGTGTCCTTGCAGTGGCTCCTGTGTGAGAACAGTGGGCACAGCTTACATTGCAAGAGCATGGAGGGAAGAGAGTCTCCAGTTGCTGTGGTCTAGTTTGTGTGTCGACCAGCAGTTATATCCTGTGATGACCTTCTCCAGCAGCTCTGCTGCACACACTGTATTTATATATTTATACATTACCTACACATTTGTCTATTTTCCCACTGTACTGAAAGACATTTAGAGAACAGTGCTCTGTGTGTGCTTAGCTGTGTCCGACTGTTGTGACCCCATAACTGTAGCCCGCCAGGCTCCTCTTTCCCTGGGATTTTTCAGGCATGAGTACTGCAGGGGCTGCCATTTCCTCCTCCAAGGGATCTTCCTGACCCAGGGATCGAGCCCTGATCTCCTGTGTCTCCTCCTTTGCAGGTGAATTCTTTACCTTCTTTACCAAATAATATCTTCATTTTCGTATCCTTAATCCTTGAACAAGTCCATGGAGTGGACTTGATGTCCAATATATATGTATGCTAGATGTCCTTGACAATACTTGACACTGACTGAGGGAGAGAGCACTGACCTGAGAATGTATAGATGTTTCTTCTTACACTTTCATTCTTAGATTTTTTTTAACAGGAAAGGGTTGGATGTAACTGTTAATATCTTAGTTGAATGGGAAACAACACAGGAGTAAGCTCCATACTCAGGGATAACGTTTACTATTGTCACACGAGTGTAGATGTCATGCGGGGGTATGTTCCTCGATTCTTGTCACGTCACAACAAAGATTTGGAGTGACGGACATTGAAGCCCTCGGCGAGCCACAGTTCTCGTGTCTTAGACAGACCGTTTTATAGCTCTTAAATAAGTCAGTATTTAAGAGCTCAGTATTACAGCTCTATTTTATTTAGAAAATGATAGCAGGAGAATCCATCCTGGTCGCAAGCGCGAATGCCGATCCAGAGTCGCGAAGAGAAGAACACCGTAGCTTGTGGTGGAGACAGGGAGAGTCCGTCTTCAAGGCGCAGGAGAGAGAGAGAGCCAGCAAGGGAGGGCGAGCGCTTTGGCTCCTCTTTTGTATGTTTTTTCTGCCCCCTGGGCCTGTCCTATGCAAATTGGGCATCGACAGGAGTGCTGTTCTACTTGCAGTCCTCACTCATGTCCTTGGACCTTCCTTTGACTGTCCTTGTTCTATATTCGCGGGCTTTTCCCTTCCTTGTCTTCTAGCTACCCAATTTTGGACTCCTGTTTCCTATTCTAACTACCTAACACTATATTCAAAATAGTTCTTGTACTTTTAAGTCAGATTTGGTGTACTAACAAACTTTTGTAGTTAATAATGGAGATCATATTCATTGGCATACCTTCTCTTATGGATTTGACGTGCCTTTGCTACCTTACTGTACCCTGGTCTGACTGAGAGTTGTTTGCCTTCAAAGTTGTGTATAGTGCCTTCAAAGTTTTGTCTTTGTCGGCACCATATATGTAGGGAGATGGTGAAGGACCGGGTAGCCTGGCGTGCTGCAGGCCATAGAATCTCAAAGAGTTGAACATGACTAAGCAACTGAACAATCAAAAGAAGTTTTCTCTAGAGATTCAGGATCTACATCCTAGATCACTCTGCTCCCAAAATGACCAGTTGCCTCCAGATGGTCAGACTCCATAAACGGAAAGTGACTTTAGCTAGATTACATTTTGTTAAATACATTATGTCAGGGTTCAGATACGAGCAATCTAGTGAATTTACTCAAGTTATATTTGCATTTTAACAGTTATTTGTTAATCTAGTTAAGTTGCCAACTTGTAAAATTTGTTGAGGCTTTCCTGTAATCCTTTGGAGATTTGAAAGTAAATGTAATCATCTTTGTTATTAAACAGTATTCCCATTGCATAGTTTGCTTTGATTCTTTCTATTTCTTTTGAACCTTTTTCTCCTTTTCGAAGAGATAAAGCCATAGTTCTGAACCTTGACTACATTTAGAATTGAAGGGGTTGGAGGCTTGGCTATTTATCTAGACTCTTTTAAGCTACCTAGAGGATTCATTTATTCTAATAATTTTTACTTTGGGAGGGGTCAGATTGCAGCAGCACTAAAGAACGAAGATAATATATGCTGTTTTCATGTAGTATCCCTTCTCATACTAACGATTTGCAAAATGCAGTTTTTTAATGGATGGGTGCTGTCATGTATTCACTCTCTTTTCCTCTGCAATAGTGATACTGTAACAGTACAAAGTCTAAACTTACTATAATGTTTAATTTTATGATCTTTTATAATTTATGATTTGTCATGGATTATATTCTATTTGCGATAGGATAAGCCTCTGTGAAAAAGAAAATGTGTTAGAATTTAGAGTAGATTTTGCTTTCCTCTTAATTATCCCTTTCAGGCTTTGAAGTGTGTTTTAGATACTTGGCATTTTAGTTTCAGAAAATTTATATACAGTGTCTGAAAACTCTAGAAGAGACGGCTCTACACATGGACATCACCAGATGGTCAATACCGAAATCAGATTGATTGTATTCTTTGCAGCCAAAAATGGAGAGGCTCTATACAGTCAGCAAAAAAAAGACCAGGAGGTGACTGTGGTTCAAATCATGAGCTCTTTATTGCCAAATTCAGACTTAAATTGAAGAAAGTAGGGAAAACCACTAGACGATTCATGTATGACCTAAATCAAATCCCTTATAATATACAGTGGAAGTGAGAAGTAGATTCAAGGGATTAAATCTGATAGACAGAGTGCCTGATAACTATGGACAGAGGTTCCTTTATTGTGTAGGAGGCAGTGATAAAAACCATCCCCAAGAAAAAGAAATACAAAAAGGCAAAGAGGTTGTTTGAGGAGGTTTTAAAAATAGCTGAGAAAAGAAGAGAAGCTAAGGGCAAAGGAGAAAAGGAAAAAATATACCCATTTGAATGCAGAGTTCCAGAGAATAGCAAGGAAAGATAAGAAAGTCTTCCTCAGTGATCAATGCAGAGAAACAGAGGAAAACAATAGAATGGGAAAGACTAAAGATCTCTTCAAGAAAATTAGAAATACCAAGCAAACATTTCATGCAAAGATGGGTACCATAAAGGACAGAGGTAGTAGGGCCCTAACAGAAGCAGAAAATATTAGAAGAGGTGGCAAGAATACATAGAAGAACTGTACAAAAAAGATATTCGTGACCCAGATAACCATGGTGGTGTGATCACTCACCTAGAGCCAGACATCCTGGAATGAGAAGTCAAGTGGGCCTTAGGAAGCATCACTACGAACAAAGCTAGTGGAGGTGATGGCGTTCCAGTTGAGCTGTTTCAAATTCTAAAACATGATGCTGTCAAAGTGCTGCACTCCCTATGCCAGCAAATTTGGAAAACTCAGCAGTGGCCACAGGACTGGAAAAGGTCAATTTTCATTCCAATCCCTAAAAAAAGCAATGCTAAAGAATGTTCAGACTACCACACAATTGCGCTCCTCTCACATGCTAGCAAGGTAATGCTCAAAATTCTCCAAGCCAGTCTTCAACAGTACATGAACCGAGAAGTTCCAGATATTCAAGCTGGTTTTAGTAAAGGCAGAGGAACCAGAGATCAAATTGCCAACATCCATTGGATCATAGAAAAAGCAAGAGCATTCCAGAAAATCATCTACTTCTCCTTACTGACTATGCCAAAGCCTTTGACTGTGTGGATTACAACAAACTCTGGAAAATTATGCAAGAAGTGGGAATACCAGACCACCTTAACTGCCTGCTGGGAAATTTGTATGCAGGTCAAGAAGCAACAATAATAATCAGATGTGGAGAAATGGACTGGTTCAAAGTTGAAAAGGAGTGTATCACAGCTGTATATTGTCACTCTGCTTATTTAACTTATATGCAGAGTACATAATGAGAAACACTGGGCTGGAGGAAGCACAAGCTGGAATCAAGATTGCCAGGTGAAATATCAGTAACCTCAGATATGCAGATGACGCCACCCTTATGGCAGAATGTGAAGAGGAACTAAAGAGGCTCTTGATGAAAGTGAAAGAGGAGGATGAAAAAGTTGGCTTAAAACTAAACATTTAGGAAGCTGAGATCATGACATCTAGTCCCATCACTTCATGGCAAATAGATGGGGAAACAATGGAAACAGTGATAGACTTTATTTGGGGGGCTCCAAAATCACTGCAGATGATTTCTGAAGTCATGAAATTAAAAGACACTTGTTCCTTGGAAGAAAATCTATGACCAACCTAGACAACATATTAAAAAGCAGAGACATTACTTTGCCGACAAAGGTCCGTCCAATCAAAGCTATGGTTTTTCCAGTGGTCATGTATGGATGTGAGAGTTGGACTGTAAAGAAAGCTGAGTGCTGAAGAATTGATGCTTTTGAATTGTGGTGTTGGAGAAGACCCTTGAGAGTCCCTTGGACAGCAAGGAGATCTAACCAGTCTTTCCTAAAGGAAATCAGTCCTGAATATTCATTGGAAGGCCTGATGTTGAAACTGAAACTCCAATACTTTGGCCACCTGATGCGAAGAACTGAGTCATTGGAAAAGACCCTGATTCTGGGAAAGATTGAAGGTGGGAGGAGATTCTGACTACAGAGGATGAGATGGTTGGATTGCATCACCCACTCAATGGACATGAGTTTGAGCAGGCCCTGGGAGTTGGTGATGAACAGGGAAGCCTGGTTTGCTTTGTCAGTGGAGTCAGAAAGAGTTCTACACTGCTAAGCTACTGAACTGATAATTTGAAAATGAAGGGAAAGAACTATACTTTTTGAAAGAGCTTTTAAAGAGTCTGCCTGCCAATGCAGGAGATGCAAGAGACAGAGCGTCCCTCCCCTGTTTGGGAAGATCCCCTGGAAAAGGAAATGGCTACCCACTCCAGTGTTCTTGGTTGACAATCCCGTGGACAGAGGAGCCTGCTGGGCTACAGTCCATGGGGTTGCAAAGAGTTGGACATGACGGAGTGCATATGCACAGAGGCTGAATTTTAAAACATTTTAACGTAATAGGAGTTACTCTGAGATACAGTCTGAGGATTTAAAATAAAATGATACTTTAAGATAATTGATAGGATTATCCTTTAAATTTATTTTATAAAATATTTTGTGGACTCAAAATTTCCTTTTATTTCTAAAGTTTCATTTTGCTTATTTTTATGTAATACAATTGTAGGCTATTCATAAATATCTAGTTCACTTTGTATATTGAAACCTCTTCTAGAAATTTTAATTTTCCCTTAGATTTTATATTTTCTGACTTTGGGATATGAACCTGTCATATGTTCAGTATTATGATAACTTTTAACAGCTAATTAAGAAAACATGTTTATGTAATAATGAAATAAGGATTTCAGTAGGATTTTTTCTTGTAGGATTGTCATTATAATCAAAATGTTTTAAATGCTCATTTGAAAGAACAATCCAGATAATGAAAGGATTTATGTCTTTCATATACCTTTTTAAGAAAGTATGGCTCTTTGAGAATAAGGTCAAGATGGGTCTCTGATCAGTATCAGAAGAAAGGGGGAATCTATTTTCAAACTTTTTTAGATTCAATTGTTTTTGAGAGCGCACTATCTGAGGAGTATCGATCGTCAGGGTCCCGTAGTTAGTCAAAGGCTATCTCCTCTGACTCACCCCTTAGAGTGGTGTCATCCTCCTTCATGTGATAGATTGTTACAATCTCAGGCAGTGTAATTACACACGAGCCAAGTGGGTCATTTATTTCTGTACCTTCACCATTTACCAAAAATCTCCTTTATCTTTGGGAGCCAGATCTTTCTTTTGCAGTAAAAGGAAAATAATGGCTCATAAAACATTACATGTAAGAACTAAGCACCATAAAATTATTAAGAGAATAAGTTTAAGAAAGCAAACTATTACATTTTGTAATATTAATTCTACGACAGTTGTATGTAAAGAACTTAGTATAGTTTTAGGCACATGGTAAACATCCACGATTATTATTATTATTATTAATAAATTAGAATTAAATATTCAATATTTTTGAATAGAAAACCTAGAACTACTTTGGTTTACTCCATTATATGAACACCTCAAAAATGTAAAATCATTTTAAAATAGTAATTTTAGTGTTCTGAGAAAGTATACTATTTTAATGTTTTTTTTTAAATTTTAAGCTATGTTCTTATGAAACCTAATTATTTTTTCCACAATATGAACTATTAATCTTCAATGTAAATGCTCTTCTGAAACTTTACATATAAACACAATGTTAAATGCTTCTGTATATCAGAAACAAGTCACATTAATAATAAAATTATAACCCATCAAGATTGATATTGCTAGGGAAAAAATTTACGTTTGCTTATGCAACCTTGAAATGTTTCAGAATATATTAAGTATAAAGAATAGACTATGAGTTTTAAAGTATAGGTACGCTTGAAGTGTGATTTGTGTTTTAAAAAAGCAGAGCAAACTCATCCCCTTCATGAGTGTAGTGTGTCTTCTCATGGATTGCTTCTTGTCCTTTCCTATTTTTGTACATTTGCTCAGCTCATTCCATCTACGTATACATCTCTCCTCTGTATTCCTGTGATTCCTGCTTTTTCTTAAAAGCCACCTGTGAATAAGAATTCTCGCACGGGGTTATGGTATTTGAATTCTAGCAGCTCTTATAATGTTGGGAGTCAGCACTGTTTCTTTCTCTTATACATTACATGTTTGCCCTTTTAATTTGTATGTAGCCTGTCCCATGCAGATCAGCACTTCCTTAAGGTCAGAGACTGTTTCTGTTCATAATATTTTCATAGTACTTTATATATTAGTGTCATTTATTTATTCATTCAGTAAATATTTATAGAAATTATTAAGCATTACTATATGCAAGCACTGTTCTCAGCACTGGGTATCTAGCAGTAAATTAAAGAGACAAAATTTCCTGCCCTCATGGATCTTACGTTTTAGTGTAACATTTTAGTGCTCATTAAATATTTATCTAGTAATGAGTATTGTAACCTAAATAACTTCTGCAGCCAAGAGAATTTTTCATAGGATATACTTTAAGGATATTTTTGTAGACTCTACTGAATAGTGGGCTTCCCTGATATCCTAGTTGGTAAAGAATCCGCCTGCAATGCAAGAGACCCTGATTTAATTCCTGGCTCAGGAAGGTCTGCTGGAGAAGGGATAGGCTACGCACTCCAGTATTCTTGGGCTTCCCTGTTGGCTCACCTGGTAAAGAATCTGCCTGCCATACAGGAGACCTGGGTTTGATCCCTGGGCTGGGAAGATACCCTGGAGAAGGGAAAGGCTACCCACTCCAGTTTTCTGGCCTGGAGAATTCCATGGATTAATTACAGTCCATGAGGTCGCAAGGAGTCGGACACAGCTGAGTAACTTAAACTTTCATAATGAATAGTGCTATAGCAGGCATGGAGAATGATTTTATAATCTGATGAAACAACTTTGTCATGCAGTTGATGATCAGGCAATTTAAGCTAGGTCTATTAGTTTAAATAATATGGCTAATTTGATAAGAAAAGAAGCAATAAAGTTTCAAGGCTGGCCTCATGTCACTTCTGGATATAAAAACAGTTGAAAGTGACAACACTACACAAACATAAACAAAATACTAGTAAGTCTTTGATTATATAGAAGCAGTTCCTAAGCGCTTAGTCAGAATTAATGTCCATGAGAAGGTTGCTGTATATATTTCATCATTTCACCCGTAGATAAAAATGAGAACTTTGACTGATGGTTGTAATTTTAAGTGTGGGAGCTGAGAAGCGTGGTAGAAGATATAAAGAGCATCAAAAATTTTTTTAAAAAGCCCACAATTTGGAGGGGCAATGGATCTTAGCTGCAAAGGCAGCTACAATTAGAGTTGGAGGTGTGGATTCTAAATGGCAGACATTTTGTAGGCAGAGAAGCGAGAAACTTGACAGAGTCTTATCCTTAGAAGTCCCTCTGTCCATTGTTGAAAGATCCTACAAGATAGTCTCAGTGTAGGTTGAGAAGAGAATCCAAAAGATTCAGGAGTTGGCCTCACTCCCTGAACAGTGTATCAGTATAGAACTTTCAAGAGAAAGGCTGTTTGGAAACGCTTGAGGTCCCATGTCACTAAGATTTTTAATTGAATAGAATCTGATATTTTGAAATCATGTGAAAATCTAATTATTAGACTACTAAAGTAGTCCTGAAGGATAATTAGTTTTTATTAGCATTCCTGGCTGTTTTTTATTGAGTGGAATAAATAGATAAAGTGTTGCTCTTGGCAGTGGTGTGCAATAATGGGAGCAGTGTACTGGCTATTTCTAGTAAATTTGTGTATGTCACAAAAAACTTTTGGTTTGAAATATTATGGTTTGTGTGTCAGTCCTCATGGAGTGTTATGGTGTGCCTTCCTAGAAAAAACACAAAATTAAATAATTCCTATGGAGGGCAGTTTTGCTGTATCTGTAAAAATAATATATGCATTTATTACCTGCTTCTAATTTTAGTCATGTCTTAAATTGTCAGTGGCAAAAATAATTGAAAGGATGTTTGTACCAAGGCTAGTAATCACAGCACTATTTGTAACAGTAAAAAGTAAGAAATAGCCAAGATGCTCTTTCAGTCAGAAAGAGATTGAATAAACCATTGTGCATCCACACAGTGAGCAACAACTCTATAAACTGCTTTAAAAATGGGCACTAGGAGAAATGAACAAAACAAGATGGAGAAAAATGTGTATAGTATGCTACCATTTATCTGAGAAAGTGAGCAGCAAATATAACTATAAATATGTTTGCTTATATTTTTTAAAATGGAAGTTTTAACTCAGAAACTTATAAAAATGACTTCAAGGGGGATAGAGGAACAAGGAAGAAAAACAGAAATTGAAAATACATTTCTGAATATACCTTGTATCTTATATGGAAATTTTCATCCATAATTTTACAAAAACTTTAAAAAAATCAATGGCTAATTTGGAAGCCAAATGAAATAAATCAGTTGGGTATTTTATACTACGTATAAGAAAAAACCCTGATGCTAGGAAAGATTGAAGGTAGGAGGAGAAGGGGGGGATAGGATGAGATGTTTGGATGGCATCACCAGCTCAGTGTACCTGGATCTGAGCAAACTCCAGGAGATGGTGAAGGACAGGGATGCCTCACGCTACAGGCCATGGATTCGCAAAGAATTGGACACGACTTAGTGATTGAACGCAACAAAGTATTGCTTATATAGAGGGATTATTTCAGGTGAGTTTCTGAAGATTTCTTTTGGAGACTTTTCCTTCTCCCCGTCTCCCTTCGTGTGTCACCCCCACTAGTATACATATGCTATAGACAAAAAGTTTTCAAGTTTTTGGTTATCTTACTGATAGTATAATTGGTGTATATAGGTATATAGCAGACACAACTGAATTGCCTTAATCACACTTTAAACAACACACAAATTTCTTCCTAGATTTGTTTCTCAAATATTCATGATAGTGACCCTGTGATTCAGTAAGCATATCTTTTTTTTCCCTGTTGTGTCTCATTTTGTCTTCCCTCTATGCTTTTTGCCCTATTTTCCTACAAGGACAGTCATCACAAGAAATGGCACCCTGGTTTTCAGAATTATTTGAATAATGGAACCCAATAGCTGCTGTATACATACGTTATTTTTCCTAGAGGGCTAAACTCAGAACCTAACAATTGGAATTGAACTTAATTCTTATAATTTCTCAAAAGTGCAACCTTTTTTATTAATTCATCCTTTAATTCTTAAGTACTTACTGAGTTTCTAATACATGCTTAGGTATAATTATGATCACAAAATTCACAGCAAATAATTATGTTACCGATATTAGGAAGTAAGATTTTTTTCAAAGCAAGAAAAAATAGCAACGTAAATATTGAGAAGGTTAGGGACTTCCTGTTGTCTCACTGGTAAAACATCCACCTGCCGATACAGGAGACAGGGATTTGATCCCTGGTCAGGAGGATCCCCCACGCCGTGAAGCAGCTCAGCTCTTGTGCCACACCTGTTGTGTCTAGGCTCGAGAGCCCAGGAGCTGCAAACGCTGAGCACGGGAGCCACAGCTTCTGAAGGCCGCCTGACCTAGAGCCTATGCTCAGCAGCAGGAGAAGCCCCACGACGGAGAAGCCCGTGCGCTGCAAGCGGAGAGCAGCTCCTGCTTGCCGCAGCTAGAGAGAAGCCTGCGCAGCAGTGAAAATAACTACAGCAGAGCCAGCATAGCCAAAAATAAATAAAATAAATGATTTTTGAAAATTGAGAAGGTAAAGTTTATATTTAGTGGCAGCTTTATCAAGTTGACTAGAGGGCTCTACCTCTGAATCACAGTTGAATTAATTCAGCTCCTTGGTAAGCTGATGTCTTTATTGACTGGTGCTTTAATAATAAGCCCGTGACATTTATTGAGGATTTTTATAAAGAATGCATTTTTAAAGAGATTCTGAGTTCCCTCTGAAGACAGAGGAGCTCCAACAACCTGTGTGATGATGATGGGCACCCGCAGGCATCATTCTGATCTGTTCACCAAACAGACCACGTCCAGCAGCCCCTGGATTTGTGGAGACAGTTTTTTCCTTAGCAAAGTGAGCATGTGAGAGGGGAGGGATGGATTTAAGCTTAGAAACAAACTGTTACTTTGAAGGTTGTGTAAACATTTTTTAGAATTTGTTTTACTGTTATATTAATAAATAAAGTGTGACCCCAAATAAGGAGAGGTTGGATTTTCTTAGATGACTTTTAAGAATGACCATTGTTTGTTGTTGACAACGTTATAGTATCATACTTAGCAGCTTTTATTTTGTTCTTTCCTGTACCTACACAATCTGTATGAAATCAGGGGAGCAGGTTTTATACATAGGAGTGATTTGCCTACATATTGAACTTTGTGAAATATTTAGAAACTTTTAACCACCCACTCAAGCCTGAAATAGAGACGTTTGGACTGTAATCAAACTGCAGTGATTTCACATCTGCCTCTGTCACTTTCCCTCATATTGGGTCTTCCCTGATAGCTCAGGTGGTAAAGAATCTGCCTGCAATGCAAGAGACCCCAATTCGATTCCTTGGTCAGGAAGATCCTCTGGAGAAGGGGTAGGTTACCCACTCCAGTATTCTTGGCCTTCCCTTTTGACTCAGCTGATAAAGCGTCTGCCTGCAATGTGGGAGACCTGGTTTGGATCCCTGGGTTGGAAAGATCCCCTAGAGAAGGGAAAGGCTACCTACTCCAGTATTCTGGCCTGGAGAAGTCCATGGACTGTATAGTCCATGGGGTTGCAAAGAGTCTGACATGACTGTGCAGCGTTCACGTTTTTCAAAAAAGATTGAGGAATAGTTGTGTGTTGCTGATCCTGCTCACGGCACCAGTTGTCTCTCTGTATCTCATTGTGCACACTGTTCATTGAGCTCAGGGTAGGCAAAGCTCAAGGTAAGAGGCTGAAGAAGACTTGAGGAGCTGTAGGCCATGTTTATTCTCTTCTGGCAACAGCCGTTACATACCCTTACAGAGCACAGTCTCTCCTGGCCGGCACAGCAGCCATACCACAATTTTCTCCTCTCGTGGCTGACCCCACAGGCACAGCGGTGATGCAGCAGTAACCCCTCCTGCTTTTTAGGTGGAGTTCATATGTCCGTGTAGAGGGCAGCCCATGACCAAGCGAGTGCCTTGTGACGTGCCTGTGCAGTGCTATAAGTGAGCTCAGCTGTGGCATAATTATTTACAAAACCTGGGGCGAGAGAGCCTGAACATGCCATCTTGGCTAATTTTCTCTCTCCCCACAAGTTGACATACGTTTTATTTTAGGTGTACAACATAATAATTTGATATGTGTATATATTGCAAAATGACCACCTCACTAAGGCCAGTTAACATTTGACTCCAAACATAATTACATTTATTGACTTCTTTATATGTGCTGGGCATTATGATACAGTTAGAAATGAGGCACACTTGGTTTAGGCCATCATTTAGATGTTTTAATATAAAATAATTATGTAAGTTGTTTTAAAAATCTCTAATATTGGATGAGATGGCTGGATGCCATCACTGACTCAATGAACATGGGTTTGGGTAGACCCCGGGAGTTGGTGATGGACCGGGAGGCCTGACATGCTGCGATTCATGGGGTCACAAAGAGTGGGACATGACTGAGCTACTGAACTGAACTGAACTGAGTACTGGAAATGCTACAAAGGCCACTAAACACACTCTGCGGTAACATTTGAAGATCCAGAACTGGAAAGTGAATAATATAGATTAATCATACAATAGTTCCATACCCTGCCAAGTAATTTCTTCAATAAATCCTAAGTACTCACCACGCTGAACCCTGAGGTGGTGGTAGGCATTTGGCACTACCAAACTCGTCATGCCCCCATCCGTGTGGGACCTACAGTCAGTGGGAAATTCTGGTACTGTAGCTCTGTGACTCGGCAGCAGGAGCCCATGCTGGCTTCACACCACATGGTGTTTTTCATTTAGTAAAATAATTAGTCATTGTATAACCTAGAATTTGATATTTTGTTATTTATTGAGCCCATAGTAAAGTATATACTAAACATGTGCTTTACAGTATAATAATTAGCATATAATTTTCAACGTTTCAATGAACTTTTGCCATAAAATTTAAGAGGATTTTAATTGCAAGTAATAAGAATTGCTTGTTAATAGGCTGTAGATAATTAGGGAGCTATTTGCATTCTCTCCCCACAAATTTTCTTAGTGTTCTGAGCTTCACTTAATTCATAACTTTATCTCATGAGGATTAGTTAATCCCATTTAGTCAGAGTAATAAAAGACGTGATGTGTCTCCTCTTCAGCTCTCTCCCATAGTTCTAATGATTCTTGGAAAGATTTTAACATTGATTAGTCTTATTTATTGGGAGGAGAAGTAGAATATCTTTCTTAGTCTTTTACTCTAATGAAATAAAACATCATGGCAAGTGTCACTGACATTCACAGCAGTTAATTTTAGTTTTGCTAATGTAAATTTTATTTTACTATGGCATTTTAATAGAAATCTCATTTCAAATATTAATGGATCACTGTCTGGCCAGCAACCTTTACAGAAAAGTACGAGCAGGAATGTGTTTGCATGCATTTTATTTGTCCTTTTGCTGTCTCTGTACCTGTATTTTAAAATCAGGTATTTATAATACTATTCAACTTCTACTTGAGATTCCTTACTGTATGTGAAATTTTGTTAGTTAATATATACTGTTTCTCTGGAAAGTTTCACTTCCGATAACACTTTTTAGGGCCCCAGTCCCCAAATCTACTTGAAGGTGTTAGAAAAAATAGAATATTTTCTTCATTACTATATGGCATATTACCTTTGGTAGATGTCCATTCTTATTAAAACAAACAAACAAGAAGAAATAGAAGCCATGATTTTTAAATCTTTTTCTTTCAGGCTTAGACTCTTTGGGCCTTTTCACCAACTTCTGTAGAATAAAGATTTTTAAGTCAGAAAGTTTGAATTCTGTAAATTTTGGCTTTGAAACTTTAGCCTTACGTAACCTCCCTATGCCTTGCTCAGTGAAAACATGTATTCAGTGAAAGTATGTATTCTAAAGGATTGTTCTAAATGTAAGATAACATATGGAACGTGCTCTGCATGTTGCCTGGCAAATAGAAAGTGCTCAGAGTAAATTATGATGATGATTAATATTATATTTAAAACAATCTCTTACCTATGACATGCTCTTACCTGTTTTTGGAGCTTTGCCTTTAGTTGGCTTGAAATGAAACATCCTTATAGTTTTGTAAGCATTTTGAGTGGTCTGTCATCTTGGGATAATCATTTCTCATTTATTTATTACTTGCTAATCTATGTAGTGTTCTTAATTTCTAAGCCTCTACATGCTTTTACGTGTATTAGATTTAGGTGTAACCAACACACTATTTCAAATCCTAAAAGATGATGCTGTGAAAGTGCTGCACTCAATATGTCAGCAAATTTGGAAAAGTCAGCTGTGGCCAAAGAACTGGAAAAGGTCAGTTTTCATTCCAATCCCAAAGAAAGGCAATGCCAAAGAATGCTCAAACTACTGCACAATTGCACTCATCTCACATGCTAGTAAAGTAATGCTCAAAATTCTCCTAGGCAGGCTTCAGCAATACGTGAACCATGAACTTCCAGATGCTCAAGCTGGTTTTAGAAAAGGCAAAGGAACCAGAGATCAAATTGTCAACATCCACTGGGTCATCAAAAAAGCAAGAGAGTTCCAGAAAAATATCTATTCCTACTTTATTGACTTTGCCAAAGCCTTTGACTGTGTAGACCACAATAAACAGCGGAAAATTCTTCAAGAGGTGGGAATACCAGACCACCTGACCTGCCTCTTGAGAAAACCTGTATGCAAGTCAGGAAGCAACAGTTAAAACTGGATATGGAACAACAGACTGGTTACGTATAGGAAAAAGGAGTATATCAAGGCTGTATATTGTCACCCTGCTTATTTAACTTATATGCAGAGTACATCATGAGAAACCCTGGGCTTGATGAAGCACAAGCTGGAATCAAGATTGCCAGGAGAAATACCAATAATCTCAGATATGCAGATGACACCACCCTATTGAAGAAAGTGAGGAAGCACTAAAGAGCCTCTTGATGAATGTGAAAGAGGAGAGTGAAAAACTTTGCTTAAGGCTCAACATTCAGAAAACTAAGATCATGGCGTCTGATCCCATCACCTCATGGCAAATAGATGGGGAAACAGTGGCTGACTTTATTTTTTGGGCTCCAAAATCACTGAAGATGGTGACTGCAGCCAAGAAACTAAAAGACACTTGCTCCTTGGATGGAAAGTAGTGACCAACTTAGACAGCCTATTAAAAAGCAGAGACATTACTTTGCCAAGAAAGGTCCGTCTGGTCAAGGCTATGGTTTTCTCAGTGGTCATAAATGGATGTGAGAGTTGGACAGGGAAGAAAGCCGAGTGCCGAAGAATTGATACTTTTAACCTGTGGTGTTGGAGAAGACTCTTGAGAGTCCTTTGGACTGCAAGGAGATCCAATCAGTCCATCCTAAAGGAAATCGAGCCTGAATATTCATTGGAAGGACTGATGCTGAAGCTGAAACTCCTGTACTTTGGCCACCTGATGTGAAGAGCTGACTCATTTGTAAAGACCCTGATGCTGGGAAGGATTGAAGGCAGGAGGAGAAGGAGGCGACAGAAAATGAGATGGTTGGGTGGCATCACCGACTCAATGGCCATGGGTTTGGGTAGTCTCCAGGAGTTGGTGATGGACAGGGAGGCCTGCTGTGCTGTGGTGCAATGGGTCACTAAGAGTTGGACACGACTGAGCGACTGAACTGAACTGAACACCATATAGGTGTTGAGAAGATATAATGTCCTGTATGTAAGTGTGTAATATTAATGCTGAGTAAATAGTAGCCATTAATGAAATTTATAGGGAACGTAAGACATTTATATGATAATATATAATACAGATTTGAAAATGATGTAAAAACGGTATATTTAGGAACAAAAAAGGGAATAAATAAGGTACTGTGAAGTTCAGAAGAGCAGATCTATTGATTCCCGCTGGAAGATAAAGGAAATATTCATATTGAAGTTGTAATCCAAGTTTTGAGGAAAATCTGGGTATATATCCATGCAGCAGAAAGGCGTTAATGACTTTTAGAAGAAAGGTACATGATCAGACAGGGACAGAGGTAGAGGGCATGTGAAGAGAATAATCAGTAGTTATTTTGTTTGTTTGCAGTGAGTGGCATGTAAAGCAGACCAGTAGAACTAAGTCTAGAAAGATGGGCTAGGCTGTGATTGTCTAGGCTCTTAAATTTGAAACCAGTAATTTGCCCTAATTCTGTCAGTCATTTTAAAGTGTTTGAGCTAGGAAATGAATTACTGTGTTTCTATAAGGCGATCCTATTGTCTTTTGTAAAGTGGATTAAGTGTTGGAAGAGACTGAATGGAAAGCAGATACAAGATATATTTTTGTGTTTCAGGAATGAACAAGTGCTTAAAGTAGGATAGTGCTAGAAGAATAAGTGGTTTTAAGGAACATGTCCAATGCTGCAATGTCATAGCAAAGAAAACAAGAAGAAAAAAACTTTAGACTTGGCAACCAAGAAGATCCTAGATATCTTGGAACTTTTTTGTTTGTATGGAAATAGTGGAGGACAGATTATAAAATCTAGGGAATGAGTGGAATGGTTAGTAAATAGAAGTAATGAGAAAAGATATCTCACATAAAATTTGATGATGTGAAGAGATCAAAAAATCTTATTTGAAACTGTTGGGTTTCAAATTTGAAACTTAGGTTCTCTTAGCAGATACACTTATCTCTGAAGTATCGGAGGCCCTCTGGGACAAACTCCTTCAGGTAGTCCCCAAACATAGTTTCTCTTTCAGGTGTATTTCCAACATTTTCCAAAGTGCTAACGAGCTTCTTTGAAACCTATAAGAATGATCTCATGGAACAGAGGCTCTTGCTCAAGTATGAATTGGCATCCAGAGGTCTTTTGTTCTCCTGGTCTTTTTCCTTTTTCTGTCTTCCACTTTTTGTTGCTTAAAGACTCTTAGTTATTGCATGTAGGTGGCTGTTGTCCTGAATCTTCTGTCCTACTCTCTGAATTCAGGGTACTATGTACACTGTCTATTACCCACTTGGAATGAATCAGTCAACATTTCTTGACCCTTGAGAAGGGTATTTGCCAATAAAAAGAAAGGCATGTTAATAGTAAGTATATTACAATATGTTAAATCACAATAATAGATAAATGGAAATATCCAGGATATACTGGTGTCTTTGAAAGTAATGACAGATTAAGTTTCTTAATTAGGCTGATAATGTGATCCCCGGGTTCATTCATTATCACATCTTTAAGGAACTTTGAGTCGTTCAGTATAAAGGAGCACAATGTGAGTGGTAATCTGGAAATGAGGTTTACGTTTCTATCTTATTTACTTATATTTTTTCATTAATTTTTCTGTTTGGCTGCACTGGGTCCTCATTTCTGTGCGTGGGCTTCCTCTGGTGGCAATCAGGGGCCGCTCTCGCTGCGGTTCGTGGGCTTCTCCTTTCAGGGGCCTCTCAGCTGTGGGGCGCAGGCTAAGGCACATGGGCTTCCGCCGCTGTGGAACAGGGACTTAATTGCTCTGCGCCCTGTGGCATCTTCCCAGACCAGGGATCAAACCTGTGTCCCTTCCACAGGCAGGTGGTTTCCTATCTACTGTACCACCAGGAATGTCCAAACATGTTCCTGTATTAGATTAATTTTTCAGGAATTAGTTTCCAGAAATAAAGTTACTAAATCAAAAAGCATGAGCATTTCTAACAACTGTTGATTCATGCATATTGACACATTCCTCAAGGTATTTGCCACGGTTTTTAGAATTGTTCTGAAGATTGTTTAGAACTGCATGTGATGGAAAAACATAAGTTGTAACACTGGTACTAAAATCCGTTGAGTTTACTGATTAATATGTTAAAGGATACACATTTATGGTGCCGTAAGTCTGTCCTCCATTATATTGTGATAATTATTTCTTGCCTGTGCCTTGAATATTGTATAGTTGGTGTTTTTTAATTGAGGTATGATATGATTGATCATTTTTTCCTTTGTCTAATGCTTTCTTTAGATGGCTTCAAGACAAGATAATCTCCTACCTTATTATACGTTATTCCATACCAGTTGCCCTTGCTGGGTTATCTTTATTTTTCCTAAAGTCTGAATATTATAATGCTCTGGGGCCCAAAATATTTCTTTACCACGAATTACTGATGACCTCATTCAGTTCCAGGTTTTAAAAGCCTACTTTTTGCCAGCTTTACATCTCCAGCTCTTGTGAGTTCCACAGTTCTGTATCTAATTGCCTATTCCATTTGTCTGCTTAGTAAATACTAGAACTCAATATGTCAAAAAGGAATCTCTTCTAATCTGTTTTATTCATTCTTTCTGTCTCATTTGATGTTATTACTTCCATCATTTCAGTTGCTCACACTTAAACTCTGAACTTATCTTTGTCTTCATTCTTCCTCTCATACCGCACAGTATCATTGTAATTTTAATGGCATATCCTTCCAGATACACTTGGGTGTTCTTACCATGCTCCAACCTTAGAGCCCTCTCACACGTTTTTTTGTGCTGGAACATTCTTAACCATTAATATAGCTCACATTCTGTCTACATCCATGGTCTTAATCACACATCACTTAGCCCATCTTTGACCAGCCTTCTTACGTGAGCCTTTTCTGATCATCCCATGTACCTTCATCATCACTATGTCTTACTTGCATTCATAGACTAAAGTTATTTTCCTTCGTCATGTCTTTTATGGCAGTCTATTAATTTTTTCATTATTTCCACCCCTCCCTCCCTCTTCCATGAGAACAGAAAATGTGTTTTATTGTACATCCTCAGTCTTTGGCATAAAGTAGGCGCTAGGTGCATATTTGTGAAAAGGATGAATGATCTCTAATTGTCTGTGCTTTCCTAAAATAGAGAAAGTGTTTGGGTTACTTCTTTTTTCTTCATTTATGTTCCTCAGCCTAGCGTGGACCAGTTTTGGATAAAGGTTGTTATTTGAAAACTTTTATGTTTGGTGAAAGGGATAATGGTTGGATTATATGACCTTAAATTTCCCTTGAACTGTTTTATGGAAAAATTTATTCTTTAGGTCAATGATAGGTACAGTCTCTGCAAAATTATCAATATATTAATTTGAAAAAATACGATGTTATGAATACCTTAGTTTCATTTTACTGTAATTACAGTTTTTTGTTCCATTGCTTCAGAATCTGAAAATTCTTTGTAGGCTACCTCTTCTACTATCCCCTGTGTGTTATAATCTTAATACATAATTAACTTTTTCTTAGTAAAACACCTTCAATATGCTGAAACTCTGTCTTTTATGTTATAATTTATTTGAAGTGAGTTGACCACAAAAGATTCATTTTGATAAGTTTTTGATATTTCATATCATTGAATTCGACTGAAATACTGGCTCTTTTCTGAAGGTTGTTATAAATAGAGCAACATGAGAATATAATAGAGTTGACTTTTGTTATGATTTTGCTTCGTGTATATTTCTTCATCTAATTGCATTCTTTATTTTGGGATTTATTTTGAAACAGTAATTTTAGTTTTATCATCAATATGTTTCTGTATACTCCCCAAGTTATTTTCTCTATTTCATGAGTTTCACATTACTGTATAACTTACAAAATGAAATATATAACATTCAAAATATGTTAATTTATTGAGAAGTAGAGTACTCTTCTCTTTTGTAGGGGAGAAAAAGGTTTTCTCCAGGGCTAGGTTTGAAATGTAAACTTAACAAAGAAAGAGTAACAGGAATAAAGCTTACAAATTTATTTAATATAAGTATTCTGTGACATGGGAGCCTGCAAAAGAAATGAAGCCTTGAAGAAACAGACTTCTGCATACTTTTACGTTAGGTTTAATGAGTGAACCCTGGTGGAGGAATATGATAGGTTAAGGAGTACAGCAGTAAACTGGGGGAAATTAGCAAGACTTGGTAGGATTCTTTTTGGCTTTCCTTTGTCTTCAGAGCAAACTATGCTCCTTTCCTCGGGGTATCGGATGGGCATCTCTTGGTGAAGAGCTTTGTACCCTTTTTCAAGGAAGAAGGATGGGAGTGAGAGGGGTTGGCTAGGGAAGATCAGAATGACCTTTCTGCTTCTGCTGTTTACTCAGATTCCTTCAGCTTCGAATATTCACTATGACAGGGTGCTTTATTTTGGGAGAATTATGACCTATGAATCATGTTCATAAAAGAAAAATGACTACTTAATAAAAGTTACTTTTATTCATCTTTATTTGATGGTTTTAATATTTTAGTTCAAGCCTTCCCTGATTCTTTAGCTTTTTTCCTGCAAGAGCAACCATATGCAGAATTAACAGGCAACAAAAACTAATAAGAAACAACAAAGTCAAATTTTTAAATACATACAGATTTTACAAAAATATATATTCTCTGTGCTTTTGGATTATTCATTGGTGACTCTTGGTGCCAAAGTGAGGTTTTATTTTCAGAACATATTAATCAAAATGTCTTGGATAATTTTAATTTTTAAAGTAAATCTTAGAGTAATAAATGTTATTTGCATTAGCATCCTGTAGTGCTGTGAATTAAATTTGATCCATTTGGGATTTAAAATATGATAATTTCAGAAAAATTTTTTAGGAATAAAGTTTATATAGCAAATAACACCTAATGTATAAGTAGATGAACATTGATATTAAGCTTTGTTTATGAAAAGCAGTAATGGCTTAATGCCTCACTTAGTACTTTCACAGTGATTTGCTTAATATGGTAAATTATGCAGTCTTGCGTTTTGACCTTATAGCCCTTTAGAATTTACTTAAAGTGACTCTGTATTTGCCATATTGTAGCATAGTGACTGTAACTCATTCCTGAACTCCTGAACTTGATTTTTCCATTGTGCATATGAAGGTATTTATTGATATTCTGTGATGTTCAGGTAGTTTCCTTTGAACATAAACAATCAAAGGCTTGGCTTTTTTTTTCCCCCTAATCTTTTTGTTGCAAAGGAAAAGAAAAATAGGCAAATAATGCCTGCTTTTATATTTATTTTCTTGTTTTAAGTGTATAAAAGGTGCTGAGATGTTGTTTAAAAAGTGAATGAATGTCAAGTTTAGCTACATATTTCTGTCATAACATATTTAGAATAACGTATTAGTTGCTCGGTAGTGTCCAACTCTTTGTGAGCCTATGGCCTGTAGCTCACCAGGCTCCTATATCTATGGGATTTTCCAGGTAAGAACACTGCAGTGGGTTGCCATTTCCTTCTCTTGGGGATATTCCTGACCCAGATATCAAACCTGAATCTCCTGCATTGCAGGCAGAATCTTTACCATCTGAGCCACCAGGGAAGAAGGAAGAAATAACTTGTGGAATAAATTGTATCATTTTAAATATTTAGCTATTTGTGGCTTATGGCTAAGAATTTCAGAAAAGATATGACAAGAATGGAAAATTATTAAAATCTTCATTAAATCACCAAATCTTGATAAGGACCATTGATAAAAGTTATTCATTCTATAGCATAGAGATTTATTTTTGTGTTTGAGAATATTGTGGTTTAGTAATAAAGTCATACATGTAATTAATTACATTACAGTGGGATATGTGTGGCAAAAGACCTGATGGTTTACTTTCAGACTTTGATGAAGCATAGTGTGGACTGGGCGGGAACAGGAATGTTAGGATTTCACAATGAACGTGACATCCTGACAGACAAAAGGCGGCGTGGGAATGATGATAAGTCACATCAGAATAGGAAAGAGGTTATGCAGGGAGCTGTCATGAAACATATTGGAATTTTGAGGAAGTCCAGAGAGAAGGCATGGTTTTGATACAGGATGTGTGGTAGGGAATGGTCGTAAATAAATCTGGAACCAGGTGAAAGCAGATCCTAAGAGATCCTAAATTGTATAGTGGAGAATTAGGACTTTTCCTGATGGAGCTAGGAAATCCTGAAAAACATTTTGACATTGTGTGCACTTCAAATAGCAGTGTTTTTAAAGGAGTGACAGAGCATTTTTGGCAATCTGAAAGTTGCTGTGAAGGGAAGGTTCCAGTGATAGAGACCAGGTAAGAAGCTGTCTCGAGAATAGAGGAGCAGAGACAGAGGGAGTGCTGACTCTGGCGGTGCCTGTGGCTGTGGTGAGGGAGGGGCAGCTTCAGGGGGCGGCCGCAGTGCTTCTCTGCTTCCTGGAGTTTAATGCTTCCTTTCTTTAACAAGTATTTTGTTATTCTCCCTTATCTATGAATTTTACTTTCACATAGTGAATAGACTTTTCCTAGATAAATAATATTAAAGAAGTAGTCTTATTAAACAGAAATAAAATGAAAATAATTTTAAACTAAAGGTAGGTAATATTTATTTTAGTGTTCAGTAAGTACTCCAACATGATGATGCCAAAAGACATATGAGGTATGTAGATGCTTGGAGTCATATGTAGATTTACCGTGACTGTGACAGCTACAAATCTGACTGCTGGAGTTAGAGTATATAGTGAGTCTTTCAGGAACATCTGACTGGCTATGATGTGACTTTCCTAAATGGTGAAAAACTGTTGATATAGTACTGAATAAGACCAAGTTCAGTTTTTACCTCAATTTACACAATTACTTGGGAATAAAAATAAAAATATTTGGGGCATAGGTTTAGCTAGTCATCTATCTAATTGTCTACTTTCATATCTACTGATATCCATTAGAATGTTCTAAAGTCATACAAGATCTAAGACCATCATTAGTATAATAGTGTTCTACTTCTTGTAAAATGTCTAGGATCCCTTTTTGCACATGCTTCCAATAACTCATAGTCACACTCCTTAGTCCTAGCGACAATCCAAACTTTCCTATCAAGTTTCCTTAACTCCCTGTAGGGAATAGTACTACACTTATTGAGAACCAGTGGTACAGTACCGAGGGCATTGTTTTTAATTTCAGAGACACCTAAATCCTGGTCTCATTCTCCCCATATTTTGCTTATGTGACTTTAAGTAAGGTAGTATATGTACCATAGTTTCATCATCTTAAAATTAGAATTCTGTTGTTAAAACTAAATGAGTTCCCTCATAAGCACAGATGCAAATATTTCTAGTAAGATATTATGAAAAGTTGATAACTCATAGAAATGGTAGTATAATGTTCCCAGTAGAATTTATCTGAAGAATGCAAGGGTAGTTTTGCCATTCAAAATCAGTTTTAATCAAATATTTAATTAATATCATATTAATCAAAGAATGGTCAAAACTTTATGATCACAGCAATAGATACAAAAAACACATTTTAAAAAACCTATTCTTGATTTTAAGAACCTATCAAGAAATTGGGAATAGTAGGAACCTTCCTCAAGCTGATAAACGGCACCTATGAAAGACTTACAGCTAACAGCATTCTGGTGAAATTGGATGCTTTTTCACTAAAATTGGAAAATCTTATCACTTTGACTCAACAATGTTTTAGAGGTTCTGTGTCTTGCAGAAATATAGGACAAAGCTATAGTCTTTCTGATTGTCATGTACAGATGTGAGAGTTGGACCATAAGTCTGAGCACCAAAGAATTGATACTTTTGAACTGTGGTGCTGGAGAAAACTCTTGGGAGTCCCTAGGATAGCAAGGCTATCCAACCAGTCAATTCTAAAAGAAATCAACCCTGAATATTCATTGGAAGGCCTGGTTCTGAAGCTCAAGCTCCAGTACTTTAGCCACTCGATATGCATAGCTGCCCTATTGGAAAAGACCCTTATCCTGGTAAAGACTGAAGGCAAAAGGAGAAGGAGGAGCAGAGGATGAGGTGGTTAGATAGCATCACCCAATCAACAGACATGAGTTTGAGCGGACTTCGAGAGAGAGTGAAGAACAGGCAAGTCAGGTGCGCTTCACTGCTTGGGGGTCGTGAAGAGTTGCGTAGGACTTAGCAGCTGAGCAACAACAAGAAATGGCTGATAAGCTCATGCAGTAATGGTCAGCATCATTAGTTGATCATAAGTTGGGGTTAGGAGCAGAGATGATCTCAAACATGCACAAGGGAAGTTTTGGGATGTGGAAGCATTCTAAAAATGGATTATGGTGTTGATTGCACAAGTGTATAAACTTACCCCAAATCATCAGACTGTAAGTTTAAAATAAGTTAAACAAAAAGTATAACCTCTTCCCTCCCTTTTTTCCTCATTTCATTTCCCAGCTGTTGAGTCAAAAAAACACTGGGTAGACAGAAAAGCACAGGAGTCCACTGGTAAGACCAGCAGAGAGGCAGGTCCTAGGCAAGATGTGGAGGCTGTCTCTGCAGAACAGAGGCTTAGCATAGAGTGTTGGAGCCCAGGCGGGCTAAGGAGAGTGTCACGCTGGGGCATGGTCAGAACAACGATGGATATCCAAATCTGAGTAGAATGACGAGGTTGTTTAAGAGGGATCAGCACAGGATGTTGGACTGAAGTGTGGTGGAAAGAGACATCCACAAAGCAAAGAAGCCAGTGTGTGATGTTGGGGCCTGAGGAGTGTGTGGAGCGCATCTGTGCAGAGTGCCATGTCCTTGCCTGGCTCGCCATGAGGAGCCCAAGGGACGTGAGTAAGGCCATCTGTGTGGGTAGGGGGGCTGCTGTGTTGCGAGGAGTTTGGTCACATTCACAGGGATTGATCAAATAATCCCGACTACCATAATCAGGATTTCTCTATGTTAAAAAAGGAAATTACAAATAAGGAAAGGGAGAAAACTGGAATGTACTGTGTGGTTATTTCTTGGGTTTCTGTTGTTTGTATTTTTTTGACCCTGTGGCATGAGGGATCCTAATTACTCCACCAGAGATCCAGCCTGTGCCCCTGCGATGGAAATGCAAAATCTTAACCACTGGATTGCTGGTGATGTGCTGATTCTCAGTCGATAAATATAGGTGTGTGGATATAGACCCTGAAATAAATGCAGATAGACATGGAAATAAATGTAGAAGTATGTGTGTATGTGGAATGGAGCATGAAATAGGGCATGAAATAGAAAATACTTCACTGTGGCTGAAGAATGCTGTGGGCCAGGACTAATGATGCTCTCTTTCTTTATCTTACTTCGTTCAAGTTCTCTGCTTTTGGTGCTCTCCCATTTTGATGCTATGTTTCATTCTCATATGAATTAATCATTCAACACAATCTTGCAAGAACACTTTTGTGTCCCTCAGTCTTCCTTTTTCCTAATCCCACTTCTTAGAGCCATCCCTGGAAAGTTCTGTTGCTGATATTTTTGTTTTAAATTGGTTTTTCTGTGATCTTAATCTCTCCTTGCACTTCAAGCCTTGTTTCTGTGCAGATACCTGATTCCACTGTCCGTGATTCTTACCTGTTTTGTAAGCCCCACACCAGTGTTTTCAAGGACTTTCTAAGTGTTTCCATGCAGGTATACTTTGGGCTCCTCAGGCTGAACACCCAAAACTAAATTCACCTTCTCTTGCAAGCCTTCCCACATGTCCTTTTTTTGTTAGTGGGATCATTTTTGAAAACTAAGCTTAATGCCGTGGATTCATAATCAACATGTACTCTCTGTCATAACCTTCAACTCTAAATTAGGCAAAGATGAATAAGGCTGATATTGGTCAGTGGTGAGTATGGTTAGGAAACAAACACTTTGATATATTTCTGGTAGAAGAGTAAATTGGTAGTATTCTTTTGGAGAGTGACTAAATAATAATATATATGGAAATTAAAAGCAGTTTATTCTCATCTTATTACCTCTACAAATATGCCACTCATTCAGATGGTCTTGTTGCTTTGCTGAAAAATGGGAAATCCATTTTTTTCTTTCAAGCCCATCTTATTCTCAGATTGGATACTTTCAACTTCAGCTTTCTTAAAATTAGCTGTAAGATTGTACCCTCACATTCCAAGAAACAAGTCCCTTTTTGTGTACTACTGCTAATGATGTTCTGGTGGTGGCCTAGCTGCAGCAACTTTTATTACTAGTTAGACATTCCTTTACTAATTTCATAAGCCTTATTATTTTGTGAGGTACATAACATTAGTCCCTGCACTTACTGGTTTAAAAATAACAAAATGCAGAGCAGAAATAGTCTAAATACTGGGAATTCTCTAATAAAATGGTGAAAGATTGTTGGTCTGAGAGAGTAAAAGATGAAATAAAGCTGATGAAAGTATTTTGAAAACATGAACTGTACAAAAACTTTTGGTTCTTTTCATAGATGATTATTACTATGTTAATCAAACTCATTGAAACCTAAGATTAGAAAGCTCTGTTTCTAAGTTATTTTAATTAAAGGTACAAATTTGAGAGTTTTCATAGGTGATACAAATATTTTTTAGCAACAAAAATCTCATGATGATGAAACTATCTCTGAATGTTTCTATGGTATGTGTTTTGTAAAAGTACTTGCTTTTCACTGTTAAAGTGCCCCCTTTCTGTCCAAGTGGTATGTGTTTATTTTCAAATAGTCACTAGTAGCATATTATTGCCACAGAGAAATGAAAGTGTTGATCACTCACTCGTGTTTGACTCTTTGCAACCCCATGGACTGTAGCCTGCCAGTCTGCTCTGTTCATGGGGTTCTCCAGGCAAAAATACTGGACTGGGTAGCGATTCCTTTCTCCGGTGGATCTTCCTGGCGCAGGAATCAAACTGTGGTCTCCTGCATTGCAGGGAGATTCTTTACTGTCTGAGCCACCAGGGAACCTCTGCCCTCATCCTATTCAACCGTTATCAGTTATGTTTCAGTCCTTTATATTTCATTACAAAGTATTTAAAATATATTATTTGCAGTAGTGTAATCTGTAAACCTGTTCAACTGAGCACAAATTAACTCAGTGTGTCTCAATATACTAAGACTGCATACCACAAAAGACATGATTCCTAGTATTCAGATTGAGTAAAAATGCTAGAATTAAACTATATATTTTATTTATTTATATTTTCACTGTAGCCCACCAGGCTCGATGGGATTTTCCAGACAAGAGTACTGGAGTGAGTTGTCATTTCCTTCTCCAGTTAAACATTAGTAAAGCTAAACTTCTCGCTTTTTTCCCCATGCAAGTAAATATCAGTAGAAGTTGTACTTTATCTTTCAGCTTCCTAATGAATTATCTCACATGTCATGTACATACGTTCTCCTTTGGGGATCACTGGTCTCAGGGATGGAGTAATATTGAAGTGGTCAGAAAAAGATGTTAATGTCAACAGACTTTCTGTTTAATAGATCATTCTGGCAGGTCTTTTTGCTTATGAATTTGAAGAAGAAAAATAGTGCCAATAATTAAATGATAGAAAAGTATCACAGAAGCAGTAGATGAGTCAAGAGAGGTGATACAGCTGTAGTAGTGAGTATGGATTTGATATGCTTTTAGGAGGAAAAATGTGTGAGGTTTGATTTGATGAAGGTTAAGGAGAGGGAGGGTTCAAGGTTGATAGCCACACTCCTTGCTTGGATAACTACATGGATGATGCCCAGCCTTAGAGCTACGATTTTGTAATTTGCATTTTTATATACCTTTTTAAAAGAAGATCTATTTTATAATTAATATACCATTTTCTTTTATATACACTCTCTTTAGTTTGAAATTGACAGAATATATTTACATTTTTCTTCAATCCCTTCCCCATTGCATTGATGTTGTCTTGAAGATTTTGAATGCAGTGGCTTATACACATGTATTAATGCTTAGTATCCATTAAAAATTTAGTATTAATTGTCCAGCATGATTTGAGTTTAAAAAATGACATTAATGATAGCTCGAAAAAGGAATAGAGAAACCAAGTACATAGTTTTGAAACAGTAGGTTTTATTTCCCTCTGATATATTCAGCTTAAGTAACAGGTTAAAGAAAGGACACAAAATGATGACTAGTACTTACTGTCTTTCTCTTCAAAACTTTAACACTTTACCATGAACATTATAAATGACTGTTTTTCTCTTTGAAACTGACTTGCTTTAAAATGATGTATGAAATAATATGTGTTTTGCATGTCCTGCTGTAATGATAAAGGTCATATAGTATCATTTACATAATCTCTAGCCAGAAATGAACTCAGTAATATCCTTGGTATAACATATACATTATCTGAGGTTTAAAACTCTCATTATTCATGAAAGTTAATTTTACAGTGGGTGTGAATGATCTATCTTATGGCTGGTTTTTTGATCATTCTATAAAATAATATGGGGCAAAGCCTGCTCAAATAACAGGAAAACCGGTAAAGAGTGATGCATTTGCCTGACTCTCTGTATACTCGATTGGATCTTGATTGATGGCAATCATTTGTCTTTGTCAAAAAAAAGGAGAAAAATTCAGACATTGAAATAGGAGTGCTATCAAACTTTCTACAATGGCAGAAAGATTCTATTAATGTGGCCTTAGAGTATTAAGTGCCTCTGTTGGGAAATGATAAAGAATGTTAATTTTTTTCCTTGGGCATATTTAAGTATAAAATACATTATTTTGTCTACTGTTGGGATTAAAAGAATACTTTTGATTTATGGCATACTAGAATTGATGAAAGCAAAAAAAAAGCTTAAAATGATGAAATATTAAATAGATCCTAATCCTTTTTATTCTTCTTCTTATTATTTCTCTAGGTAAAATAATAAAATTTAGCGTAGTGTCATAACACCTTACTGCTGCCTTCCAACTGATATTGGACCTTGAAAGGTTGACTTCAAGGAGGGTTATTAAAGTAGAAGAAGAGAAAGCATAATTTTAACTGATTGTCTTCTCTTTGGAATTCCTCTGTCTTCCCAAATATTAGAGTAAGAAAACATTCCAGACAAAATTATTTTTATTTTTAAATTTAAAAAATCATCTTGTTATGATTTAGAAATGTAAAAGATGTTAGAGCTGTAATATCATAAAAGATACAATCAGTTAAACAGCATTGTGCATTAAGACCAATTCTGACCATTCTTAATATCTTAATGATAAATATATATTATTATATAAATACTTTATGTATGTCATGAGGGCTGAATTGGAGAAGGAAATGGGAACCCCCACTCCAGTATTCTTGCCTGAGAAATCTTGCCACCAGGCTCCACAGTCCATGGGGTCACAATGAGTCAGACAGGACTTAGCAACTAAACAACAAACAATAATGAGGGCTGAATATGCTTTATTTCATCTTGAATATTTGCCTTTTTTTAATTACATTATTTTAGATTGTTAATTTGGCCATAATTTCAGTTATTTTTGAAAATGACTCAAAATGCAAATTATATTCTATATAAAATATTTGAAAAATTAAATAGCCTTGTGTTTGTATTAATAATGATTTGAAATTTGTATAAAATTAAATAAGGCTGTTATATGTTTTTGATCAGAGTATCATTGAATTTTCTTTGTCAAAGTACTTTGGAATATTGAACTGAAGTTTATTATTTGTATATCTGTTGATTACTTTTTAGTATATAGTCATACTCTCATTTTCTATGATGCCAGATTGGAACTGGTAATGCTAGTAACAAGTAATGCTTAGTTGCAAATTATTTATACCTACCTTTAAAATGTGCTTTAACTTTTTTGAGGTAGATTTCATTTAAGTCTAGTGGAAAATGAACATAAATTTATGTTTTCTGTTTTTAAAACTGTATGGTTAGATGATAATTATGTTCTAATAAATGAAAGGTGATTTTTTTAATATAAATTTTACCATCTTTAAAATGAGAAAAATTATTATAGCCATAACATTTAAAAATAGTATTTTATTTTCTTTCTATTCCAGTGAGTGTGTAAATCTCAAATTTATGCACTTCAGTTAAATTTTTTTGAAACTCTTCATTGGGTTTTCATGCCTTCCTTATATGAAAGTGAAAGCTGCTCAGTTGTGTCTGACTCTCTGTGACCCCATGGACTGGGGCCTTCCAGGCTCCTCTGACCATGGAATTCTCCAGGCCAGAATACTGGAGTGGGTAGCCATTCCCTTCTGCAGGGGTCTTCCCCCGCCCAGGGATTGGACCTGGGCCTCGTGTATAGCAGGTAGATTCCTTACTGCCTGAGCCACCAGGGAAGCCTAAGAATACTGGAGTAGTAGCCTATCCCTTTTCCAGGGGATCTTCCTGACCAGTTTATCTACTTGGAAGTCTCCTGCATTGCAGGAAGATTCTTTACTAGCTGAGTTACTCTGGAAACCCTTCTAATGTTAATCTCATTCTAAATGTTCAGGCAGAAACTACTAAATGCTTGTGTAATATGGGCAATGAAATGTTGATATGTTCAAAATGAATTTATTGGTTGTTTCTTGTGAATACTTTTTGACGTGTATTTAATTGCTTAAGTCTAATGTCGTTATTATCTGTAAATTAGTTGTTGATTTAGATGAAAATAATTCACATAAAACAGTAGTATCTTATTTATTGTTTATGGTATATTTTGCAACAAAGAATAAATGTTAATGATGTGTGATACTGAAAATGTGCCCCTAGAGTGTAATGATGATTTCAGAATTTTTAGTGAGTGATAGAATTTCATAGTAATTTACCTTTTTCTTTCCTTCTGTTATTTTTTCCAGTTTTATTGAAAAATAATTGACATAGAACACTGTAGAAGTTTAAAGTGTAAAGCATGATGATTTGATTTATATTGTTGTGAATGGATTTCAGCAGGTTCAGCTTCTTATGTAGATAAGATAAAAGAAAAATCAATTTTCTTCTGTTGAGAAGTCTTAGGATTTCCTCTCTCAACAACTTCCCTACACAGTGGTAGCTATAGTCATCCCATGGTACATTATGTTCCTTGAACTTATTTATCTTATAGCTGGATGCTTGTAACTTTTGTCCACCTTCCTCCAGTTCCTCTTCCCCCTAAGCTCCTCTTCTGCTCACCACAAGTCTGATCCCTTTCTCTATGAATCTGTTGTTGCTCACTCACTAAGTTGTGTCCAGGGCTTTGTGACCCCATGGACCATAGCACACCAGGCTCTTCTGTCCTTCACTGTGTCCCATAGTTTGCTCAGGTTCATGTCCCTTGTGTCGGTGATGGTACCTAATCATCTCATTCTCTGTTGCCCTCTTCTTTTGCCTTCATTCTTTCCCAACATTAAGTTCTTTTTCTTTTTTTGGATTTCACATATAAGTGAGATCATGCTGTGTTTGTTTTCCTCTCACTGACTTTTATCAGTTAGCACAGTGCCTTCAGGGTCCAGCTGTGTTGTTGGAAATGGTAGAATTTCCTCATTTTTAATGGTTGAGTAACGTTTCATTGTGTGTGTGTGTGTGTATACGCGATAAGTTCTTCATTCATCCGTTGATGAACACTTGAACTATTTCTGTTCCTGGCTATTATAAATAATGCTGTTCTGAACATGAAATACACATATCGTTTGTTTTTGTAATTGCTATTGTTTTTGTTACCTTTGATATACTCCCAGAAGTAGAATTCCTGGATTGTAGTGTAGTTCTGTTTTTAATTTTTTGAGGATCCTCCATACTGCTTTTGATAGTGGCTATACCAGTTTGCATTCTTACCACAGTGAAGAAGAGTTCCCTTTTCTCCACATCCTAATAATGTTTGTTATCTCTTAGCTTTTTGATGGTGACCAATCTGGCAGATATGAGGTGCTATCTCGTTGTTTTAATTTACATTTCTCTAATAATGAATTTTTGAGCATCTTCTCATGGACATGTTGACCTTTGGTATATCTTCTTTGGATTAATGACTGGTCAGATTATTTGCCCAGTTTGTAATTGCCTTATTTATGTTTTTGCTATGGAGTTGTATGAATTCTTTATGTATGTAGATTCTTAACATTTTATCAGATATATCATGTGCAAATATTTTAACCCTTTCTGTAGGTTTTCTTTTTACTTTGTTGATAGCTTATTTTGATGTGCAGAAACTTTTTAGTTTGATGTAGTTTTACTTGATAAAATATTTTGTTGCTTGTGATGGAGGTGTTATATCCAAAAAAATATTACCACAATCTGTGTCAAGGAATTTCATCTTATGTTTCCTTCTTCTGTTTCTTTTTGATTTCAGGACTTACATTTTTGTCATTAACCTATTTTGAGTTCATTTGTGTAGGTGAAGTGTGGTACAGGTCCAGTTTCTGTTATTTCTTTCTTTTCTTTTTTTGGGCTCTCTCTGTATTGGAAGCATAGCATTTTAACCACTGAACATTCAGGGAAGTCCCTCTAGTTTCATTCTTTTACATGTGAATATTCAATTATCCCAGTGCTGCTTCTTGAAAAGACTGTCTTTTTTCCTATTGTATTTTCTTGACTCCCTTGTCAAATATTAATTGACTATATACACTTGTATTTATTTCTGTGTTCTAAATTCTGTTTCACTTCTCTGTTTCTCTGTTTTTATGGAAAGCACCATACTGTTTTGATGACTATAGCTTTATAATATAGCTTGAAATCAGGAAGTGTCATGCTTCCTGTTTTGTTCTTCTTTCCCAGGATTTTCAGCTATTTAGGGTCTTTGGAAGTTCCATATAAGTTTTAGAAGTGATTTTTCTATTAAAAAAATGCAATTGGAATCTTCATAGGGATTGCATCATATCTATAGGAAGCTTTTGGTAGTATCGACATTTTTAAGAATGTTAGTTCTTCCAAGCCTCAAATACCAATACCTTTCCATTCATTTGTCTCTTTTTCAGTTTATTATATCAGTGTCTTGAGGATTTCAGAGTAGAGATCTTTTACCCCTTAGTTGAAATTTGTATTAAATATTTTATTGTTTTTGATGCTGTTGTAAATGGAGTCAGTATATTTATTTTCTAGAAAATTATTAGTGTATAGAAATGCTACTTGTTTTTTTATGTTAACTCATTACTGACCAGAATCATATTAATAGATCTTTTGTTACCCAAATGTTATTGATCCCAGACATTTAATATTCACTTATATAAACAATCTCCAGCGGCAGTCATTGGTTTCTTCAGAAATCCCCTAGTCAATAATGTGTTTATTTTGTATCCTACAGCTTTACTGAATTCATTGGTTACATAATAGTTTTTGATTAAGTCTTTAGAATTTTCTATATATTATATTGCTGCTGCTGCTGAGTTGCTTCAGTCGTGTCTGACTCTTCGACCACATAGATGGCAGCCCACCAGGCTCCCCCATCCCTGGGATTCTCCAGGCAAGAAACTGGACTGGGTTGTTATTTCCTTCTCCAATGCATGAAAGGGAAAAGTGAAAGTGAAGTCGCTCAGTCGTGTCCGACTCTTAGCGACCCCATGGACTGCAGCCCAGCAGGCCCCTCCGTCCATGGGATTTTCCAGGCAAGAACACTGGAGTGGGGTGCCATTGCCTTCTTCATATTATTTTGTGACCCCTGTAAATGGAAACAGATACAGTTTTTCCTTTCCAATTTTGATTCTTTTACTCTTTTTCTTGGTCTGATTGCTTCAGCTAAGACTTCTTGAATAGGAGTGGTGAACTTGGGCGCCCCTGTCTTCTTCCTGATCTTAGAGGAAAAGCTTTCAACCTTTGACCACTGAATGTGGTGTTAGCCGTAGACTTCTTATATATGACCTTTATTATGTTGAGATCTGTTTCTTTATGCTTCTATTTTTAAGAATTTTTGTCATGGATTTTCAGTTTTAGCAAAGTTTCTTTCTTCTATTCAGATGATAGATTTTTTTCCTTTACTTTCATTCTGTTAATATAATGTATCATATGGATTGATTTGCATATGTTGAAAGCATCCTTGCATCCCAGTGATGAATTTCACTTGATTATTATAATGAATGATCATTTCAGTGTGCTGCTGAATTAAGTTCGGTAGTATTTTCTTGAGAGGTTTTGCATCTATGCCTCAGGGATATTGCCTGTAGCTTCTTTTATATTGGTCTATCTTTTCTTTTCCTTTTCTGATATTGGTACAAGTATAAAGCTGGCCTCATAGTGAGTTTACAAGTGTTCTTTCTTCTTTCATTTTTTTGGGAAGAATTTAAGGATTGGCATTAATTCTTCTGTAAATGTTTGTTTAATTTACCAGTGAAGCAGTCTGGTCCTGGGCTTTTCATTGTTGGGGGATATTTTATTACTGATTCAATTGCCTAACTGGTAATTGGACTATTAATATTTTCTGTTTTCTTTCAATTTAGTCTTGGTATGTTGTATGTTGTAAGTTGCATATTTCTAAGAATACTTCTAAGTTGACCATTTTGTTAGTGTGTAGTTATTTATAGTAGCTTCTTGTGACCCAATGAATTTCTATGGTGTCTATTATAATGTCTCCCTTTTCCTTTATAATTTTACTGATTTTGACTTCTCTTTTTCCCTTGGAAAGAATTTGTCAGTTTCATCTATCTTTTCAAAGAACCAACTCTTAGTTTAATCTTTTCTATTTTTTTCCTCTGTTGCATTTATTTTGCTCGGATCTTATTATTTTCATTTTTTAAATGACTTTGGGTTCAGTTTGTTCTTTTTCTAGTTTCTAAAGGTGTAAGAGTTAGGGTTTTCTTCTCAACTTAGATATTTATTGCTCTAAACTTCCCTCTTACATATGCCTTTGTTACATCCTAAATGTTCCTAGTATGTGGTTTCCATTTTAATTTTTCTCAGGAACATTTTTTATTTTGCTTTTAATTTTTTCTCTGATCCGTTAGTTATTTAGGAGGTTCTGGTTTAATTTCCATGTGTTTGTAAATTTTCCAGTTCTTCTCGTGTTATTGATTTCTAGTTTGATGCCATTTGGTCAAATAAGATATTTAGTAGTATTTCAGTCTTCTTCAGCTTGTTAAGACTTGATTTTTTGCGTAGCATGTGGTCTGCCCTAGAAAATTTCCCTTTGCTGTTAAGAATGTATATTCTATTGTTTTCAGAGGTAGAACGCTCTATTTATATCTGTTAGGTATATCTGATCTGTTCAAATCCACTGTTTTCTCGCTGATTATTTTCCTGAATGTTGTATCCATTGTTGATAGTGGTATTAGGATCCCAAGTATTATATTGCCCATCAGTTTTTGCTTTATATGTTTAGATGCTACAATGTTGGACATTTAAATATTTATAGTTGTTTACAATGATCTTCCTTATCTCTTTTTACCATGGATAGTTTAAAGTCTATTCTGTGTGATTTTAATACAGCTATGTCTGCTTTATTTCGTCACCATTTGCTTGAAACGTCTTTGCCATCCCTTTACTAATCTCAGTCTATGTGTCTTAGGCTAATGTGAGTCTCTTATAGGAATCCTGTTGTTGGATCCTGTTGTTTTGTCCATTCAGCTATTTTGTTTTCTCATTGAGAATTTAATATCTTTATTTTTAAAGTAATTATTGATAGGTAACGACTTAATATTGCTAATTGTTTTCTGATATTTTTGTAGATTTGTTTTTTCTTGTTTCTTAGGCTGCTTTCTTTTTTTCTGTTTTGATGTCTTTTTGTGTCAGTCTACCTTGACTTTCTTATTTTTTGGCCACACTGTAGGGCATGCGAGATATTAGCTCTCCAGCCCGGATCAAACCTTGGCCCCCTACAGTGGAACCATGGAGTCTTAACCACAGGACACCAGGGAAGTCACCCTGCATTAACTTTTTTCTTGTGTTCTTTTTTATGATGATTATTGAATTTTCCCTTGTGGTAACTATGAGGCTTAGATGAAATAAAACTTATAACACCTTATTGTAAACTGATAACAACTTGACTTCAATTGAGTTTGTAAACTTTATTCTCCTCCCCTTCACATTCTAGGTTATTGCTATTACAATGAACGTGTTTTTAATATTGTTACTAATAATAGTAATTGCAATTCTGGTTATTTTTTACATTTTCTGTGTGTGTGTGACTTTTAAACAAGAATTGTAATTATGCACCACTATTATATAGGGCAGAATCTAACTGTGACTATGCATTTATACCAGTGAGATTTCCTGCTTGTTTTTTAATGTTTTATGATGTTAATTAGCATTCTTTTTCTTCAACTCAAAGAACTCATACATCTGATAGTAATGAACTCAGCTTTTTTTTGTACTGGAAAGCATTATCCTTTCCTTGGGAAGGACAGCTTTGTTGATTATAGATTTCTAACTGCCTGTTATTTTGTTTCAATACTTCTAATATGTCATTTCATTCTTTACTGGCCTCAAAAGTTTCTGTTTAGAAATTTATCATTAGTCTTACAAGGGTTCCCTTGTATGTAACTTCTCTCTTCTTCAAAATTTTTTTTGTCTTTGACGTTTTACAATATAATATGTTCCTGTGTCACTCTATCGGGGTTCAGTCTATTCTGGGTGCTTTGGATCTCAGGTATCTGGATGTACGTTTCTCTCCCCAGATTCTGGAATTTTTTAACCATTATTGCGTTAACTATACTTTGTGTTCCTTTCTCTTTTCCTTCTAGAATTCTTGCAGTTCCAGCTTTTTATTTTTCTTTTTACTGTGTTTGCAACTTCTGTAGACCTCCTCCACTCTTTTTTCATTCTTTTTGTTTTTGCTTTTCTAGGTAATTTTCAGTCTGGTATCCTCCATGACTTTGATTCTTTAATGTGCATGGTTGAGACACATTTTGAAACTCTACTGAATTCTTAGGTATAGTTATTGTGGTTATAAAAGAAAACTCTAGGATTTCCATTTAAAAAATGTTATTTTCTTGTTGAGGTTATTGTTTAGTTGTCTGTGTTGTCTTATGTGGGCTTTCTTGGTGGCTCAGTGCTAAAGAATCCACCTGCTAGTACAGGAGACGCAAGCTCATCTTTGGGTCAAGAATTCTGCTGGAAAAGGAGATGTTATCCTGCCCCAGTACTCTTGCTTTGGAAGTCCCCTGGGAGCCTGGTGATGTCAGTCCCTGGGGTCAGGAAGAGTCGGACACGACTGAGCGACTGGACAACAGCGACCTTTTCTTACACAGTAAATCCTAGACATAAGAACGAGTTCCATTCCAAGAGCATGTTTGTAAGTCTAATTTCTTTATAAGTTCAGCAAAGTTAGCCTAGATACCCAGTCAACACAATTGGCTATATAGTACTGTAGTAAGTATATGATACTTTTAACGCAAATAATACGTACATATTAAAAACAAAACACAAACAACAAAGAAAATGTTTTTAATCTTACAATACAGAACATTGAAAAGTACAGTTGTACAGTACAACAGCCAACATACGGAGGCTGGCATGCACATTTGTATCTTTGAAAGTTTGCAACTTGAAATTTCATGTGGTAGGGGCTTACTCTAGTACCTTAAGTTTCTTAAAAAGGATTACTCTGAATTCTTTTTTTTGAAAGTTCATAATTCTTCATTTCTTTAGGTTCAGTTATTAGAACTCAGTTATTTTCTTTGGTTGTGTTAAATTACTTGATTTTTCTGTGATTGTTGATTCCTTGGCTTGTAACTGCATGTCTGAGTAATTGGCTCCTCTTCCCAACTTTAAACGCTTGCTTTTACAGAGACAGATCTTCACCTGTCAGCTCAGCTTGGGTTTCTGGGCATATCTGCATGGAGTACCCTTAGCCAGGTGGGGCCTGCTCTTAGTGGTCTCTTTTTGGGCGAGGCATGTGAGCTCAGTGCACGGGGGTGGACATGCATGCCACTGACTGAGGACAGTCGAGTGGTACTTCTGCCTTGGATCCTTACCCACGTGAGGCCAGAGAATGGGCTCTGCAGTTCCCTGGGTTCTCTGCTCAGCCTTCTGGACAGTCAGAACTAGGTACGATGTCCTAAGTCACTGCAGTCAAGTGTGACTCTTTGCGACCCTCTGAACTGAGGCCTTCTAGGCTTCTCTGTCCAGGGGATTCTCCAGGCAAGAATGCTAGAGTGGGTTGCCATTTCCTCCCCTAGGGGGTCCTCCAAAGCCAGGGATCGCACTCGCCTCTCCTGAGTCTCATACATTGGCAGGTAGGTTCTTTACCGCTGGCACTCCCTGCGACACCCCTGGAGTACAGTAGGCAGTAGTAAATGGGACTCTCAGTTGGCTTTCCTGCCTTGGTAATGCAGCATTATGGGCTCTGCAGCTTCCAGGTGTGCTCACCAGCCCTCTGGTCAGACGTGCCGGGAAGACAGTCTCTACCCGCGCAGGGCTGGGATTCAGGTCCTTGCCTGGATATGGGCATGCTGGGCTTGACGGCTGGCAGTAGTCCTTGTTTGAGCATCCAAATCTGGCAGATCTGCAGCCTTCCGAATTCCCTGGCCTGAGTGTGTCCCTAACTCAGTTTTGCAAATGAGCACAGCTGCTGTTTGACATTAACTTCTTGGGAACTGCAGGTATGAACTTGGTATGCCATGGTTCTTGTGCTGGTGGTTACATGCTCTCCTCACCTGGCTGTCACAGTGGGATTCCCAGTGCTGAGACTGGGAATGCCCCTGAAGTCTTCTTGGGTTGAGATGAGAGGAGGGGCTCCTGTAAAGCAGCCTGCTGTGCTGACTGAGGGCTGGTTGTCCCCGTGGCACTGGGTTCTCTGTTCACACTGGAGGAATTTGGAGTTCTCTCCACAGGGTGTTCAGTAGCCTGGAGGGGGTGCAGAGCTGTCATCATATAGCGGCTTCTCTTGACTTTTAGTGAAACCTGTCTCCTCTGTGGGGTGGAGAATGCTTCAGCCTCAACTCTGTGTTTATGGTTCTCTCAGTGGTGAAAGAAATAAGAAAAATGGGGGTGGGGGGAAAGTTCATTTATGCCAGGTTCTCAGCCCAAGAGAGACACTGATTTGTTATGGGTGTTTTTTAAAGTTTCCCAGATAAATCTAATAATGATCAGGCAAGATTGGGTACCACTAATTTTATCTTTTTCTGTGGAGTCCAAAGTAGTCTATGATCATTAGGGTGAATTTTTCAGTTAGATTAAGATTCTGAGCAGATCTGTATATAGTATTTTACCAGTAATATTATACAAAAAACTGCTGATTTTGTGTTAGTATCCAAAAGTGGTAATTTTTTGCTGTTGTTATTTTGCATAAAATGTAATTGTGGACAGTCTCTCGAAAAACTTTAAAGGTCTGACTTTTCAGATTTGCTAGTCACTTGTCAAAAGCAGTGGTTTGCGTCTGGTTATCGTCTACACTCTGGTCAGTTGTGTGGCTTACGTCTACTGGTGACTTTGCTTGTAGGAAATCTCAGAAGGTAAGAGTGGGAAGAATCAATAGCCTATGCAGTTTGAAAAGCTCTTCTGAATATTTTCATCTTTTCCCTGTTTGACATGACACCCTATACCCACTGTTTCCCACTCCCCTTAATTACTTTAAAGCAGTAAATTTATACAAGCTTCAATATATGACTTCCAATATTCTATTTTCTGGAGCTCTTATAATTAACGTAGTAAAAATCATTCTAATAAAAATGTGTTTCATATCGAAAAACAATTCAGGCTCATCTGTTTGAGCTTTCTGTATTCCTTCATTATCTAAAAGAATATAATTTTAAGCGATATGTTTGGCATGTTTTTAGTTCCCTGTCTTTATCTAGTTTTGTGTGACATGATTTATATATACTTTAGTTGCATAAACATGACTCAGAGTCTATTACTAACAAATATTTAATCATACTTGGTTAAAATTATATAATAGGATTCTTCTCTTCTGTTTCTGAAGGTGTGAATAACTCTAGGTTTGTTATGCTGTTTTTATCCACATGGTGACAGGGGAGAGAATAGGTACATAGCTGCCATACAATAAATATTTTTATTAATGACATTAAAGCTCAAAGAAGGTTCAGATTTTTAAAACATTATGCTTGAATGCATTCACAAAGTGAAAAAATAATGTACTCCATTCATACAGCTTTTTGATATGTGTGCATTGTGATTATTCATAATCATAAATTTAATAGAATGCTCTGTGGACATTGTTTCAAAAACTGTTGATATTCCTGAATTTAGTAAAATCTTATGTACATGGGAAAGATTTTTCTCAGGTTAAGATTCAAATTGTCAAACTTTATCTTCTTTTAAAGTTATAAAGCATAGGAAAAAATTCTTGAAAAATGGTCAATCAGTATGTGAAATTCCCCTTCACTGCCTCATCTTAGCCAGGAGTACTGCTTTCCTCTCTGTGTTGATGAGGTCAAATCGTTTGATGTATACTCTCAGGTTTTTCTACATTTATGAAAGTGAAAAGTGAAAGTTGCTCAGTCAGTCGTGTCCAACTCCTTGCAACCCCATGGACTATACAGTCCATGGAATTCTCCAGGCCAGAATGCTGGAATGGGTAGCCTTTCCTTTCTCCAGGGGATCTTCCCAGCCCAAGGATTGTACCCAGGTCTTAAGCATTGGAGGCAGATTCTTTACCACCTGAGCCACATGTATAAGCACATGTAATTTCTAAAAGTATAATTGGGGCTATGCCATATATTATCATTTAGCCACTTACCCTTTTTACTTATATTCCATGCTGTTTCAAACATATCATTATTTTTAACAGGTAAAGTATAATTTATAGTATGAAGATCCTGTAATTTATTTAAGCTTTTTCTCCTGGTGAACATTTAGCTTGCTTCTAACAATTACTTGCAGAAGTGCCACAATCCTGGCAGATTCATCTTTAGGAATATGTGTATTTCCATAGGATACATATCTAGAAGTGAGATTTCTATGTCAAAAAGTATTATATGCACTAAAAATTGCATTAAAGATTGTCAGAACACCACCTCCTTGTGATGCTGGGAAAATGCTGCCAGGCAGGATGTATTGGTAATTGATCTGCCAGCAGGAGCTTTCTGCCCCTACTGATCATTATAATTTCTAGCTGGGACACTTCCCTCCTTTTAACCCAAGAGTCTATACCTTTTTTACCAAAAGTGTGCAATTCTACTGCCTGCTGCCGTGATGAAGTAGGGGGAGGAGAGATGTGAAATCAGCCTAAACGTTATCTTAGGTTACCCCCATCTCTACCCTTTGCTTGTGTCTGTTGCCTGAGACTGGGATCCTCTTTGTTTCTTCTTCAGAAGACTTCACTTCTGTGTACATCTGCGTTTGACCCTATCCGCTTTCTGTGGTTTAGTAATTTCTGATTTCTTCTGTATTGGTTATATATTTATTTTCATGTTCTAAGTCTCAAGCACCTTTCTTTAGCTCAACTGTTCATTACAGTGACATTATAAAACCAGGTAAACTTGTGACCTCACTCCTCAACTTCAGTGTCCTTCTATCCATGGCATTTATCAGGTTGAAGAAAAATTATATGCTCCCACTTTTTTCCCAGTATGCTTACAGAAGTTTCATTTACCTTACTTCATTTATACTATGTCCTATTGTCTTGGATGGCAAGGGAAAGAAAAAGTTCATCCCAGTGTTCCTGGTTTCCATCTAGGAGTGTTTATCTATATGCTAGACCCCCTTTTAATGGATCAAAGAGGTACAGCATTTCCCTCAGTAAAAGCTAAGACTGTTACCACTGCACAATTAGACATATTTTATTGCTTTCTGCGCTCCCTACTCCCAAGAGAAATAGATGATAATAAGGAAGTAAAATAATTAATACCAGGAATTTCCTTGCCATTAAACAGTATACTTTAAGATTCTAAGGAACAGAACATAATAAGATTTTGAGCATTCACATAGAGAGGTGTGTGGAGTGCCCTAAGAGTAGAATATATATATATTTATGTATAATAACAAAATGTTTTGAGGATGGTAGAGCCTTACAGATTATTCAATTCAGGCAGTTTTATTTTACAGAAATAAACTGGGCCTTATAGACTGAGGCCTAAATAGAATAAACAGGTTTGCTCTGGATCCAGCAGCTAAATAATTTTGAAGTTAGAACTAGAATCTAGATATTCTTTCTTTCCATCTGGTACTGTGTTTTTCACACACCACCTTGCTTTTACAGTAGTATTACGGAGTGACAGAGTAAAGAATCTGTCTCCAATGCAGGAGACCCAGGTTCGATCCCTGGAGGGAATGGCTACCCACTCCAGTATTTTTGCCTGGGGAGTCCATGGATTTACCAAGAGTCTGACAGGACTGAGTGACTAACACTTTCACTCTCACAGAGTGACCTAATTAAATTGTTTTTTAACATATGTATGAAAACCACCTAGAATATGTAAAATTTGGTAAGGAATTAAAGAAGTAATTAGAAAGCCCACAGTTTTTCAAAAGTGAATTTAAAGAAGTTTAACAAAATAATAATTTTAATGATTGAAGAGGTCCAGCTATAAGAAGAACTTTTGAATCACCATAAAGCAACATCTTTTAAAACTCTTCTCTATGTTTGGAGACCACTTAAGGCAGTAATTTCCATTTTCATGCAGTTTCTTTTCCGTCTCTTTTTACTGAGAGTTGTTATTCCTTAAAATTTATTTGCCTTTTTCTTCCTTTATTCGATAGTACTTTTCTACAAAGTAGGGGAGAAAGTTGGAGGAGAAGAAAGCAATACTTAAGAGGTTGCTTTGGGGATACCTTTAAAAAACAACAGAATAAAATTAAGTTCCTTTAAAGATAAAGCAAAACAAATATGTGTTGTACTGTCTCAGTTACATTCTTTAAGTCCCATGTAATATTTTTACATTAATGAAAACCTGACGGTTTTTAATGTAGACAGTTCAAACGTATGTCAGTATGTCTTAGCAAATTGCCTTTCCCGTAATGGATATACGGTAACATTTTTAGAGTTAACCTCGGAGTTGTACATGTTAGTAGTGGAGCGCACATCATCCAGGGTGTGCTCTGTGGTATAAACCTGAGCTTCCCTTAAAAGCTGAAGGCCATTTTTATCTTGGCTTTGAGAAGAAATGATTTAACCTTAAATATATAAAATTTATTTTAGGTTTAGGAAAGAATGAATAGGATAAAGAAATTACATATTTATCTTCTTGGTGGACTTTTTGAAGTGTGTCCTAGAAGCACTGTGGCAGAACCTGAGTACTTGTATGTAATGAGAAGAAAAGACCGACTCTGCCCTCTTAGAGCCTGAAATTGATTAATTGATTACATGTAATTGACTACAAACTACTGTTACAATTCTAACAGAAATAACAGTTACATTTGAATATGTGTATCAGTAAGAAATAGACTCATTGAAAGTTAAGAAATATAGAATTTACAATATGAACACACTCAAATATATACATGTGAATTCTTGTGTTATGCTTATAAAAAATCTTACACTTAGGAACAAGTCAATTGATTGTAAGCCCTCATTATGAGATTCTGAAGACTCAGTAACTTTTTTCTGTGTAATTTGGAGTTAAACAGGTGTTAAGCGTTTCTATACTTGATAAAGAACTATTTCATTCCCCTTGAGAATGATTCAAATCTTCCTGGAGAGGGAAAAAAGTCACATCAGCTTCCAATTGTCAAAATTCAGTTTTAAAAAACTCAAGTCTTTTTCCCAGTGGGTTTCCAGATTGAAAAACATATGGACTCTATCTTCTGAGTAAAAAACTTTCATTTTCCTTTTGAATTACCTTTAAGACTTCACCCTGATATGAGAAGTATAAAATGAAACCATACGGTATTTAAACAACATCTACCTTTCTCTGATTTTCTTTCTTTGTCAACCTGGATTGATAATTTTGTTAAGTTTAGAAATAAAGCTTTCTCTTTTAAAATGAGATGTATTTTGTTACAGGTACCATTGCATTTATTTTTACAGGAAATGAAAACATAGGTTATTCTTGGTGTGAGTTTCTAATATGATTATTTTATTGATTTTAGTGGATTTTAAATAGATACTTGTCTTTTCATTCAAACTTGTAGCTTAGGATGTATATCGTGTTTGCTGTGAATTTACTGCATGACTGAAACAGATACTATTTTTAACACTCTGTGACCAAAGGAAATGCTGAACAGACTAGGAGGCTTTGCTCCGTATTTGCAGTAAAACAATAACCTGAATAGGCGATAAAAGTTTTTGATCAGCATACCTCATTGCTATTTGAGGAGAGTTGGACTGAAAAAAATTAGTCTGTTGTTGAGAAGATGCAACTCATCTTTTATAGAAATTTATTTTAAACTTGTTTATAGCCTTTATGTTTTATCTTTTTTTAAATTAGTCACTTTCTCAAATATTGGGAGTTGAAAGGGAAGAGCTGGAACTTGAATAACTTAATTTTCCTATTTCCTAGTGAAAAGAAGGTTAATGTTCAACCATTAGGAACATTTCTACCTTTCATTTTATTGTTGTTAGCATGCATCCTCCTTTACTGAAAAATGTGGCAAGATGTTTTTATAGGATAGTCATTCAGATTGACATGTATAAAAATGATAAGGGAATAGAGTCTTTGCTTCTTTTTTCCCTCATGCTATATCTGTAGTCCAGCATGAGTAATCAAATGAATGAAGTAGTATAATGAAAAATAAAATTTTAGCTACAGTAATTTGCCAAGGCTGATTATATGGGCATGAAGGCAAGAGTATAAACTTGCAGTGCGGAATCTTGTAACAGAACTATTACATTCTATTTTATATTACTTTTTGTTTTATATTTTTTTATTTTTAATGTCCCAGTGTTTATTCTAGAATTGTAAGGATAGTGAAGTATTACAAAATATGTTAATGTGATAACTCATAACATTACTAGTCAAAATCATTCATTTAATAATCCTTTTCTGGTGGGTCTGAAATATTTTATTCTAATGATATGCTGTACTAAATTTTTTTATATTCTGGGTTTCAAAAATTTCTGTTGTTTCATTGTTTTGTCTGTTACTGTGTCAGTGCATTTGTTCTAATATTAAAAGACGAGTTTAGTCGCTATAGTAAAGAACTTCTGAACAAAATGCATTTGTAACCTATATATATATATCTCAGGTCAGTTCAGTAGCTCAGTCGTGTCTGACTCTTTGCGACCCCATGGACTGCAGCACGCCAGGCCTCCCTGTCTATCACCAACTCCTGGATTTTACTCAAACTCATGTTCATTGAGTTGGTGATGCCATCCAATCATCTCATCTCTGTTGTCCACTTCTCCTCCCACCTTCAGTCTTTCCCAGGATCAGTGTCTTTTCTAATGAGTCGGATGTATTGGAGTTTCAGCTTCAGCATCAGTCCTTCCAATGAACACCCAGGACTGACCTCCTTTAGGATGGACTGGTTGGATCTCCTTGCAGTCCAAGGGATTCTCAAGAGTCTTCTCCAACACCACAGTTCAAAAGCATCAATTCTTCGGCACTCAGCTTTCTTTATAGTCCAACTCTCACATCCATACATGACTACTGGAAAAACCATAGGCATGACTAGATGGACCTTTGTTGGCAAAGTACTGTCTGTCTAGGTACAGTGGATAAAGCTCTGACACGAGCATTAAGTTGTCCAGTTTGGTAGTGCTGTTAGTCAGAATTAACTTTTTTCAATTTATAGCCTGTCTTCCCAGTTTCCATTAATAACTAATTATGTAGGCTTTGGTGTTTTATTATTAAAACTTGTTTAATTCTTTGTGAGAATTTTATTGAGACAGTCCTTTGTTGGGAATGTGATGGTTAGATGACATCACTGACACGATGGGCATGAGTTTGAGTAGAGTCCGGGGGTTGGTGATGGACAGGGAGGCCTGCTGTGCTGCAGTCCATGGGGTCGTGAAGAGTTGGGCTCTGCTGAGCGACAGAACTGATCTTTTAGTTATTGAAATTAATATAGAGAATAATGTCATTTATTGGAGCCATTTCAGCTCCTGTTAATGCATTTTTAAGTACCATTTTCTCTTTATTTTTCTATTCAAAGTTGAATATTGTTACTTTCGTATCAATATTTAAAATATAATTCCTAGTTAACAAACTTGCAACACAGTCACTAAAATTCATGCCTATGAAGATTAAAGGATTGGGTCATGAATGAACTCTTAGATGTCTATTCAACTTTTGTGATGTTGACCTTTGTCTTTACACAATATACTTATCCATGCCTAGAGTGTTCTACTCGTATGTCCAGGTCTAGCAGAATCTCCTTATATTGCAAAATCCTATGATATTTATATAGTAATTATTTGGTGGGGCTACTTGTATTCATGGCATAGTGTTTTTTTCCCACAAATGTTTATAATGTGCTGTGTACAGTATAGAATATATATGGCTTCTTTACTGCACTTGAAGAAACTTTGAAAGATTATTTTCTATTTGCTGACTTTCTCTTCTCTCATTTCTCTCTTGAACTCACTTCACTCAGGCTTCTGCTTCCTCATTCTGTGGAAGCTATACTTTTCAGGGTCACCAATGATATCCATGTTGCTAAATCTCAGGGTTAATTTTTAACTTTCACCTTCCTTGACTTATGAATACTTCTTGATATGGCTGATAACTGCCTCCTTGAAATACTTTTCTGTTTAGTGTCTGGAACACCATAGTCTTCAGGTTTTCCTCCTACAAATAGCTGCTACTGAAAATTGCTTGCTTGTTTCTCATCTCTTCAGCCTCTTTCTTATTGGGATTACCCAGGCCTTAGTCGGTGGAGTACTACTTTTTCCTTCTTTGGATCTGTGCACCTCAAGATTTCAGTCCATCCCCACCTATATTATATAAATATGAAAAATCAGTGACTCCCAAAATATATATATATCCTGACACTTCCTTTGAATTCCACACTCATATATTCATTTGCCTACTCATCGTCTCTGTTTAGATATGTGTACTGCTTTTGTGATGCAAGCTGCTTTATAAAAGAAACCCCAGAATCTCATTCAGTGGCTAACCATAATAGAACTTTATTTAGTTTCTTATACAAAGTACATACAAGTTAGATGTTTCTGATAGGTGATTTATTTCATCTTATAGCCACATTATCTTTAGTTCTGGGTTTCTAAGATCGCCAAATCCACCTACCAATAGAAGAAGCATGGATGATTGTGTATAGAAACACTTTGTAGCCACGTTTGGAAGTGACTCTTACCACTTCTGCCCGCATTTCACTGGCCAGAGCTCAGTCCTATGGTCATATGGCCATAATCAATTGCAAAGGAGACTGGGGAAAGTGGTCTAGTTGTATGCCTAGACAGAAGAGAAAAATTTGTTTGGTGAAGTGTTAATCGTTTTCTGTCGTAGATTTCTAATAGGCACATCACACATAACATGTTTACATCCGAATTCCTGACCTTCTTCATCAAAACCTGTCCTTGGAAATTCCCGTGGTGAGGACTCCTTGCTTCCACCGGAGGGGGCAAGGATTTGATCCTTGGTAAGGGAACTAAGATCCCACAAGCCATGCAGCCAAAGGAAAAAAAAAATTGTCAAAATCTATTCTCACATTCTCTTCCGTCTTTGTTAATGTCTATTCTTTTCCTCCAGTTTCTCAGATTAAAAAGTTACGGCCTCCTCTCCTCTCATATCCCATATATGATTAGTCAGTATGTCCTTTTGATGACTCAGCCTTCAAAATATGTCCAGAATTCAGTGACTGTTTACCATTTCTACTGTTCCCATTCATTCCCTGACACCCCCGTCTTCTGGATTATTGCACAGTCTACAAACAGGACTTCTGCTTCTACAGTCACCTTCTCACCCGTACTGATGCTGTTTCCTCAGCCAGAGTAAAACTCAGCAAATCATGTTGCTTCCCTGCCTAAAGGATTCTAACGTGCTCCCCATCCTCTCGGTAACTGACCTCTACTTACACTAAGACTCTTCATCCATCCACAGTGGCCTCCCTGCATTTTGCGGTTTCAGCTTACTTCGGGGCCCTGGGATTTACTGTTGCCTTTGCCTGAAATTGTCTTCCATATGCATAACTGGTACTTTCACCTCCTTTAGGTTAACTTTACTCAAGTGTTATTTTCTCTTGGAATCCTTCCCTGATTGTTCTGTTTACATGTCCCTTACTCTTCTCTTGGTATTTTCTGTTCCCCTTTCATGTTTCATTTTTCCTGTGGCACTTTTTCTTCTCTGTGGGAGGTGTGGCTAGCTGATAATCTGGATGTCATGCTGTTGCTCCATGTGTAGATTGTTACTGGGAAATGACTATCCAACGAGTAACCACATTGAGTTACCAAATCATGAGTCATATGATTTGGTAAGATCTGGAAATGCAAATAAGGATGTGTATGTCATTTCTGGGCTGGGCTGATGTAGCACCCACTAGACCATTCCTATGCTCTGCTCTTTTCCAGTCTTTTCTCTTAGCTTCAGGACTTTGATATCTACTTTAGTTCTAGGCCTCTTTCACTCCATGTAACATTAATTAGCCTTGTACAGCATATGCTTTGGAACCCACTTTATTTTGAACAGTCTTCCATGTATGCTTGAACTTTCTTTCATGTTTTATTCATTTATTCCCTACATTGTAGCTCAGAGAATTTTAAACTAATTTCAGTAATGCATTAATAAACTAAATCAGAAAAATAGGAAATTTAAAATTACTGTTGAAGACCCTCATCTTGTTTAAATTATTTTCATTATATCTTTATATATCGCTGATCCTGTTGTGACCTCAGTTGTCTTGCCGTTCACACTGTTCCCTGAACCCAGGGTAGGCAAGGTGCGAGCTAAGAGGCTGGAAGGAGACACGATGAGCCTTAGGAACTGCAGACGCATTCATTCTCTCCTGGCTGACAAAGCAGTCATAACATAACAAAACACAACACATCCTCTCTCCTGGCTGGCCCAGCGGCCATAACCACAGACACGCTGCATTCTCTCCTCTCGTGGCTGACCCAAGGAACACGACCGTGATGCACTAAAATGCCACCGCTTTCTTAGATGGAGCTTGTGCTTTGAGTTACAGCACGAAGTAGTTCCTGGCCAAGTGAGTACCTTGTGAGGTGCATGCGCAGTGCTACAAATGAGCTCGGCTGTTACATAGTCACCATTTACAAAACGTGGGACCAGAGAGCCTGAGCTCACCATCTTAGCCAGTTTGCTCTCTCTGCACAGGTTGGTTCCTGAGTTTAGATGATTCTTCCCTCGAACCTAATTTTTTATATATTTGTCCCTGACGTCACAATGACTACTTAAAACTCTTTCAGTATTTCCCCATTGCTACAGGATAAAACCCAGACTCCGTAGCATGGCATGCCTGGTGTCAGGGAGAGATTGTTGAGCTAAAACGTGTTCAAGTAGTTGGTTAAAGAGACAAACTAATATGAAAGAGTTAAGCCTTTAATCGCTTACGGCAGTAGTATAAGAGTTGAAAACTGTAGGACTCCTTCTGTTATATTTCTTCTCTGGAACTTTGACCCAGGGGACAATCAGCAGGTTTAGAATAGATCAGCATAGTTTAGTGTAGAAATTGGGGTGGTCTCACTGTTGAGGGAGCCCTGAACAAAAGACTCTAGCTGTTTTGTGGACCCTGAGTTTGGAAGAAGGCAAAGGGGTACGGCTCCAGTTGACTGCATGAAAGTGTGGGCGAGTGTCCTCAAGATTTCTCTCTTATCCTCTTTTAAATGTGCATGCTCATGCCATGTCCAAATCGTTGTGACCCCGTGGACTGTAGCCCGCCAGGCTCCTCTGTCCATGGAATGTTCCAGGCAAGAATACTGGAGTGAGTTGTCATTTCTGTCTCCAGGGGATCTTCCCAACCCAGGGATTGAACCTGTGTCTCTTTCCTCTCCTGCATTGTCAGGCAAATTCTTTTTCACTGCACCATCTGGGAATCCCCCTTTGGTAAAAAGCCCTCTCCAAAGTACTTGAAGAGGAGCAACTGTCAAAGCTTCAGGTAAAGAAACCTAGGGATGGATCCTCAGGGTCGAGGATGCAAGCATGTACAGGCATGAGTGGCGGTGGAGTCTGAGCCCCTGGCCACAGCTGTGTTCAGAGACTGCAGTGCACTGGCTATACCCCAAGTCTGGTCTGAGCGGGGGAGGGCAGCTTTCCCTAAAAGTGTCTGGAGGGCTAAAGCCTTTGTAATTGTTTATAGTTTATCTGGAAAAAAAAATTCACGCATAGTCCAGGAGTGAGACTCCTCGGATCATTCTCCTTGATCTGACTTCTGCCTGTTTTTGTAGTCTCTTCGTTGGCCACTTCTCGCCTTAGACTCTCCAGAAGTTCTGGAAACACTTAACTTGGGCATATATCCAGTTATTTCTTACTTATTTGGCTTTGCTAGTGCTATTCCTTCAGAATGAATGCTTTTCCTTTTCTTCTTCTCCTGGTTAGCATCTGTTAACTCTTAGTCCCAATGTACCTGTTATGGGCTTCCAAGAAGGTGCCTTATATTACTTTGGAAAATGCCTCTCCATTGTGTTCCCAAAGGACTTTTTGTATATATTAAAAGTTGTCTCTTATATCCGTTTCTTCCATTGAACTGTGAGGTCCTTGAGGATAATGACTGTCACCAAATGACTCCTTAAGTCTCCAGTGCCTGGTATAGATCCTTGAGCATCATTGGTACTTATTAAGTGTTTGTTGATTAAATAGATGAATGAATGAGTGCAATACAAACTGGTTAGGTTTTCATCTCTAGTTCTTTACAACCAGGGGAGAACCTTTTTTTAAATTCATTTCCTACTGGGACCAACCAAATGAAATTATCTAATTTTCTGACCTCTATACTTTGCCTGTGTTCTCTTAGAAGCCTAGTATGCCATCTTCTTCCTAGTGTATCAACTGAAACTTGACCCCTTCTTAAAGGTGTTTCTCAAAAATCTCTTGTTCCCTGAAGTGTTTCCTGATCCCTTTAAAACATGTGTCATCACTTACTCCTTTTTCTAAATTTCCAGAGCTCTGGATTTTTACTTTTCTTACTGCATGAATCTTATGCCATGTAATTCTTTGCTTGTTTTATCCCATTTATTAAATTGTAAATGCCTTGAGATTAGAGATCCTGTGTTCCTCCTATGAGTATCCCTTATAGCACCTCAATCAGTGCTTTCCAGATAGTAATGGACACTCAGGGAAAAAAAATGTTTGTAAATGAATATAATTAAGCCAAAGCAGAACTGGTTATTGAGAGCCAGAAAAAATATGAAATACAGTAAAGAAAGGGAGGGAAATAGATCACTTCCCAATGTGAATAACTGCTTCAAAACTGGAAGTACTAGAAAGTTTCTAGGAGATGACAGCACCTATGGAAAGAACCGGCTTCCAACTGTCTTAAAAACCTGGATGTGTAACCTAATAAGCCAGTTCTCCCCTGTGGATGAGGAGCGTGTACTTTTGCTAATTTATCTAGGTTGCAAAGAATGGTATATATATTTTTTATTTTATGGTAGTTAAAACCTGTTGTTTGCTTTTGCCAGTATTCCCAGCACATTTCAGCACCCTGAGCATTTTGGATTAAAGGCAGCAAGTGTTGGATTATGCTGGCTTGCTGATGCAATTTCAGCCTTTATTTATTTAAAAGTATGAATGTCATACATTGGAGGCTGATACTCTCTGCCTTTTCCATCTCTCCCTATAACTTATAAACTATCTTAAGAACAGCAGCAACAAAAATGTACTGTAGGGCCTGAGTTTGAGAAAAAAGGATGTCCCTGATGCCAAAGTAGTGGTTCTTTGCCATGAGATTGGGTTCCTAGATATGCTTAAAAACCATGTAGTACACATCTGGGGCAAGTGATCAGAGCTACTAGAAACATTCAGTGAATCAGACTTTTTAGTAACAAATGCTGACCTACACTTCACAGTACTCATAGTATTTACTTTAATGTACTTACCTGATAAAGAACTTCCCCTACCCGCCAGATTTATAGCCTTGCGATTTCAACTTTGGTATGCTAGTGCTGGAAAAAGTACATATTTTGTAATTGTTCTTGGTTGTAATGTGTGCAAATAGTCATATAATTTATAAAAAATTTAGGTTCCATTCTAATCCATCATTTTATAAAAGAGATGTTAAAATGTATTTCAATACAATGGACTGTCATAATATATTTCTAAGACTAGTACGAATATCTTGGTGTAGAAGTAGTAGCATTACCAAAATCCTTTGGTAATGAAGAGTTCCAGATGCAAGGTCTAGCTTTGTTTCTTTGTGGCTAAATGGCTTGACTTCTGAGCCTTAATTCTTCACCTGTTAATTTGGTGTTATATTCCTAATTTATAGGATTGTTTTGAGAATTAAATGAGGTCATGTATAAAATACTTAGTGTAGAGTGCCTGATAGATCATCAACAGTCAGTAAATTTTAGTTCCTGTCCCCTTTCCAGAAGCTCAGGGTAATTGATTTCTCAAGAGAGTGAAGTCCTATCTTCCTAAGGCTTCAGATTATTTTTTTTTGTGTACATTGTCCAGCTCTGTGACCATTTATTACTCTGATCATACAGCTTGAATATTGAAAACAGTCTCCAAATGTAGTATAGGCTCAGTTCTTTTCTTCTAGGCATGGTTTAATGCAAGCTGAAAATTCATAACAGTATCAGATAGAAGGACAAGATACACTGATTAAACATATATTGAGTAATTATTTGGGAAACCAAATTATTATCAATATCAGTGACTTGAAAGCAGGGTAAGTTTGGTTTCTCGATGAATCAATGTGTAATGAACTTCCATTTAATTGTTTGTTTCATTGAGGTGCAGGAAGATCATGGGTGTATCGTGCTTACCCATCCCAGACATTCTCCTTATTTTCCTAGTCATTTTCCTTTATGTTCCTTATACTGGCCTGCCTGCCAAGTAAGCCCCAGACCTTGAGTGAATTTAGCCAACTGGTCTTTCTACTGTTACCTCTTAGGTTGCTGATTATGGCTGGGAATGGGGAGGATCACAGCTGTACAGATTAGCACCACTTCAGCTGAATGGTTTCCATCTCTTCTAGGCCTTCAGAACTACCTAAGTCATCCTCAAACTTTCCTTTAGTTAGCTTTCTTTCACATTCCCCAAGGCAGCTCTCTAAAATTTTGTCCTTTCATTCTATACTTCACTCAAAACTATTTAATAAAGGAAGTAGAAATAACCAGGCTAAAATCAGTCCTTTAGGTTTTCTTCTCTTCAACCTTAAACTCATTTAGTAAAATGCACAGCCTTATAGCGTTCCATCTTGCCACAGAAGGAAATGACTTTGTTTACTTCCAAGGCCGTGGTGCTCTTTTTGCAGGATAGTTACTACCTCTTCTCTTTCTTGCCCTTACCTCCTCCTCCTTGCTGTCTTCATTCTTCAAAGTTTGTGTTTTTCACTTGCACGCATACTTGTCTGTTTTTCACCTTCCTTAATTACCACTATATCTCCCTGATTCCTTTCACTGACAAAAAAATTTAAAGTCAATAACTTTTGTATATTGATTCAGTGGGATATTTTTCAGCAATAAAAAGGAGTATAGTGCTGTTATTGGAGAAGGAAATGGCAACCCACTGTAGTCTTGCCTGGAGAATCCTGCGGACAGAGGAGCCTGGGGGGCTGCTGTCCATAGGGCCACACAGAGTCAGACACGACTGAGCGACTTAGCGTGCATGCGTGCGTTGGAGAAGGCAGTGGCACCCCACTCCAGGGTCCTTGCCTGGAGAATCCTGTGGACAGAGGAGCCTGGGGGGCTGCCGCCTGTGCGGTCGCACAGAGTCGGACACGACTGAGCGGCTTAGCAGCAGCAGAAGGTGCTGTTATAGCCACAACATAGTTGAGTCTCAGCAACATTATTCTGGGCTTCCTTGGTGGTCCAGTCAGTGGTTAGGAATTTGCTTCGCAATGCAAGGAACACCAGTTTGGTCTCTGGTGAGGGCAGATTCCACATGCCATGGGGCTGCTCAGTGCATAGACTATAGCTACTGAGCCCCGGCGTCACAACTCCAGAAGCCCAGTTGGCCTGGAGCCCACGCTCTGCAGCAAGACAAGCCCCACAGTGAGAAAGCTGTGCACCACACCCGAGAGAGCCTGCGAGCTGCCAAGAGCCACTCATTTCTCCAGATAAATGTTTATTAAGTAAATAATATTTAATTTAGATAATTGCATATTTAGGAATTTAAATAATAATTTTAAAATAAATATATGTTTAATATAACAACATAATATGTATTTACAAATATATTTAAATTTATGTAATATAAATATTAATAAATATTTTTAAAAAGAGATGTTACTGCTCATATAGTCAAATACATTAAGAAAATAAAACCATTATGATAAGTGAAAGTCAGAGAACTCTACCTACTGTATGGAATTACCATTTGTATAAGCTATCCAGGATAGGTAAATTTGTAGAGAAAGATAAGTAAGCTAATCATTTCCAGGACTGATAAAAGACTTAATGTTTTTTTTTCCTTAATCAGTTTTGAGGTCACTAGTGATATTAAGCACGTGGTATTATCCAAGTAAATAAATGGCATCTAGAAGTATCTGAACACTTAAATTTATTATCAACTGAAAATAATGCCATGTATTTATTTGCACAGCATTTTACTTATGTTGAAGCAATTCCATATACTTCATTTTTTTGATTCCTCACAATAGCACTTTTCTAAATGAACAGATTAGAATTATTTTATCAAAGCAATGGAGGCCCCAAAATGATAAATGACTTACGTAGAAGTTGTAGATCTGGTATATGGTACAGCTAATGTGACTCTCTTTGCTTTATAGAAATGAAGCGAAAATATTTCTGCCATATCCAGGAATTTTAAAGACTAATGTTTTTTAATAAAAATTTTTCTAAAACTTTAGCTATCCTTTATGTTATAGTATGAATTAGTTATAAATTTGATTTTAAAGAATCTTCCTCAAAAGATAAATTAGACTCAGTTCTTTGGTATCTTTTATATATAATGGAAACATTAAAAAATAATGCATTCTCATGGGCTCTCCGAAAAGTTCCCGTACTAACAATGATGCCTTTAACCACTTACTTACAGTTTGACTTGTTTTAGATTGGCCCCAACTTAAGATGCTCCAGTCCAAAGCAAACCCTATATTACCTGTATACGTGAAACCCTGTACTTATCCATCCCCCAAGGAAGGGAGAAGAGTGGGTATGGGGTTTATTTGGAGGGAATTAAACATTTTAAAGTTAGAGTATTGTGATTGTTGCACAACTCTGTACACATTACAAAGCATTGGACTGTGCACTGTAAACGAGTGAGCTTAATGGTATGTAAATTATATATTATGGAGTTGTCTAAAACACACAAACAGCAATCAGAAGCTTCCCTCCACTCTTCGTTCTTCTGGACATTTTTACCAGAATTAAATACTGCTGGCCATTCAGTGCTCTGAAGAATCTTTGCTTGTTTGTCTTTTTTGGCACCATTCTATTTTGCTTCTTCTATTATCTCATTGATTAGGAGAAGCAATTACTTCCTTTTCTATTTATTTCTTTCTTGGTTTGTAATTTTTAAATATTGGAATTTCCTTGATTTCACTTATTTCCTGTCCTTTCAGTATAGTTTTCACTGGATCTAGCAAAATGCCTAGCTAATAGAAAACACTCAATAAATTTTTGTTAGACAAATATCTAAACCCATTGACTGCCAAGGCTAATCAGTCTCCCAGTTTTATCTGCCTAGTCCAGGCTGCTTTTCCGAGTTCCCAAGTTACTGGCTTACTTATTAGACATGCCTGCCTAGACTTCCCAGGTGGCGCTAGTGGTGAAGAAGCTGTTTGCCAGTGAAGGAGAGGCAAGAGATGAGGCTGCAGTCTTTGGTCTGGGAGATCTCCTGAAGTAGGGAATGACAACCCACTCCAGTCTTCTTGCCTACAGAATTCCATGGACAAAGGAGCCTGGCAGGCCACCGTCCCTGGGGCTGAGCGACTGTGCACACCTAGGTAGTATTAGGTGTCTGTGTACGGTTATCCTCCGCAGCCATGTCTACTTAAGCTGCCTCGTTTCAGTTAAATAGCATCTGTATCCCCTCACTCCTCTTTTGGTCCCAAACCTCAGTTTTATTATCTCCTTTTTTCTCACCTCCCACTTTGAATGTCTCATCAAATCTTATTCCATTTCCAATATGTCTCTGAAATCGTAGCCTCTACACTCCATCCTCACTGTCTTATATTGCTGTCATATACCATACAAGGCTGATCATAAATAATCCTTTATTTAAAAAGTTGAGTTATCTCTCTGTTGACTATAAGACGTAAAAAGTAACTATTTTAGTTAACCATAAAGTGACTTTTGAAATCTTGATTCTAACCCTGTGTTTCCTGCCTTAGTTTTTGCCTCTCTGAGGCTGCTTTGAAATGATCCTTCTTACCTGAACCCTCTCCGATAGAAATGCCTCTTTCTGTCAGCCTTTGTGCATGCTGTTTCCTGTTTCTCCTGTTTGTAATGCCTTTTCAATTTTGCCAAGAAGACTCCTGTTTATCATTTAAATTACTTTTAGAACGTCATCTTGTTCATTCTTTAATTATTAAGTGCTAGCTTTGTTTCAGTTACTGTGCTTGGTCAGTGCATTACATAGACTCAAACCCTTGTGCTCATGGAACTTACAAAATGGATCCTCATAGAAAGCTTAATGAAATCTTCAATCCTCCTAGGCAGGATTGATTAGTACTTTGATTGTAGCTATAATAGTATCCAAAAGAGTTTCTAGAGGTAATGTCTTCTGAAAAGCTCATTGGCTTTGAAGTCCATAGACTGTTATAATTTACTACTGATGGATAAGACTGAGCTTTTTCATCTTAAAAATGAAAAAAGCAGTATTTAATCATGGAAGGCTCGTAGTGAGGCCTTGTTGTAAAAGGGCGTGATGTCTAGCATACAGCAGCCTAATGCAGTAATTGTTATCTAATTTAAAATTTTATTGTTTATATTAGATAATTTTCTTATTCTAATGTAGAAAATTCTGTGCTGAACCCAGCATAGTTTATTTGTAGGTACCAAGAGTTGGTACATAGTTGGCACTCAACTGATCTTTGCTGAATTATTTTTTAAATAAGATTTTTTGGGAAAAGAGAACAGATCTGTGCAATTGGTATGGCTACTGAGGTGAATTTTAGGGTTTCCTTTATCCAGTGATATCATGTATTTTAATTTGTTTTTCAGTTCTCTGTTAGAGTCTTAACTGGTAGTACAATCAACATTAGATTTTGATTTCTCATAACCGACTCCTGGTAAAAATACTGAGTGAACAAAGAAATGGTTAACAGGCTAACAACAGCTAGGAAAACTTTGGTATTATATTTTGAATAATTGACTTCGTTGCAAGATTGTATTTCTTTTGAAATGTCCAAATTTAATGAAGATGGGTCTCTAGTTGTCTCTGAAAGCAAACAGAAATACACAGAATAGCACCATTACTTAAGTTCATTACTACATAAAATGTAATTTTGCCTAATTAACACATATGATGCTCTAGTGACTCAATGTAATATAAATTCTCTATGTAAGTCCTCAATAAAGAAAGGATTCCGCTTCAAAAGGTGTCTACTGCAACTGAAGGATTTTTTTCCTTTTTTTTTTTTTATTAAGATAGCATAGTGCATAGATCACTTGCATTTGATTTATAGTTGGTATCTGGTAAACAGGTTTTAGTTAATATTCTGTCTATCTGCATGAAGGCACAGTAGATTTCAGTTTGTGAGATAAAGCATTCTTTTATATTGTACGATAACCTATACAGTACCTGCACATTATTTCAGCAAGATTTATGCAGAAAGTGAAAGCCTTCTAGAACTTAAGCACTTTTATCTTCTAACTGACAGTGCAGTGAAAATGTTTATGTGCTTCTTTTTTAGAGATTACCATTTAAGTTGTAGCTAATGTCTAGTGTTAATTTTTAATCTAAAACTGTAGAATTAGAAGCTAGCCAGATATAGGAGTCAGAAAAATAGGTAATATACACATTTAAAAGCAAAATATGAATACCAAAATTTTCTAGGGTTTAGAACTTTTTTCTGGCCAGAAAAATTTATTACTGACTTGTGGTAAGGTCATCAAGATTTATCAGGTATTGTCATAAGAAAATAGGAAAGATGGAAATGGAATATTTTTCTAATATAATTGAATTTGATAGTTTTTCTTTTTAAGACTAGAATTCATTTATTGGTATAGATCCAAGTTATGTAAAAATAACCCTACAACCAAAGAGATCACAACATACATATATTTGACTAATTTAAATATTGTGACAATGCATTTAGATTATATAATAACTAGAATATTTTTTTATGATAGTTACCCATCACTTCAGTAATTAACATTGTTGTACTGTAATAGAATGATAGTAGAACATAATATACCTTAATAGAACAATATGAATTTAATGCCTTCAGTGAAATAAATGTCAGTGTTTCTCTTTTGTTCTTGATTATTTTATTCTGAATATTGAATTTTGCCTGTTTTTTGACAGTCATGCCTGTTTGTGGTCTGAATACCTTTTCCTGCATCAGGGAAATGCTAAATGTGTGACTGCTACTGATAGCATCTGAAGGGCTTATTCTGTTCCCTATTCTGAAGATTAGATTTAACTTGGGCAGAGAAAAAAGGAGCCTGATCAAAGAAAGGAGGGGCGAGAAGCTAAGATGTTCTCAGAGCACCCTATCATTTCTCATAGGGTGCTTAAATACAGCAGCACAAAATGAATACTGCATGACTCCAGGACTGCCACTTGCACAAATTTTGATGCGAATAGTGCTCCTTCGAGCTGTGCCATTTAATAGCCATTTAATAGAGCTCTGCTCTATCACACATAATTTTTGAATTCTTACTGTTTTCTCATCTGTCTTTTCTCAAGGTCAGAGACAAAATATCTTAATAATCTTTGTATCCCTAGCTGCAGGCTCAAGGTTGAGTTAATCATTGTTTTAGGAGTCTACTTCAGTATCCACCCATTCAGCACTGTTAATTGGGTTGATTGGATTGCCATACTTTCTCTGAGGAAAGCTCAACTTTAGAGAGTCTTATAATTTACTTGTGGAAAATAATATATTATTTATAGGTAAACCATTCAACTGTTAGAGGAAGATTATGGATCATGTCTTAGTTACTGATTCTCTGTTTTAATATTTCTTCCTTTTCCAAGTGATTCTCTTTTGGCTCTTCCTTATTCATTTTATTTAGTAGATCAAATCACTCTCCACGGAGGGCCTGGGAGGGGAACAAATAACCTATCTATTGCTGCTTGAGTTGTGTTTCCTTCTAAGATTTATTTCAATAGTCTATCTGATTTTGTTTTTGTAGAATAGAAAATACATATTCTGTATATGAAAATGGCATTGTGTTATATTATGTAGCTCATAGCAGCATGTTAAAGTTCTATTTATACAAATACATATATGTGTAGGTTTTTAAAAGAGTAGAAAGGTAATTAGATGACTTTTGCAGTCAGACACGACCGATGCAACTGAGCATGTAGGCCTGCTTACACTTTGAAAGAGACAGGCCTAGGTTATTATTTTAGTCTTAGACTTTGAGATTAGGCCAAGGAAAGGGGAAGAAATAATTAGAAACATGAGAACATTTATTTTCAAAGTCATCCATAACTTTTCAAATACAGTATATTCCTGTTAGTCAAAAGTACCTGGAGCTTGTGTAGTAACAGGGGACCTAACTACCAGACCTTTTATAGAGAAGGCTTTATTTCTAGATCTTATAGAGCCTAGGGTTACATCCGGAATTTGAGTACTTTTTTGAGGATCTTAGTTTTAATTATTTGTAGAAATGGGTATAGATGAGGTTTGTGAATGTGACATCATGTAGTACTGATGTGATTTTTTGACAGATACAGGTACATAGAGGTGTAGGTCTATAGGAATCTGGATGTATATTTCTACATTCTCAGAGCAAGTGATTTCTCATCTTGTCCATGCTTGTATTTGGTCAGCAGTCTGTTTCTGAATACATGGAGTCTTTTACATTTTTCTAGCCATACTATAGTGATAACTACAAAAATATATAACAACTTCGTTCATAAACTTATGAGAAAAGTGTTGGATCAGTTTCCCAAATTTGTCAGTTTCTTATCCTTTTTCCCCAAGAAGGAAATTTTGGAGAGGGAGTGTCAGTATTTCCTAAATAAGAGTGAAATCTTTATGCAAATAATCAAAAGATATTAAGTTGGTGATTGAAGCCTACACAGTCCCCTTTCCAGTCATGTTCTAAACTGACAAATTGTGACTCATTTTCTCAGTGATAGAGCTTTATGCTGACATTGTATGTTGTGGGAAGGAGCAGAGTTGGGACAAAACAGTGAATTTTTATGTCTCAAGTTTCTTACGATGTAGATGACTTTAAACTTGCTAATAATTATCCTTATCTGAAAGAATAAAATGAATATGACTTTATTCTTTTCAAAGAATTTATATTACTCTTAACAATCAGAAATTGGATGATAAATGCTAATATTTTCAAATGAAGCTAATAATGATTCCATTTTGAGTAAATTCCTTGAAGGTTTTTATTCTACATTATCTGGAGAGACTTTAAAAATGTATTGAAATTGTTGGTCTCTCTAACTAATTTTTGTAATCCATTCTGGATCTGTGATCTGAAATAAATGATTTCGCTTTTGTCTTCAGACTATTTTAAATTGTTGCAACAGGGGAGTAAACAACTTGTGTTGAGAAGATATTCTGCGAGATAGCTTTCAGGATAGTGGAAAGATTATCATGCTGAGGTATTGTAGATTTCTTCATTTTATTTGGATATATCTAAAGTATTTTAAAATTTTTGATAGAATGTTTACATTTGAAGACAGAAGCCCATAATTCGAGTAAATACAACTTACCTTAAAATTTTTTTCTATGATGTGCACAGTTTCTCCACTTCTGATACACCAGGGCTTTTGTTTCAGGTAAATGTCACCATCGTGACCATTGTTTGTTACTGTCGTAGAGCACAAGAATAAATATTACAGTTCTGTTTCCTCCTGCTTGTGGTTATTATTGCTACAGATATTTTCTTTGAGTTTCTTGAAAATTTGTGAACGACTTTATAATTCCCGTGGTTTTTCTATTGCTTGACAAAAATGATCACACACGCGCTTACATAGCCATCAGATTTGACTTCTCTCTCAAGTATACTGGAATCTATTGTTACCTAATTTAGTAACAATTTTATAATAGCAGCTTAACATCTCTTATAATTTCAATTGTTATCAAGAAGAATGACATCGTTTAATTTGACTCAAAATTCGGAAGGATGGATGAATGACAAATTAATAATTTACCACCTTTGCATAATACTGAAGCACAGAATATTAGAAGGATTGATGGCAGAAAAGGTTAACAAATTTTAGCAGCTTTCATTAGCTTTACACCGTCATATGTTTGTGGTGCTGACTGAAATAGGCTTTGTAGGAGATCTCAGTCTAGGGAACTAATTACTTGTGCCGATTGCTGCTCTGATGAATAGACCCTCATTGTATCATTCCCCTGAAGACGAGGAGCAGCCTGTGATTCACGACTGCATCCTGGCTGATATTTGATAATAATTTTAACAGATAAATGTAGGTAGGCAGAATGATGAAGTGCCTATCCAAGCTGCATGACCATCACACACAGCCATCTGTGGACCGCCGTCCCCACTGTCCTAAGGAGGATTTCATTTTATTAATTGAGTTCAAACAACTGTTTTCTGTGCTTATGTGTATTCTATAGGTATTTCTTATTTAAGTTTAAATGCTCTCATAATAATAGTTTTCATTTGAAAGGTAGACAGCAAAATAACAGAAGAAGGAAAGAGGTTTTTAATTTTTTTCTCTTCGAGGACTACAGTTCTCACACATTTTTGTATTTCACTTAGATTACTTTATATTTCCTCCTCTTTAGGCATGAACAAAATCGACAAAGGATATCTTTGCTGTTTCCTTGTCTCCCCAGCATTCTCATGAAGAGTATAGGATTCCTATTGTTTTTGAAAAATATTTCCTTTAAATAATGCCCTGTTTTTTAATCTATGCTTTCATTAATCTGAGCTAATTTTTATTTGGTGAAGTACTTATTTACAAATCTATTTTGAATTTTTAAAGGTAGCCTCTTTAAACCATCAAAATATGGATAACTTTTACGTAGGTATTTTGGGACTGTCAGTTGGTCAAGGATACTAATTTGTCAGAGGTGACAGGTACAATTTTATTAGCTCATGAAATACAAGTGAGGTTTTATTTTGCATTAGTCATTTTTTTGCAGAAGCTTTCATTATGAATTTTTAAATTTCATTATTGAAACTTACAGGTTTTCCTGTTGTATATCTCTAGTGTAAATATATTCTGTAGAGATTTTTTTTTAACTGTAACTGAAAAAACTTCATTTTAGTGTTTTCCTTAGAAAACATTTTTCAGCATGCTAGATCATGATTAGTTAATAGAAAAGAAAGTTGACATTCATATATTGCCATGTAAAAAGATCTACATAATTGGGGAAAATAGAGTGGAACTTGAATTGAGTGAGCCCTTTAAAAAATACATTTCTAAAAGTATGCTTTTGATATAGCAATAATTGCACATCATATACTATGTAGTTTTTAATTAAATATAAAAACAGACTACATAAAACAGAAATCCAATCTGATTTGCTTGAAAATAGATTGCTGTTTCACTCTATAGGAATGGTTTATTTAAAAACAGTAAGTGGAAAAGAAATGCATTTTCTTGTGTTGTTCTAAGCCTCAGGGGCTAAATGTAATGAATATTTTAAGAGATTATTTTAATTAAATTCCTGCACATCTAAACAGAGTAATATTTTATTATCACATACATAACCATGTAACTGAGATATTCATTAAAGTTAACACTTTCTGGACCAAGAATTCATGGTATGATTTACTGACCTTGTGCAAAAAGGCACAAATTAGGAAGAAAAATGAAGGGGGACAGACTTTGATTAATATAGGTAATGCTATACCATATTTATAATAGCCTTTTCCCTATTCTGGTTTATAAATGCAGCCACAGAGAAAGGTGCCCTGCTGAGGCTGAAATGAGGCTGAAATCAGAGCACATGCCACCAGAGTGTGGGGAAACTGATCACACTGTCAGCAATTCATTTCAGAATGATGTATTTAGTGCTCATTTCACCTTCCAAGAAAAAGGAAAAGGAGTTCCTTAGACTGGAAGGTGATATTGTTATTTTCAAGGACATACCTAAGTTAAAGATTGCAGAAAGGGGAGTGTGAGGTGGAGGGAGAATTAAGAGGAATGGGAGGGAAAAAAAGGCAGAGCAAACAAGGAGAGCTTTATGCAGAAATTCAGTGCTACCACGCTGTTTGATAATTGCTAACATATGTGGCTTCTCTGTTTCATTGTAGTCGTCCTCGTGAGTTCTGGCGCCTCGACTACTGGGAAGATGACTTGCGGCGCCGGCGACGATTTGTGCGTAACCCTCTAGGATCCTCACATCCTGAAGCGACACTGAAAACAGCCGTGGAACACGGTCAGTGTGTGAACCGCTCCTTGCCAGTAGCAAGCAGCAGGTACAGTACTTGGTAATGAAGAGCATAACTTCATTATCACAAGGTACTGTAAAATGCTCCAGTGCCATATTCCCCAGTTACTCACCCCAGAATCAGAAGGTGAACTTTTATAGTTAGTGTAGGGTCCCATTAAATTATGGTGTCAAGTGTATTTATTTATTATGTTACACATGCAAAACTTACTTAACATAGACCCTTTGTTTCAGAGTAGAAGGATACAATATTTCTCCTTTTAAGTGACATACTCAGCTTTGAGTGAATTAATCCAGGATGTCTGTCTTAAATCCATGAATATCAGAAAGACAGAATTTACAAACCAAATAGGTTTCCAGGTCTTGTCCTGTGTGTATGGGTTTCTCTCAATCATGGTATTTTAGCATGAGATTATGAAGTGGGAGAGATAGTAATAAACATCCAAGTGCCTCGATACTTTGCGAGCCTTGATTTGTAGATGGTTGTGATAGATGACTCCTAGAAAAAGAATAGACATTATTTTCATATGTTCCTGTTCTGCATCAGCTTTTTATCAGAACTAAACAATTTTTCCTCTTTTGATATAATGCATAGCACTGTGATTCAGTTGAGGTAGAAGCCTCATGAGCAAATTGGGAAAACTAAAAACGTCCTTTGGACTTGATAATATACCGTCTTTGATCATAGGGTTTCTGCATAGGTTTTGTAATTTTTGAAAGCCAATTAAGTTTTGTTGGGTAAGAGGAGAAATGTACCCACTTTGTGTTAAATTGTTTTTGATTTTATAAAATAAAAATCTGTTAGTTTTTAGTAAGATGAAAAATAGTCCTGATTTCCCTTTTTCAGGGTATTAGTTTAACATGCAGCAGCTTATGGTTAAATGATAATATGTAATGTCCAAAATACATGTTAAATTACATTCAAGAACGATATTAAGAATTTAGATTAAAATTCTGTGATCTTAGGTTTGGCCTCAGTCAGGCAGCTTAACCTCTTGCACTCAGCCTTAAAGAGCCATTTCTGGAAGAAAATGTCCACAATATGTCATCAGATACAACACCAAATGTGACATCAGTCCTTTAAAATAAATGATCATACAGAGAATAGTCAATAACAAAGTGATCTTAAAGCAATAATAGTCGCAGGGCCCTGCATCTTCAACTACAGGAGGTGGAGAAGGAGAAATAAGATGTAGAATTAATTAGGCCACTTTTGCTTTTAAGGTTCAAGTGCTTTTTATGTAGTGCTATAGATTTGAGAGTTTTATATATATATTTTTTTTCTTCTTTCATCTTGTTTCCAGCCCTTTTTTTTGTTTTAGTTAATAACTCTTCCACAAAAAAAAAATTAGCCTTTTGCAGTTTTATTTATTCTTCTCAATCAAAAAGATGTTGCCATATGCACTTAAAATTTAATAAGTATCTTTCTTATTGTCATTTAGCATTCAGTTGTGAGTTCTGAAGTCTATGAATGACAGTTAAAATATTTCTGTGAAAAATTTTCCATTTCTGTCTGGAGAGGGGCCCTGTTTTCTAAAATTGCCAATAGGCAAACTGTTAGTATCTTATTGTGAAGAAAATATTACTAACTGAATTTAAAATTTGTTGTACAGAGCTTATTAGAATCAATTGATCAAAAATATCACATTGAACCACTTTGGGGAGTCATAGGATTTTTTATAATGAGTAAATTTTAATTTTATTGTTGAATTTTAACTTTTCAAATAATGTTATGTCATCTTTTTTAATGCTGGGTCTGATGTTTTTTAAAAGATATTTGTTAGCAATGCTTACTGTCATTTAGACTTAGAATCCTACTTAGAAGTAGATTTCACTCCAATTAGTCTAAATAGTAATTGAAAGGTTAACATGATATTAATGTTATCTGTGTTTTATTATGAATTTTTAAGAGAGAAGTAAAGTTTAGCATTTTATGTAATTCCATTCTATTTGGTAATATTTTATACTATTTCGTAATGATTGATATTTAAAGGACTGAAAGATTAAGAATATATATTTAAATCTGAAATATATTTTAAAAACTAACAAAATGTGCATTATGTAGTAGATGCTTCCAATTAAGAAGATGTTATGTTTTATATAACTTTTTTTAAAAAAGATAAAAGCTCTAGCTAATCAAATGTTATATATTTAAAATTTTTAAATAATAACGATTAGTCAGTTTTGGAACTCAGCACATAGATTGTAGTATAGTATTGTTTGATGTCTGTGTGATTTGTGCTACTATATTAGGTAAACAAAGAACTTAATTTTTTGATGTTTTATTAATTAGAGTATCTTTTAGTTCACATTCAATTTTAGTTTTGTATTAATTATAAAGCTCTTTGTTTTTTTAATCCTAACTTAATTACAGTAAGGAAGCTAATAAAAATAAATATTGATATATTAAGAATCAAGTATGCAAAACAACATAGTTAATGTGATCAAAATGCAGTTGAGATCATAGAATTTATTGTGGATGAACACTGTGCTTCAGTGTTGAATTAAATAGATTTTCCTGAGGATAGTATGTCACTTTAATGCTCTTTTATGACTTCTTACTTTTATTTGTAATTTAACTAAGGAGACAGGACATTTTGAAAATGCAGAATCTTAAAACATCACAAACTATAGTACTATTATTAAAGGAAGATATCTGAATAGAAATACTGTTGGCGATTAGTTATGTATTTCAGTAGTAGGAGCCATCTTTTTTTATAGATTGATTTGATTTGAAGGAAACCCTCTGGTGTAAGGGTGGCAGAGTAAATACCTCAAGAGTGATGTTCTCTGTTCAGGCGATCAATACCAGCCCCATGATTCTACTTCTGCCTACCTTCTAGTTAAAAACAAATTTTTTAATTCTGACAATTTAATTGCCCTTCCCAAGTTCACATTAACTTGCTTGGGGAAAAGGGCTTTAGGTAATTTTTCACAGAGAGACCCTCCAAAGTGGTTATTTATAAAAGTCATTTTGTAATGGGAGATTTCTTTAACTTTGTAGAAACTGAGTCATATTTTAAAATTAAAATTAATACTTCCTCTTATGATTAAATAGTCTTTATAGAACCTAGCAGCAGGGAGCAGAGGTGGGTATTTGATTTTTTGAGGGCATTTTCTCCAAAATTTGTAGTTTTAAAATTTATCAGAAATCAGTTGTAATGATTTGTAACTTTCTCCTAATGCGCAGAGACCAGTTTGTCAGTTATTTATCATCAGAGCATTTTAGGTCTGAAAAGAACTTAAGGCTAAAGTCTAGTCTGACTTTATTCTTTACAGATAAGGAAACTGAGGAAACAAAAGTCCAACATACCTCTTAGTAGATACAGAGCTAAATCCCAGGTTAACTGATGGCTCATCAGGTTTTCTTATCACTCTGCTGTACTGTCTTCTAAAATTCATTGTTAAATATAATGGGAATTTTATATTCAAAGACATGTAAAAAATGTTTTAAATGGTGGAAAGATTGGTTTTAATTCAAATACTAAAACAGTGCAGCACTAGAATCCTGTTGCATTTAAGACATGTTAATTTGTAGAGAATTTGCATACTAATAGAAGTATATGAGGAGTATTTTACATAGTTTTATAAGTGTCTTGTAATCGCATTTACTGATATAAGCAACTCATCTGATTTTCTAGGGATGACAGACCATGTAAAGACCATAAATCATGTCATTCTCTCGTATCTTCAAATAATGCCAGATACTATGGCTTCTTTTTTAGGATATACATACATCAGATTCTCTGTCTAAATCTTTTGAGAAATCCATGTTGGACTTGGCTTTTTCTCCTAATTATACTTTGTAGTTCAGTTAACTTTTCTAGAATAAATTTTATTGACTTTGGAAATTGCATAAACTATAAAGGGGAATTAGTTTAGGACAATAGTTGAATATAAGATATTCTTCATGTGTCCTGTTCAGAATCAACAGTTATGGTATCCACTACACATTACACTAAGTGGACACTCATTTTTATTTTATGGACAATTAAGGTCACTTTGTTATATCAGTCATTATCTTTCTTTTTTGGTTAACAAAGTGGCTAATTCTTAGTGTATAAACCTCTTTTACTTTAATATGAACTATTGATAATTCCAGTTCACCAGAATAGTCACTGGACTTTTAAAAAGATATTTATATATCATGAGTACAACAGTTTTCTATATTCTTTTCCCTGTTTTAATTTTACTTGGCTCGTCTGTGTTACCTAGATAAATCAACTCATGGCCAGAGCTAGCCCTGAAGAACTTGAACTTTACATTTGGAGGATCAGCTTTTCTCTGAGCCTGCTCATTGCTCCTAGCCCCAGTGATCATGTTTCAAATAAAACATTTTTTACAGATTTCTGCAGTTTTATGTAGCAGTTGCAACTTAGTTAATATTAAATCAAGTTTATATTGCAAGTTAATATTAAATCAGAATAAGATATGAGATTAGTGAAGGCAGTTTGTTGATAGTGAAATGAAAATTTTAAACAGTTGTCATGTTTGTTAGTAATTTTATTAACTAGAAAAATCTGAATCAAGCTTTAAAATTGAACCAATAGTATATTTTGACTTCATCCAATTAAACTTTTATACAAGCATAGGATACACTCACGGAAGATATTAAAATAATTGATTCTTGTTTTAATGGTTGACTGAGTATAAGACAAATGAAAGTTAAAAACATACTTTTCCCAGCACATATAAACATGATAATTATCTTTTATTTTATGCTTGGGCCAATTTTGTTCTAATTTTGAGGGGGGGAAAAGTTCTTTAGTAGAAAGCTATTAGACCACTGAGAATTGAACACCAGCGCATGTGGTGTGTATTAGAGTACTGTTGGTAATTTTACTGCTGCTAACTTAAAATCCTCAAGGGGGAGTTAATTACAGGAAAACCATTCTAAATATCAGTAAGCTGCATATTTTCCGTGACAAGAGCTTTTTCAGTTGAGGTTGAACAATCTCAGAATCTGAGCTTGTAAAAATAAGTAAATAAATAAATTAAAGTAGTGTTTGTATATGTGTACAGTAGAACTATAGTGTTTTAAATTTTTTCCGTAAAATTTTATTTAATTCAGAAATTATTGTGTCTTATTTGTTGTCAGCATGATGAGAAACATATTTAAAATTATAAAATTTCGGTTGGAAGGGATAAAAGGTTATAGTTAGAAGTCATTTAAATGAATGTAATTTATTTACTGAGCTATTTTAAACCATTGCATATTGCCACTGATGACTCTTAAAGTCATTGCATTTTTTGTAAATGTTTTCAGATTAAAGTTTTGTGTTTTTTTCCCTTCTTTCAAATAAGGTTGGTATTCTTCAGAACATGTATGGCAGTAATCAGAGAAAGGAATGAGTGGGCTGTTGAATTTAGTTGTTTTGTATTTGTTGGGCCTATGTTCATCAAATTGAGGTTTGGAAATGAATATTACCTTATTCTGTACTTATTTCTTATGATTGTGACTTAATCTTTTAAAATACATTATGGGAAACACTAGATTTAGTGAACCAACAAGTAAATTATGTATACATTCATATTTGTATATTGATTATTTTCATTTTCTGTTGCCACCATGACTAGATTTGATTCCTGACTCTACTTCTCATTAACTATGTTGCCTTGAGGAAGTTATAAAACCTCTCTGAGTGTGTTTACTCATGTGAAAAGGAGAATTTAGTAGAAGGCATATGAAAATTAAATGAGTTAAATGTCTAAAGTGCTTTTGAATACTCTTCAGCACATGATAAGTGTATTTAATTTTAGCATTATTATTATTATTATTTCTGTTTTGAAGGACTTATACATCCAGAAAGTGAGAACGTGGCATACTGAATTTGTGCTTAAACTCTTGACTGGCTACTGTTAATTTATTGTAATTTACTTCATAACAAAATACAGATGATGATGATTTTTCTTGTATTTCTCTGTGACCAATTTATTTTTAGTAAAATTGTTAATAAATTGAAAAAGATCTTGTTAGCAATGTTTATGATTTCAAGGTAAGGAAATATAAATGCTGCAAATATAAACAATGATGTAAAAACTTATACTCCTATTGTCAAAAAAATAGTGTTTTTTTGGTATGTTTCTTTATAGTATTTAAGCAAATAGAGCCATTTTAATTATATACTTTAAGTTCTTTTCAAATACTTATTGAGACCTTCATATATGTATACCATACTATGCTATGTGTGTGAGAGAAAATAAGATTTTGTATATCCATAGAGGATAATCAATACTAGAGAAAGCTTCTTCCCATGACTTTCTTATTTAATAGAAAGCTCCTGTGTTCATTTAAATAGTGTCATAAATATTATATGTAAATATTATACATGGTGAACTCACAATAAATATGATAAAAATAAACTTTTACCTTTAACATTATCCATAACCATACCTATTAAACTCACAGACACCTTGCTTTGGGCCTTGTGCCTCCGCGCGTACTGCAGGGGAGCAAAAAGCCCCTCCATCTGATTGCTGTCCGTAGCTGTTGCCTGGTGGAGCAGGTGCTTTTACCTCTCAGGTCTCCAGGGTGGAAACCGGGAATGTCAGTCACATAGTAAGGATTCTGAGCTTTCCCTTATGTGACACTATGAGCTTTAAAAAAAATCCCCGTCCAGAAATTAGTACCTGCTTTTGTGTATTTCTTAAGGAGAAAGCTGCTCACAGTGAGGGGAGTCGTCTTGGAGGGTTACAGGGTTTGAGTTTCTGCGCAGACTCTTTCCAGCTGCCCCCCCGCCCCTCCCCCTGGGTCCGCTGATGGCTGTGTGTGCTCTGCAGAGCCCTCTCTGTGCTGTCCCTTTCCTCCCTCCCCTTCCTTAGGCTGCCTTGGCCCCGTGACTCTGGCGCGGCTGCTCTCCCCAGGCTGCTCCGGTCCCGGCGGTGCGAGGCTCCTCGCGCAGATGCCTCTCATCCCAGGCTTTCTGTTGTGTGCGCCCCCTTTAGTTTAACCACATGGAGGAGGGAGCGTCTGAGCCTCCGCTTAGTCTCCACGCTGCCTCGCTCGTGGATGTTTGTGTAAGGGCTGTAGCAGGGGTGTGGCAGGGGTGAGATGTTTGTTAGGTCAGTGTGAAGGAAAGAGGGCGGGTGGAGCGAGAGGGAGAGCCTGCGGCTTCTGGGAGCTGCTATGGCTTTATTAGCATCAGCCGTGGCCTCAGAAGCCGGCCTGGATCCTCACTGGCTGCGAATAGCTCTCGGCCCTAAACCCTTCTTATTTCTGGATTCTGCTTCACAGCCGCTCCCCCACCATTGCAGAACGTTTGTGGGTATAATATTATTCACAGGGATAAATCAGTCTTCCTTTTTTTCAGTGTTAAGCGGGTATTGTTTCCAAAACTAGGTTCTGAATTTTTTTTCTACTAACAAAAAAAAAGTGCTGTTATTGAACCCTCTTCTGTCTTAAATATAAGTAAACAAATGGTTCAGTGAGCAGTGCCAGGGTCAGATTTAATGGGATTAGGGTGCTTGTTCAAGGTAACGTTAGACTAGGTTTGGGGAATCACGGTTGTCAGAAGGAGCATGTGGGCCATCCCCATCACTTTCCCCACCCTGGACGATGCTGGGTAAAATGAGTGACCCTCTTTGGCCACCTTTCCTTACCTCAGTTCCCTGCCCCTTTGCCACAGGACTCTTCCTGGAGTTGATGGACAGCTTTGTTTCCTTTTCATTTCAGCTGCAGATGAAGATATTCTTGCTAAAGGAAAACAGTCCATCAAGAGTCAGGCTTTAGGAAATCAGAACTCAGAAAACGAGACCCTCCTGGAAAGCGACGATGATACTCTGTCATCCATGGATGAGAAAGATTTAGAGAATCTCACCGGTAAATTCAGTGGTTGAGCACACACTTCAGCTAGCTCTGGTCCAAGAAGCATTTAATTACTTACTTTTCCAGCTGTGACTGCTAGGACTACCAGCTTTGCACCCACAATTAACATGAAATGAAGACTGTTTTTGTTCTAAACACTTTGCCCCTCATGTTCAGTACTGTATCCCTGTCACTCTATTCTGCTCATTCTCTTTACTCATCTTTTTCTTTGATGAATAATCTTTACTGAGAAAGAATAAAAGTCTAAAGCAGCAACAACAAAATTGCATCACACATTTAATGGGAGTTACCTAATCGCTACAGAATGAGAGCTGTAAGTAAAATTATGCCAGTTGCTTTGTAAATAAAGCTTGGAGGCAGATGAGCTATTTGCTCTGATATACAGGTCTTAAGAAACATGCTGCATATACATTTAACTCTCTCAAAAAAAAATCCATTTCAAGAATGCTATGGCTTTTCACAGGATTCTCATATTTTACCTGATGTAGGAATTTTTGATTTGCGCTCTGCAGATTTTCAGTTTTACTTCCCTTAAGGGAAAAATTCTCTTGTTTAGCTTGAAATTTTAGTCATTCATTAAATAGCCTTTTTTCTTTAATGCCCGTGACTCTGTCCCTCAAGGAAAGTCTGAAAGATTGTACAACTTCTATAGATGAAAGTTATATATACCCTTCTATTTTGATATTTTTAAATTAAAAGGCATGAAAAAATCTTTCATTTAGTGACGTATCTGCAACCATGCAAGGACTGATAATGAAAAGCAAAAACAGATGATGGTATCTTCTCTGATGGCCGTCAATCTCTTTGTAAAGTGAAATAAAATTAATTGTAGCATACTGTTAAGGGATTTGGGGCGGGAGTAGAGAGTAAGGTGGGCACTGCTATTCTCTAGTCTCTTCCTTTGCATCCATTTACCCGTTTCCTCCTTTATTTTGCGTCTCTTCTTGCTACTAGTAATACATTCATACTGTAATAGAGGTGAAAGGGGAGTTTAATTATATAATCTTGACAATGGCAATAGGATTAAGAAGTAATCCACACTAATAAAGTGGTGTGGGTTAGAAATGAAGTGGAAATTGTCAGGGGTCTTCTGTAGGACCTAGGCTGCCCCAGCTCCTGCAGCTGTCTGCTTACCCTGTAATTGAATGTCTGAGAATGATTGAAAAAATGTTATTTCTTCTCAGGATTACATGCTAATGTAAGGAGGGCAAAGGAGACAGCAAAAGAACACATAGCTGCTTATTTCATCCATTTATGGGGATGAGCTTTGGGAAATCATGGCTGTTCTGCAGTTATCTGCTGCCCATCTGCAAACACAATGTATTTGTACATTGGGAATAGAGGGCAAAACCTGCTCTGATCTCTGCAGAGCATCCCTCCTATTGTCCTGCTGGCACACATTAAGATTGATGTGAGATTAAGGACCAACACCCTTCCAACAATCGATGGAAATGTCAATTCATCTGAATTTTGAAACACTTATTCACCCATTGATTACCTGAATAGGTGTACCTTGTTTGTAGGCACTATATTAATTCAAGACTATAAATGCCAGTCTTGTCTTGCTTTTTTTCTTCACCTATAGGATTTTTCCAATGAGGAATTTACATGGAATTTCAAAACCTTACTACATCTATTGCTACATAAGTATATATATGTATAATCGTTATTTTTAGTCCTTATTTTAGCTTTGGCTCTAATATACTTTATGCTCTTCTATCTGTAGTGAATCCATTGTTTTCAGTAGCAGGCTGATTTGTCTCTTTGATAAGCCCTGTGGAGATTTGATTATTCCAATAAAAATTCATTCACTTGGAAACCCACCCTCCAGCTGTTTACTCCCAGAGTCCCCGAACTACACTAATATTAGATTTGGACGCATTGAACAATATTTAACAATGGAAGGGCAGGCTTAGAAAAGAAGTATTTTTCCCAATTTTTTATGGGGTAAAGTTGTTATGGAAGATGTTTTGTGTCAATCTGGCACAAAATCTTTATCAGATAATATGGTTTAACGTTTCTCACTTCACTAATAAGCTGGCGATCTTTTTATAATCATGCCTCAGCCAAACACTAAGCTAACCTCTGGCCTTTGGAACCTATTGAGTCTTCCTTGCTCCTAGTTGTTCCATGTTGTTTGATCGCCTGAGGCTTGTTTTCTAAATGGAATGTGGATGGACTTATTTAGGCAGTCACCTCCTAACCAGGAGATTAGACCAAAGCTTTGCTGACTCCTTGTGAAATAATTGCATTGTAGTTTACTGTTATGATTAACCGCCTTTTATATAGAGATTTCTTAATAAGAGAACCCTGACTTTGCATTTCAGAGGGAGATTTGGGATGGACACAATTTTTAAGTGTAAAAGGGGTTGGCAGGCAGTTTGCTAGAGGAGAGAGTTTTAAAATTATGTGAAATTTCTGCCTGCATCCACTTGATTTTTTGAAAAAAATGTCACTCCAACTTGTTTGGCTTGTGTTTTCCTTTTGGCAGGTCCTGTTAGCCTGAGCACACCAGCTCAGCTGGTGGCCCCCTCTGTTGTACTAAAGGGCACTCTTTCTGTCACCTCCTCCGAACTCTATTTTGAGGTGGATGAAGAAGACCCTAACTTCAAGAGAATCGACCCCAAGGTGAGAAGATGAGGAGTGGGTTTCATTTTTATGGAAGTTTTGTTTTTCTTATATGATGGGATGGTGGACTGCTGTTGAGTAAGACTGGCGTTAGTAAAATCTGAGAGAGATAGTTTGAATTTCTTGATGAATTGCTTCTGCCTGTATGCAAGGCGACTATCTCTTTTAGGTTATGATTCCCTTACCAACTAGTTACATTATTGAAGTTCATTTAGATTCAGAAACAATTTCCATTTAATTGCATTTATCATTAGCTCATTCTGGGATGGGGGGAAGAACCTCAGGGAATATCGTCTATAAAATATATTTTGCCTCAAAGGGTCCAGGGTGAATTAAGCTACACAATTCAGTGAGATTGAGAGTGAAATTATTTTGTTTAGCCTTTATATTTTCTGGATATAATACCAATATATCACTCTCCTTGCTTTGTCCACATGACTTACTACTCTGTCGTGCACGCAAGCATGGCTTGTGTGTGCGAGATACCTCTGTTTCCCATTACCTGTAGTTGATTTTACAAGGCACTGCATAATTTCCTATTCTTAAATGAAAATGTAATTTCCCCTTTAAAATGTATTTCTGATTACTTTTCAGACCTTGGCAATTTTATTTTACTAAGAGACATTTGTAGCACAGCCGTAAAGCCAAAGTTAGGTTTATTTCATGAAAGTGAATGGTAGAATCTGTTCTGATTCTCTCTTAAAATGAGTAAAGTAAGTAATCTGTAGAAAGAGAAGAGGTTTTTAAAAATGGAATCGTTTCTTTTACAGGCTGTTAGTGTGTGTGTCATGTGTGGTGTATGTCCACACACATACATGTGTATTTTTTCTTGAGTTTATTAATTCTTTGAATTTGTAAACATCTGAATTATTAAAATTTAGTGACTTAGCGTTTCAAAGTCATTCTTAATGAAAATGCTATAATTTTTAAAAACTTGCCAAATCATCTCTTGTCTTACGCATGTTGATAGCCCTTGGGTTCAGCATTGCTGCTTTCATTAAGATGGGACTTGGTAGGCTGTATGAAAGGAAGTCTGTGCTGGAACTGATTGTTTTGAGTTTGAGAATGCAGCTAATCCAATGTAGAGAAAACTTTAATTCTGAAATTATATCAGCTAGAAAAAATTTCTACTTTGTTATCTGGCTGAAATGTCTGAAAACCTGTTTTAGTTTCTTTAGGAAAGGAAAGTAACCAAAATTATTCAGACTCTCTAGTTTATAGTAATTTGTGAGTGTGAAAGGCCAAAATTTAATTCAAAATAGTCTATTATGTTTTTGGACATACATGGCGTAAAGTCTAAAATGTGATTTATTTTAAAAGTATCTTATGAGTTGTCCTTATTGTTAAAACCTCTCCCAATCTTTATGATTAGGCTCTTTGAAGTTATTGACTCCTTTTGGGGGAAGTTATAACTTCTATTTCTGTCTGATCTTTTATGTGCAGCATCATTAAATTATTTTTCCCCTGCTGCTTGTGTAATATAGGATCTTTGAGCCTAATCACAGACCTTGTACTGCTGCATCCTGCCAAATATACAGAAATCAAAACTGTAGCTACTTTATATTAAAAAAAATTTCAGCCCATTATTTGAAGAATTTTTGATTTTATATAGATGTTGGTGCTTTTTTAATTGAGGGACTGGAGTTTTTTCTTTTCTTGTTGGTGATACCTGTATTATATTAAATAAGAATGGGGAAAAGATACTGAATTTGGGGAATTTTTGTTTCTTAAAACTTTTTTCCTGGGACATTTGGGAGGAGACATGTCTAATGCTTTATATACTTTAGTGAGTGAAAAAATGGTCATTTTAAAATGTCATTTTTATCTTTTCGACTAAACACTGTGCCCTTACGTCATTTCTTTGTAAATGTAAGTACCTTCTGCTTGCTTTGAAATTGTTCTTAAAAATCAGAACATTCTCCCTAGAGAATAAATTCATATGTGTTATTTAAAAAACTGGTATATATGCCTGACCTAGTTATTGTTACAGTCTTTATTCTAAGTGTGCGGGAAGAGAGACCTGAGGAAGGTCTAGTATAGGTTGAAAGAGTGGAGATGATTTCTGAACTGATAAAATCGAAGCTTACATTTCTAACTCAGAACTATTTTTTGCTATGGAATTTTTACCTGGGAATCTTTAAAATTGAAGCCTGCTTTACCAAGTGAACTAGGCACTAGAGCTCTGAGTAGCTTCCTTGTTTTCATCCATCTCTGCTATCCTGATGCTCATCCCTCCATACCCTGCGACCCCTACTCTGACTTCTTCCTCTGATCTTTAAAATTGCTTTGTAGAACATTTTTCTTTGAATCTCTCATTCATGGATTTTCTCAGTAAGTTAAAAAATGGGCTAATTCAAAGAATAAATTTTAGATATTAAAGGGCAAAATCTGACATGTATTCAATACCTGTGCCTTGTATTAGCATGTCTAATAGAGTATACAGTGATCTCCAGCACAAAGAAGAACCTTGGGGATGCTTTCAGTTTTACTAATTATTTAATTTTGTAATCAGTTATTTCCTTGAATTAAAAAGAAACCTTTGTTAAAGTTGAAACGTTGAAATGAATACATTAGAAAGGCAGAGAGAGGAGGAGCCTACTTATATGTAATTTTTGTTTGGTCATAAAAATAGTATCAAACACTTTAAAAATTTAAATTGCGTATAAGCTACTTCTGAGTAATTCTGGGATTTGGATTCTAAAAAGATGATCATAGTTACAGCATTATTACTAAGGCATTTAAAAACTTGAAGTGATTTATAAATCTGGATTGTTCATTTCACCATTTGCTGGGGAAAAGGAAAATTGCTGTATCCCTTTTATTCTCTTTTACTGTTGCTGATTTAATTAAGTTCATATTATTTAAAACTTGAAGAGAACAAATGATTGGAAGCTAAGTATTAACTCATTGTGTTAACTCTTCAGAAAAGATCCATAAATGTTTCTTTTGTAATTCAGGCTTGGGATCTTTTAAAATTATAGCATAAGAGAGCAAGTCTCTTAATTTTTAACGTGAAAAGACTTTTTCTTTCAAAATTAGGATCAGAATTAGTTCTTCCATACAAAATCTATTCTTTTTTCAAGTGTGAAATAAGATACCACTTTTAATCTGAAAATCTACAGTACATATAGTTGTGTAAAATTAATATTTTTCTTTTTCTAAATATCTTGGTGGAAACTTGAATGGTTAAATCTACAAAATATTCTACATTTGTAAATTTTGCAGACTGGAGTTAAAATGGAAGCTTCTTGCATTTAATACCTCAAGTTCACATCTTTATATTATAAATTATAAACTGTGCTCTCACCTGCCTTCATTTAAGAACAATCCACAATCAGTCAATTACAATGTAAAGTCATATTTTTATTACTGTTTTCAACAGGACTGCTTAGGGTGAGGGAAGAGGTGTGGGAGAAGGAGGGGCACATTTGACATTGGCACTGAGATACAGTTAACATCAGCAAAACTTTGTTTAAAAGAGGAATTTTACATATAATTAAATACTTTTTTTTTTCACTTGGTGACAACATTCAGGCAACCCAAAACAAAGTGGAGAGGGTGGGAGAGGGAGAGAGAGAAGAGGGGGAGAGAAGGAAAAGGGAGAAACGACTATATTTTGATTTGAAAATGTACCTTGGGTTTCATTTTGTGGTGGCAAAGCCCGATTGCTTCTTTTGTGTGACCTTTTAAATTCACATTGTTTGGAAGAAAACGATCACTTTTGTGCAAGAATATGATTTTGGTTGGGTGGTGGGTTTGCTCTCCTTTTTGTTTGCTTGCGAGTTAAGGAAGTCTTCTGCCGGGTTCCGTTCCTCTTAGGTGGCTAGCAGAAAAGTTTGTGCCTGGAGTTCTCGCAGTTTGTCGCCGAGTTGTGTGTCTGTCGTGTGTTTGAGCGCGTTCCCGTCTGTGTCGCTTTTCAAGCAGTCCGCAGCACCCTATAGTTTGTCCAGGCTTTTGGGATTGGTGAGAATTTCCCTGGCCAACCTCCAGGTCTGCTTGGCAGCGCTCTCCAGGGCCGAGTGGGGCTTGCCCTGGAAAAGGTCGAGGTTGGGCAGAAAGTAGTGGGGGCAGCGGCGGCACTGCAGGCAGGAGATGAGCTGGAGGAGGATGCCGTTGAGCCGGTCCCCGAGGCACGCCTCGTCCCAGTCCGTTTCCCGCGGATGCTTCTCGCACTCGTACAGCAGCAGCGTCTTCATGTGGTAGTTATTGAGCGGCTGGCCGGGCAGCTCCAGGTGGCGGTCCCGCAGCGTCTTCAGCACCGAGAGACACTTGTTTCGGCAGCCGCCCATCAGCAGACGGTTTTCAGCCTCCCCAAACTGGAGCACCCAGGCGTCGCTCTCGGCGGAGCTCTGCTTGCCGGTCAGCGAGTAGCACTCCTTAGAGAGCAAGTTGAACCCTTCGGCCTTGACCTCCGCCACCCGATTGGGGCCAGGCCAGGGGATGTGGGGCATCGGCCACTGTGCCGCGCTGCGGGGCCAGATACCCGTGCACTTGAACGCAGGAGTGATTTGCACCACGTAGCGCTCCCTGATGCGCAACTTGACCTCGCTGGTATCCGCGATCATCTTGACCACATCCCGGTAGCTGCACTTGTCCACCGCCTGAGCCACCAGCGTCTGGAAACGGGAGCGGATCTTGCGTGCCGAGAGGTAGCCGGACGCCGTGATGAACTCGACCCAGAGAGACATGCTCCGCTTCCGCCCATCGCTCAGTTTGAGCACCGCGCAGCCGGGCAGCGAGCCGTCGTCCACGAAGTTGAAGACGCCCATCTGGTTTAGGTAGAGCACCACCTCGAACTCCGTGGGCGAGATGACCTCCAGACCCTCGTAGCGGGCATCGATCTCGCTCAGGGAGCTGATGAAGCGAGGCTCCTGCACCTCCACCTCCTTGAGCACGTCCGAGACCACCTTACAGACCTCTCGGATGGTCTTGGCGATGGCCGCCTTGCGCGCCTGGCAGCGCTCGGTGTAGTATTTATTGAGCTGGTAAACCAGCTTGGCCTGAGCGGCGATCATGTTGGGGCACAGGTCCGGGCTGTACACCGGCGTCTCGCAATACGTTGAGGGATCCAAGGCTCACGCGCTGGTGGTGGCCCTGCGGCTTGCGAAAGAGGCGCTGCACTCCCCCTAAGCCCCACTTTCACTCTCGTTTCCACCTGGGCTGACCGGCTGATGCTTCAGCCGTCTGGCGCTTTCTTTCCCCTCTTTTGAAAGCTTTTTTCTTCTCCAGAAAATAAGAAAGAAAAAAAAGATCTTTGAAAAAGAAAAGTACCTGCTGGGACTTTTTTTCCCCCTTTCTCTTGATAAGTGAAATGAAGATGTGCCTGCGGGCGAGATGAAGGGAAAGAAGGGGGGTGGGGAAAGACGGGGTGAGACGGAAAAATTCAGGTTACCAAGAGGTTAGGCTTAGACGTCTGCAGCGGAGATGGTCCAGAAATCTGGAAATGAGGTCTGTTAAGTGCCGAAGTAAATTTTAAAATAAAAGCAAAACATTCAGTGTTTCATTCTTAAACTTCTCTCCCACGCTGGTAGCACTTCTTTATTCAGCTTAGGTGAGTGCTTTTCTCCTCACCCTCCCCCAAATGGAAGGTGAAGGGTGTAATTAATGTCCGGAGAGCAGCGAAGTGCAACTCAGCCCGCAGCAGCTCAGAGGTTCTCAGACGCCCTGCACTCCCAGTGTGCAGGTCTGGTCTCCGCTCAGGGGGTCCTCTGGTAGCGGTTTTCCTCTTCCTACTGGAGGCGTTGTTTGGACTGGGTTGGCTTGTTTGCAGTGGATTCTTCTTGTCTTTCTCTAGGTGCAAACCTCTGGAAGTTCTTTGATTTTCATTTCTGCTTCGTAATTTATAAATTTGGCTCTCACAGAATCTGTTTTAGTGTGACGAAGTCCTTGCTTGCGTTGCATCTGGGGTTAGTTGCAACGACTAAACGACTTCAGGATTTTTCTTCTCCTCCCCCTTTAGGTTGCTTGTGCAGATTCCACTTTCTGAGTCGTCTCTCCCTCCTCCCCTCCGAGGTCTCTCTCTCCCCCTCTCCCTCCCTCCCTCTCCCCCTCCCTTCTTTCCCTCCCTGTCTTTTTCCCTCTCTCCCTCTCTCTCCGCCCCCCCCCCCCCAATCTCTCTCTCTTCCCTTGCTGTTTCCTGGAGTTACTTAGTTTATGAATGGTCCCGGACCATCATGAGGTGGGTGGAGCTTCAGTTCCTACAATCGCTACCCGAGCTGTCAGTGCTGTAGCCAATCCCCGAGAGAAGACAGGCATGCTTGGCAAACGGTAGCAGCCACCGCTGCCCTTGATAGAGGGAGGATAGAGAGAAGTAAGAAAGAGGAGGAGATAGTGGAGGTCAAACGCTCACACACATTTTACAGCCCCCTCTTCTTTATCCTCCTCTCTTATCAATTGCCAGGAAGAAAAAGAGTATATAGAGAAGAGACTTCTTGGAGTGGCTGGAATGATTCAAGGGAGAGTAGCAGTGGTTCAGAAAGGCTCACTTTTTTTTTCCCCCCTTTCCTATCAGCGTTGTGAAGAAGGTGCAAACTCTAACAAAATTCCTTTCGCTTCAAGGCAAACGGAAGATGGAAGGGAAATCTGGGAAAGGACCTAAATTTTTCTAGATTTTCTCCTCAGGCAAAGTCTTCCTTTTCTTCCCCTCCCCTTCCATTGTTGCCAAGAACCCTAGCAATTGCTGTATGTGTGCGCCAGTTGGGCAAGGGGGGCGGGGAGTGGACATGGGGTGAAGGTTTATAATCGTAAATCTCTTTTCAGTAATTTCCATATGCTGTTGAAAAACAAGACAGGACACAAGTAGTGCAAGTACCTTGTTTTATAATTACTTCATAATTGAGATTAAGATATATTTAATATTAATTGTTTCAAGAACTAAGAGAGAAAATATATTTAAGTTGTGAGAAATGGTGCAGATTTATATATGGTAGAATTTTGTTGGATATACTTTTAAAATAAGCCACTAAAATTATTTTAAACTTAATAAAAATGAAGGGAAGTAAATGTGAACCTGAATTAAAGTTTACTTAAAATGTTTGTAATAAATCTAATTTTGAATAAATTTTTCAGGCGGTACAGCATTTCTCTCGTAAAATCATTTTATTTTCATAATTGACTCTTGCTTTTAAAAGACTTAACTGCTGCAAAAATCTATAAACTATCCTGTTATTGATCACACAGATGGCTCGCCCCTCCCTTGGCATTTCGGTGAAACTCAGGCATGTGCTTTTAGTCTGTGTATTAGCCTTTCAAGCGGAACCCATGGTAGCCTTTAGGTACTTTTGGTTGAAAAAGCTGTAACAGTGTTTCTGATTTGCTTAGAATTGAAGGTTTATGTTTGAACCCCAGGTGTGTGGATTCTGAGTCTTTTCAGGACACATCAAGTAGATGGGAGTGCTTTTAGTTAGATTTTGGACCTTATGTTGTCCGATAATGCTATAACAATGAAAATCTATGAAGGCGATTGTGTTAAGACTTCATCTTGCGAACTGTATGCGGCTTTGCAAAACCCCGTGGGAAGGTTTGACTTGCTCTCTTAAGGCTGAACCAGGTGAACTTGGATTCAGCTGCAGAGGGAAAGTTTGTTTCATCAGCTCCTTGCTGTCAGACACTGGGACCTCTTGGCTCTTTCTGACACGGCTGGTGCAGACCGCTGGCATCTTGTCACCCCTTCACTCTTGTTGCTATAAGTCTCTTTCTAGTGAAGTTTGCCCTTTTTGTCCTTGATGATCAAGTCGGATTTGTCGTCCGCCATCTATCTCAGCGGCCGGGGTTGGAACGAGCAGTCCGCGGGACTCCGGGACGCCGAGCTGTAGTGACTTCTCGGGAGTGGCGGCGGCGCCGGCCGTCTCCCGCCTTCCCGGGCGTGCGGCTGGCGTCGGACCCCGGGCCGCGGGAGGACGAGCCGCACGGGCGCTCGGGGGTCCGCGCGCCGGGGCGCCCGGGCTCTGCTAGCACCCGGGCGCTCGGCCGCGGCCGCGGCGGCGCTCTGGGCAGCGTCAGTGGCAGGAGGGGCCCTTGGCGGCGGGAGCGGCGGGAACGCCGGCCGAGGGCCCCGCGCCGCTTCGCCCGGGGGCGGCTGCTGGGCGGAGACTGGCGGCGGGGCCGGGGCTGCGGAGCCTGCCCCCTCGCCCGCGGCCCGAGCCGCCCGGGCCGGACGCCCCGGGGAGCGAGCGTGTGCCCGCGGCCCGGTGCCGGCGCCGTCCCGCCGCGGCGCGCCCTTCCCGGGTGGGGCGGCCCGGGCCGCGCCGAGCTTCTCGCCGCCGCTCGCCGGACACCCCCGCCTCCTCTCCTCGCGGCGCGCCGGCGTGGCCGAGCCTCGTCCCACCCTTGTCCCGGCACTGGTCCACTTGTACATCCTGAGGCCGAGGGATGATAAAACGTTACAAATGTTTTGATTTAAAAACAATTCATTACCAATTTACCCTGTCCGAGGTAGATGCTCTAGTAAATAATAAATCAGTTAAACAAAGGCGACTTTAATTTATTGCCATGGTACTAATTAGAAACATCATTTGAGCAATAAACTTAAACACTTCCAGCAAATAATGCTCCCTCTTGCTGGTTCCCTTCCTCCCCCCTCCCCCACCCCACTCACTGGCTGCCTCCGCTCTCAGAGCAGCTTCAGCTGTGTGTTTGCGGATCCGCTCTTCCTCTGGTTGAATAATTGAAGGGGGAAACGGTATCCGAGGAGGCTGTAATTGAAGAGCCCCTGTCACCTCTGCTTTTATGTATGTTAGTATAGAAGTCCATCAGCAGCTCCTTGATGGTGTATTAAAACGAAGTGGCAGCCCCTTCTGCAGGAGATACCGTATTCTATTAAAGGAGACCAAGTGAGAGAAAGAAACTCTAGAGGCTAAAAGCCACTTCAAGTCTACAGACCGATTGATCTGTATTCTCTTGTTATAATCCGTCTCATCATACTTGAGTTAATGAGGCCAAAGAGGGGGAGCGGAATCTGATGGTCCTTGACAAATTCATTAGGGAGGCTGCAGGACATTTTATTTGACTGTTAAACATCTTGTTTGTTTGGCTTAGGCAGCGCCAACCAACATCAGCATGCTTCTGCCCAGACCTATCATGTTGGTCTGGCTACAGACATTCCTAAAAAGAGAAGGAGGACATGCAGTGTGATTTGAATATTTTGTTTTGGATTTCATGTGGCCCATAACCTTCAGACTTCTCTAGGATTTACTTTCATCGTCATTACACTAGAAACATTTTATGAGACTATAGATGACAATACTGAGGTGGGCATGTTTTTAGTTACTATAAACTCAAATATGTATGTTTAAACTTTAGTCTGAAAAGTTCCCATTTCCTTAAAAAAAAATGAGTCAAACTACAGCAATTGCTGTGCTAGTTTTTGAAAAATGTGAATGTTTAAGCTCCAGAAGAGTAGCCAGGTCATACATTAGATCCTGTTTTTACTTGGTCGTGGTTAAATAAACTTTTAATTATTAATTGAGTTTCCCTTTGCAGTGAAACACTTATGCATACAGAAACTTGGGAAGAAAAATTTTAACTCTTTATACAAATGCAATGTTTTTGAAAAAAAAGCTGTATATTTTAATTTGAAGGGCTTTTTATATTTAAAATCAGAAGCAGAACCAGGTACTGTATGAATGGTGCTAAAATAAGGTGATGAGTTGACAGAATACTTAAAAAGCTGGAAGTATTTCTAATTGAAGAATGATGGGCAAGTAAGTTAGAATGTTAATCTTATATTCTGGGATAATACTACAGTGCTAGATTTTCTCAGTTTGTCCAATTACAAGACTTTCTTGCATAGAGAATTCACTCATATTTTCCTTCAGCAGTTGACTTAAACAGCCTCAACTTAAGTTCTTTGAGAAACAACCCTGTCTTCCATTTGCAGGCGAACGGTATGAGAGAAAAAGAAAACTGATGCTCTTTGCCTGTCATTTTTATACATTCTTTCACTGCTGATGAAGCTTGAACTGCTGCAGGGAATGTATGGATTTGAAAAGAAATGATTCAGTAGTTCATGTTGTGTTTCTCAGAGCAAATCCGAACTAATGGCCGAAGCCAGTGCTTCTGTACATCTGACAGTTATAATCCTGTTTACATTTCCAGGGAATTCAAAATCCTTAAACTGTTTTATTTTTTGCTGATCTTTACTTCGAAATGTGCTGAGTTAAACTTCAGAGCAGGGTTTACTTTATCGTATCACTGGGACTTAAAAGATACCCATTAATTTATTATCCCTAGAAACAGCATATCGTATTTTAATTATCTTTCCTAAAGAGTATGGAAACTTTATATGTTTTTGTCTTCCAGGAAAACATTTTAGAATTATTTAAAAAATAATCAGATTATTGACTTAAAAATATCAACTATCTCAAGGATTTATACTTTTGGGAAAACAAAAGATCACGTTTACCTGTATATATTCTTATCCTCTAAAATCTGACTTTAAAAATATCAATGCAAGTTGCTAAATGTTTGGTTCTTATATGCTTAGTCACTCAGTGTACTTACGGAAATGCTTAATATTTTTAAGAAGAAAATTTCTTGTTTAGGGAATCAAGGTGTAAAAGGGAAAATAAGTATTAAATTCCCAAATTTAAAAACTATTCCAGTAAAAACAAGAATAATCCAAACATAGTTTGTTAGTGTATTAACTGATGAAAGTTCATTGATGAAGAAATTAAAATATCTGTAAGAAGCTTTAACAGCACCAACTGTTAGGATTATATATTGCACATTGTATTAAAAGTCAAAGTAAAATCACATTCATTTTCATTCTCTGTCAAATGATCTAATTTTCCAAAACTAAGTGTCAGGAGAAATTCTTTGTAAGCTACTGATAATTATGACTCTGAAATCAATCTGGAGAATAATCAGTAATTCAGTGTTTTCTTTGAACAGTTCACTGTAGTTCATATTACTTTAAATGGTCAGTCATACTGCCAAAACAAGTTGATTTTTTAAATTTCTTTCACAAAATAGCTTAAAAAAAAAAAAGAAGAAACTCAAACTTTGTAATCAGGTTGATTGGTAAGCCAAGGATATTGTTCTCGTTTGAACAGTTTCAATTTAGTGTTCTGTAAAGTCAAAGGAATGGCCTTAACTTTACATTACTGAAGCCTCAAACTCTATTGAAGAATACTTTTTATGTACCTTTGAATATTGTTTTGTGGAATTAAATTTGTTTGGGTTACCTTGGATAATATATTTGATTAGTGATATTTACACTTATTAAGCTTTACAAGTCTAATTCTGTATAATTTAGTAGGCTGAGACAATTGAAAATACAATAGATGTTTTTTCCTGAAGTTTAGTACCAACTGTGTATATGAGTACTTTATTATGTTATTCATAAGGTTACATCATCAAGTGGACGATGATAGAGCAAAGAACTTGTATTCAGGAAAATGGAAGTGAGCAGTTTTTAGCCTGACTGAAATGTAAATGCCGCATTATTGAGCTTAGGATGTACAGTGTCAAGACAGTCTAAGTTAATTTGGTGATTACTTTTCAGAAGGTATTTCATTGAATTCACTGTATTTTCACTTACATCTTTTCACTTTACCAAGAAATATACACATTTTTGAGTTGCAGCGGTCACATTCCTTTATTTCTATAAGACAGTTCTGAAAAGTTTGAACAAATAAAAGTCTACCTTGTCTGTTTTCTTTCCTCCCTTCCTTGTCTTTCCTTTCTTCCTTCTTTCATTCATTTTAACAGTTTTAACTTACTAATGTCCTCTGAGGTATATCTTATATTTTTCCTGCTTAATGACGTTGACATCATGACTTAGTGTAATTTCCAGCGAATGAAAGTGTGCTTTTACTAGAGCCAATTTTTAATGATTTATGGGAGGATTATATAATTAGTGGGTTATTATTTACATCTTCTCCATCTTGGAGGAACAAACTTTTACTGGCCTTTAATATCACTTCCAGAAGATAGAAAATCAAGACTGTACCTATTAAACTTGGTGCTAAACAAGTCAAGGTTTCATTCAGTTCTATTTGGAACGTCGAATTGCTTGCTTTACAGAAGATGTGGCTTCCTTTGCTTCATAAGATAATGGTACTGACTCGCATGTAGACTGTTTCTTGGGCTCTCAGAGAGCCCCACTCCCATTTCTACTTTCTCTTGCGATCAGTGCCAGAAATTTACAGAACAGGTGATGGAGAGGAGGGCTGTTGATCATGCCAGTACTGAGCTGTGCTTAGTTCAAACTATAAGACGCGGTGTTATGTTCCATATTTCTTTCAGTCCATATGAGAGATTTTGTGAATCTCTGTTTAAAATTTATCAGTTAAGCATATTGTAGGTAAGCTTTTGTTACAATTCTGGAAAGCTAGTTCTTTTCAACATCTGTTTTTCTTGAACTATATAGGTTCTGCAGCATTCCATCTGTATTATTATTAGTAATAGTAATCTTGAATCCATCTTCTGCTACAATTACAGAAGATTTTTAATAGACTTTGTGGTATTTTTAATGAAGATGTTAAAAAATCTAGCCTATTCCTCCCTTTAAACACTGTGAATTTGAGTAAAAGTGATGTGCTGAGAGGTTTCTGTGATTCCTGGTAGTGGTTAAATAACAACAACAAAAATCCTTCGTGGGCTCTAATCTGCATATAGAAGACATCTGTGTAGTATAAATGAAATAATATTTGATGATCTAAGGAATGGAAACTTTTCCTTTAACCATGTGAAATAAAGCTGGGATATAAAACAGCTGTCTTGGCCTGTGTGTATCAAGATTCTGCCAGTCTGTTTCTTTTCTGAGTTTTCCCTTTCCCCCTCCTATTATCTTTGGATCCTAAAGAATCACTCTCTTACTTTTTGACTGGTTTTGTCTGTAGACAAAACCTGGGTTGGTAGGTTTAAATCAGCCTAGATAGAGTGAAAAATCTTTGATCTACGACTGTGACTTTTTCCAAATGATTTGCTTGCTGGGACAGACACTGTCCATGCCCTTTCACTTTGCTATCAGATAGGTGCACACAGAGGACCTGAAAGGCTACCAGATGCACAGTTAATCATCTTATTAGATAAGGAAAGGGTTCCAACCTTACTTAATTAGATCTTATATTTCTAATAGTTATTTGTTCTGTTGGTTATTTAACCTTGTTGTTTAAATGTTGTACAAATCTAATCTTTCCTTCAAATTAGTCAAAACCTTTTATAAATTGTACTAAAAATCAATGAAATACAAAGCTGTGTATTTTTTTTTTTTTTAATGTAAGTTTGTTGGCTGTCGCATAGCTTACCTGGATAGATAAGATAAAGGGAAACATACGTTACATTTAAAGTCGCTCAGTCATGTCCGACTCTTTGTGACCCCATAGGCTATAAGGTCCATGGAATTCTCCAGGCCAGAATATTGAAGTGGGTAGCCTTCCCTTTCTCCAGGGAATCTTCCCAACCCAATCTGCCTGCTGTCTGCATTGTGGGCAGATTCTTTACCAGTTGAGCCATAAGGGAAGCCCAAGAATATTGGGGTGGGTAGCTTATTAAAGAGCATTAGTCTAGGGGATAAAAAGCCCTGAATTTTTACCCTTCCTTGGTTACAAGTTGTGTGAGTGACCTTGATCAAGTCATTATCTCTACTCATATTTTCTTAATAGTTAAATGGGGGGACAGATGAAGAGTTTCTCTGCCTCTTCTAGATAGTCAGAATCTATAATTTCTTACCCCAACATAATCAGAGTTGTTTATCTTTAGCAGTTGATTTTAAATCAGAAATCTTTTGCACACATTTAGAATTTCTGTGCTGTTCTGATACAACCATCTGAAAGTTTTCAACGTGAAAATAATCACAGAAAAAGAAGCTTACAAATGGTTATAGTCCATATTTTAGACTTTAGGGGAAAATGCAAATTTTAGATTGAAGACAGTTGTGAGGGACATCTCATTAACAAGTTGGAATACATTCTAAGAGTGTGCTAATTATTGCTTGATAAGAGTTGGATCACAGAAATGTGAAAATGAAATAGCCTGTGTATTCTTATATATTTAACAAAACTATATGTGTTTAAAGGTGTACACAGGGTTGGCAGGTGTGTTTATTTCCTCAGATTGTCAAATTGTATTTCAGTGTTTCTGATATTTTCACTAAGATTAGCTAATCTGTAAATATTAGTTCTTGAAGCCAAATAAAGTTCAAGTTGAAAAATATAAATAAAAGTTTTATTTATATAAAAATATAAATTAAAGTTATAAATAAAATAAAATATAAAAATAAAAGTTGTTAAAAACTTTTATCTTCAACAATGAACTTAAAAAAAAAAAGAAAGAAATGTTCAATCTTGTCTTTAGAGAAATGACATTGCTTTAAGCAACTATAACATTACCATATTTATGTTGTGATAAAAGATAGACCCAAGCAGGGAAATGGTTTTCAAAACATAAGTCACTAAAGTAAGCTTTATGCTACTTTCTCGTGGTTTTCACCAGAAGATCTGACAAGCATAAAAGTGTTAACATCTTTTATTTTACAGATGTTCTTAGTTTTCTCTCAAACTGTAAAAGATGCTGTATCAGACTAGTATGGTAGGAAATAATTTCAACACCTCCCTTCACTTATGCAATAACTTATTATTTGTCTGAACTTGTGGATATTTTTGGAGGGAGGGAAATGAGACAGGAAAAGATAGCATACTGAGATCTAATTGTTCTCATTTTGAGTTATAGATCAATCCGTCTGTCTGCTTTATGATAAATTCACTCTAAAATAGCTTTTCAATGGGCATAGTTGAGTTATTTTTATGTCTATATTGTATTCTTTGGAAATCCCTTGTTAATGCAGTAGGCATGGCAGGTGACCACCGAGAGGGTTGCTGATGGACACTCTATGGGTTTGCAGAGTGCTAGCCTAAAAGACTAAGAGATGAGAAATGCATTGCTATTTGTGAATTTATGTTTTATCTCACTTCACTTGAAAATTTATGAGTAGCGTGGCTTAAGGGTGCTGGAGTTGTGTGTTCCAGGGCTTGCCCCTACTGATAACACCCTTGTTGGCGTGAAAGTGCAATGCAAATTATGACAGTTACAACCTTCTGTTTTGTTTAACCTGTCAGTAGATTTCCTGGCTCAGTGCTGAGGGCAATGGTGTGTTCAGCTAGTCCATATTCACCTAAACTTAAAAGGTCAGGTTTCTCCAGGCAAGCCTAGTCAAAGCCTAATTGATGAGGAGGGCAGAGAGACAGAATTTACTGTTCTGTTGGCTAGCTTCATATCGTTAGGTTGTCCTGAAAGCATCAGGCAGTCACAGCCCCTTTCATGTAAGTGCTGACCCTAGACAGGAGCTGACAATCAAAGGAGGCAGCCACAGGAACCAGTGCAACTAGGCTATTGATTTTTCAGTTAGGTCTAAGTAGTTTGTAGTATGGGTAATGGGTGACAGAGGCAGGTATGTCATTATCAATGAGCTCCAGAACAGTCGCCACAGCCCTCTCTCATATTTCCTTCAGCCCTGACAGTATGCATCCAGGGCTGGTCAATAAATCGCCCAACCCTTAACTGACAAGTGACTGGGAGGTTGAGGCTGAGGCGTGGAAGTTACAGAGCTAAACGTCTCTACTTGAACACGTACTGGATCTCAGAATATAGTTAGTAATTATGTTGTTGTACGTTTTGGAAATTTTGAGTTGTAAAATTCTGCAACCCAGGAAGAGTTTACTTTTAAGCTTTTGAGAATTCAAGAAGTATTTTTACTTAGTTTAGAAGTTAAGAAATGAGCAGATTATTTGTAGAGATACTCTGCAAGCACAATTAAGTTATTATTGCATGGTTTTGCTTTTAATTTAGACTAGATCCTTACTTATTCATGATAACTCTGAACTTACAAAAGTTTAGTAGTTAGAAATTGCCCCTAAAGATCCTTTATAAATCCTAATTTCTTCTGAAATGTTTCAACTGCAGTAGGAAAAAAACCTCGAACCATTTGTAAATGTGATGTATTAGACACTAAGCAGTTACTATTTTACCTTTAAATTTGTTTTATATTACTTTTCACAGTAAAATAGTCAGGAATTGAACATTTAATGATTAAAGTTTGATAAATTATGGTTGTTTCTGAATTTAAAAAGAAGTGAAGCTGATTCTTTTATTAAAAGCATTTCGTATGGATATTTACACTTAAAGGTAAGTACAGTTTATATTCACCTGAACACAAAAGTGTAACAGGTTTTGATTAAAAGTACATATGTTCTAAAAGGGATATAAGGTAATATAAGAAATACTTTAAATTTAAGCCAACATCTACTTTGTTGCAAAATTTAAGTAATATAAAGAGAAGATATTATTTATAACTAGAACGTGGGAGTTTGGATTGTACCAGGATCCTTGCAAACTATCACATGCTTACATTTTTTTTGAAAACTTTAAACAAATTGAAATAAAACAGAAAAGTAAATGTTTTTTAAAACTTCCTTAAGTAACTTATCGCTCTGATACCTTGTTTAACACTGTGATATTGTACAGAACCGCAGTCTAAGTCTGTAGCATCATCTAGTCATGGGGTCCCATGCGTGGCCACATGAATCACTTTGTTTTGTCCAGTGCAACTGAAAATACCTCCGCTCACCCCTGCTCTTTTTTTTTTTTTAAAGTAACCAGCAGGTTAATGCACACTGATAGTATGGATGCTTCAATATTTTCTCGAGTTTGCAGTGACATGTCTGTGTGGATGCCCCTGTCTTCCTGCTTAAGAATTGAAAAAATACAGAACTGAAACAGTGAAAGATGGCTGCTCTTGAAATGTGACCATCTGAGCATTAAAGAAGCTTTCGTATTATGTGGTTAATATTTAGAGGAATTTTATTCAGGTCTCCTGCTTTAGTCCCCCTTTGAGGTTTACAGATTCTTAAAAGCAAGATTCCTTTTTGAGTCATTGTTTTCTCTCTGTTGTTTGTTACTCATTCGCTAACCTGTGTTTTTCTGCTCGATTAGATGAAATATTTAGTGAGAATCTTGTAACCTCTATGTTGTGAGCCATGTTATAGGTGCAGTGTCTTTTGCTGTATTTGAAATCTTTCCTGAATGCAGAGTTTTATAGGAATGTAAAAAAAAAAAAAAAGCTGAAGAAAGGGGGACAAATTAAATTTTCATGAAAGAAAATCCTAATCAGCAGTGACAGTGGAAGAGAAAGATGACTGCCACTTGGCCATTGTGGAGAGGCACTTAGATTTGGTGTCACTGCTTCTGTTAATGATGACTAATGTCTTTCTTGGAGCAAGTGCATGCTCCAACATACTGCTCCAGCCTAGAGAGAGGGCTCAGCATTAGGTGCCACTCATCAAAAGCATTAGGCGTCCTAAAACAAAGGCTTTTTAATGCAAGCAGTTTGACAGTCTCAATTATTAGAAGGATGCAAACGTAATTCTAAGGCATTTGTCAGCACACTTTAAGTTGTTATACGTTCAGTACTAAGAGATATTATTTTAATACTAAAAATGTTGAGAATCTGAGCAGTGCTGATAAGATATGCTCCCTGTTTTGTCACGGATGGGAATGGGCACATATACTGCCATTGCACAAAATCACTTGTGTTAAGAAAGTTTTAGAGAGAAGCATGCAGCAGACTTTTTTTCATACTGCCTTGCCGTATGTTGAATTAAATGCTTTATAGTTAACAAAAAGAGAAGGAATGACTCAAAAGGTCTTTTTAGATCTTTTAATCTTCAATAGACTGCTTAGAAAAACAAGATGACATGTGTTATTTCTTCAGTGTCCCCCAAAGTGTAAGACCTTTCAGAAGGGCATTCGCAATGCTTGTCATATTTTTTCATATACATCTTATTGGCCTGACATGTCTTGAGGACCATGAGAACACAGATGTCATTGCATTCAGACAACGCTAATTACTCTGGGATTTTTGCAGCCTCAGTGCCTGCATGTAACTGTCGGTTATGATTGTTCATGCAGCCTACAGTGGGGACACTTTGCACATGAAAATAGTGAGACACAAAAATTGTGAGACAGGCCTTTTAGTCCCCTATTGTTCTCCAGTAGAACTTGGAGGAAAAAAATTCCTGACACATCAATTTCCTTCATTGTTTTGCATTTGAACCATGTTTTGGCAACATTTTCCTTCCTAAACTGAGGATGTTATGCTTTAGTGTTCAGTGAAATCTATTATCCATCTGCTCCTTAACCTTTTTGTACAACCTTCTACGTCATTTTGTCTTCAAGCTTCATGGGAAATTTGTTAATGTAGCTTATAGTGTGAGAGAAGCACTAACTGTGATATGAGTCTCTCTGAAGTGACATTGCTAAACAGTTAATATGTATGATGTGTTCTTCTGACGTGTGATTTACTGTTTGGTGGGAAGCGGCAGCAAATATGGCCAGTCTCAATGTCGGTAAGTCCAGTCGTCTTACGCTTTTAACACAGGTCAGTTCTTTTCTTTGTTTAATTTTCTCTGTAATGTTCTGGATTTCAGTTGATGATTCATGGTGTTTAGGTGCTTTTGAAGTGTCAGAGGTCAAATGGTGGTCAGATCTGGGCCCTCTTTACTAAATGTGAAGACCAAATCCATGTTTTGATAGAACAGCCTAATCTGTGTAAATCACTGATGGAAAATAAAAAACTCTAGTAATGTAACTTCAAATGCTGATGAAGCAGAAATTGAAGCAGCTTGATCAAAGATGTATGATGAGATAAAACTGCAGTCTCTGCTGTACAGTTATAGTAATTATGACTAATGAACCGTCCAGTCTGGATGAAATGGCATGCCCACAGGGACTGTGTCCAATCAGTTGTGACTCTCGCAAGCTGAACAAACCATTGTGATGGGATTCCAAACTCTGTATTGTTAGAAGTATGCTCTTTGTTATTAGTTTAACTTTTGTGAGTTATTTAGATTTTGTGAAATATGGATTGTAATTCTCTTTCTCTTTTCATACACTTTTTTTAAAACACACGTTTGGTGGGACCTCCGGTTTCCCTTTCCCCTCCTATCACATTTGGATCACTAACACAATTCTTTGACTGCCTACTTTTTCTTCTATTGTACTACTTTTGAACACTCCCTCTTTTTTAGAGCCTTGTTTACTTTTGCCAGGGATTATTGTTCACTGAGTGGATATTGAAGAGATGCTTTTACAACAATAATAAGACAGATGAGGCAGTTACTCTGTGTAAGCACTATTCTAAGTGCTTTCTTTATGTTAACTCACAAATCCTCTCTACAACCCTTTGAGGTACAGATGAAGAGAGTGAGATGCAGGAAGGTAGAGTAATTCGCCCAAGGTTATATGCTCTTATAAATGTTGAATTACCTTTTGGAGGTCAGTTATATTCTAACCCTAATGTATTTCTAAATTATTCTCACTTTCCCTTTTTCCAACCTGGATTAAGTTTTTGTCCTTATTGGTTTTCTGGCAGCTGACAAAACTGCTAGGCTATTTTAAATCTGAGGGCTCATGTGCAAGTTAGTCTAGCATAGTTTTTCAGGTGCCTAAACTTAAATTATATTCAAGTCCCCAAACTCTCTCATTTGGTATATTTTTACGTGATTAGTTCTTTTAGGATGGAGTTTAGGAATGTGGGGGCTTTTGATGTGAATGTATATCAAAAATGTAATAAATGCATCAATTTGATTCACTCTTAAAATTGTAAAATCTTTTAAGTTGTAATAAGAATAGTTTGCTCACTTAAAAGAAGAAAAAATAGTGCCAGTAAAATAAGCTTGGTTCTCTTCCGAGATTATCTCCACTGACTTTTTCTCATCCTACCAAGTATTGTCCTGATCTTAATGATTTCTTATTCCCAGCATCTTATATAATCCCTTCCAGATAGTAGGTATTCAGTAACTGTTTGTGGAAAGACAGAGGCATTAAAGGAAGCACGGAACATTTCATTGATTCAGTAATTGAGTGGTTCTGTCAAATACCTGCATTAATTCTAGTTCCTTTGACAAATTTTTACTTATATAGATAGAATAGAACAGGCTTTCATTATGTCGTTATTCTTCAGCATTTTAAAAACTCTACTTAATCAGTTTTGTTTTCCACTGACCCTCAGTCTGAAGTTTTTGTCTTTCGAGGCTGACATCCTTGCATTTATCGTGTTATGTCCCACAGAGAGCTTTCTTTGAACTTATATTCTAATTACCATCAATCTCAAACAGTTTACCTTGTCACTTGTGTGGTCTTCTCTATGTCATTCTCTATGTGTTCTTCTCCCTTCGTTACCTTACCAGTGTGAAAAGTCCCTGTAAAGCAGGTATCTTATTTATTTGGTAGCATTGCGTGACTAAGTACATAGTGCGTGCTCAATAAATACCTATAGATTGGTCAGTAATTTTGGTGCCCTCCTTTTTCTAACAGGTTTCTTTCCATTACCAAGGTCAAATTTTCAACGTGAGATTTCTAGAGGCAATGTTTTAAAACTCTTTTAGAACTCAGTTGAAATGAGATTTATACAAAAATATTGAGCGCTTATTCTGTGACAGGCACTGTACGAACCACTTTCATTGTCTTCATCCTCTCAGTAAATGTATGGGTTATAGCCTATTATTATCCCTATCTGTACAGTAACCAAAGCACAGAGAAATGAAATCACTGGATTAATTCTAAAGCTAGGAAGTAGCAAAACAGGACTTGCGAAGATAGTGACAGTTAACTTTAAAACAGCCAACTTTTTTGGGGGGATCCTTCCAGTGCCATGCTCTTTTTGTTTTTTGATGCCCTTTCTGCAGTTGTCCATGATGGTTTCTCAACTTCTGCTTATGTGATACTTGCAAACCTACTTACCCTTACCTTCTCAAGATACTCCAAAGTCCTTTTCTTTCCCATTAATTTTCAGAAGAGGAGAAAGCTCTGTATATACTACTCTGAAATGTGACATGATCAGACAATGCAGAGAGATAAAGAGAGCCCAGGCTTTTTTTTTTTTGCTTGTTTTGCTTTTCTTTTTAAATTCATGGAGGACTGAGTTGCAGTTGTCATTATCATCATCTTATGCAAGTTTTAAGAGATGGTCGCAGTGTAAACTGTTACGTAGTCTGGTTAGGGAATTTCCAAAGTAATACCTACTAAATCATTAGAAAAATGCTTGAAATGTGAACTTGGTTTTAAAGTGATTGGTAGTTACATCCATGGCTGTTTGTAAAAGGGAAATGGAGTTAATAAAATGCATATTTTATATTTAGGAAACATTGTGGCTTATAATGAGTCTTTACATAAAAATGAAACCACTGTGTTATCAAACAGGAAGCAGTTTACCAAATATAGTAACCTTTCAGAAGTAAACTGGCATCAATTTCAATTTCTTTTTGGATTTCAGCTTTTATGTGGAAGTTGATGACATTCTGTTTCATAGGCGTTGCAATACTTTGTGTATTTTTAAAACTCATATCCATATATTTGGCCCCCAGGAATTTAGTTATTCAAGTTCTCACTTATTCAATAAAGATCAATTCACACTTAACTAAAAAATTTGTCATGGTAATTACTATTTGTATTACTGAAAACATTTTAGTCTGAAATCAATATCAATTATTGATCTTTGAACTTTTAAAATTTAAATTACTTTGCAACTTTTCCTAAATAGTTTAATTGGAAATCTTTAATTGGAAGAAAGTCCAATAAGATCCTAAAATAACTTTTTTTTTTGAAATGAGTCTGTTTCATTTTATGGTTTATTAAATCACATTTTATTCATTCATTAATTATCTTATACCTTTGACTCTTTCAGAAATAATTTAGATATAGTAAATTAATATTCCATTCTCATAAAAATGCCATATGATTCTGTGATTCTTTTTTACAAGTTTTTAATAGGGGAATTGAAGTGACAGATTTATATAATTAGAGCATTAGTCATGTTTAAAGTATTTCAAAAGAAATGTTAAGTAAAAAAATAACAATCATTTCTGATGTGATTTTACATATATTAAGCTTATGTTATATTCATAAAGAAAGACTTGATGAGAAGGAGCAAAAAATGGAATAGTTAGAATAATAGTGGCTAACTTTTAAGAAATTTAATTTCCTTCATGATTTTATTAGTATTTATTCAGCAAATTTAAATATTTGTATATGTAAATAAATAATTTTGAAAATCTAATTTGTTTTAAAATAACTCTTAGATTGTATAGCTTTACCATATTTTATTGTCTTTTGTATATTAAAAAATTAGACCAGGATTCCATTATGTGTTGCTTATACTTTGCCATGGAAATTGTCAGCTGGAATTACCTTGAGAGTTGTCATATAAAAATATATATCAAACCATAATTCATATGCTACTACTCTGCAGTGTTGTATGTGATCAATATGAAACATAGGTGAGGACTTCCCTGGTCCAGTGGTTAAGACTAACTTCCATTGCATGGGATGCTGGGTTTAATCCCTGGTCAGGGAACTAAGATCCCACCAGGCCTGTGGCAGTCCCCTCCATCCCCCGGAAAGCCACACGTTCTTGTGTTTTTGGGGTTCCCTGGTGGCCCAGGGGCTGTGACTGAGAGCTCCCACTGCAGGGGTCAGGGCACGTGTTCAGTTCGTGGTCAGGGCACGTGCTACATAGTGTGGCCCCAAATTTTTATAAATAATTTGAGAAAAAAATACCCTTTTTCACTCCTGTGATTATATGATGCTGACTGGTAAGTTTTGTTATTGTTAGATTGCCAAGATCTATGCTTATATACAAATCTGTAATAAGATTGAAAAAGGTTACTTCCTAACAAACCTAATTCTGGGCAGTAGGGAAATAGAAATGAATAAGATGTAAGACATAAGATATCTTATTCATAAGAAATGAAGAAGACATTCTTTTGAATATCTCAGAGCTCTCAGTTAATAATATTTGTACTGTTTAATAAGTGTTTGAAAGCTTTAATGTATTGAATGCAGATAAGTTTTAAGAACTTGTATTGCATATTAAATGTGTATTGTTTGCTGTTTCAGTACTTTGTTTTGCTCTCTCTGCTTCCTATAACTTTCACACTATGAAGTTAAGAGCTTGTTTTCTCACGAGTCTGTTAAACAGTTACTGAGAACATACAGGGCAGGGGTGCCTACCTGTAGGGAAAATGAATGTGCTCTTACCTGGCCATTTATCACGGCTGCCTATAGCAGTGAGCGAGTATGTGTGTAACTATATTATCATTAACTTTGCTTCTTTCCATCCAAGTTTGCAGACGGAGTAAATGTACTTAGTGTTCAGTAAATTCCCAGAAAAATTCAAGGTTCAGATTGCAAATAGGGGGAGAAACATCCTTGGAAAACAGCCAGTGAATACTCAGCAACAGTGAGAAGAGCTGAGGTGAGCAGACTATTATATGCTGATTGGTAGATTTGCAGACAAGGAAAAAAGGCATTGAATAGCTTTGTGCATTTAAGGCCAGGCTTTCTGCAAGAGCCCAGAACTTTGCAAGATGTATGACCAGTACCAACAGGAAAGAATTCAAAGGGGGACTGAGTGGGAAGGAGAATAGTAGAGACTGAGGCGCAGTCAGTGACATGGAGAGTGACTAGAGCAGAGTCATTCACAGCTGAGGAAGAGCAATCAGAGAGGATCACATGGTGGAGGGCATGGCAACCCACTCCAGTATTTTTGCCTAGAGAATCCAATGGACACTGGAGCCTGGCGGGCTATAGGCCATAGGGTCGTAGCACCGGATTCCACCACAGCGACTTTGCACGTGTGTATAGATAGAGTGTGCCCCCAGTTAGGGGGTGTGTGTGTGTGTGCTCAGTATCTTAGTTGTGTCCAACTCTATGCAGCCCCATGGACTGCAGTCCGCTTGGCTCCACTGTCCATGGGATTTCCCAGGCAAGATTACTGGAGGGGGTTGCCATTTCTTCTTCCAGGGAATCTTCCCTACCGAGTAGCAAACCCACATCTCTGGTATCTATGACTGTGCCACCTGGGAAACCCATATATATATACACTTATTACACATCCCTGGTGGCTCAGATGGTAAACAATCTGCCTGCAACACAGGAGCCCCAGGTTCCATTCCTGGGTCGGGAAGATCCCCTGGAGAAGGGAATCAGAGGAGTCCATGGGATCACAGAATCAGACGTGACTGAGCAACTTATGAAGCTGCTCAATAAAAGAAAAATATGTATCTATTAGTTTTGTATTGCTGCTGTAAAAATTATCAAAAATTGTAGTGGCTTGAATAATACATGTCTCCCTGGGCTAACGTGAGGTGTTGGCAGGGCTCCATTCTTTTCTAGAAGCTCTGGGGGAAGGATTTGTTTCTTTGTCTTTCCACCTTCTAGAGACCTCGCATATGCCTTGGCTCATGGCCCCCTTCCTCCACCTTCAAAGTAAGATGCCATCGGTTGAATGCCTTTCCCATGAAGGACCCCTGTAATTACATTGGGTGCACTGGATAATCTAGGTAATCTTACTTGGGGGTCAGCTTATTAGTAACCTAATTCTGCCTGCAACCTTAATTTTTTTTTTTTTTTTTTTTTTGCCATGTAAGGTATCATATTCCTGGGTTTCAGGGGTTAGAATGTTGACATCTTTAGGAAGGAGTGTAATTCTGCCTACCAGAGTACCATCATGGTTGAGGAAGATTTTCACCTATAGGAATACAGTGTTATTAAATCTTTCATTACTTAGAAAAAGTTCTCATTTAGGCTAGTTCTTCTTCACTGGTTCCAGTTGCGTGAAGCGACTTAGCAGCAGCATGTTGAGTAGACTACAGATATGAAGCTTGTGACAAAATTCTCAGGAAGAATTTTATTATTTGTGATTTGAAGTAGAAGATCTTTCTTTGTAAATTGTTGCTGTAGTTTCAGGTAACACTTACTATTGGTAACTGGTAATTCTTTTAATTGCTAATGATTTGAATTATGCCTGTAGACCTATGTGCTATTCTAGTAAGTATCAATTTAGAGTTCTTAATGGTTGAACTAGGAAAACTCCTGAAAGAAGAGGCCAAAGTTGTGTTTGTGGTACTCTGTAAATATGTATCATTCAGAGGTAAGAGTGAAATCATAGTTGGAGGTCAGTTAGTGTTACCCTTTCCCAAAAATATCCTTTACTTCATATGAAAAAGTAACTATTTCTGGAAAATATTCCAAAGCCCGTACTTCACTAATGTTGGCTCAGGCTTATGAGATGTATGCCATATGCTTTGAACACCTTCTTGTAAAAAACATACTTGAGTGTACCTGCCTCTAACATTGTGCCTCTTTGGTTTTAGCATTCACTCATTCATATTCTCTTTCCACACATAGATATATTTATAGGGGCTTATAAATATATATGTGTGTATAAAGACGTGGTGCGTGCCAAGTCACTCAGCTGTGTCAGACTCCTTGCGACCCTGTGGACTGTAGCCCGCCAGGCTCCTCTGTCCATGGGATTCTCCAGGCAAGAGTATTGAAGTGGGTTGCGATGACCTCCTCCAGGGTATAAACATGTATATGTATATAAATGTACACTTTTTTCCTCTATTCCATTTGTATATATGCTCCTTTATTCCTAAATGCTTCAGTGTGTATTTTCTTGGAATAGGAATATTATTTATGTAACTACATTGATTATCAAATTTATGAAATTTGGCATTGTTATAATACTTTAATATACCATCCATGTTTCACTTTCATCAGTTGACCAAATAATGTTTTTCTTATGGTATAGGATCTAGTGTGCGATTAGGCGTTACATTTGATTTCTTTAGTCTCCTTTAATCGGAAACATTTCCACAGCTTTTCTTTGTTCTTCTCACATCAACAATTTGGAGAATAGAGTTACCCCCTCACTTTTTAAAAAGAATAATACTTATTTGAATTTATATACTTTCATGATTTAGGTTCAAGTTATGAATCTAGTTGGAAAATTACATAAGTCATATGTCTTTCTCAGAATTTCACATCCAGAGGTATACAGTATCTATGTGTTCTTCAGTGCTGATTTTAATTTTGATCAGCCTGTCAGGGTGTTGTCCAGTATTTCCACTATATTTATTATTTTCTCCTTTGCAATTAGTAAGCAGTCTGTAATGAGACCATGAAAATATCCTACTTCTCATCAAAATTTCTTCCCCTTAGTCTTGAAGAATCTTGTCATACTAAATGAGAGAGTCTGAGACTTCAGTAAAACCTCCATGTTTAGCTGCTTATAGATAGAAATGGATATATACAAAAATAAGTCGTAGATATGTGTCTTTACATAGTTTTATGTATATACACATATTTTTTAGCTTTGTCTGCTGAGAGGGTCTAGAAGCAATGATACCCCTGTAGCAGTGAGCATTCTCAGTTCCCAGATGTTGGTTTCTAAAGCCAGTCTCCCATAAAAGGAACCAGGGCTCCTTAGAGAAATTGCTGATTCTCAGGCTGGGGCAAAGACTATACAAGATGAGCCTGAGCATATAGTAGTGCCGGAAGGTAAGGGAGCGCCCACAAAGTAGAATGGGGTTATGTCAGAGGGTCTCAGAGCTAAGTGTAGGAATTTCCATGGCCAAAGCTGGAGCAGTTTGACCAGCATAACAAATAAATTAATATTAGATTATAGCCCAAAGTGTAAAAATTGAGTCCATATTGATATCCCTGAAAACCGGAATGAATAGATAGGAAGGAAAAGAGAAATATGCCTTTCTGAAGAATGCCACCTAATTTTAGTAGGCACTTGCTTCTAAAGAAAGTGCACCATAACTCTGCACCCATTGAGTGTGGGCACTGCTTAGTGACTTGCTTCCAAAAGAGTGCAGTAGGGAATGGAGAGGGTGGAGTTATTTTATGGTAGAGAACTTAGTGATCAAAGTTAGCGACATTAGTGATAAGCCGTGTTGATAGCATGTAACTGAAATGGTGATTTCTGATCTCCAGAGTGGGCTTTCAAAACAATTAATTTTTTTGAAATGAATGAATGTGTAAATACTTCTCTTAACACATTGTCTGTGATGTAAAGAAAGCTCGTTTTTCTTGCTGCCCTAGTAAATTTTGTTTTTAAAGTAACAATGAACATTATTTAGAAGGGTTGATATTACCTTATGCAGAGTGTTACATTATTTACAAGCCTCACCCAATCAAAAAGTGAGCCAAAGAACTAAACAGACATTTCTCCAAAGAAGACATAAAGATGGCTAACAAACACATGAAAAGATGCTCAATATCGCTCATTATCAGAGAAATGCAAATCAAAACTACAATGAGGTACCATTTCACACCAGTCAGAATGGCTGCCATTCAAAAGTCTACAAGCAATAAATGCTGGAGAGGATGTGGAGAAAAGGGAACACTATTACCCTGTTGGTGGGAATGAAAACTAGTACAGCCACTAGGGAGAACAGTGTGGAGATTCCTTAAAAAACTGGAAATAGAACTGCCATATGACCCAGCAATCCCACTGCTGGGCAAACACACCAAGGAAACCAGAATTGAAAGAGACACGTGTACCCCAATGTTCATTGCTGCACTGTTTACAATAGCCAGGATATGGAAGCAACCTTGATGTCCATCAGCAGATGAATGGATAAGGAAGCTGTGGTACATATACACAATGGAATATTACTCAGCCATTAAAAAGAATAAATTCGAATTAGTTCTAATGAGGTGGATGAAACTGGAGCCTATTATCCAGAGTGAAGTAAGCCAGAAGGAAAAACAACAATACAGTATACCAGTGCATATATGTGGAATTTAGAAAGATGGTAACGATAACCCTGTATGTGAGACAGCAAAAAAGACTCAGATGCATAGAACAGTCTTTTGGACTCTATGGGAGAGAGCAAGGGTGGGATGATATGGGAGAATGGCATTGAAACATGTAAATTATCATTTGTGAAATCAATTGCCAGCCCAGGTTTGATGCATGATACAGGGTGCTCAGGGCTGGTGCACCGGGATGACCCAGAGGGATAGAATCGGGAGGGAGGTGGGAGCGGGGTTCTGGAAGGGGAACACATGTATACCCATGGCTGATTCATGTCAATGTGTAACAAAACCAACAAAATATTGTTAAGAAAAAAATCTTTATTGAATTTGTTACAATAAAATTAAAATAAGAACTTAACATGGGAAAATTAGGGTTAGAAGCACTGAGATCAGCAATGAACTTATAAAGGCCCTTTTGATTATTGTTCAGTTCAATTCAGTCACACAGTTGTGGCCGACTCTTTGTGACCCCATGAACTGCAGGACGTCAGGCCTCCTTGTCCATCACCAGCTCCCTGAGTCCACCCAAACCCATGTCCGTTGAGTCAGTGACGCCATCCAGTCATCTCATCCTCTTTCATCCCCTTCTCCTCCTGCCCTCAGTCTTTCCCAGCATCAGGGTCTTTTCCAGTGAGTCAGCTCTTCACATCAAGTGGCCAAAGTATTGGAGTTTCAGCTTCAGCATCAGTCCTTCCAGTGAACACCCAGGACTGATCTCCTTTAGGATGGACTGGTTGGATGTCCCTGCAGTCCAAGGGACTCTCAAGAGTCTTCTCCAACACCACAGTCCAAAAGCATCAATTCTTTTGTGCTCAGCTTTAATTATTGTTACATTTTTAAAATACGTTGATGAGATTTTTAAAGGAAATATCAATAGTATTTCATTTGTTGTTCAATTTCACAGTCGTGACCGACTCTTTACAACCCCAGGGACCGCAGCACGCCAGGCCTCCCTGTCCTTCACCATCTCCTGGAGCGTGCTCAGACTCATGTCCATTGAGTCGGTGATGCCATCCAGCCATCTCGTCCTCTGTCATCCCCTTCTTCTCCTGCCCTCAGTCTTTTGCAGCATCAGGGTCTTTTGCAGTCAGTCAGCTCTTCACATCAGGTGGCCAAAGTATTGGAGCTTCAGCCTTAGCATCAGAGTATTCAGGGTCTATATCCTTTAGGATGGACTGGTTTGATCTCCTTGCAGTCCACAGGACTCTCAAGAGTCTTCTCCAACACCACAGTTCAAAAGCATCAATTCTTTGGCACTTAACCTTCTTTATGGTCCAGCTCTCACATCCATACATGACTACTGGAAAAACCATAGCTTTTGCTAGGTGGACCTTTGTTGGCAAAGTCATGTCTCTGCTTTTTAATGTACTGTCTAGTTTTGTCATAGCTTTTTTCCCAAGGAGTAAGCATCTTTTAATTTCATGGCTGCAGTTACCATCTGCACTGATTTTGGAGCCCAAGAAAATAAAGTCTGTCACTATTTCCATTGTTTATCCATCTATTTGCCATGAAGTGATGGGACCCAGTGTCATGATCTTAGTGTTTTGAATGTTGGGTTTTAAGCAAGCTTTTTCACTGCCCTCTTTCACCTTCATCAAGAGGCTCCTTAGTTCCTCTTCACTTTCTGCCACAAGGGATGGTGTCATCTGCATATCTGAGGTTATTGATATTTCTCCCAGCTATCTTGATTCCAGCCTATGATTCATCCAGCTCGCTATTTTGCATGATGTACTCTGCATATAAGTTAAGTAAACAGGGTAACAGTATGCAGCATTGATGCTCTCCATTCCCAATTTTGTACCAGTCTGTTGTTACACGTCCAGTTCTAACTGTTGCTTCTTGACCTGCATATAGGTTTCACAGGAGGCAGGTAAGGTGGTCTAGTATTCCCATCTCTTTTGAGTTTGCCGGTTTTTTGTGACCCACATAGTGAACAGGTTTAGTGTAGTCATTGAAGCAGAAGTAGATTTTTTCTGGAATTCTCTTGCTTTTCCTGTGACCCAACGAATGTTGACAGCTTGATCTCTGGTTCCTTTGCCTTTTTTAAATCCAGCTCATTTCATACTTCTTTAAGTATGATTGATTCTGTGTGGTTAATTTCCATTTACCATTCTTCATTTGCTAAAAACATTTTAGGATTTCTCTTCTTTGTGGTTTCAGTTAGATGCTAATGATTTCCTTTTTATGGGGTAGAAAATAAGCAAAATTTGGAGTATTTTTTTGGGTCTAATCTTTTAGCAGACCACTAATTTCTGATTTCTGTCCTAGCTTTACTAATTCTTCTCTTTCTGATCATATTTTCTAGATTTTGCTTTCTTGCTCCAGCTCAGTGTGAGAAGTACCAAGTAATTTGAACCTTCAAAGTTTATTTTACTATTTGAAAGGGATCAAATAATCAAACTTCCTGTGCTTTTTTTCTTCCTCCATTTTGTTCCCCTCCCTTTGCCCTATCAGACCCGTAGCTGTAGAGTCTTGCTTCTGCCCTAACATCTTCTTAGCAAGATACTTCTCGTCTTCACCCTCTCTCATGCACATCTCTCTCGGCTAAGGCACCAGCTGGATGTCAGTCAGGTGGTCCTCCCTTTTATTACATGTATCCTGGTATTCATTCCACAAAAATGTTGGAATATACAGCCTCTATCAAGTTGGTTAATGGTGAACTCTTGATAATTTCCTGTAAAAATTATATAAATATATATGTATTATATTTATATAAAATATATATAATATACATTACATATATTTTTATTTATATATAAATATTTAATATTTTATATAAATATGAAATTTCTGCCAAAGGAACAGAAATGTATTTTAAAATTAGGGCAGCTTGCTGGGGGCTTTGGCAGGTGTGTCTGTGTACATATGACTTGAGGGTACACACTTATTAGCACAGAGACAGATATGATGTTCTTAACTTTCTGACTTTATTTCTTTGGATCTTGGTACAAACCACTTTCTATATCCTGTTTTTTAGGCACCAAGCATGATGTTAAAAATTTTAAGCTTTTTTCTGGTACTTAAAATGTAATTTTGTTAGTGATTTAAAATGCCACTCTTATATATAACACATGAGATCCTTACTGTTTGAATCCAGCTTTGCCCTCCAAGTTTTATCAGTTGTTCTGATTCAATGTGTTTATCCATATATATAATCTGTATGTTTGTTTATATACTTAATTTGTTGTAAATATTTTTTAATATAACTGAATATCCAGTATTATACAAAGTCTGAAAAATCTCACGTGAGAATCCAAGATATTGATAGAGTCTTTCAGTGAAAGAACTGTTTTCCATGTAAGGTTAATTGCCTCTTATTGAGCAGCCAATAAAGGCTTGAAGTTTTTATTTGATGCCCTGAAAACAGTAACTTATTATGAATGAACACCCAAATGGAAGATAACTTTTAACTCATCCAAGTTTTTGGCCAACCATCTAAAAGTAAAACATTACATGTAGAAAACTTAGTTGAAGCTGTAAAGAAGCATAAATGCACATGGAATGATTAAATTATATTTTACTCTGATATTCACATATTGACCACTGAGATTTACATGCTAACCTGTTAGTAAAATGGTGCAGAGGAAAATAGTAGTTGATTTCTTAATGTTTGTAAACTTCCAAAATAGTATTTATTACTTTTATATTCTAAATATGTTTTAATATGTAAGTCACTTTATTGAAGATACGTATTATAGATTCTAATATTCCTGAATCCCTTTTCTTGTTATTTCCCCATAGGAATTTTTTTTAAGAAAGTAAGTCAACCATCCTTCAGAAGATGTTTTGGGGTATCATAAATGGAACAATTAAGTAACTCCTAAAATAGAACTCATGTGCTCTTGTTATTTTTTCAAAAATATGATTTATATAAAACATTTTTACATGTCCAATTAAAGATTGTTCTTGAAATACATAATATGATAGCTTCGCCTTGTATGAAATTTTAACATAGGCATTCACATATTTATGAAGCCTGTACTAATATACATGACATTTTCCAAGAAACTGAGCTCAATTTGCTGAAAAACAATTCTCTGCTGTAATAAATTACCCCAAACCAATTTTTTATTGTTGCTGTTGTTGGCCCACTGTTTCTTTCATGGATTGAGAGGGTCTACAAGGGTGTGATAGCCATGATTCATCTTCATCCTCTGACAGTGCCTTTTAATACCTGCCCCTCACCCTTCATTCTTGTTGGTCTCAAGAATCCGAACCCCTCCTTGAAATGTGTGCTTTCTTTTCTATCATTCCTCCTAAAAAGGCTTCGTTCAGTTTCAGCAGAGGGATCTGGGGCAGTAGAATGGAAAACTGGTCAATTAAATTTTCACAAAATTTTTTAAAGCTAGAAAACCAGTTTTCAACTAATACTTTTTAAAATACGTAAAGGTGACAGAATTATACTAAATATGATAAAATAATAGAAGAATAGAGAAGACTGTGAAAAGCAGTAGAAATCAGTATAAACTGAAAAATTCATATATCAAAAAGTAAAATTTTAGTTCTATTTGTAATAGAACAGTACAGCCCTTTGTACTGTTTTGTACAGGCTTTGAAAACTGAATAGTTCTTAAAATGTTGATGAAAGGAATATAATATCTTAGAATGACATGTTCATTAGGAGAATATAATCATATATTTAATATATTTGAGAACAATATTCTTTATATATTTATTACTGGTAAATATGTAATTTTGATAATTTAAGCGAGTTTAGCAGGTAAACTCCTGGAAAGTTGGTCCCCTTTCCTGTGGAGAACATTTGCAATACAGTAACACAAAAACTTTCACAGAGCTTACTTTCTTTGGAGCTATGTAACCTTGGGCAATTTAATAGCATTTTATAAGACTCAGTTTCCTCATGTGTGTAAAATAGGTAATCGCATTTACCTTTAGGGTTATTGCGAGAATAAAATGAGATAATTACTATATTATTGTCAGCACAGTGCCAGCCAGATGCTTTCAATGAATGTGTATTTGTTAAGTTGTGATAAGGGTTCCAAAATGGAGCGGATTCTTTATGAGGATTTTCTTGAAATTAACTGAATAAAGAAAGTGTTTTCAATAGCACTATTAAATAAGTCACCAACACTGATTTATTTTTATTTCCTGTTAATGAAGACTTGTAGCCTACACAAAGTAAGTGCCACTTTCATTGGAATCTTCATCTCTCCTAGCACTTTCCTTTCACAGTTCCCAATTGTTTTGATGAAGAGCATTTATATGTTTGAGAGATTGAAGTTGGAGGTACATTCTAGGTTTCATTTTACTTTAGATGGCATATTTGGCACATTAAATATCTTTGATTCAGTAGGGGAATAGCTATTAATCAGTATGAACTGTAGCTCCATTTCACTGCAGAAGACACCGTTTGGACCGGCACTTTAGAAGGGGCAGAGGCAGAAGTACTATAGGCTAAGCCAAGGCTATTTGGAGATGGGGTGTGTATAGAAGAAACCAAGAGTATGACTGGGTAAGGAAGAAGACTGACTGCTGATTGATTATTTGTATCCGATCCCCTGCAGAACAAAATGTATTTTTGCTTAGAGACAAACTTGTCTTATTGCAGTGTTTCCAGACATGTATAGGAAGGAGTTACATTAAAAAAATAAACTTTTTTTTTTCTCTTTTCTCCTTAGACGTTTAATGGGAAAAATATGTATGTAAAGTATGGAGGGAGACTATAAATGTATGTTTACATTTTCCATGTGTTTACAGCATTCCACTTGTTCCCTGGCATAGTAGATGTGACTTGAAGAAAAAGAAAGTATAAGTTGTTTCTAAAGCTAAAACTTAAAATGTCATTGTAAATATATTTTTAGCCTTAGAATAAAATTTTATTTTCAGTTTTGATTTGCCATTTATTAGGAAAGTTACCTGTTTAAGGAAGCAATTCATTTGTGTTCTGGAGTTGATAAATTTAAGAGAGCCACATTTTAATCCTTGATTCCCTGAGGATTTTCTTTCACAATACCTTCCTCCTTTAAGTCCCTAAAACTACAGTCCTTTTGAGTGAATAGGGGCTATTTTATACACCACCCTGCTCCCAATCCAATTAAAGGTTCCATAATAGATGGATTAGGGAAAGTTTACTTCTTAGCAGAAATAAAGCTTTAGAAAAATGGTGCCCAGATAGCAAGGGGGAATGTGAGGGAAAGCGGAGAAAATTAAGGAGATAATGGTCAGTAATCTTAACTTGTCTGATGTTTGCGCTGTTCAAAATATATCGGACTTTTAAACTAAGGGGAACAATGCTTCAGATTCTTTAACCATTTTGTTGCTGAAGTTTGGCTGTCTCTTCAATTTTCTTCACTTTTGCTTTTGTTATCTGCATCTTGGGCAAATATGTCTAATCCTTTACTTCAAGTGTCTGTGTGTTTTGTCGCATTTTCTTTCCTTTTTTTTTTTCTTCTTCCCAAGTGTGAGTGATAGTGTTGGAAGGAGGTTAGGGAATGGAAAAGTTAATCTGGATAACAATCTACTTGCATAATTATATAAAAAAAATAACCTAATAACAGTGAATATACTTCAGACTTCATTTTAAGTGTGTTTTTTTTATATTTGTATTTCAGAAATTAAATAATTTGTTTAAAAAGCACTTTATGAATATTCTTTGGTAAATTTTGTTTACATTAGGCTCTAATAGACCAAATCAATATATTTGAGTATGGTGATTTACTTGGACACAATCAATTAAATATAAATTCAGAATTGTTTTTGTTGTTTAGAGATGAATATTACCTATCTTTACAAGTTGGTGGAGTTTTTATTTCAACTCTCTCAACCTAAACTTGGAAGATTTAGACTTTTAGTTGCTTGGGAAAAATCTGGGTTTTTGGGGGGTTTTTTTGAATCTATAGTCACCGCATATTAGCCAAAACAAAGAGTCAGCCAGAGAAATATCACCTTTAGAGCAGTTAAGTCAGGTATTTCCAAGTCTATGAAACAATCAGCAGTCATTAAGAAACAAGGAAACAAAAGTATTTACTATGTTATTATTTCTAAATTGGCCCTAGAACTTCCCTTTTTCAAGAATACTGGGTTGTGGTAAGGCTGAACGTTTAATGAGTCTCTATGTTAAAGGCTACACTTATCTTCCAATTAACCCCAAGACCACTCTGGCATTTTTGTAAATCCACAGAAGTATTTTGAGTGAGGCCTAAAGGGTAAGCTGCAGGCTGCCTGTGAAAAATGTAAAAAGACTAACCTGCTAACAAACCCTGTGCAATAGGACAAAGAAAGTTTAATCCGTATTATGGTAAATGCAGGCTTAGTGTCCCAAAAGGCCTTTGCAGAGTGGAGCAAAACAAAGAAGGGGCAGCACTAATAAAAATCCAGTGCTTTTATTTTTATACACAAAACTGTTGCAAAAAAAAAAACTGATAATAGCATTAAGAAAAGATTTGAATGGTGGCTTTAAATATGATACTAAACATTGTATTTGTTCACCAATTGAATGCAGTTTGTTGTACATAAAGAAGCTAAAAGTAACATGTGCGGCATGGCCGTGTTAATATTGCTAAAGCGGCCTTTAGTTGGATAGTACGATTTTGGAGTTTTATTTCAAAGTCATAACATCACATGAGTATTCCTTTTGCAAAGAATACAAATACATCTTGTATATGAAAAATGGGGATTAGAAAGACTTCTTTTCTCAAGCTTTAACTGTAATCATTTGTTTTATGCCTTCAGAACTTTTGGGAAACATATGCTGTTTATGGCTATATTTGCATCTTATAATGGGTAAGAATAAAGAAAACAAAATATTTTTCCTTTTCAAATTAACGTTTCCCTCAAAAAGGTTATCTCTGAATTTTGAAAAGCCTAAATTTTATAACACTCAAAAATTAAAGATCTTGGTTAGTTTTACTCTAGCTAGGTAACAGAATTATGAATAACTGTCCCAAAGTGATTTTAGAGAATTTGGTTTCATTATTTAATCACATTTTAAATGACTGCCTTAATGAAACCTTAAAATGAATTCTAATCTAACTTTTTATTTTCTTTAAATCCTTAACCTCAAATTTGAAATGAAATGTTTGTGGTCTTAGCCATTATTCAGATCATATATACCTATTAAAAAACTTAAAAAAGAGTTTGAGGTTATATAGCAGAAAATTCTTATTTACTATCTAATATATATAGGGTTAGGTAGCAAATTCTTAAAAAGTAAAACATCATGTGTAGAATTTTGAAGTGCAATAAGTGAAATAAAATAATTCAAATGAACTTAATATTATCAGATATTGTGAAGAACAAAAAATTTCAAGAGATGTTCTGAGATTATAGCAGGGAGATCTTAGAATATTTGAACATATATTATGACTGCTTTGTAACAGTCTTTTGACTATGAATATTTGTGATGACTTTGAAATAGTATATTTCATTTCATATATAAGCTTCATTTTCTGAAATGAGTAAACATTCTTTTTAGCAATTATAGTAGTATGTTAATTGAGATATCAATAAAGATACTAACAATTTCTTTTATTATGAAGTCCTTGGCATTTTTTAAGGGCTTTCACAAGGTTAACTTTGTTAATACCTCACAGCTCTCTGAGGTCTGTGGGACAGGCATTAATAGTCCCTGTTTTGCAGATAAGGAGATTGAGGCTTTGTGACCTTAGGCAGCTTCACGGCATCATATGGGTAACAGCTTGTGCAGCTCGAACTCAAATCTAGGATACTGACTTGAAATCCCTTACTGCTTCCCACTGTACCAAATTGATGCCATGTCCGAGTATGTCACAGTTTCTTCTCTCTCTCCTTTCCCTTCCCCTTCTCCTCCCTCGTCACTTCCTACTCCTTTCCCTTTCAGCTATTAGAACATTTTATGCTCACAGAAAAGGAATTTATAATGATGAAAAGATAATATAATTTTTTAAATGGATATTATAATGCATATGACCTCTGCTTTGACTTGATACATATACATATATATGTATAAACACACATATGCCTGTTTTAGAAATCAAATAATTATCGAGAATCAGGGCCTTATGTTGTAGACCTTGGACATCCAACAGCGAGCAAGATAGATGCTGTTCTTAGTGATACTCACAGAGCTTACACTCCAACAGAGAGTGATCAATAAACAATTTCAGTATATTACAGTAAATGTTATGGTAGGGGTGATGTGGAAGTATATATCTTGTTATCTATATTTGGGGGGGTGGTCAGGAGGAAGGAGTTCTTGGACGATTTCAATGGAGAAGTGACATTTAAACTGTGAACTGGAGGATGACCAGGAATCTACTAGATAAATGAGGAAAGTACATTCAGACTCAGGGAAGTAAACCCATTTGAGAGAATATTGAGATGGTTGAGATGGAGAAATAGAATCATAGTTGTGGTTGGAGCTTAGGGAATAGGAGTAGGTTGTCAGAGATGAAGATGAATGCATAGACAGATGTCAGTTAAGGACGTATTCTAAGCTCTGTGAGCAACCACTGAAAAATTTTAGTCTGGTAACTAACCCAATCAGATTTATTTATTTAAAAGATTAATTGAGATTGATATTTGTACTTTAAGCTTTTTCTTTGATTTATAGAGTTCCTTTTGTAGTATCTTTAAAACATAAGAATACATATTAATATATATTGGATATATTTATAACCCTTTTATTATATATATAAATGATATTCATTGAGATACTCTTTTAATAAAATACTACACTTCAAAAGATTAGAGCATGTTGGAGCATTTTAGAGTAATAATTGATAATGCTTGATAAATAAGAAATTTAATTATTTCTAGTGTTTCTACTGTGAAAAGCCTTTCTAGAGAAGCAGTCACAGATATGCTGACTATACATGTCTAATTTTCTAGAATTGATACAATTATTTCTAGAATCCAAATATTTCTAGAATTTAAATATTTTTTCCTATAGTCAGATGATTGTCAAATGATATTTCCCCAATTTCTAGTTCAGAAACCGTTTACCATATGTAAGTTTCTGTGATCGCCTTGAATTTTTAAAAAGAAAAACATGATTGTTTTTATATCATATGTTTCAAGAAAATATTTGTTAAAACAGATGAGTGGATAAGTGAAGCTACATTTCATTTTGTCTGAACAAAATGAAAAGGAGGAAGCATGGCAAATTACACCCACATAACTGGCAATGGATAGTATCTCTTTTCTAGGTGTGAAATGTTATTCTTAGACATTAAACAAATTCAGAATGTATCCCGTAGTGCAAGCTGCATGCTGGCAACAAGATATAGGAGTTCAATGTGTATACAGAGATAAGAATGACATGTAATTTGTGTTAGAATTTGACTGTTAATTGTGTATAAAGCTGGCCTTTTTGAGTCCAAACATTTGGCAGGGTTGTTAATTGGGGAAAAGAGAAGAAGTTTGAATAAAATTACATGTAGAAAAGATAGACATTTACATAATTAGCAAAGTCCTTTCAATTAATAAATATATGTCATTTTTTTGGAGGCTTGGCAGATTGGTAGTTTCATTTGTTTCTGATAAAACCAATGGCAATTTATTTGCGTTGTTGTATTTTTAGTCACAAGACTCAGTATAATTTTTGTCTAATTTTTTAATGCCACAAGATATCTTGAACATTCTTAAAGTTTGCTGTGAAACTTTTAAAAATTTATTTTTATATGATTATGACTATGTCAATATCAAATTTATAGTTAAATGGAATGGAAATTCTGAAAAGATTGAGTAACTTCAAGTTATAATTTTTTTTGATTCTGGATTTGTCTTTTAAGGACAACCTTAGCTGATTGTTAAAGGAAATAGGGACTGTCTAGACTTCATTTCCTTATAAATTTTGTCATTGCTTTGTAAGGATGGGCTCATGTATGATTTGGTCATGATAAGCATTTCTAGGGTTTATCAGAATATCTGGTGTACAGATAACTACCTAATGAAGATACCTCAAATGAAGGAAAAAGTAATGCCAATAACAGGAAAGAATACTTGCAATACATTATGTGCTAGGAGTTATGTATGTTAACTCATTTAATTCTTGCAGTTGCAATTCTTTTCAGTATTTTACAGTTAAAGAAAGGTCTTTTGAAATTATGAGTAGTTTTCCCCAAAATTGCTAGTAATTTTGACTCTAGGCAGCCTGATTCTAGAATTCATTCTCATTTCTCTTGCTTATAGGGCCTTCTCAGTTGGGGAATGGGCCTCCTCAGTTGGAGGAAATGTCTGGAAACACCTTTGGAAGGAAGGCAGTGAATATATTTATTAAGATTTATTTCCAAAGTAAAAGTTGGTTTAAAAGTACTACAGATGGTACAATACCATGGTAAAATGCAGTGGATTATTCAGACAAAATAATATATGCCTTATTGACTGATTTTGAAAAATGTTAGTAGAAACAACAAAAAATGTAAACATCTTCAATTCTTAACCTTTTGCAAAGTAATTTATCCTGTCCTCAGTGTATATTTTTCCCCTTAGAGATGTTTTTTCAAAGAGGAGTAAAGATCTGTATTATGAAAATAGAAACCTATGGTTTGGATAAAAATAGTTTCAGAGACATATTTTAAGAAAACATTTAAGAGGACAAGGCTCTGAAAAGGCATCATGGTTTCCAGCCTAAAACACATACACACACATACTTTCCTAGCTTTCCTAGGAGGTAGGGCTGGCAATTAAATAAAATTTGGGCAAATAAGATATAGGTGGAAATTGCTGCATTGGAGTTCTAGGAAAGCATTTTACTGGAGGCACATGAGTTCATTCAGTTTTGCTATTTGCTCTTGTCCTTTTTCTTCACATCCCTTCCTAAAACTTAAACGTTGGAACAAGTCAAGAAAATCAGAAACTTCAAGCTGTGTGTTCTTGAACCACTGAACCAATAACTGGCTCCCTTTGGATTACCTTTGTTACTTGACAAGAAACAAAGTCCCTAATTTGCTTAAAATAATTTTAGTTAGATTTTGTGTGTGTATATGTTCAGGCACTGAGTCATTTCTGACTCTCTGCAACCCCATGGACCATAACCTACCAGATTCTCCTGTCCATGGGGCTTTCTCAGGTAAGAATACTGGAGTGGGCTGCCATTTCCTTCTCTGGGGGATCTTCCTGACCCGGGCATCGAATCCACATCTCCTGCATCAACAGACAGATTCTTTACCACTGAACCATGTGGGAAGCCCAGATTTTACCTGGTAGCCAAGTGTAACTGTAGCTGACTGAGCCACCGTTTTTTTAAGTTATCATTATGATTTCCCATGTTCTGTATTAGCAGTTGTAAGATTCCTACTGAAAATCAGAAAAGTAACTTTATTTACTAGTACATGTATCTGGTTAAAACTTTTTTTTTTTAGTTAGAAAAAAGTTAATTGGATGCTGATTGCTTTACATTGTTGTGTTGGTTTTCTGCTGTACTCAGCTGTATGGATTTGTATATGCCCCCTTTCTTGTGTGTCCCTCTCATCCACCCTGCCCCATTCCTTCCCTCTAGATCATCACAGAGCGTCAAGCTGAGCTCCCCGTTACACACCAGCTTCCCTCTAGGTTTCCCTGGTTAAAACTTTTAGAGCAACAAAATAGCTTTCAACTTTGGTTAGTGCTGTCTCATTTCTAAGCAGGATACTCTGTAAAGTCCCTCTTCCCAGGTTGTTTGGCTATATCTTCTGTTAGACAATTGTACCAATTTATATAGCTCATGTACATCACTGAGTTGGATAATAACATTTTAAAAGGAAAAAACATTTTTAGGAAAGTATAAGTTGCTGTTGTAATAAGGAATATTATAAATATTCTTGTAATTGCTTATTGTTGCCATAGTTTGCAACTACAAGATTAAGCTAGGCTATTTTGTAAAACCTGACAGCATGCCTTAGAATCTTCAGTTTCATTGCTTTTTAAAATGTTGTTCAGATGGGTCAGAATGGCCATCATCAAAAAATCTACAAACAATAAATGCCAGAGAGGATATGGAGAAAAGGTAGCCCTCTTTCACGGTTGGTGGGAATGCAAATGGTTAGAGCCACTGTGGAGAAGAGGATGGAGATTCCTTTAAAAAACTAGAAACATCAACTGACGAATGGATAAGAAAGCTGTGGTATATATACACAATGGAATATTACTCAGCATTAAAAAAAATTCATTTGAAGCAATTCTACTCAGATGGACGAAACTGGAGCCCATTATCCAGAGTGAAGTAAGCCAGAAGCAAAAACAACAATACAGTATATTAACACATATATATGGAATTTAGAAAGACAGTAATGAGAACCCAACATGGGAGACAACAAAAGGAACGCAGATGTATAGAATAGACTTGTGGACTTTGTGGATGAGGGTAAGGGTGGGATGATATGGGAGAAGGGCATTGAAGCATGTTAATTGTCATGTGTCTAATCAATCGCCAGCCCAGGATTGATGTTCGGGACTGGTGCAGCGAGATTTCCCGGGGAGGAGGGAGGAGGGAGGGGGGACCCGGAGGGGAAGCATATGTAAACCCATGGTGATATCATGACAATGTATGGCAAAAACAATAATAAAAAAAAAAAAAAGGAAAAAAAGAAACAAACTAGAAACAAAACTACCATATAATTCAACAGTCCCACTATTGGGCATTTACACCTGAGGAAACCAAAACTGAAGAGCACAGATGTACCTCATAGTTCATCGCAGCACTGTTTACAGTAGCTAGGACGTGGAAGCAACCTAGACATCCATTGACAGAGGAACTGATAAAGAAGCTGTGGTCCATATACACAATGGAATATTACTTAACCATGAAAAGGAACACTTTGGACTCAGTTCTAATGAGGTGGATGAACCTAGAGTCTATTATATAGAGTGAAGTAAGTCAGAATGAGAAAAAGATATTGTATATTAACACATATTTATAGAATCTAAAAAGATGGGCCTATTTGCAGGGCAGCAGTGGAGACACAGACGTAGAGAACGGATTTATGGACACGGGGTGGGAGGGAGAGGGTGGGACACATTGAGAGAGCAGCATTGGCACATATACAATACGATGTGTAAGATGGAGAGCCAGTGGGAACTTGTGTATGGTGTCAGGAGCTCAAATTCAGGGCTCTGTGACACACTAGAGGGGTGGGGTGGAGTGGGAGGAGGGAGGCAGATGTGAGAGGGAGGAGACATATGCATACCTGCGACTGATTCATGTTGATGTTTGGCAGAAACCAACACAGTATTGTAAAGCAATTATTTTCCAATTATAAATAGTTTTAAAAAAGATAAAATTAAAAAAAAATTTAGAATTCTTGTTCAGCATACTAATAACATTGTAGTAGATTTTGAGAAGACAAAGATAATTCTCAGTTTGTGTATTAAAATATCTGTTACACCTAGAATATTTGATACTCATTTTCAAGAGACAGGAAATATAGAAAAAGGAATAAGTTAGCAATGATTTAAAATATACTTAATGTGCTTCAAATGACATCAAAATCTTAAGGTAAAAAAATAGAAAACATTAGAAAAAGCAGTTAAAATAATAAATCAATATTCCCAAACTATATAAATGTTTTCATTCCCTTAATGATACTGAACTGATATTCCAAAGATATTTTTAGATATTTCCATTTCTGATAAAATATACATCGAATAGTGATAAAATAATCTTGAATGATCTTCTCAGCAATACCTTCTTTACTTCCCTTTATGAACTTTTATTTATAATATATACAACGTATTTATATCAGCTTCTGTTTTCCAGACCACTTAGCATGTTGAATGGTATTCAAGCCACTTTAACTTGCAGTATTGTTACTTTGGGCTGGAATTGTACCACAGAATTACTGCCACTTCCAAGTAACTAGAGCAGATATATCTTAACATACACTTAAAACCAGGCTGATGTTGTAAATTTTCTTTCAGATAAGTAAGACTACAGACATTTAGTTCAATTTAGAACTAATGTTGCAGGTTTATTTCAGAATATTTCCGATTTTCAGAGGTAGGGAATTAGAACTCTGTTTTGGACTGCATAAGGACTGCAGTCTAACACAAAAATGGCAAATAAATACCAGAAGTTGCCTTATAAGTTGGCATTATTAATGTAAAAGAATAATTATGATTAAAGAATCTGCATGCAGTGCAGGCCGGGATTTGATCTCTGGGTTGGGACCATCCCCTGGAAAAGGGAAAGGCTATGCAATCCAGTATTCTGGCCCGGAGAATCCCATGGGGTCGCAGAGTTAGGCACAACTGAGCAACTTTCACTTTACTTCAGTATTTGTCTTAGGGATAAAAGTATTTTGTATTTTAAAGAATGTTAAAAGCTATTTTTCATTTTCAGTTTAGAATATTCTTAATTTTGTTTTTGGAATTCTCCAAATTATGGACCAAAGCATTACTCAGCTAACAGTTTTGCTTTAATAATATATATATTTTAAAATCATTAAATTTGGAATTACTGTCTACAAAAACAGTCATTAAGATTTGTCCTTCAAATGGTGATATTTCATGTATATTTCAATGTAGAAAGAGAACAAACAAGGGAAGAAAAAATTTAGAGAGATGAATTAAACAGTAAGAATAGATTAAAGTTAGGAATATTAAAAAAAAATTTACCTGTTAAAACATTAAAATATAAAGTGTTCAAATAAAATTGTTTTAAAGTGATTGTATTTTGCTGCTCGCCATTAATTACATGAAATGTCAAGGTTTAAAAAATAGACTTTCATGATTTTGCCACAGTTTTATTACACTGATTTTATCAGCACTGGAGCAAAACCTCTGCCATAGAAGTTGGAATTCTCATTAAGCAGCTGATTTGCCTGAATTCTCATTAAATTGATGAGCTCATTTGCTTACAGGCATTGGCATCTGATATGGTTCAAGGATGTTTAGAGATTGAAATCAAAACTGTTGAATACATAGGCTTAATTATTGATTCCTTTGCAATTTTCATATGCTAAATAGCAAAAAATTATCAATTCTTCCCTCTCTTCAAAAGGAAAATATACATTTGATGTATATAATATGAACTTATGTTGTCAGTTCTTTGTAGGAAATAAGTATTGAATCATTGTAGCCTATTGATATTACAATATTTTTTAAAATTTTGTTTTAGTTTAAAGAAAACAAGAATTATTCCTGGAGAACATAATGTAACCATGACATGTAATTTATGCCTAACATGACTGATATCTTAAAAATCGTCCACTAACATAGGCAGCGTGAAGTCATGCAAATAAAAAATGAACTTATTTATGGGGAACATTTAATTATGTTCTATAAAGTCTTAAATGTAAGCAAAAGTTGATACCTGTTCTTAATTCTGTTAATCTGTTTTTAATTCTAGAGTACTAAAACATTGAGTAAATAATACTATAAAATATAAGAACTTTATAATTGTCATATAGATTTTTGTGTGTATTTTGCAGTGAAGCAATTTACCAGATAAAAAGGAACTTTTTTTAAAGTAATAATATAAGAAAATAGGTTTATAAGTATATTGCAAGTATTTCTTTCATAGTAAAGATTTTTATTCTTAGAAAGTGGCATAACTTGGAGACACAAGTAATTTTTTTCTGTAGTCATAGAACATTTTTTCAGGATGATTGGAAGATAATATCCAATGAGCCTTTATTATATGATTAATTTTTCCAGGATTTACTGTAAATCTTAATTTTTAGTCAGTTGTTGAACATTCACATTCACAAATAGAAGGTTCCCATCCAAATTAGTGGAAAATCTTTTCTCCACAAAAAGATAGCTATTTCCCTCTACTAGTTCCAGAACCATTAGAATTCATTTCAGTAAGGATTTGCTATAATGTATAGAAAAATATATAATTTTAACAGTTTTCCTTTTACTTCTTGAAAAGCACAGAATAATTATATATTTGCTCTGTTCAAAAGGGCATAGTTTTAAAATCTTAAATCATTATGTCTATTTTATGTATATATCTATTCTCTTTCTGCTTTATATGACAGTTATAGACTTCTTTACTAATAGGGCTTGCATTTCAAGATAAGGCTGCATGTAAACAAATTAACTTTTAAAAATAGAGAGCAATTTCACCTGTAATAATGTACCAATTCATAAATTATCAGTGGTATTTTTTTCTTAAAGATAAATGACCCATCAACCAACACATACTATTAGGTAGTCTAGATGTCTTTGTGTTCTGGGAGATAAGGCTCTTGTATTATTATACCCTAATAAAATGAGTTAATGTTTTAGTATTATCGATAAAAGAGCACTTGGATATATTTAATAACCGAACTGAGAAACACTTAATTTTAGTTGTCTGTAGCAATATAACACAAATTCTCCTGTAAAACAAATTGCACTTTTGGAATATATTTTAATGTGTATTCAACAAAGGAGAAAATGAGGTGATTGAAGTTCAATTTGTAGCATGTTATTAACCATTTCCGCTTGACTAGATGAGTAAAAGGATAATGGATGAGGGTTTTATTATTACCTTTCTACTAAAATGAAGTGGTATAAAAGATAAGGTGATGAGATTAATGAACATAAGGAAAAGGAGTAATCAATCAAGCTCCAAGAAAGAGGTGAGAATGACAGCACCCTATAGGATCTGTAAGAGCGCTCCTTATAAAATAGTCCACTTTATCCTTTCTAGTTTTTACCAAACTGTTGAAAACTAACAGTTGTTGTGGAAGACAGAACTAAGACTAAGAAGATGCCATTTAATTTAGATTTAAATGGCGTACACAGTAGAGGTCTAGCATAGCATCTGAATTTATTACATTGAGAGCTGAAATGTGTAGCTTTTGAGTCCATGTGGTCTATCTTCCTCTTGTTTGTTGTTTTTTAATTCTGTGTCTTCTTTTAATCAATACAGTGTAAGCATAAGCCCTTCTGTTGGACTGTGGTTACAGTTATAAACATGGAGTTCCACTTACCCAGGTTTCCTTGTAGGTTTATATTTATTATTGATAAACTTGTTGAAAAAGATTTCAGAAAGCCGAAGTAATTTTCTGGAGACTGTTGTTTTCATGACAACGTTTATTTAGATTGTGCCCACACAGTCATTCAACAAAATTTATTGAATGCCTACAGTGTGCCAGGGATGCAAAGTGTTGAGAATACAACTAAAGAAATATGGACAATAGACTTATAGTCCAGTGAGGATAGACATCCACATAAATAAGTATGTCATTTGGTGATAATTACCAAAAGAGAAAGGTAAAACCATTATTCCTCTCTAATGACATGCTGTTTCTGAAGAGACCCGAAGGAAGTGAAGGAACAGTCCATGAGGGCTGTTTAGGGAAAGAACATTGCAGGTAGAGAGAACAGGACGTGCAGAGGCCTAGAGGCAAAGGGGCAGTTGTAACAGCAAGGAAGCTTGGTGTTTCTGGGAAGTTAGCCAAGTAGGATTGAGTTGCAGAATATCTAGACAAGATAAAGGACGTATAAAATATAGGCCAAAGTATTTTGTTTGATTATAAGGATAAATTGCTTATCCAGCAGATATTGAGTACCTAAATCTACTCCCAGCTTTGAGAATTTACTAATGAGGACAAAAGTTTTTGCTCTTATGTGGCTTCCATTCAAAAGGGGTTGAAGAAGAGAGAGAATTAATAAGTAAGTAAATAAATGAATAGTAACAACAACAACAACAAAATGAGCAAGACAATTTAATTTAATGCAGTGCTTTGAGGATTTAAAGCTAGGTGATATTGGCTTGAGGAAAGGAGATATGGAGATTCAGGTTTAACTTGCATTGCTGGTCTGTTTTCTAATCTTTCTCCTGCATTCGGCTTTCTCCTCATAGTGAGGCTATGGACACAGCTTTTATGAGCATCTCTCTCTCTCTGTCTCTGTAATGCTTGCCTTACATCAGCGTTATCGGGATTTAGTGAGATGTAATGTGTGTAATCATTTCACTGAATCCTGATAACGCTGATGTAAGGCAAGCATGTAAAGCATCTGCCACGGGGTCTTTCTCTTTTCTGGCTCATCTAAAATCTAAAAGCAATAAGTGTATCTTGTTTAGTAATTTGTCTTAGTTCAGGTTTCCCCAGATTGAAATGCTGAGACAAAGGATCAAATTCAAGTAGTTTGGGAAATTCTGGTGACATCAGTAGGAGACTTGGAAAATGATGGAGGAGAGAGGGAGACGGTGCTGGTACCTGTGAAACTGACTACAGAAGGGGTTTCTGTGGGAATTTTTGGAGACAGTGCAAAAATATGTCACAGAGTTATCCCTGCTGAGAGTGGTGGAAGCTTTGATATTTATGCACCAACTTCTGAGAGTTATTCCAAATAAGTTTCCAAGTATAAGCAATACTCCCCTCAGGTACAGGGCCCTCAGACACAGAGATGTAGATCCTCGTAGCTGGAAGTCTGCAGGAGAATATTTAAGTTCCACCGGATATGAACAGGGCCCTGATAATATCTGTTACAGTCATTAAATCTTTCTCAGGCAAACAGCGTTCCTGGGTAATTTAGAATTTGTCTCTAAAATTCATATTTTCCACATTCCCTTGATGATTCTTTTCCTAGATCACTTTCTTTCTCCTCTTATTTTCCTTAAACCTTTCTGATTCCTCAACACTGTGTACTTTCACAGAGAATAGATGTCCTGAAGGGCTAGTAACCTTTATGTTCCATGCCTGAGGATGGGCAGTTCTCTTAAGTCATCTTCTGAATTTATATGAGCCATGAAGAGAATAAATCACATTATCTAAGATGTATTTCTGCTTATGCTGGAACTATCTACTCGAATATTAATTATTGCTAAAATCAGCTAAGATAGTTTGTTTTGCATTTTGGAATGCAAGGCATTCATTTTTAAAATACTCTAGAAAGAATAATAAATTAGGGAATAGCAAAGATAAGATTGGTGAAAATGGATAATGGCTGAATCTAGGTATTGGGAGTATACCATTTCACTGTATTCTTCTCCCTGCTTTAGATGTATGTTTGAAATTGTTCATAATAAAAAGTAGAAAAAAATGTACTGATTGTTAGAGCCCTTCTGTCTTAAGCTGAATTCTTACTTTAAATATGAGCTAATGATTAGTGTTTGTTTTACATGGGTCTCTGTGACATCATCACTCCCACCAAGTTAACTATCTTCTTAGACAATACAAAATTCCACTTCCTGGACACAGTGGAAATTTAGCTTTTAGATCACAAAATAGATTACAGAAGAAGCATGTGTATTACTGTAAAGGTAGAGTGGCTTCCAGATCAGAGAGTCTTAATCTAAACCCTGGTTTTACAGATACATAAGCCTACCTATGTCAGTAAGCCAACCATTTAGGGCAACTGGACAGTTTTGGAAGCCTAAACAGAGTAATCACACAAGGAATCATTGGAACTCCCTATCATATATTGTAGGCGTAATATGTGGTGTTTAGATATGTGATATGTGGCAATATATTCTTTCCATAGAAAGGCAACCTCTATACTCTTGAGTCGAGGTGATATATGTTTGGTCCCACTGTAGACATGGATATGTCAGGCTGTGATAAGCTAAGGAAATTAAAATTTTAACTATTTTGCTCAACTTCCTTCCTTTGATGCATACCAGAAAAACAATCTGTAGTTTGACCTCTCCTGTAAGTAGATACAAAAGGAATAGTGTCTTATTAAATGGACTGAAGATCCCAGTCATTTTACAACTATATTTTGTTTTTATGTTATAACTTTTTATTTCTTGGAAAGTAAGATGTTACCTATCTAATGTTGCTTATACACTCTTTATTACCTAACAGTAGTGGTTGGCCATATCCCTTGACCCACTCCTTTTAAGTTAACTTTACTGCCTTAAAAGACAAAAAACTGGATGCATTATGCTATTTTAAAAAACTCTTCAACTTTAAATACTTATGTATAGATTTCCCTTCTGTGGTAATTGAGATTGTGTTCCTCTGTCATTATAGATTTCTGAAACAATTTACTCCATCTCCTATCCTCCAGATATAGGTATATCAAAATCTTATTAAGTATAAGTTGAATGTACAATATGGTAGCTGTGTAAATAATGGTCACTGATGAAAACCATGTGATCATGCTTATCAAAGATCTATAATTTCTGTATTTTTGCCTCATGGATCCAGATTAGTCAGAATTCGGTTAAGAAAACAAAGTACTTTCCGTAATTAAAAAAAAAATTTATAAAGAGAGACTAACACAACCACTGGAAAACCATTGCTAGTTTTAAGAATGTGACAGTAGGGAAATTGCAGATAAATCACAACTACTAATACCAGTTGTTTTTGGCACCTAAAAGTCACTGCGTCTGCCCTTTGGGGTCCCTGAAAAATAATGGCTTCTCATTTTCTTCTGCCATCTAAAATTTGTACAAATGCTTTCATTGTGGGCTCTAAACTAAAATGGCTGGCAAGGGATATAGGAAATAGAGTTTACAAGTTTTCAGTTCCCCTTGTTATAGGATAAGGGGACCCCTCTCAGGGCTCGAGAGTGAACTCTTGTCCAGCATTCAGAAATGAATTGTCCGAGGAGACATGCGTGCTGACAGAGCAAAGGCTTGATTGGAAACGGGCGCCCGGTGGAGAGCAGCAGAGTAAAGGAACCCAGGAGGACTGCTCTGCCATGTGGCTCACAGTTTCAGGTTTTGTAGCGGTGAGGTTGGTTTCTGAGTTACCTTTGGCCGCTCATCTTGCTTGACCCACGTTTAGTCTGACTTGGGGTCTTCCTGGTGGCATGTGTACCTCTCCCAGCCCAGGTGGATTCCAGGGGGAAGGTCTCTGGAGGGTTGGGAGGACATACCTCCTCCTTCTTCGTTTCAGCCCCGCCTGTGTTCTCCTGGCTAGCTTTTGACTGCAGCACCACGTTCTTTATTGGCGCCTCCTGTGTGGGGACAGCTCCGGCAAGCAATCATCATCATGCCTGGCCAAGGCAGTGGTTTTGGTCCAAGGGTCCCTAACACTGCTATTCACAATAGAGCTTAGAAGGGCAAGGATGGTGCGCACGTAAACGAGCCGTAGGCGGCACATTTTAGTCGTCTTCCCTTTGGAGGCCTCCTTGATTGACTGTTTTTATGCCTGGCTCATAGCTCTCAGTATAGATTTTTCACTTTATTGGATTCTATTTCCTAGCTCTCATTCTTCCTTTTCCTTGGCTTTTTACACTCTTGTTTTGTGAAGGCTCATCCTCTGACAACTTCCCAAGAAGTTCATAGGATGTGATTTTTTTTCTTTTTTTTTGGAGTTTTTTTGGGCTTTCTTCACGTTTGACTGATGGTTTGACTGGCTATGGAATTGCAGATTATCACTTTGCTTCAGAACTTGAAATCTACCTAACTCTTTCACTGCTGTTGTTGAAAACATGTTAGTTCTTATTACTGTTCTTTTGAACATGATTTTGTTTCTTTTTTGAACATCTTGGGACCTTTTCTCAGTTCTCTTTTTTTTATTATTTGCTTTAATGTGAATCTTATTTCATTCATTGGTATGGGCCCTTGGAAGACACTTTAGATCTTGAGACTTGTGACCTTTGGTCCTGAAATTATTTCCCTTTAATTATTTTTTTCTCTATTCTGAAATATAACCTGAATTCACCCTGTAATTTTTGTACACATCGTTTTCCTTTTCCCCTCTCTGGTTTTTACCCCTTCTAATTCTGTGAGTTTTTTTTTTTTTTTTTCAAATTTAAGCCTTTCACTGAAGGGTTTTGTTTGTTTTTTCCTTAAAATTTTGATTGTAAAGAATTCTTTTGTTTTTCTCCTTTTTTTAGAGAGAGGGATAGCATATTATACAGTGAAAGTGACAAATAGACTCAACGGATTAGATTACACACTGGAAGTGGAAGTGACAAATAGATTCATGGGATTAGCTCTGATAGACAGAGTGCCTAAAGAACTATGGACAGAGGTTTGTGACATTGTACAGGAGGCAGGGACCAAGACCATCCCCAAGAAAAAGAAATGGAAAAAGGCAAAATGGTTGTCTGAGGAGGTCTTAAAAATAGCTGAGAAAGGAAGAGAAGTGAAAGGCAAAGGAGAAAAGGAAAGATATTCCCATCTGAAGGCATAGTTCCAAAGAATATCAAGGAGAGATAAGAAAGCCTTCCTCAGAGATCAATGCAAAGAAATAGAGGAAAACAATAGAATGGGAAAGACTAGAGATCTCTTCAAGAAAATTAGAGATACCAAGGGAATCTCTATTTCATGCAAAGATGGGCTTGATAAAGGACAGAAATGGTATGGACCTAACAGAAGCAGAAGATATTAAAAAGAGGTGGCAAGAATACACAGAGGAATTGTACAAAAAAGATCTTCACGACCCAGATAATCACAATGGTGTGATCACTCACCTAGAGCCAGACATCCTGGAATGTGAAGTCGAGTGGGCCTTAGGAAGCATCACTATGAACAAAGCTAGTGGAGGTGATGGAATTCCAGTTGAGCTATTCAAATCCTAAAAGATGATGCTGTGAAAGTTCTGCATTCAATATGCTAGCAAATTTGGAAAACTCAGCAGTGGTCACAGGACTGGAATAGGTCAGTTTTCACTCTTATCCCAAAGAAAGGCAATGCCAAAAAATGTTCAGCTACTACCACAATTGCACTCATCTCACGTGCTAGCAAAGTGATGCTCAAAAATCTCCAAACTAGGTGTCAACAGTATGTGAACCGTGATCTTCCAGATGTTCAAGCTGGTTTTAGAAAAGGCAGAGGAACCAGAGATCAATTTGCCAACATCTGCTGGCTCATTGGAAAAGCAAAAGAGTTCCAGAACAATATCTGTTTCTGCTTTATTGACTATGCCAAAGCCTTTGTGTGGATCACAATAAGCTGTGGAAAATTCTGAAAGAGATGGGAATACGAGACAACCTGACCTGCCTCTTAAGAAACCTGTATGCAGGTCAGGAAGCAACAGTTAGAACTGGACATGGAACAACAGACTAGTTCCACATAGGGAAAAGAGTACATGAAGGCTGTATACTGTCACCCTGCTTATTTAATTTATATGCCGAGTACATTATGAGAAACACTGGGCTGGATGAAACACAAGCTGGAATCAAGATTGCTGAGAGAAATATCAAAAACCTCAGATATGCAAATGCCACCACCCTTATGGCAGAAAGCGAAGAAGAACTAAATTCTCAGCAAATTAATCTCGTATTTCCCAAGAGAAAGAAAAATCTTCAGCCTGTGGGACAGTTAGGGGATCCAGCTAATGTCTGTAGACTTATAACCTGTCTTCCTCTTTTTATGAGTTTATTTTCTGTGTTCCTTAGTACTTTTAAGGGATGAGAATTTCAAAAGGTTTGCGGAATAAATAGGTGAGTTCTTATCAGAGTCCTCTTGGTGACTACTTAGATTGAGACTCCATTCATTTTGCTAAATTAATGACCACTGGTACTTATCTTTATGTCTTCTGAAATGTTACTGAAACCTCTTTGCTCCAGTTCTCCTTTTTAAAATCTTTTTGTTTTGGGGTTGGTTGATGCCTTTTTATTCCTTTCTACAAAGCTTTATTGAGGTGTAGGTTAACAGATATGAAGGCATTTTCCTATAGGTTCTGAAGTGAAAGTATTAGTCTCTCAGTCATGTCTGATACTTTGTGACCCCATGGACTGTAACCCACCAGGCTTCTCTGTCCATGGAATTCTTACGGCAAGAATACTAGAGTGGGTAGCCATTCCCTTCTTCAGGGGATATTTCCAACCCAGGATTCAACCTGAGTCTCCTGCATTGCAGGCAGATTCTTTACTTTCTGAGCCACAAGGAAACAAAGGAAACAGTGACAGACTTTATTTTGGGGGGACTCCAAAATCACTGCATGTGGTTATTGCAGCCATGAAATTAAAAGACCCTTGCTCCTTGGAAGAAAAATTATGACCATCCTAGACAGCAGATTAAAAAGCAAAGGCATTACTTTGCCAACAAAGGTCCATCCAGTCAAAGCTATGGTTTTTCCAGTGATCACGTATGGATGTGAGAGTTGGACTATAAAGAAAGCCGAGTGCCAAGGAATTGATGCTTTTGAATTGTGATGTTGGAGAAGACTCTTGAGATTCCCTTGGATGGCAAGGAGATCCAACCAGTCCATCTTAAAGATCAGTCCTGGGTGTTTATTGGAAGGATTGATGCTGAAGCTAAAACTCCAATACTTTGCCCACCTCGTGCGAAGAACCGACTGGTTAGAAAAGACCCTGATGTTGGGAAAGATTGAGGGCAGGAGAAGGGAATGATGGAGGATGAGTTGGTTGTATGGCATCACTGGATGATGTCATGGACATGGTTTGAGTAGGCTCCAGGAGTTGGTTATGGACAGGGAGGCCTGGCGTGCTGTAGGTCATGGGGTCAGAAAGAGTTGGACACAACTGAGTGACTGAACTGAAAACCCCAACTAAAAGTATTTTTCATAAATGAGAAGTGTATATCTCACCTACCAGATAGTTACTGATATGGTTTGGATGTTCATTCATGCATGGAGTTATATCCAGGTCTTTTCTGTTCCTTATTACATACTGTCTTAAGTTTCCATTCATGCCTCCCCATGATTGTAAGATTATATGCGACAGTCAGGAAAAAGAGAAGAAAAAACAATTGCAAATAAATGAACTTAACTATCCATTATCTTTGTGACAAACTACATAAGAATTATTTCAAGTATGATGTAAAAGGTATTCTGATTATACATTTGTAGTTGAATATGTGGTAAGGGTAAAATTTACAATGAAATTCTTAAACTTGTTGTTTCATGTATTATTGACTTTTTAAAACTTTTATATGTATTTTCCAAATTAAAGTAAGTACTTGTGTTATTTATTATTAGGATTCAACCTTTCAGCATAAAGAAAAAGATTTAAGTCTAAAATTCAAGAATTAAAAATACTACAACTCGTGAGTTTGAAATAGAAAGTTACTAACTGAATTAGAAAGGTACTAACTCATGTTGTTTGTTTTTTCCTATAAATACGTTAGTTTGCAAAATTATCTTTATTCATGGTATCCTTAATGTTTCAGTAATTTTTTTTTGCAGTGACTCTAGGCCATTGGTTCTCAATCAGCAGTGATTTTAACCTTCTTTCCCATTTCCTCACCCACTTGATGAAAAATCTGGCAATATCTAAATCCATTTTTGATGGTCATATTTGCAGAAATACTGTTAAGTATGCCACCAGGGATCCTGCTAAACATTCCATAATGCACAAGTTACAGCCTCTCATGGCAAAGAACTATCTAGTCCAGAGTGTCAGTGCTGAAGTCAGAAACCCTACCTTATGCTAAAAGAAATGCACAGGAGCTCCATTTATTAACTAGTTAGATTCAAACAACTTATAAAGTTATGCAGTGGTTCTTTGGAAGAAATAAACCTAAATTAAAAGAAAAATATTTTCTTTTATTCTTAAATAATCATGATCATTTCTTAATGGGATGTGATTCTCTTTAGTATTGCCCAGCTTCTTCTAATCTTGAAATTGTATCTCTATTCTTATTTCCTAATCACATTGATTTTAACATGACACTTTCTGTAGCTACAAACTCAGTTTGTCACATGCAAAAATGTGACATGATTGAAAGAGATGTCTTGTGATCTAATATTAAAACTTGATCTCAAGCTGGCAGTTTGTATGACATTTGATGGATATTTATTATTCCTGTGTTCCTCAAAAAGTATCTTGCAGTGCCCTCCTCCATGGGATCTTCCCAACCCAGGGATTGAACCCAGGTCTCCCACATCGCAGGCAGATTCTTTGCCATCTGAGCCACCAGGGAAGCTCAACAGCACCTCTTTATTGAGAAAATTTTAGTTTTCCTACAGTTGGTCTGCCTTTACAAGTTTCTTTATGCGTCTCACTAACTTAGACTAAATGACAGTGTCTGTTGGAGAGGGCATTATGAAGGGAGAGAAACCTCTCTTATAGAGGAAGACGTAGATGAAGAGGGTTGGAAAGGAGGCTAAGTGATCTCACCTTTAAATTCTCTCATAGGGCAAGAGAAAAGATAAATTTATGGGCAGTTTGCCAGGATTAACCAAAAGAGAACTATTGTATTTCCTATTTTTAAATTAGTAAGCTGTCATTCTGAATTTGATCAGCCTTTTTTTTCAAGTAGATAAATAATGTAGTCTGTATCTAGTCTTCTGATCAGTATTGTCCTTTCTATACACGTTAAAAAATCATTTTTTTTTAATATTTTGATGCTTGTGGACTTGGTTAATATGAATCTATTCCCAGCAAATGGATCTTGTTTTCTTTCTGTTTCTCAACCTATAAGTTTAGTGAGTTAAGTCTGGACCAAGGTAATTGCATCCTGTGAGGAGTTGTCCAGGTAGCCAGCCAGCCCCTCTCTTTGACTAATGTTTACTTCTTTTTTCTATTAGCAGGATAAACTGGAGAGAACAGAATTTTTCTTTTTTAAATATTTATTTTTTTTTTCTTTGCATTATTGTGTTGATTTTGCCATACAGTGATATGAATCCACCATGGATATACATGTGTTCCCCTTGCAGGAACACAGAAAAGCTTATTTAAATATGGAGAAGATTTATATCTGTTAATTGCTTTTCTTGTCTGCAACCTTAGCATAATATAGTTTATACACTTTTAAATATTACTGAAATAGCAGGGATTTAGAAGATGCTCTAATGTAAAAGAGAAGTCATTTGTAGACATATGTTAAATAGTTGGAGGTTTTTTTAAACTTACAAAATGTCTTTATTATTGTTTTACTAAATCTTAGTGTTTCAAGCCTGTGGTATGATTTTTTTTATAATACTGTAACTATCTAAAAGGAATCTACAGTAAAAACTGAAACATCAGCTAAAGTGAACTTGTGTTTCCTTGTGTTTGTTGTAGAGATCTGTGGTTAGTTTGAATGATAATCTATGTCAAAGGCAGATCGCCCATTCGTCTAGGACACAGCCCATTTTCACACAGACCGTCACTGAGGCTGAGTTATTTGCTATCTCATTGGATATTATAGATTGGACTTGAGTCTCTGATAAATTGCTCATCAAAGTAATGAATCTTTGGGACTATGGAAAAAAGAACATAACTGAAAAACGATTAAACAAAAATGTGTTCTCTTGGGAAAAGAAGGGCTCACCAGACTATTTCATCTGCTGCCTAGAAACAGTGTATAGCTATATTTTGTTGTTTCCCAAGTATGCAGAATATGAGAAACACTTTTTGATGCTTACTTTGTAGTTTTTTTAATGACGTAAAAACATTAATAGGAAAAAGTTGTATATAGTCTATTTTCAGCAGTGTATACTTTAAAAAAACTTTACCCATATTAGAATTGGACCTATGTATTTGGAAAATGTATTAAAGAGATCCTGAACTTTCAGAACAAGCATCAAGATATGCATAGGTTATTCTTTACTTAGAAAGTTTTAATTGTCATTATTCTCTATAAAAGTTATTATTTTGTCAAGTTTTGGCTTTGAAATCAAAAGAGTGGCCTTAGATGATTTAGAGTTTAGAGTTTTTATATGATTCAGTCACTGTTCTTGCAAAATAACATTTTGTGCGCTAGCCTATGAATCGAACCAAAATTTATAACATTGCTTTGCTGGGACTGATTGCTAGTTTATGGCCTGTGTTTTGAAATACACCATATTTGTCGATTGAAGGGACTACTGACTTTAGTCTAAGTGCAAACCTTATTCATAATGCTGCTTCATCAGTGAGATGTGTGACTGCAACTGTAGAAGTCCTTGATAAATATAATATCAAGTGTCAGAAGCAAAGCCCATGTTATTGATAAGTGTGCAAAATGCCAATTGACTTTATTTTCCACAGAGTAAAGCATAGTAAAGTCAGTTCTTACATGCACTGATCTTGGGTTATCCCTTCAAGCTCCCAGGTTTGAGTTAGACTGGGTGTACCACCCATGTGCATTCCAGCCTTCACGCTTATTGAGGTAAAATTGTGTTGAAATAAGCATTGGAAGATGTCCATGTATTAATTTCTGTGGCGGGAAATGTGAAGTGTAATTGTCTTGTTGAAAAGTAGTGTCAGCAAAAGAAGTTAGCTTGGATTGTTAGTGGTCTTATTGTAAGGTAAAATTGTCTTATTGTCAGGTGAAAGTGTGCTGTGCCTTTCCTGCTCCAAGTATTCCATTTTATTACTAATTATAAGCAGCTGATAGGAGACTGATCTGCTCTGTCTGTGGGTAATAAATACTAGTCTGTATTTGTCTTAACAGAGTATTAAACAGACCTGAAAAGGATCCATCTGATCCACAAGTAAAGTAACTGCCAGAACAAAATTTCACTGTCGCTAAAAAAAGACAGCAAAATCTAGGCAAAATAATTGTGAGTCCATCATATCCAGTATACAGAATTATAAGGCATACCAAGAAGCAGTAAATGTAATTTTAGGAGGAAAATTATGGAGTAGCAAGGGTTCCAGAAATTATAGAGATTACGGAATTAATAAATCTAGTATATATATGTGGAAAATAGATAAATACTACCCACTTCAGAAGATGGAGCTTATTTTCACTTTACCTACCTCTTTCCAGGGGTGGGCTAGGCTTAGTAACAGCTTCCAAAGAATAGATCAAGGGAAGGTAATAATACTAACTTTACAGTGGAAAAACCTGCCAAATGCTACTTTAACCAACTTGTGAAGGTTACTGTTAGTTAGTGATATCATGTGAATATCATATAAATCCCTCATATAATGTGACTCAAAGGATTCTTCACCTCTATGAAATTAGTAACAAAACCCCATAATCCCATTATAATCATGAGAAAACAACAGAAAAAGCCAGATTCTGAACAGTTAACAGAATTTCCGGCCAGTTCTCTTCAAAATTGTTAAGGTTATGAAGATCAAGGTAAGACTGAGAAACTGTCACATACCAAAGATGAGGAGAAAACTAAATACAGTGTGGTAATTTTTAATTGGATCCTGGAATAGAAAGGGGATATGCATGAAGAAACTGGTGAAATCATAATAAAATCTATAGGTAATGGTAAAAATAAATAAAAGAAAAAAAACTTCTGTATAAAAAAAGAAAGCTATTATAAATATTTCAATTATTTAATGGAAAATATTAGTGCAAGAAGGAAGCCCATGGGGACTCTCAGTAAGTACAACAGTGAGAAGTATAAAACAGAGCCAAAAGAAAATTTTAGAACTGAAAATTATAATATTTGAACTGAAAACTAGATGTGCCTAACATTGTATTTGATGTATTTGTAAGGAAAAAAAAGTGATCACAATTTACGATAAAGTCAAAGGCAATAGAAACTCTGCTAATGGAAGCACAGAAAGAAAAAAAAAAATTCATACAAAGTGAACCGAACATTAGTCAGCTATGGGACAATGTCAAGTATATATGATATGATTAAAAAATACATATGTAAACACTAGTCATAAGTCTGAAACCACAGTATTAAAAATGGATAAAATAGATTTCAGGAATATTGTCAGAGGTCAATAACATACCATAAGAGGTCCAATTTATCAAGACGATACTAAAGGCCTAAATGTATATATGTCAGTGGCGGACAGAATAAGTGTTCCCTGAACATGTCATATGCCATCCCCCAGAACCTGTGAATATGTATGTACCTTTCGTGAAAAAGGGACTTTGCAGTGCTGATTAAGTCAAGAATCTGGAAGTGGGGAGATTATCCTGGATTATCTGGGCACTCATAGTAAATACAGGGTTTCTTATAAATAAGAGTAGAGACAGGAAAGATCAAGGAATGAAATGTGATGTCAGAAGCAGAAGTCAGAAAGAGACAGATTTAAAGACTGCATTGCCTACTGAGGACGGAGGAAGAAAAGACTGTTGGCCAGAGGATGCTGGTAGTCTGTAGAAGGTGGAAAAGACAGAGGGAGATTTTCCCCACAAGCCTCCAGAAGGAGGTCAGGCTGGCATTATTTGTTTTAGTCTTTTAAGATCTATTTCAGAATTGAGAGCTTCCCTGGTGGCTCAGACTGTAAAGCGTCTGTCTACAATATGGAGACCCGGGTTCATGCCCTGGCTCGGGAAGATCTCCTGGAGAAGGAAATGGCACCCCGCTCCAGGATTCTTGCCTGGAAAATCCCATGGACGGAGGAACCTGGGAGGCTACAGTCCCTGGGGTCGCAAAGAGGTGGACACGACTGAGCAACTTCACTTTCTTTCTTTCTTTCTTTCAGAATTGTCACCCCCCAGACTGTAACATGATGTTGTATGTTTTAAGGCACTGTTTGTGGTCATTTGTTATAACAGCAATAGGAAACTGACATCACATCAAATAGTAGAGATAGTAAAATAGGAAGCAAAAACGTAAGGAATTAAAGGGAGAACTGAATTCACAATTTATAGCAGGAGGTTTTAAAATTTCTCTCTGTGATTGATAGAACAATAGGTATAAAGTCAGTAACTATGTAAAAGACTGGGAAAACACTACCAACCAATTAGATTTTAGAATTTTCTCTGTCATGTTATTTGCGAGTAGTGACAGTGTTACTTCTTCCTTTTCAGTTTGATTCCCTTTTACCTCTTTTTCTTATCTGATTGCTTTGACTAGGACTTCCAAAATCCTTTTCTCAGAAAAGGATGCTCACTTTTTCCACTTTAAAAAAAAAGGAACGAGTAGGCATCCTTTTCTTATTCCTGATGCTACAGGAAATGCTTTCAAACTTTTCACCATTGAGTATGATGTTGGCTATGAGTTTGTGACATATGGCCTTTATTATGTTGAGGTATGGTTCCTCTGTGCCCACCTTCTGGAGAGGGTGATGATCATATAGATGTATAAATTTATTAAACCTGAGCAAGCTGTATACCCATATTTTTTGTGTATTTTACCATATGTAAGTAATACCTTAATAAGTTGTTAATTATAAAAATAGTGATTGATTTCAGTCCCTAAGTGTTTTCTCTTCTTTTGCTTCTTATATGTGGGGGCTTTGAGCATTGAAGGTTATATTATATGGAATTAGTTTGCTTTTATTTATAGATTGTTATTTTTAATATAAATAATGAAGTAAAATAAACCACAGAAGAAATTTTGCCAAGAAAAGTCTACATTCATACCAACATAAAAACAGATTAACAAATTATACAATTAATACTTTCAGTAGAGTTCAAATAGATAGGTATTTAAGGCTGTTGATCCTCAGAAATAAAATATACTCACCAAACTTCAGTAAATTCCTGTTAATACTCTCATTGTTACAACAGGTATCAGTTCAATTCAGTCGCTCAGTTGTGTCCAACTCTGTGCGACCCCATAGACGGCAGCCCAGCAGGCTCCCAGGTCCCTGGGATTCTCCAGGCAAGAACACCGGAGTGGGTTGCCATTTCCTTCTCCAATGCATGAAAGTGAAAAGTGAAAGTGAAGTCGCTCAGTCCTGTCTGACTCTTAGCGACCCTGTGGACTGCAGCCCACCAGGCTCCGCTGTCCATGGGATTTTTCAGGCAAGAGTTCTGGAGTGGGGTGCCATTGCCTTCTCCAACAACAGGTATATCAAGGTTACAAATATATGAGTAAGAAAAATGGATTGGTGAACTCTGAGATGATAACTGAAGTCCATGTTAGTTTCCAGTTCCCTTTTCTAAATCAAGTCTCCATTCTAAGATTGTGAAGGACACTGTCCTGAACCTTTGGTAATAGACAGAAATCAGGAGTAAAGCATTTAAAATGGAAAGGAATTGTAGTCTTACCTTTAAAGACAGTAAGAAGAAAGAAAGGTTAGTCCTGAAGAACTCTTAAGAGAATTTTGGAAACTTTAGGAGAAAAAAAATAGATTGAACATTGAAAACTTCTGAAAGAAAAGAAAAGAAAAGAAGATCATTCTTGTCCTCCATGACAATATATAAAAACTGATAACGAAGTCAACATAAAAAAATGGGAGCATATCTTTTCTTGTTCATATTTTAAGGAATCTGTTTATGCATACCTACCTAGTTATAAATATATTCAACTCGGGTAGTTTTTGTTGCATGGGTGTTCCACGTTTATGCATGCTTCCGCCCTCTCTTCTTGATTCTCCTCAGTCCCGTCTCCTTCCCCACAGATTCTCACCCCCTCATACCTAACATATATTAACAGTCTAGCACATACCCTTTCATATTTTTCTCTATTTTCATACAAATTTTTGTTTGTGGATTTTTTATTGATTTCCAAAAATGAAATCCTGTTTATGCTTTTTGGTATGTTGTTTTTCTCACTCTTTTATATTTTGATGCTAAATATCCAGCAAGTCAAGCTGATGTAGGTTTAATTCATTCTCTTCAATAACTGAAGAAGAAGACCTATCATAATTTTTCATTATTTTCTTAATGACATTGGATTTTGTAGTCTCATCTACCATTTTTGTTTATATCACTATGAAAAATGTAGCTATCTTTATTTTTGATGATTAATGTAAGACTGCTTTCCAAAGGGATTTTACGTTTCATCTTTTCAATAGCAACATATAGTTTCCTTTGCATTCCTGTCAGCAAAGTATGTTATAGCTCCTTTTCATATTTAAGCCTGATAATTGTCTTCCCGAGTGTCAAGAACTATCAGATCTGAAATTTTACCTTACTTGCAAGGTAACAGTTTAATTTGAAAAAATTTCCTGAATGTTGTCAGAAGACATGAGACTCCTTGGTCCAATGCAAAGACCTTTATTACAGCATGATGAAGAGAATAAGCATTGTGTTAATGTCTGTTCTCCTTAACACCAGGTTTCTCAAGGTGATATGGAGTGTTGCTATGGACTGAATTGTGACCTTCTTCATTTGTGTACTGAAACCCTAACCCCTCCAGCCGAGTTGTGACTGTATCTATCTTTAGGAGGTAATTAAGTTTTAATGAGGTCGTGAGGTTGGTTCCCTAATGTGATAGTGCTTAAAATGAAGAGAGATCTTTGTCTTTACATGTGCGGATTCTGTGAGAAAGTAGCTATCTTCACACCAGAAGACAGCTCTTAACAGGAACTAAATCTTCAGGCACCTTGACCTTGGATCTCCCAGCTTCCTGAAGTGTGAGAAATATATTTCTGAGGCTTAAGCCACCCAGTCTGTGATACCGTATGATGGCAGTCTGAGCAGACTAAGCCAAGAGACCCAGACACATACGGTGTACCCAGTGAGTGTACATCCCTGTTGAGCCGCCTGTATCTTTAGGAACCGAAATGTTTACAGTGGATGATGAAGTCTGGCCTTTGCCCCAAAGGTCATTATTATCTTTATTATACTGGGTAGTAAAAAGACTTGCCCTCTGCTCTGAAGCAAGACACTCTCTGTCTCTTCCAGGGCTGTTCTCTGTACAAACATCCTTCAAAAGAATGTCCGATCTGAAAGAGCAATTTTGCCTCGCTCTCAACTCTTGCAGAAATGCCGGGATGCCCCAGAGAGAGGGAATCGAGAGGGAGGTGGGAGAGGGGTTCTGGAAGGGGAACACATGTATACCCATGGCAGATTCATGTCAATGTATGGCAAAACCAACATGATAATGTAAAGGAAATTAAAATAAATAAATAAATAATATCAAAGAAATAAATAAATAAAAAATACGGTCAGAAGTCAAAAAAAAAAAGAAATGTCAGCATTCAAAGCAAAGTTGTCATGATTATACTCTATCACTTGGCTCCTCGGTCTCTTTCTATCTGTAACACTCTTCTTTATTCCATCATACATAGAGTTTCAGTAGGAAATCATACATAGGAGTTTCAGTCTACTTTGCCTTGAACAGATATCTAACTTTAAATTTACTATACATATTTAGCACTTAAAAACATGTGTCTCTCACAAGCTACTTCCTTATTCATTGTCTCTACTTAACAAGCCTATGAATTGTGCCTGTTTCCTAAGTTACTATCTTACTCACAGTGTTTAATATTTCTTTTGGTTTCCATCTATCCCATTTTTTCCTTCTGTAGCAAATTGAGTGTTTTTAGATAATATAGAAAATTAATGTTACACATGTATTCAGAATTTTTGGAGGGGGAGTGAGGTATTGGAAAGTTTATATTTCTTGTTTAGGTACTGCTAACTCAAGGTAAGGCAGTGATACGTTTATAAGATTTCTTTTCAATTTCTAGAAAAGTGTCGACTTTTTGTTCTTATAATACATTCATTTTTAAGTGAACCAAATAAATTCTCAATTTATTAGTACTTAAGAGAGGTTGTTTTACCTACCCTCTCTGCGAACAATAAATTTTACTAACCTTGATTATGGCCCAACTGAATGCCCTTAATAGGAGCTGAGACACAGAGTTCATTCACTATTTTTGCCAAGTCTAGAGATACCTCTTCTGTTTGGTCTTGAAACTAATTGTAGAAGCATGGAGTGGGAAATGAGTAGTTTTCAGGAGAAATAGTTAATCTCATCATTCACTCATTAATCTTATCATGTATTCAGTTGTAGAATAAATAATAGGTATGTCTACCTAAGGAAGTTTATTGTCTGATAAGGGATACAAATAAATGGAATTTGTACTAGGCTTGTGACAGCAGAAAACAGAGAATGGTTGCATCTCCTTGGGAAGTCAGGAGGTTTCACAAAACCTTTGCTTGACCCTTCACCATGGAGGGAGTCCTAGGTAGTGTCTTAGAGCACGGTGTTAGATGCCCGATAGACTTGGCTCTGCCACTTACTCGTTATGTGATTTTGACCAATCATCTAACTTCACAAAATTGTTTCTTCATTTATAAAATGGTGAAAATTATATATATTTCATAGTGTCCCTTTCATAAATAACTGAAATAAAGTACTTAGCATAGATCCGGGCATATGACAAGCTTTAATTAAATTGTGCTAGTTGCTGTTGTTGCTATTACTGTCTGTACTCCTCTAATACAAGAAGCCTCACCATCTCCTCCACAAAGCTCAGTAAGAGTTTGCTTTTCAGATACGACCACACCATAGTATCACTGACGAATGTGTTGTGTGACATGGTTGGAACATAAGATATGTCTGAAAGTACTCAAAATATGATGAGGACTTGCTTTAAAGTAGATTTCAGTGACATTAAAGCAGGTGAATGTAAGTGCTGACAGGAGGATAGAATCTATTGAACTTGTTGACTGAGAGATGAGGGATTAGGATGACTCAGATTTTTGTGTGGTTTTTGTGCTTTCCTTTAGTAAAACAGTCTGTAATGAATGAACAATAGCTCTTGAGGTGAATGAATAATGAATTCATTTCTGGATATGTTGAATTTGAGAATTTAGAGGATGTTATTGTGAAGATATCTTAATCTAGTAAATGGTTCAGTATAAGTCCAAAACTATCCTCTCCATGTAGAAGTTCAGTTCAGTTGAGTTGCTCATTTGTGTCCAACTCTTTGTGACCCTATGGACTGCAGTACACCAGGCTTTACTGTCCATCACCAACTCCTGAACCTTGCTCAAACTCCTGTCCATCAAGTTGGTGATGCCACCTAACCATCTCATCCTCTGTCGTCCCCTTCTCCTCCCACCTTGAATCTTTCCCAGCAATGGGGTCTTCATGCATTTCACATGATGTACTCTGCATATAAGTTAAATGAGTATGGTGACAGTATACAGTCTTCATGTACTCCTTTCCCTATTAGGAACCAGTCTGTTGTTCCATGTCCTGTTCTAACTTTGGCTTCTTGACCTGAATATAGTTTTCTCAGGAGGCAAGTCATGTGGTCTGGTATTCCACATGAATATTCTCTAATATTCTTTAGAAACAATTAGGATAGTTATGACCTCCTGATGAAATGGTCTGTTATGATGAGCACTGCAAATGAAATGACCCTCTGAACGAAAGTGTTAGTTGCTCAAGCATGTCCGAGTCTTTGCAACCCTGTGGTCTGTCGGTGGAATTCTCCAGACATGAATACTGAAGTGGTTTGCCTTTCCCTTCTCCAGGGGATTTTCCCAATCCAGGGATTGAACCCAGGTCTCCTGCATTGCAGGAGGTTCTTTAATCATCTGAGCTACCAGGCAAGCCCAACTATTGCACATGAAATGACCCTCTATTATTCTATTAGTATTCCCTTAATTTTTTAAATTTTAATATGTATTTTGTCTAGTTTGATGTACTTTACCAATAATCCTGTCATTTTTGTAATTTCTCCTTTCATTATGGGTTATATTTTCCTGATTTTTATTCAAGCCTAGCATTTATGAATTAAATACCAGTTGTGAATTTTACCCTGTTGTGTTGTTGATATTTTTATATCCTGTAAATATTGTAATGTGTCATTCTAGGACACAACTAAGTACCTTGGAAATGGTTTGATCCATGTGGATGGCGCGGTTAAGGTTTGTTAGGCAGGACCAGAGCAGCATTTAGTCTAGTCTGATTTTTCCCCACTGCTAAGGCAAAACCCTTCTGAGTATTCTAACCAGTGCTCGATGTGTTATGAGATCGGTTTTTGCCCTGCTTATGTGAGGTCTGGGTATTGTACCCTGTCATTTGGTGGAATGATTCTTTTACTGGCCTTGAATTGCTTTCTTAAGCCGGTCAGGTCTTAGCTGAAGACTGCAGATCTCAGGAGCAATGTCACTCTTCGGCTTTCTCTCATCTGCTTCCCGTCCTTGCAGTTAGTTGTAGCCCCCTTGATCCGTAGTACTTGAAGCTGGTTGCTCTACCCTGAGAGACCACTGTGTTCTAATATTTCTTCCGCCTGCTCTGGAGCTCACAGAGCCTGCTCTGGCAGGGACTTGGGGCAGTACCTGGTGTCACCTCTTTTTGACCTGTCTCTCAGAGTTCACTGTTGTTCATTATTTGGCGTTTGAGCTCTTAAGAATAGTGTTTTGTCACGTGTAAGATCTATTTTAAGTATTATTTATGTACCGGTTACTCCGTCTTGGTCAGAAGTTGAGATCTGTGGACTGTTATGTTTTGTAAACCTTGTGCTGTAGTTCTCCCTTTCACTTCTCTGTCTGTCTTTGCTTTCTGCTGTGTTTGTGTTCCTGCATTCCCAGAGCCTTAGGCTGTGTGTGGTCTGTGAGGTTGGGCTGGCTTTCCATCCTCAGTCAGTGTCTTCCATGTTCCTGGCACTGTATCTGACATGGGAATGGAGAGATGACCGAGACCAGTGGCCTAGTCTCGTGAAGCTGTAGGTGAGCAGGAACGCCAGTGTAGGAGTTACCCAGTGGAGTCACGTTAACCTCCAAGTCTTACTTAAGTAGCATTCATAATGTTCTCTGTAATATGTGTCCTTTGAGAAAACAACTTTTTGAAAGATTGTATCTGAAGCAGAATATGAGCCCAGTATTCAGTTTCATGCTTTAACATGGAAGCATATAGGAACCTGTACTATTCATTTATAATTGGCTCCACCTAAACAAGTTGAGTACCTAAGAGGAAAAAAATTTTAAAAAAGCAAAGTGGAAAAGTATTTCCCTCCAATTAGGAAGAAAGTGTCTTACTTTTAGCATCAAGTTCTAATGTAACTTCTTCCTTTCCCTTTTTATTTCTGTTCTGTGTTTGAAGAACAGAAGCAAGTTTACTGAAGGTTTTTCCTTTAATTAGTTTAATAGGTTAGTCACCAGAGAAACTTGCAATGACCAAACCATGTTGTATCTGCAACAAAGAGATAAGTAGTCTAGCTACAGGCTGTGTGTTCAGTCGTGTCCAACCCTTTGCAACCCTTAAAACAGTAGCCCACTAGACTCCTCTGTCCATAGTATTTTCCAGGCAAGAACAAGGGAATGGGTTGCCATTTCCTTCTCCTACGGATCTTCTTGACCCAGGGATTGAGCCTGTGTCTCCTACATTTCAGGTGGATTCTTTACTGCTGCGCCTCCTGGGAAGCCCAGCTACAGGCTGTTATTACTCTAATTTGGATATTTGCTTCCTGTATGTAGAGAGGGCGTTTGATACCAATCTGAGATTGATATTAAGTTCTTCAAGTAAGAACTGACATCGAGAAGAAAGGTTGTGTCCAATGCTTGTTTTAAAAAGTATACATTATAGAATATTCCAGCCCATTAAAAATTAGGCAGTATTTTATTAGTGCTGATTTGAATTTAACTCTTTGTTCATGACCTTAGAGACTTGGTATACAGAGTAATAGGCAAAAACACTTGTAACTTGAATTCAGTGACAATAGCAGCCGTTCTCATAAGCTTTTGAGAAGTAACTAGGGTTCTTTTCAATTTAAATGGAAAAAATAAGGTATCATTTATATTATCATTTCCCCATATTATACCTGTAAGGAAAATTAGCTATAAATATTTTAAAGAAAATGGTATATGGACATTGTTTGCATACAATTTGCAAAAGTGATTTTGGAAATAGAAAGTTAGGCAAAGTAGTTTAATCCATCTTGGGGAGAAAATAGCTAAATTGCAGACATTTTTTTTGGCATTTTTCTGATTTTAAGAGTATAGATTAATGGATAAATTAGTGCATGTTTATGTTTAACTTACTTATTAATAAAATGAAGGATTCACTGCTGGACATACACACTGAGGAAACCAGAATTGAAAGAGACACGTGCACCCCAATGTTCATCGCCGCATTGTTTACAATAGCCAGGACATGGAAGCAACCTAGATGCCCATCAACTGACGAATGGATAAGAAAGCTGTGTACATATACACAATGGAATATTACTCAGCTTTTAAAAAAAAATCATTTGAAGCAGTTCTACTCAGGGGGACGGAACTGGAGCCTAGTATCCAGAGTGAAGTAAGCCAGAAGGAAAAACAACAATACAGAATACTAACGCATTTATATGGAATTTAGAAAGATGGTAACGAGAACTCTGCATGCGAGACAGCAAAAGAAACGCAGATGTATAGAACAGACTTGTGGACTCTGTGGAAGAGGGCAAGGGTGGGGTGTTATGGGAGAATGGCATTGAAACATGTTAATTATCATATGTGAAATCAATCGGCAGCCCAGGGTTGATGCTCGGGGCTGGTGCACCGAGATGACCCAGGGGGAGGGAATCAGGAGGGAGGAGGGAGGGGGGTTCTGGAGGGGGAGCAAATGTAAACCCATGGCGGTTTCATGTCATTGTATGGCAAAACCAACACAATAAAGTAAAGAAAACTTAAAAAAAAAAATTGAAGGATTTTGGTCTAACGATTGTTTTCTCAAGGCATTTGAATTAAGCAAAACTCTTTACTGGATAAAGGTAATAAAAACTTGATAAGGTATACATATATTATTTTTTTAGTAACAGTATTTTTCAAGTAATATTTTTACCACTCCAAAATACTTAAATTTTTCTTTGTATGTATTCAAAGTAATTTCTATATCTGTATACTGAAATCAAACACTTTCACATCTTATTCGTGATAAAATTGATATTGTGGCTTTATTTTCATTGTATTTTTTATCTTAAAAAGTAACTCCAAATCCAAATATCTCTATTTTAATTCGGCTCTGTACCTGTTTTTTCTTTTTCCCAACATTTAATACCTTGCTCTTTATGGGCTATGGAAAAGAAAGCAAGATACATTCATGTTGCTTATTAGTATTCCTTATTATCCTTATTTTGTATATTTAGGTTCTTCTTTCATAAAAATCAGATTGGAGATGCAGTTTAAATTTTTAAAAATCTAAAAATTAGTTGGATGATGGCTAAATACCTTCTTTGTTCTGCTTATTCATTACTGTACTTGGCTCTTGACTTTTTAATATATATATAAAATGTTAGTTCAGTAAGAGGTGGCTTTTATGAAACATCATTTAGAATGCAAATTATCTTTAAGCTGAAGAATATTGAAAATAAAAGAAACAACTGAGTCTGAATTATTTACAGGCCGAGGGCTTAAAGGTTCTCTGCTCCAGCACAAATATTAAATTATGAAATGGGAATTTCAGTTTGCCATAAATCTGTCTGCCATAGCAGCTTAAAATAAAATAGTTTTACCCATCTAAAGCAGCATCAATTTGCCAGTCTGTGCTTCATGTATCAAAGAGCGTTCTGTGAAAATATCAATATCATTGGTTAATATAAATGAAATTAATTTTTAAAGCTGGGCTAAAGGTTGACATCTGAAAAATTGCATTACTTTGCAGAAGAGAAATTTCTGTCTTCTAGTGAAATTTCAGGTCATGAGGGCAAGTAATTTTCACAATCTTCAATGGGAGTCAGTGAAATATGAACTTCATTGTCACCTAGCCCCAAAGCGATAAGATAAAATGAGCTGATACATCATTTGCTGTGGTTTTATCATCTCCCTCAGTAATTGGAAGAGAAAACGTAGGAGCCTCTGTGTTTGGTGCTCCCCTCTCGCCCCTCCCAGATGCCCCTTCCGTCCACACCCAGGCTAAAGCTGTTTAGCCCAATCAATACAGAGGTCACACGGCATTTTATTTATGTATTTTTAATTTTTCATACTGACTAAACTTCCAAGTAGAACATTAGAGTAATGAGTATGTTTGATTGAATTTGTCACCCAAGGAAAGGCTAAGGAGAACACTGCATCCTAGGAGCAGTAAGCAGGAGGGAATTTTCTACATAGATGAAAAATACAAAATAACTCATAATTAATTTAAAAGGTGACTTTCTTTTATACTCATAACTTTTATACTTTTATTGTCATTTTTTCCAAGTTTGGGGATAAACTGTGTGTTCATGGATATATGTTAAATAGCAAAATCTCTGCGTTAAGATTTCGGCCAGAGTCAAGTATATGCTGTTTTTCAATTCAAAGAGACCTCTACGTTTTGTTTAAGAATATACAAATAAATAATGGTGATGGAGAACATCCTGAAACTAACTGGTATTCAGTATTAAAATGAATTTAGTGCTATGCTTTAATATCAAGTTTCAGAGAAAATTATGTGCAGCCAAATCTAACAACTACCTTAATAATAGAGTGGTGCAGTTTTAAAATGCTTGATTACAATTACTTTCAACTGCTTTGTTAAAATTGCAGTTATTGTAAATAAAATATATTTGCTTATGTGTTTAGTGGCAGATTGATAGACTATATTTAGACTAGTGCATTTTTTAACATGTATTTTGATTTTTATTATTTCAAATATTTACTATTTTTCATATTAATATATAATCCTTGTGGCTGATTTATAATTATGTTCATGAAATTGAGATGTGGATATTTTCTAACTGTGGTATCATTGATTGATTGATGGCTTGATTAGCTTATATTTTGTATACTAAATTTAAAAATTTTTTTAATGTTAAATATCTATTCATATATTTTGGAAATGATTTTGTTATGAAATTTTAAGTGCTATTGTTTCTTTGTATTATTTGATGTTACTCTTGTTACTGAATTCTTTTGAAATTAGTTTGGAATTCTCTGAAAGAGTAAAATCTCTCAAAAAACTGGTGAATATTTGAGACTAGGATATGCAGTGCAAGCTTTAAACATTAAGAATAGTGTTTTAAAAAACACTTTTTATTGATTCTATAAATGCAGACTCTCAAATATTTTTTGTGATATTTTTCAATCACTTTTTAATGTCTTTCCCTTTAAAAGAATTTGAATAATATTAAAATTTATTGAGGGTAGAGTTTAAATAGAAAGCCTTTTTTCTGTACTTAAATGGAAGAAATATGGCTATGTTTTCAGAGACTACTTTAAAATCTATGCTTTGAACATACCTAATACTCAGTAAATAAGGGTATCATGTAGTTGGGCAGTAAATAATACAGATTTTTTTTTTTTATCCTTCCATGAGGATGAGAAAAGTGGAAGTGTTATTTGGATAAATTCATTAGCTTTTCAAAATCAACGGTTAAAGGTGAAAAATACTTTCTTTCTAGCCAATTAATGCAACAGGGTGAAGAAATGTTCACATGTATTCATAGTATACTATTTGACGTGTAGGGGAAAAGGTAGGTTTATTTGGGCAAAATTCTTTTTCAGATTTACAATTTTTAGATAAAAATTTGAAAAAATATGCTTGATATTTTAATGTAAAGAAATAGTATACATGCATTTATATGTGTGAGAGTATATCTACCTATAAATGATTTCTTTTGTTCCTCTCTACAACCTTTCGTTAATATTTGACCAATAAACTATCTTTATTCAAATAAATTATTAAAAAATGAAAGTTGAATTCACTAATAATAATACTAACGATATTGAAACAGGATGGTAAACATTCAAAAAGAGCGCTGAGGGCTTAAGCTTTCAAGCTGTTCTAGACTTGGGGTCAGAACTGCAGAGTAATGGTAATGATACGGTTTCCATAGTAACTGATTCATTGGAGGGCTAGACCTCTGTCTAGGGTGCTGTCAGTGTAAGTAGAGTTTCAGTGAACGGAAAGTCCCAAAGAAGGGTCTGCTTCTACCTAATCCAGTTTTAATTGAACTCTGGAGACTTTGAAGTGAAGCCTCAGACCAGGAATATACTATTCCAATAAGAAATAAACCTCTTGCTTAGCTAGGTCGCAGCTGCTTCTCAGTCCTGACACCTTTTCCTTATGAATACTTTAAAGAAATGTTATTATATCAATTTCAGCTAGTAATTCTCTTAAGTAAGAGATTCTTTGTTTCTGTTTAAATCCCGCTATCCTGACGTTGTTAAGTACAGATTTTCACTTCTTGTTTTTTTTAAGTTAGTCTAATTTTATCTGTAAGATTTTAAATGTTGGTAGCTTTGGCAGGTTTAAATAATTTTCCATCTCTCCTCCTGTTTCTGTTTCTCTTCAGTTTTAAAACTTACTTTACCTGCTTACATTTAACTCTGAAAGCACACTGTCATTTATTCAGTATAATACCATTTATATCAGGTTTGTAAACATGTAGAACAATTCTGGATATTATTTGTAGATGTATAGATACTAATAGAATAAAAATTTATATGGTAATGCTAAACCTCAAAACATGGATAGTGATTGGCACTGATGAAGAAGGAGAATGGAATCAGGAAGAGTTATATATGGGTATTTCAGTATTATCTATCACTTCAGTTCAGTTGCTCAGCCATGTCAGACTCTTTGCGACCCCATGAATCACAGCACACCAGGCCTCCCTGTCCATCACCAACTCCTGGAGTCTAACCAAACCCATGTTTATCAAATGTTTCATAAATTTTTAAAATCTATACAACAATGTGGCAAAGTATTAGTATTTTGTTTCAGGGGTTTTCCATGGAGCTTATGACATTTTCTGTTGTTTGGAGAAAGTTTGACCTTTGGTATTAAAACAAAGTTTAAAGGACCATGCCACTTGCTGTATTTCGAGTATATTTTTAAGATACGTATGTTGCTTAAAGGAATGGGATATAAGTGGAATATTTTCGTTGATTGGAAAACTATTACATTAAAACTATTATAATAATGTTTTAGTGTTCTTACTCCTCTTAGTAACTGAGATATTCTAGATAATACTAATAATTAAGTCTTTAGGTTGCCTGACCATGGTCTTGCAATGATTGGCCATCACCATATTAAGCAACAAGTCTTATTACATAGCTGTATAGATTCAAGAGGTAGAATTTTCAGACCAGAGTGTGATATTTTTAGTATATGACAGAGCTTGAAGCCTAAACATTTGTTGTTTATTTTTGTTTGATTTTCCTCTTTCACTTTTAACACAAGTACAGGAAAAAAAAAATGTAGTTGATTAAAATTTCTAAAGAGTTCTAGTTTAACAGATATTTGAGCTCCTTTAGAAATGTGACAGTGTATCATATAAGTAGGCTCTGCACAGTTTAGACTGGACAACCTGGGAGTAGGTCACACTTCGCTACTAGCTTTCCAAGGGACTTCCTATCAAGTGTTTAACTTGTTTAAGTCTCCTTTTCTTCACAAATAGTGGATAGATTGGACCAGAAGTGTTACAAAACATATATTGGATTCTCTATTACTTGATAAGTTAAAAATGGCAAACTCAAATACCAGTTCAAACTAGGCAGATAGTAGTAAGTGAGTGAATGTGTGGAGATGGTTTGAAAATGTAGAGTGCCTGTCAATTGTGCTATGTGGCATATATAGACCTAAGCTTGAGAGATGCTCCATTTTTTCCCTGAGGAGCCATAGATCTGAATATTTTTATAAATAACCCTTTTCTCAAGTGTTTTCAACTGCTTGAAATTTTGGGAAAATATAATATGGCTCAAACAGAATTAATGTGGATCAGATATGGAGTTTTGGTTGCCATTCATTCACTCATTTAATCATTCAAAAATGTCTCCTTTCTGTAAGACTTTGTTATAGAAGGTGAAAATAGAGTACATTCAAAACCTTTGTTCCAGTAGAACTTAGATTCTAGTATTCTAGTGCTGAAGAGAGGCAAAAGAAGAGCAAGGAAATAGTGTAATTTCTGGTGGTAATAAATGTTACATAGGAAGCATCTGATGAGTTTGGGATGGGGTGAGGTGATAGTGGCAGAAGTGGGGTTAGATCCTGTAGCTTCTCTAACGAGGTGACATTTGAGCGGATATCTGAATGTGAGGGTGAGCCAGCCACACGAAGATCTGGGAGAACAGTGTGAGCAGAGGAGAAAGCACATATAAAGGCCCTGGTCAAAAATGAGTTGGGCTCATCAGACATTCCCAGATATAAGGCTGTATAAGCAATTATGAAGAGCTTCAGCATTTATTGGGCTTCCCAGCAGTAGAGAACCTGCCTGCCAGTCAGGAGATGTAAGAGATGCAGGCTCAATCCTTGGGTCGGGAAGATCCCCTGGAGAAGGGAATGGCAGCCCACTCCAGTCTTCTTGCCCAGAGAATCCCATGGACAGAGAAGCCTGGTGGGCTGCAGTCCATGGGGTTGCACAGGGTTGGACACAACTGAAGTGACTCAACAGCACTCAGAGTTTATTTTGCATGTATTGCAGAGCCACTGGGTGGCTTTAAGTACGCAAGAGATAGGATCTGATTCATATTTAAAAAGCTATTTTCTCTGACTCCTCTAGTTGTAGTAGATTGTCCAGTTAAGATTAGAAGGAGAGAGACCAGTCAGGAGGCCGCTGCACACTGCGGAGCCTAGGACCTACGGTTATGGTGAGAGAAAGGGGTATGAGTGGCAGGTGGTTGAAAAAACTCTTGAGCAGTATCAGTAATTTGTCCTCTCTTTTCTGTTAGTCTCTCTTGATCTTGCTTACATAGGTATGATTGCATGAAAGAGTTTGAAGGATTTTCTCTCTCACCTGTTTTAAAACTGAAAGTGTAATTAGTGGTTTGGAATTTTGAATTGTTGTTTGGTTTTTCAGCCTAGGAGTTGTACTCATTCTTTCATTTCTAGATACTGTACCAGAAATAGAATATTTTCTGTAGAAGAATCTAAGTATTTAGTGAATTAACTAATATTGCCCTCTTAAAAAAAAAAACAAAAAAACTCTCTATTTTGCATCAAGGATTGTAGATTTTTTATAATTAAAATCTAGAAAATGGAAATATCAAGTGGACAGCATTTATGTAGGATAAATTCTTAACGTTCATTATTTTTCCTCATTTCTTATCCCATTTTTGTCCTTACAATGCAATATCATATACAAATGTCATTTTATTTGTATTTTTTAATGGTGGTTACTTTTGAGAGATTTATCTTAGTTTAACTTAATTTGCTTTGACGAATTTTCATCAGTCTTTGATAGCACATCCATCTCATTTTATTTATTAATATTCTGTGAAGTGCTAGTGTGGAGAAATTGCAAATATGCCTTTAACACCTTCATAATTAAGCTTTTGAAATGAACTTTTTAAAAAACAAAGCTTGGATAACAAAGCAACAAAGTGGCTTAGTGCTAAAGACAGGATTACTTTGAGTTTGCAAAGCACTCTAAGCCACTGCGTCTGTCACAAGGCATGACAAGAGCCTGTAACAAGTTACTCTGACAACCACATACTCCATAGCGAGAGTGTGCGGAGCTCATTGGCGGGTTTGTGTTCAGCCTCGCTGACAAAATGATGCTTAACCTCTTATACAGTTGGTCTTTGTGCTTTCTGAATGAGTGACTGTTGCCTCAACAGTGACCTTATAACTGTGATTTGTTTTGAATTTATGAACTTAAATTTGTAATCTTAACGTATATAAGAAGTATTTCTGGATATATTAAATGGAACTGAATTTTATATGTGATGTATAATTATGTTGGACATTCTTTTGAGGTCTTTCTTCTTTTTAAAGTTTGTTTAATACTTTATAATATGACTCAAAAATCAATCAGTAATGCTATATGTATTTCCTGAAAAGCAATAGATGACATCATTGCCTTAAAAAGGCCCCAAATATATTTATAAAATAGACGTGTTACAGTTTTGTTCTGCTGTTTCATTTAAACATCTTTTTCATGAATTGCAATCTAGTTTTTAGTCACCCTCCAAAGTATTTCAGTAACTGTTTATTAATTTCCTAGAAATTATTTTTCTTAATAAGGACTTCTGTGTTTTAATTGGGGGAAAGAACAAAAAGAGTCTATTGTACTTATTCGCGATTCTCTTTTTCTTCACTAGATTCTGGCATATACAGAAGGGCTACATGGGAAATGGCTCTTCTCAGAGATACGATCGATCTTTTCGCGTCGTTATCTTTTGCAAAATACAGCCCTGGAGATCTTTATGGCAAACAGAGGTAAGATGATGTTGCAGATGAGTATTGTTAAAGAGCTAACCTACATCTCCTTAAGATTTCATTTTGGACATCCCATATTGTTTCCATTCTGTATTGTTTCCATTTGGATAGAATTGTGTAGCCTACTCTCTGCATCACTGACCTCTTTTTTGAACCACGTGCATCTTCTTAATTTATACCCCTTTGGTTGTTCTTAGAATCATCTGCAGTATCTTATTTTTCTGGCCAAATCACATATTATTGCAGGACTTTATAAATATGGGGGATGAGGACCCTTTTAATCAGTTGTGGAGTTTTGATATCCTCAGCAGTGCTCTGATGCTTTAACTCCTTCTGGAAGGTGGCTGCATTTCAAGAGGGGAGAGGGTAATCAAATAATTCATACATTTATTTAATTTTTTTGTCTAATCTATTGCCATTTATAAAGGACCGTCAGAAGATGGTACTAAACTGTCCTGGTTGCTTTGCATTACCTCATTCTTGAGAGAACCAAAATTCAATTTGTGGGTTTAGAATTGAACTTGGTGAAATTCATTAAGATTAGAAGGAAGGACAAGGTGAACTTGAAGGGAAAGCATTGTGGGGTATGAGTGGAGGGTCACAGCGAGAATATGCAAAATCTTATGATTTATTGTACATGCTCATTTTATTTAAGTAGATTTTTAAGTTTTCATATTTTCTCTTTCTATAATCTGTAAATTTTCATTTAAAAATCTGCACATAATGTATATTCCATGCATAGTTTCTTTTCTTTTTTTTTTTTTATCTTTTCTTAATGAAATCATATGTCTTTAGGGAATACAGATTTCTTTAAGAAAAGATGTTTTTTCCTTCCATGATTGGTCTTCTACACACTTACCACTTTTTCTAATGTAAGCATTATTCTTTCAGGCAAATAATCAAGTGAATGTTTTACACTTTAGTTCAGTCTACATTCTTGTTGTCCCAAAGGGATTTTCACCTCACAGTATTTATTGCTTCCTCATCTTATTTATTTTCCAGCATCTTTGCTTTGTATCTTTGAGTGTTTTACTGTTGCCTTTTCCTTATGACCTTGGTCACCTGCCATAATCTGAGTTTTTCTTTTTTTTTCCCTCCTGTAGTCAATGTAATAGTGGATCTGTAAGAAAGGCTTATGAAAAAGTTATGTTGGATATGTATATGATAGTTCTAAATATATTTTCGGTGTTTAGTATATGATCATATACTTATTTACCTAAAAAATATTGTAATGTCAGTGTTTAAAAATTACACTGACATTGATAAAAATTTTTGGCCCATAGTATTTTTTCAGGTTAGGTAAAAAAGAAGGATCATCTTCTTAGATGAATATTTATAGATAATTTATGGTTCTGGTATAAAAGTTAATTAAAATTTCAAAACTGACCAAATTATTATCTTCTAAATTCTCTGCCATGATTTTCTGACTTTGTTATTGTGATATTTTTAAGGATAAAATGTTGTGCATCAGTGTCATAAATTAACATTTATATACTGAGTGTATTTATATACTGAGTGTATATATGATGTACAATTAATATACATCGTTAATTGTTCTCAAAGTATGTTCTCAAAGTATGTAATTATTCAAATAGAAATGATTAAAAGACATTTGATTGTTAACCATGGAGGAAAAAGTTTTCTTCAGGTCACACATTGTCCTGGATTATGTGAACATACAAGTTGTAAGCATATAAGCACTGTATTACATGTTTATTAATATTTACATGACCTCCAAGAGAATACAAGAATTTGCATAAATTACTAGAGAATATTTTTTTAAGCTGTTGATGATTAGAAGTAAATAGAACTGACAATTTAGTAGCTGTATGTTAAGTATATTAGATTATTAAGTAGATTTATAATCTTAAATTTTTTATAGAAATTTATAGCTATATTTTTAACTTGCCAAAATTCAAGACTGTAAATTCAGAATCATAGCTAGATAAAATCTCAACTTCATGTCACATTAATGCAACAGTAGTTGTTAGTCCTGACAGTATTTAGAGAAGGAATGCTCTATGAGTAAAATAAATAACATCTCTGGCATATTAATGCTTAAACTTAATATATAAACTTCTATTGAGTAGATACCTGAACTAAGAGTAAGCATTTTACTGAACCAAGAAATCAGTTTTTCAGAAAGGAACTCATATTTATCTCTGACTCTTAAAAATTATTTTTCCTAGTTGCTATAATGTTCAACTTCCCAGACCCCGCAACAGTAAAGAAAGTGGTTAACTATCTACCTCGTGTTGGCATTGGAACCAGTTTTGGATTGCCTCAAACCAGGTACTGTTTTATATGAAAAAAAATATGGAAAATAATCTGTAATAATATTTTTCTAATTTGTTTTGAAATGCATGACCTTCTATTTTATGCTCCATTGTAAGTGGTAATTGTTAGTGTATCATTTTGAGTCAACTGAACTTCTGTCTGAAGAAGCTCAAAAAAGAGGAACAAATGTAAATGAAACTAATCTGAAAAAAGAAAGCAATCAAATCAGTGAAAAGGAAAACAAAAACAATAAAGAAAAATCAATGCAATGAAAAACTGTTTCTCTGAAGAGTAATAAGAGTAATAAATAAGGCTTATGAGAAAAGACACAAATTGCCAGTATCAGAATGAGAGAAGGAATATCACTACAGATCCTATAGATATTCAAAAGATAAGGAAATGTTATGAACAAATTGAGACAAATTAGATGAATGGGCAGGTTCCATGAAAGATACAAACTGTAAAATCTCACTAATGACTCTACAGAGGAAATTGAATTTGTAGGTTAAAACAGAGCTTCAAATTCAACAGAGAAAATACCTAGCTCACATGGTTTCACTAGCAAATTCTATCCAATGTTTAATGAAGTGACACAATTTCTCGGAATACTCTTACAGAAAATAGAAAAGAACGATAAGTTTCCCAAGTGATCCTGTGAGGCCAGCATTACCTGAATTCCAAATCCACAAAAAGGCTTTTCCAGAAAGGAAATTAAATACCATCTTGATTGAAAAGGAAGAAGTGAAACTGTCTTTATTAGTATATATACTTAATGTGAAATAACTGAGGAAACTGCAAAAATTTTCAAAAAGGAAAACAGCTATTAGATTTCATAAACGAATTTACCTATTTGGCAGCATACATAATTTTGTTCTTATATTCTAGCAATGGACAATTGCAAACTGAAATTAAAGTACAGTTTAAATAATATAAAAAAATTAAATAACTATGGGTATCTTTGCAAATATATTAAGAATTGTTCACTGAAAACTACAAACACAGTTTATAGGAAAATGAAAGAAACCCTAAAAATGGAAAATTGTACTATACCATGTTCATGAATTGGAAGACTCAGTATAAGTAAGATGTTAGTTTTTTCCAAACAGATCTGTAGGTTCAAAGCAAGCCTAACCAAAATTCTAGAAGACTGTTTTGGAGAGATTGACAAGCTGATTCTAAAACTTAAGTAGAACTGCAAATATCTAGAATTGCTAAGACAATTTTGAAATAGAAAAAGTTGGAGGACTTTTATCTGATTTCAAGACTTAATATAAAATTACATTCACTAGTAGAGTTTGGTATTTTTGTAAAATTGACTTATAGAGCAATGGAATATAATAGTGGAATGGAATGGGCCAAAATAGACCCATCTATAAATGAGCAATTTGATTTTCAACAAAGGTATCAAGATATGTTGAAGGGAAAAGATAGTTTTTTCAACAACAACAACAACAAAAAGAACCCCACTTCACCCTTTATCTCAAAATGTAACATATTAACTAAAAATGTAACATAAGTTAACTCAATAACTCAAGTATAACATACCCTAAACACAAGTGCTAAAGTATAACTTCCTAAAGAAAACATAGAAGAGAAATCTTTGTGAACTTGTGTTACACAGAGACTTCCCAAAGAAGATTTTAGGAAATCACTTATTGACCTTTCAAATTAAAAACACTTCATTTTAAAAGATGCTCAAGAAAATGAAAGGGTATGTCATAGACGGTTTTGAAATATTGGTACAACTTATATGTGATAAAGGATTTATATAAAGGACATATAAGAAACTCTTCCATTGAATTATAAGACAAGCAATCCCTTCGCAAAAAAAATAGAAGATTTGAGCAGATATGTCAGCAAAGACCAGATATAAATATCAAGCACATATAAAGATACCAGACATCATTAGTCATTAAGGAAATGATGATATTTTAAAACTGCGGTGAGATCACATGGCACACCTATTAGAATTTTTTGTTAAAAAATGATAATAATGAGCTAATAAGGATGCAGAGTAACTGGAACTTCACATATTGATGGGAAAATAAGCAGTTTTGCAATTTCATATTAAATTAACCGTACACTTACCATACCTTCTGGTTCAGTTCAATTCAGTTGCTCAGTTGTGTTAGGCTCTTTGCGACCACAAGGACTACGGCATGCCAGGCCTCCCTGACCATCACCAGTTCCTCGAGTTGACTCAAGCTCCTATCAATTGAGTTGGTGATGCCAACCAACCATCTCAGCCTCTGTCGTCCCCATCTCCTTGCGCCTTAAATCTTTCCCAGCATCAGGGTCTTTTCAAATGAGTCAGCTCTTCCCATCAGGTGACCAAAGGATTAGAGTTTCAGCTTTAACGTCAGTCCTTCCAATGAACACTCAGGACAGATCTCCTCTAGAATGTACTGGTTGGATCTCCTTGCAGTCCAAGGGACTTTCAAGACACTTCTCCAACACCACAGTTCAAAAGCATCAGTTCTTTGGCACCCAGCTTTCTTTATAGTCCAACTCTCATATCCATACATGACTGCTGGAAAAACCATAACCTTCAGTAGATGGATCTTTGTTGACAAAGTAATGTCTCTGCTTTTTAATATGCTATCTAGGTTGGTCATAACTTTCCTTCCAAGGAGTAAGTGTCTTTTAATTTCATGGCTGTATTCATCATCTGCAGTCATTTTGGAGCCCAGAAAAATAAAGTCAGCCACTGTTTCCACTGTTTCCCCATCCGTTTGCCATGAAGTGATGGGACCAGGTGGCATGATCTTAGTTTTCTGAGTACTGAGCTTTAAGCCAATGTATTCACTCTCCTCTTTCACTCTCACTTTCCCTTTCATCAAGAGGCTCTTCAGTTCTTCTTCACTTTCTTCCATAAGGGTGATGTCATCTGCATATCTGAGGTTATTAATATTTTCTCCCAGCAATCTTGAGTCCAGCTTGTGCTTCCTCCAACCCAGCATTTCTCATGATATACTCTGCATATAAATTAAATAAGTAGGGTGACAGTATACACCCTTGACGTACTCCTTTTCCCATTTGGAATTAGTCTGTTGTTCCATGTCCAGTTCTAACTGTTGCTTCATGACCTGCATACATATTTATCAAGAGGCAGGTCAGGTGGTCTGGTATTCACATCTCTTTTAGAATTTTCCACAGTTTGTTGTGATCCACACAGTCAAAGGCTTTCGCATGGTCAATAAAGCAGATATAGATGTTTTTCTGAAACTCTTGTTTTTTCGATGATCCAGTGGATGTTCACAATTAGATCTCTAGCTCCTCTGCTTTTTCCAAAACCAGCTTGAACATCTGGAAGTTCACGGTTCATGTATTGTTGAAGCCTGGCTTGGAAAATTTTGAGCATTACTTTACTAGCATGTGAGATGAGTGCAATTGTGTGGTAGTTTGAGCCTTCTTTGGCATTGCCTTTCTTTGTCATAGGAATGAAAACTGACCTTTTCCAGTCCTGTGGCCACTGCTGAGTTTTCCAAATTTGCTGGCGTATTGAGTGCAATACTTTCATAGTATCATCCTTCAGGGTTAGATGCAATAGCTAATTAGATGAAATTAGATGAAATAGCTTAACTGGATTTGCATCATCCCCACTAGCTTTGTTTTTAGTGATGCTTTCTAAGTCCACTTGACTTCACCTTCCAGGATATCTGATTCTAGGTGAGTGATAACACCATCATGATTATCTGGGTCGTGAAGATCTCTTTTGATAGTTCTTCTGTGTATTCTTGCCACCTCTTCTTAATATCTTCTGCTTCTATTAAGTCCATAACATTTCAGTCCTTTTTTGTGCCCATCTTTGCATGAAATGTTCCCTTGATATCTCCAATTTTCTTGAAGTGATCTCTAGTCTTTCCCATTCTGTTATTTTCCTCTGTTTCTTTGCATTGATCACTGAGGAAAGCTCTCTTTATCTCTCCTTGCTATTCTTTCGAACTCTTCATTCAAATGGGTGTATCCTTCTTTTTCTCCTTTGCTTTTCACATCTCTTCTTTTCACAGCTATTTGTAAGGCCTCCTCAGACAGCCATTTTGCTTTTCGCATTTTTTTTGTCTTGGGGATGGTCTTAATACCTGTCTCCTGTACAATGTCATGAACCTCTGTCCATAGTTCATCAGGCACTGTGTCTATCTGATTTAGTACCTTAAATCTATTTTTCACTTCTAATGTATAATTGTAAGATATTTGATTTCGGTCATACCTGAATAGTCTAGTGGTTTTCCCTACTTTCTTCAGTTTGAGTCTGAATTTCACAATCAGGAGTTCATGATCTGAGCCGCAGTCAGCTCCTGATCTTATTTTTGCTGACTGGATAGAGCTTCTCCACCTTTGGCTGCAAAGAATATAATCAGTCTGATTTCATTGTTGACCATCTGGTGATGTCCATGTGTAGAGTCTTCTTTTGTGTTGTTGGAAGAAGGTGTTTGCTATGACCAGTGCATTCTCTTGGCAAAACTCTATTAGCCTTTGTCCTGCTTCATTCTGCACTCCATGTCCAAATTTGCCTGTTACTCCAGGTTTTTCTTGACTTCCTACTTTTGCATTCCAGTCCCCTAGATTGAAAAGGACATCTTTTTTGGGTGTTAGTTCTGGAAGGTTTTGTAGGTCTTCATAGAACCATTCAACTTCAGCTTCTTCAGCCTTACTGGTCGGGGCATTGACTTTAATTACCATGATATTGAATGATTTGCCTTGGAAATGAACAGAAATCATTCTGTCATTTTTGAGATTGCATCCAAGTACTTCGTTTCAGACTCTTGTTGACTATGATGGCTACTCTGTTTCTTCTAAGGGATTCCTGCCCACAGGAGTAGATATAATGGTCATCTGAGTTAAATTCACCCATTCTAGTCCATTTTAGTTCGCTGATTCCAAGAATGTCGATGTTCACTCTTTCCGTCTCCTGTTTGACCACTTCCAATTTGCCTTGATTCATGGACCTAACATTCCAGGTTCCTATGCAATATCACTCTTTACAGCATCAGACCTTGCTTCTATCACCAGTCACATCCACAACTGGGTGTTGTTTTTGCTTTGGCTCTGTCTCTTCATTCTTTCTGGAGTTATTTCTCCACGGATCTCCAGTAGCATATTGGGAACCTGCTGACCTGGGGAGTTCATCTTTCAGTGTCCTACCTTTTTGCCTTTTCATACTGTTCATGGGATTGTCAAGGTAAGTATACTGAAGTGGTTTGCCATTCCCTCCTTCAATGGACCACATTGTATCAGAACTCTCCACCATGACCCATCTGTCTTGTGTGGCCCTATTTGGCATGGCTTATAGTTTCATTGAGTTCGACAAGGCTTTGGTCCTCGTGATTAGATTGGCTACTTTTCTGTGGTTGTGGTTTTCAGTCTGTCTGCCCTAAGATAAGAGCCTTATGGATGCTTCCTGATGGGACAGACTGACTGAAGAGGAAACTGGGTCTTGTTCTGATGTGTGGGGCCATGCTCAATAAATCTTTAATCCTATTTTCTGTTGATGGGTGGAGTTGTGTTCCCTCCCTGCTATTGACCTGGGACCAAACTATGATGGAGGTAATGAAGATAACCTGGACCTCCTTCAAAAGATCCTATTGCATGAACTACCTCCTGGTAGTATTACTCAAAGGCATTTTCCCTAGAGAAATGAAAATATATGTATTCCTGAAGCAACCTATTCACAAATGTTGATACAGCTATGAGCAAAACCTTGAGACTAGCCGACATGGCCGCCTACTAGTGAATGCATGGATCGTGGTATTTTTATCCATACAACAGGATATACTGCTCAGCAATAAAGAGGATGGTATCAAAAGAAACAACCCAGTCAAAAAATTGTTAGAAGACACAAATAGACATTTCTCCAGAGAGGACACAGAGGTGGCCAAGAGGTAGATGAAAAGATGTTCATCATTGCACTTATTAGAGAAGCGGAAGTCAGAGCCACAGTGGGGCTCACGTCACCCTGGTCAGAGTGGCCATCGTCAAGAAGTCTGCAAGGGGTGAATGCCAGAGTGGCTGTGGAGAGCAGGGAACCCTCCTGTACTGTTGGTGGGAATGTAAACTGGCACAGCTTCTATGGAGAACAGTGTGGGGGCTCCTCAAAAACCTAAATATAGAGCCATCGTATGACCCTGCAGTCCTACTCCTGTATACGAAAGGATACCTGCACCCCAGTGCTCATTGCACCACTGTTCATGGGAGCAACCTCAATATCCATTGGCAGAGAAGTAGATAAAGAAGATGCGGCGCATATGTACAATGGAGTATTACTCTGCCATTAAAAAGAAAGAAATAATGTGATTTTCAGCAACATGGATGGACCTAGAGAGTGTCATACTGAGTAAGTCAGACAGGAAGGAGAAGTTTATTGTACGACATCCCCTATAAAGTGAAAGTGAAAGTTGCTCAGTCTTGTCTGACTCTTTGCAACCCCATGGACTTTATAGTCCATGGAATTCTCTAGGCCAGAATATTGGAGTGGGTAGTAACTCCCTTCTCCAGGGGATCTTCCCAATCCACGGATCAAACTCAGGTCTCTCACACTGCAGGCAGATTCTTTACCAGCTGATCCACCAAGGAAGCCCAAGAATACTGAAGTGGGTAGTCTATCCCTTCTCCAGCGGATCTTCCCGACCCAGGAATCGAACCAGGGTCTCCTGCATTGCAGTTGGATTCTTTGCCAACTGAGCTATCAGGGAAACCTGACATCCCCTATATCTGGAATCTAAAATGAAATGATATATAAAAAAAAAAAGAAAAGAGATGATATAAATGAACCTACTTACAAAACCGAAAGATATTCACAGACTTAGAGAATGAATTTACGGTTGCCAAGGGGAAGGATCGGGGATCGGAATAGTTACCGAGTCTGGGGTGGACATGTGCACACTGCCGTGTTTAAAGTGGATAGCCGACAGAGCCCTCCTGTAGAGCGCATGGGACTGCTCAGGGTCACTTGGCAGCCTGGATGGGAGGGCAGCCTGGGCGAGCGTGGGTACGTTTACATGTATGTCTGCGTCCTTTTGCTGTCCACCTGAAACTGTCATAGAATTGTTAATTAGCCATACCCCAATGCAAAATAAAGAAGTATACGATAAAAAGTGTGGTGTTTGGTGAAAGAAGCCAACTGTTTGTATACTGTGATTGTATACCGTATGTAGAATCTGTGTACTGTGTGTTTCCGTTTGTTATGACCTTTTGGAGAAAATAAAACTACTTGGACAAAAATCGGATCAGTGATTTCAAGAGACTGGAATTGAAAAGGGACTGTTAGTTACAAAAGAGTGTGACGGAACCTTTTGATAACATGGAAATATTTCCTGTCTTGACTGTTGTGGTGTTCCCTGACTGTATTTGTTTGGCAGAATTCATTGCGTTGTACCCCTAAAAAGGATGAATTTTACACAGTGTAAAGAAATTGGTAAACCTGAGTTTTATAAGCAAATAGGTAAATAATGTGAAATCAGTATACAGCATCCGAAACCCTAGAACCATGCTGGTAAGAATGCAAGTTAGTATAGTCACTGTGGAAAATTTGGCAGTTTTCTCATTAAGTTAAATATATACTTATGTCCTTTCAGTTCCGCTCCTAGGTGATTACAGAGAGTAATGAAAATATATGTACACACATTCACTTGTAAGCAAATATTAATAGCAGTGTTATCCATATAGTCCCATATTGACACATTTCTAGTCCATCAGCTGTAAATGGATCAGTAGATTGTGGTGCATCCATACAGTGGAATGCTTTACAGAAGTTATTAACAAAACAGCAACACAGACTCAAAAACATGAAAAGCAAACTTACGGTTACCAAAACAGAAAGGTGAAAGGGGGATAAATTTGGAGCATGAGAGTAACAGATTCACACTGCTGTGTGTAAAATAACACAGATTTATTGTGTATCACAGGTAACTATGTTCAATATCTTATACTAACATATAATGGAAAATAATATGAAAAATATTTACATATGTATAACTGAATCACTTTGCTGTATACCTGAAACTAGCCCAATATTGTAAATCAACTACACTTCAGTTTAAAAAAAAGTATCAGCAATTATCTTTACGTTATAGAATTTAAGGTTTTGATTTATCTACTTCCAAAATCTTTATTTTTTCAATTCATAAAAATGTAGATGCACTACTTTCATTATCTAATTAAAAGATATAAAAAAATTTAAAAAGAAACAAAAAGGAATTGACCAGTGATACATGCAGCACCATGGGTGAATCTCAGAAGCATTGTGGTGCGTAAACGAAGTTAAGCACTGTGTGCTGTGTACATCATAGCCATCATGGGATATGATTCTACTTACATGAAATGATTGAAAAATTACGTGAAATTGTATGATTCTATCTATATGAAATTATTGTAAAAACAAAACCATATAGTGACAGAAAGCAGATAATTGGTTACCAGGAGCCAGGAACTAGGAAAAAGGACTTAGATTTTTGGAGTGTTTCTATGATGGTGGTTACAGAAACAGGTATATTAAGAAGTTATTAAACCGTGCACTTAAGTTTGGTAGATGTTATTATATTATGTTTTATCCCAGCAAACAACAGTGAAAAACAGGCTCTGCATATTTAAAATACCTAAGTTACAGAAGTGCTTACTTCATACCCTTTTTCAAATGTACCATTACTTAACATGTATAATAAATCAAACTTTTTATCATTTTGATTAAAATGATTAGACTTTGCTTTATTATGTCATATTTGTTTTAATTTTTTCTGTTCATGTCGATATCAAACCCATATGTTAAGGATTTTGCATACAATATATTTAATTAAAAGTTTTATCTTTAACCTCTGGTATATCAGAGTTCAAATATTAATTTTGTATATACATGTGGACTTAATAACTAGCATTTATATTGTTCAAAGTAACTTAATAAATATTTGACAGGAATGTTGAAATGCCAAGCATCTCTCACAGTACAGGGAACTGGAGCAGTGTCAGGTGATATCTCTCTTTCCTGTGTGCCAGCCTGTTGTCTGTATTTAAAAAGCAGGATCAGTACCTGTTTTATTTCTTAGTCATTGTTAACTCACATCAATTCAGTTAGCTAATTTAGCAACTAGAAAGAGACTTAACACTGGGATTTTTATATTGATTGAAATGCATTAGCATTAGAAACTTGGAGTTTACTTTTAAAAAAATCTAATTTTGTATTGATTTGGGCTATTTTTGATTAGTGTTTATTCAGGTTCTTTAGTTAGTATCTTCTTATAAATGCAACTGAAATAGAATCTACAGGTAATAGCCCAAATAGTAGGAGCTGTAGTCATCCTGGGCTGGAGGACTTTATAAGCTGATACGCTCTCATGCCCCATGGCAGTAAGACTCTGGTTTGCGCCAAGCCTGCCTCCCCATAGGCTGCTTTTCAGTGAGTTCATGACTTTGAGCAGTTGATCCTAGATAGAATGAGGTAGAAGCCCCAGTGCCTTCTTATGACCTGCCCTTGATAGCAGAAAGCCATCATTTGTGCTACATCTTATTTGTTTCAGAAGAGTTATTAAATACAGCCCAGACTCCTTGGCAGGAGAATCAAGTTCCATCTCTTAAAGAGAAAATAACAAAGAGTTTGTGGACATGTAAGAGGTTAGATCTTTTCAAAGCTGATTCTTTGAAAAGCTCCATAAAATTGACATACTTTGCCTAACTATGAACAAAAGAGGTAACATGAATTACCAGAGTCAGAAATGAAAGAAGGGACTGCACTGCTGACCGTGTATTAATGAAAAACATGAGCAGGAAATAGCAGCTTACAAATGAAGACAGTTGAGATGGGGTGGATGAGTTCCTGGACAGTTAAAACTGTCAAAACTTACTCAAGAGGAAACTAAAACTCTGAATAGACCTGTGACAGATCCATTGGATTAGAATTCAAAAATCTTACCAAAGAGTCAAGGCCCAGATGGGTTAACTGATGAATCTTACTAAATAGATAAGTTAGAAAAATACCAACCCTTTACAAACTCATTCAGAAGATAAACGAAGGAACACTTACCAACTCATTCTGTGAGGCTGTCTTTTCCCTGACCTCAATGCCAGGCAAAGATGCCACAAGAAAAAACTATAGACTAGTCCCCCTAATGAGTATATACAAAAATCGTTTACAAAATATTGTCAAACCAAATCCAGCAGTGTACAAAAAGGATTATAAAGTGGCCATATGGGTTTTATCACAGGAACTCAAATTGGTTTAAATCTGAAAATCAGTATTATGCACATAGTTAACAGAATACAAGATGAACAGGTAAGTAGCAGTCAACAAAAAGCCCCACACTTTTCCCATGCTACTCTGTACTTAAGGTTTAAAGACTGAATGCTTTGCCCCTAAGGTCAGGAAAGCTAGACTGTCTTCCATTCTCACCATTTCTATTAACATTATATTGGGGATTTCAGCCTGTGTGATAAGAAAGGAAGAGATGGAGGGAAAAAGCAAAGTCATCCAGATTACAAATGTCTTTTTCCTAGATGACAAAGACATGTACAGTTTTTACAATTAAAAGGGTGAAACAAATGGCTGTTAGAAATTAAAGACAGCATCAGTAAATGGAAATGTTCCATAGTCATGAATCAGAAGGTTCAGTATAAAGATGTCAGTTCTCCCCAGATCTATAAATTTAATACAATCCCTATAAAAATTTAGTACACTTTTTGGGAGAAATTTAGCTGAAATACAATGAATCTAGATTTGCCAGAACAATTTTGAAAAAGAACAAAATTAGAAAACTTAAACTATCTGATTCCAAAACTTAACATAAAGCCACAAAAATCAAAATGTGTGCTATTTATCCAATGATGGGCATATAAGTTAATGAATCTACATTGAGAGTCAAGAAATAAAATAAACCCTTGCATATATGGTCAGTTGCTGCTTAACAAAGTTGCAGCACAATTCAATGAAGAAAGGGTCAACTTTAAATAAATACTACTGTAATGATTGGAAAGTCACTTGCAAGAAAATGAACGTCAACATTTACCACATACTGTGCATAAGAATTATAAAATGGATTTAATCAAAATTTAAAATGTTTGTGCTTTAAATATATCACTTTAGTATATGAAAAGATAAGCCACAGATTGAGAACATTTTTGTACTTCATACATCTCGTAAAGCAACTGTATCCAGAATGTATAGAGACCTTTTGCAACTTGATATAGGATGAGAGAAGCCACCCAGTTAAGGAGGAAAAGATCTGAATAGTAATTTCCTCAAAGAAAATAAATGGCTAAGTAGCACATTATGTCCATGTATGGACAACCAACCCATGTCCATGGAGTTGGTGATGCCATCCAAGCAACAGTGTACATTAAAATTTTAAGATACCAGTTTACACTCACTTGAATGGCTGTAATCAAAATTGTATACAATAGTAAGTTTTGGCAGAGATATGGAGAAATTCAAACATCATGCATTGTTTGTTGGAATGTATAATGGAAAACCATTTGGCAGTTTCTCGGAAAGTTAAAGTCAGCGTGTAGCCCAGCAGTTTTACTCCTAGTAACCTACCGAAAAGAAATACCAACCATATGTTTATCAAAGACATGTACATGAATGTTCCTAGTAGCATTTTTCATAATAGCTAAAAAGTGAAATAATTTAAATGTCCGTCAGTTAGTGAATGAATTTTTAAAATGTGGTGTATCCTGTATTCATACAATGGAATACTACTTAGCAATCAAAAGAAATGAACTTCTTCTACATGCTTGCCACAGTGATGAATCTGAAGAACATTATGGTTAGTGAAAGAAGCCTAATGCAAAAGATTACCTGATGTCTGAGTCTATTTATCTGAAATGGTCAGAAAAGGCCAGTTCATACAGATGGAAGCAGATTGATAGTTGCCTAGAGCTAGGGGTAGAATTAGGCGTTAGTTCCAAATAGGCACAAGGCAAGTTTTTGTGGTGATTAAAATGTTCCAAATGCATTGTGGTGATAATTGCACAACTCTAGAAATTTACTTTAAAAGCTCTTTGAACAGTACACTTACATGCATAAATTTTATGGTATGTAAATAACACCTTTGTAAATTAAGCTTGAAAAAAACCAGGAAGTGGTAGGAAGACCTATGACAGCATACTTCTCTGAGATTCTGGGCTCCAAATGTAGTATTTAATCCTGCCACCTTTTTCCCACTACTACTTAGTATTGGCCAGTTGTGTCCTTTTTTATTTGTATTACATTCAGAAAATAAAAAACTTGGTATATTGTTTAGTTTAGTTCAGTTGCTCAGTCGTGTCTGACTCTGCAACTCCATGAACTGCAGCACGCCAGGCCTCCCTGTCCATCACCAAATCTCGGAGTCCACCCAAACCCATGTCCATGGAGTTGGTGATGCCATCCAACCAGCTCATCCTCTGTTGTCCCCTTCTCCTCCTGCCCTCAATCTTTCCCTGCATCAGGGTCTTCTCAAATGAGTCAGCTCTTTGCATCAGGTGGGCAAAGTATTGGAGCTTCAGCTTCAACATCAGTCTTTCCAATGAACACCCAGGACTGATCTCCTTTAGGATGGACTGGTTGGATCTCCTTGCAGTCCAAAGGACTCTCGAGTCTTCTCCAACACCACAGTTCAAAAGCATCCATTCTTTGGCACTTAGCTTTCTTTATAGTTCAAATCTCATATCCATACATGACCACTGGAAAAACGATACCCTTGATTAGATGGACCTTTGTTGACAAAGTAATATCTTGGCTTTTTAATATGCTGTCTAGGTTGGTCATAGCTTTCCTTCCAAGGAGTAAGCATCTTTTAATTTCGTTGCTGCAATCACCATCTGCAGTGATTTTGGAGCCCAGAAAAATAAAGTCTGATACTGTTTCCACTGTTTCCCCATCTATTTGCCATGAAGTGATGGGGCTAGATGCCATGATCTTTAGTTTTCTGAATGTTTAGCTTTAAGACAACTTTTTCACTCTCCTCTTTCACTTTCATCAAGAGGCTCTTTAGTTCTTCTTCACTTTTTGCCATAAAGGTGGTGTCATCTGCATATGTATATTGTTAAGGTGTATAAAAAAATAGTTTTCCCTTACCTTTACCCCAACCCATGAAATGACACCTGAAGAGTGGATTCACTTTCCTCTGTTACAATAGGTATGAAAAACATGATGTTTAGATTAATAATGTACAAATATGTTATCTTTAAGAGATGAGTATAAAAACTGATAAAAATGTAAATACAGTTTTATATGTATTTCTCAGTAACTATAATAGCTCTTATACCATTAAAGCAATGAATTATTAATCATACTTTTATTAATCAATTTATAGAGCTCGATATTATAGTGGTTTTGTAATGACAGCCTTCCTTAATGAATAGAACATGGATAATAGACCTGTGGCTCATGCAAATCATTTGTTTAAGCATTAATTGTAGATTGAAACACCTCTAGCATTCATTTGTGTAAATATGCCAATTTCAATGAGCCCAGAAGTCATGACTTATTATTGATATAAACTAATCTTAAGTTTAAATTGATTCCACATCAAATTCTTTTTCTTGCAGGCGTATCTCATTAGCTAGTCCACGTCAACTTTTTAAAGCTTCTAATATGACCCAGCGATGGCAACACAGGGAGATTTCAAACTTTGAGTACTTGATGTTTCTAAACACAATAGCAGGTAATTTAAGCCCATATGTTGATTTATTTCAAATGATGAGTTATTAATTGTGCTGTTAGATTATTTTGCGTATTCATATTAATAGAGTCATTCTATGTAAAGCTGAAAGCATAAGCAACATATAAAGATGAGAAAAAATGAAATATAGCTAAAGAGCAATTACTAGTATATTGTGTGTGTACAAGTATTCATAAAGATATGATGAAAATGAAAACTAAAATGATTGTGTGGAAACATTCATTATGAAAGATTTTCTCTCAATTTGAGGAATTAGCAGTCAATTCACAGGAAGTTTTTGAAAGTTTCTGAACAAATGAGTGATATCAGAGCTGTATGAAAAGTTGGAAGCAATATGAAGGATAAAGAGGGATTCAGAGAGTGTAGGTAGAGAACAAAAGTTAGGAAGCAGTTACATGTAAAAAGTAATGAGGGCCTGCATTAGAGAGGTGACAGTAGGAATTAAAACAAAGGGTTAGATAAGACAAGAATTTACAAAGTACAAACCCTCTGCCGTCCAGCGGACTGAATGCTGGGAGTAAATGAGAAGAAAGTGTCAGAAAAGACTCTCAGTTTCTGTTGTAAATCATGGTGGAAACCATGGTGCTATTAAAGGAAAAAGAAGGAAAAAATTTGATCTAGAGAAGGATGATGATTTTACTGTGCTAGCAAGGCATACAGTATATCAAGAAGAGATGCTGAAGTATTGAGGGCATTTAGAACTTAGAGCGAGGACATGGTGTTTCATCTGCATAGAGAGATGCATAGAGACTAATCACCAAGAGATAGAGATGAGATTACCAAGCCAGATGATGCAGAAAGCAGTGAGATAAGGTCAGGGGACTGATCTTGAGCAGGACAAAAAGAGGAAAGTTGTTAAAGAAGAGAAGAGGGTCAGTGATCCCAGAAATTGTAGACTTAGCAGGAGAACTAAGTTGAAACAGATGACTCGAGACACAATGGGAAAGGGAGAGGGGAAAGTGTTGGCCTCTCTATCAAATGTGATTGGAAGGTGTGGGAGAATTCACAATGAATACAGGTCATGCCTTAGGCTTTAGCATCTCATATCTTACAAGTTACTTCATAGGAGTTCAATTTCAAAATAAGGAAGAAAAATTTGAATGTAAGGACTGAATGGTTGGAGATTAAAGAGAACGTTAGATGTAGATTGGACTTTCTTGGTGCCTCAGATGGTGAAGAATTTGCCTGCAATTTAGGAACCCGGGTTCAAGCCCTGAGTTGGGAAGATCCCCTGTAGAAGGGATAGGCTATCCTCTCCAGTATTCTTGGGCTTTCCTGGTTGCTCAGACGGTAAAGAATCTGCCTGCAGTGCGAGAGACCTGGGTTCGATCCCTGGGCTTGGAAGATCCCCTGGAGGAGGACATGGCAACTCATTCCAGTACTTGCCTGGAGAATCCCTGGGAAACAGAGGAGCCTCGTGGGTTACAGTCCATAGGATTGCAAAGAGTTTGACACGACTGAGCGACTAAGCACAGGCATTCAGTAGTTATATATTGAATTTAACTTAAATAACAAGAGTCTGTCGACAGTGAGCAGGTGTGTACTCTTTTATTGTAGGTACAATAATCTTCATTATTTAAGCATATAGGTTAACAAAAGGATTTTATTGTTTACTGTTGATGTCAATCAGAGAAAATGCAGGAGAAAAGTAGAGAAAAATGCAGGAGAAAAGGGATATCAAAATAGGCTGCTTTTTGCTATTAAGTTTGTTTATTTTTTCTGGGAGAAATTAAAAGTAATAGATGAAGTGTGATAATTACATCTGAATTAAAATTATCCTATTATTCATATTTCGTAAGGCTGTTTCCAAGTCAGTCAAGGAAGAACTCTGTTACTCTAATAGACCTTAAACTCATGATGAATAGAATGAAATAAAATGTTAAAAACATCAAATCACAAGGGAGGCTTAGATACCGAGAATCTGTGTGGAGAGCTAGTGTGATACTCAGTTGTATATTGATATGACAGCCATATATATTTGAGAACTGTAAAAGAAAGAAGGGGATAGAATACACTGTAAGAAAGGAATTCAAGCAATATTAATATACTTGTCTCCCTTGTATGTTAGCCATAAAAGTTTGTTCACATTAAATCTAACTAATACGGGTTATAGACTAATAAAATGGTGGAGCCAGCATTTTTACTCTGGAAACAGTGGTGTCATGTACTGAGCCTGCCTCCCTAAAGTGGTGATACTTGGAAAGCTGCTCTTTCTACATAGATGGGCTCCCTCATCCTTTGCTATATTCATATTGTTAATAGACCTGACTATGTCATTGAATGTCTTTGATTTGGAAGAAGCATAGAAGAGTGTGTGGCATCATTTGGGAATTGAATAAGCAGCCTCAATGATGCTGTGAATTATATTCAAAGGAGCATAGAATTTCAAAGCTTTCATGGGAATTTCAGAGTTATTTAGAGTAACCTCATCATTTTACAGGTGACTAATGAATGCCCGCAGGGGTTAAGTCACTTGAACTTGGTTGATTTAGTTGATTGGTTGATTGGTTAGTTAATTAATGGCTGAGAAAGGCTTCTGGTTTTGAAAAACTCTTATGTGATAGGAAATTGTTTTTTAAATTCTTAGTGTAGATTATTTTATTTGGTTTCAATTAATAAAAATTAGTTGTGGAATTTTATAAGAACATTAGCATGTGTACAGAGTATCTAGATTTAAATATAGTTCAACCATTATGAGTTCCATGATTTGGGGCAACTTACATAAACTTTTGTGTCTCAAGTTTCTATCTGTAAAATGGGGTGATCCTAATTTCCTAGAGTTACTGTAAAAATTAAATGAAATAATGATAGCACTGGGAAGGGAACAGTGTTTGGCACTCAGAAATTCTTGTTCTTGTTATTGTTGATAAAATAATATTCCTGAATGTTTATCATCTTATTATTCTATATTAAGAATGACTTTTCTCCTTCTTCCAGGACGGACTTACAATGACTTAAATCAGTATCCTGTGTTTCCATGGGTCATTACTAATTATGAATCAGAAGAACTGGATCTTACTTTGCCAAGTAACTTCAGAGATTTGTCCAAGGTAATTTCTTAGTTCATCTGAAATACTGCATATAAAATATTATATATTATCTACATATAAAAAGAAATCTGATTGTCTTTATTTTCACAACACTTTAAAAAAACCGTTTAATATTATAACTTTAATATATTTATCTTTTAAATGTATTTTCATTATTCTCAAATTTAAAACAGAAAAAATTAATATGCATGATAACCTTGATGGCAATTAAATATTTTGAATTCCACAAATTCAGTGCTTAAACCTTTCTTGGCTGGTCATTGAATACAGAATGACTCTTTCTCATCTCCATACTTTGCTTTTTCTGCCTTGAACACTCATCTCTCTGCTCTGTGAATAGCTGACCCTCTTAGTCCTTCAGGAACACTACCTCATAGAGACTGTTACTCATCCCTTCCTCTCTGTCAGCATCCAAAATGACCTACATTTCTCATATTCTTCTGTCTCATTGTTTTGGTTCTTCTTGTGTCATTGTTCACCGTTATTTCTCTCTTGCCAAGTATAGAGCGTGCCATTCAGTAAATGTATTAAATGAATTAAATAATAAAATATACATGACATTTCCCCCAAGTTCTAAAAAATCAATTTTAACTGTATTACATTTTAAAATGTGAAACACATATTACATTGATTGATTTACGAGTATTGAAGAAACCTTGCATCCCTGGGATAAAGCCTACTTGATCATGATGTATGATCTTTTTGATGTGTTGTTGGATTCTATTTGCTAGAATTTTGTTGAGGATTTTTGCATCTAAGTTCATCAGTGATATTGGCCTGTAGTTTTCTTTTTTTGTGGCATCTTTGTCAGGTTTTGGAATTAGGGTGATGGTGGCCTCATAGAATGAGTTTGGAAGTTTACCTTCCTCTGCAATTTTCTGGAAGAGTTTGAGTAGGATAGGTGTTAGCTCTTCTCTAAATTTTTGGTAGAATTTAGCTGTGAAGCCATCTGGTCCTGGGCTTTTGTTTTTTGGAAGATTTCTGATTACGGTTTCAATTTCCATGCTTGTGATGGGTCTATTAATATTATCTATCTCTTCCTGGTTTAGTCTTGGAAAGTTGTACTTTTCTAGGAATTTGTCCATTTCATCCAGGTTGTCCAGTTTATTTGCATATAGTTGCTGATAATAGTCTCTTATGATCCTTTGTATTTCTGTGTTTTCTGTTGTGATCTCTCCGTTTTCATTTCTAATTCTGTTGATTTGGTTCTTCTCCTTTTGTTTCTTGATGAGTCTGGCTAATGGTTTGTCAATTTTATTTATCTTCTCAAAGAACCAGCTTTTGGCTTGGTTGATTTTTGCTATGGTCACTTTTGTTTCCTTTGCATTTATTTCTGCCCTGATCTTTAAGATTTCTTTCCTTCTACTAGACCTGGGCTTCTGCATCTCTTCCTTTTCTAGTTGCTTTAGGTGTAAAGTAAGGTCATTTATTTGATTTTTTTCTTGTTTCCTGAGGTGAGCTTGTATTGCTATGAACTTTCCCCTTAGCATTGCTTTCACAGTGTCCCATAGGTTTTGGGCTGTTGTGTTTTCATTTTCATTCGTTTCCATGCATAACTGAATTTCATTTTTGATTTCTTCTGTGATTTGTTGGTTATTCAGCAGTGTGTTGTTGAGCCTCCATATGTTGGAAGTTTTGAAAGGTTTTCTCCTGTAGTTGATATCTAATCTCACTGCATTGTGGTCAGAAAAGATGCTTGGGATGATTTCAATCTTTTTGAATTTATCAAGGTTAGATTTATGGCCCAGGATGTGATCTATCCTGGAGAAGGTCCCGTGTGCACTTGAGAAAAAGGTGAAATTCCTTGTTTTGGGGTGGAATGACCTATAGATATCAATTAGGTCTAGTTGATCTATTGTATCATTTAAAGTTTGAATTTCCTTGTTACTTTTCTGTCTAGTTGATTTATCCATTGGTGTGAGTGGTGTATTAAAGTCTCCCACTATTATTGTGTTGTTGTTGATTTCCCCTTTCATACTTGTTAGCATTTGCCTTACATATTGTGGAGCTCCTATGTTAGGTGCATAAATATTTATAATTGTTATTTCTTCTTCCTGGATTGATCCTTTGATCATTATGTAATGTCCATCTTTATCTCTTTTCACTGCCTTTATTTTAAAGTCTACTTTATCTGATATGAGTATTGCCACTCCTGCTTTCTTTTGGTCTTTATTTGCATGGAATATCTTTTTCCAGCCTGTAACTTTCAGTCTATATGTGTCCCTAGGTTTGAGGTGGGTCTCTTGTAGACAACATATATAGGAATCTTGTTTCTGTATCCAATCGGCCAATCTTTGTCTTTTGGTTGGGGCATTCAGCCCGTTTACATTTAAGGTAATTATTGATAAGTATGATCCCGTTGCCATTTATTTTATTGTTTTGGGTTCCAGATTATCTATCCCATCCATGTTTCCTATCTAGGCAAGTTCCTTTAGCATTCATTGGAGGGCTGGTTTGGTGTTACTGAATTCTCTCAGTTTCTGCTTGTCTGAGAAAATTTTGAATTCTCCTTCAAATTTGAATGAGATCCTTGCTGGGTACAGTAATCGGGGTTGTAGATTGTTTTCTTCCATGACTTTAAGAATGCTCTGCCATTCCCTTCTGGCCTGAAGCGTTTCTGTTGAGAGATCAGCTGTTATCCTTATGGGATTCCCCTTGTGAGTTATTTTTTGCTTCTCCCTTGCTGCTTTTAATATTTGGTCTTTGTATTTGATATTTGTTCATTTGATTAATATGTGTCTTGGGGTGTCCCCAACTTTTTCACTCTCCTCTTCACTTTCATCAAGAGGCTCTTTAGTTCTTCTTCACTTTCTGCCATAAGGGTGGTGTCATCTGCATATCTGAGGTTATTGATGTTTCTCCTGGCAATCTTGATTCCAGCTTGTGCTTCTTCCAGCCCAGCGTTTCTTATGATGTACTCAGCATATAAGTTAAATAAGCAAGGGAACAATATACAGTCTTGATGTACTCCTTTTCCTATTTGGAACCAGTCTGTTGTTCCATGTCCAGTTCTAACTAACTGGTGCTTCCTGAAGTGCATACAGGTTTCTCAATGGTAGGTTAGGTGGTCTGATATTTCCATCTCTTTCAGAATTTTCCACAGTTTACTGTGATCCCCACAGTCAAAGGCTTTGGCATAGTCAGCAAAGCAGATGTTTTTCTGCAGTTCTCTTGCTTTTTCCATGATACAGCGGATGTTGGCAATTAGATCTCTGGTTCCTCTGACTTTTCTAAAACCAGCTTGAACATCTGGAAGTTCACGGTTCATGTATTGCAGAAGCCTGGCTTGGAGAATTTTGAGCATTACTTTACTAGCGTGTGAGATGAGTGCAATTATGTGGTAGTTTGAGCCTTCTTTGGCATTGCCTTTCTTTGGAATTGGAATGAAAACTGACCATTTCTAGGCCTGTGGCCACTGGTGAGTTTTCCAAATTTCCTGGCATATTGAGTGTAGCACTTTCACAGCATCATCTTTTAGGATATGAAATAGCTCAACTGGAATTCCAGCACCTCCACTAGCTTTGTTCATAGTGATGCTTCCTAAGGCCCACTTGCCTTTACATTCCAGGATGTCTGGCTCTAGTTGAGTAATCACACCATCGTGATTATCTGGGATGTGAAGATCTGTTTTTGTGCAGTTCTTCTGTGTATTCTTAACATCTTCTGCTTCTATTAGGTCCATACCATTTCTGGCCTTTGTTGTGCCCATCTTTGCATGAAATGTTCCCTTGGTATCTCTTATTTTCTTGAAGAGATCTCTAGTCTTTCCCATTCTGTTGTTTTATTTCTTTGCATTGATCTTTGAGGAAGGCTTTCTTATCTCTCCTTGCTATTCCTTGGAGCTCTGCATTCAAATGGGTATATCTTTCCTTTTCTCCTTTGCTTTTCGCTTCTCTCCTTTTCACAGCTATTTGTAAGACCTCCTCAGACAGCCATTTTTGCTTTTTTGCATTTCTTTGTCTTTGGGATGGTCTTGATTCCAGTCTCCTGTACAGTGTCAGAAACCTCCATCCATAGTTCATCAGGCACTCTTGTCTACCAGATCTTGTCCCTTAAATCTATTTCTCACTTCCACTGTATAATCATAAGTATTTGATTTAGGGCATACCTGAATGGTCTAGTGGTTTTCCCTACTTTCTTCAGTTTAAGTCTGAATTTGGCAATAAGAAGCTTATGGTCTCAGCCACAGTTAGCTCCTGGTATTGTTTTTGTTGACTGTATAGAGCTTCTCCATCTTTGGCTGCAAAAAATATAATCAATCTGATTTCGGTGTTGGCCATCTGGTGATGTCCATTTGTAGTCTTTTCTTGTGTTGTTGGAAGAGTATGTTTGCTATGACCAATGTGTTCTCTTGGCAAAACTCTATTAGCCATTCTGCTACTTCATTCTGTACTCCAAGGCCACATTTGGCTGTTACTCCAAGTGTTTCTTGATTTCCTACTTTTGCATTCCAGTCCCCTGTAATGAAAAGGACATCTTTTTTGGGTGTCAGTTCTAGAAGTTCTTGTAGGACTTCGTAGAACCTTCAACTTCCCCTTCTTCAGCATTACTGGTCAGGGCAAAGTCTTGGATTACCATGATATTGAATAGCTTGCCTTGGAAACAAACAGAGATCATTCTGTCATTTTTGAGACTGCATCCAAGTACTGCATTCAGACTCTTTTGTTGACCATGATGGCTACACCATTTCTCTTTAAAGGATTCCTGCCCACAGTAGTAGATATAATGGTCATCTGAGTTAAATTCACCCATTCCAGTCCATCTTAGTTCTCTGATTCCTAGAATGTCAACATTCACTCTTGCCATCACCTGTTTGACAGCTTCCAATTTGCCTTGATTCATGGACCTCACATTCCAGATTCCTATGCATTATTGCTCTTTACAGCATTGGACCTTTCTTCTGTCTATCACATCCACAACTGGATACTGTTTTTGCTTTGTCTCCATCCCTTCATTCTTTCTAGAGTTATTTCTCCACTGATCTCCAGTAGCATATTGGGTACCTACCTACCTGGGAAGTTCATCTTTCAGTTTCCTCTTTGATTTTTCATACTGTTTCTGGAATCTCAAGGCAAGAATACTGAAGCGGTTTGCCATTCTCTTCTCCAGTGGACCACATTCTGTCAGACCTCTCCACCATGACCCATCAGTCTTGGGTGGCCCCACACGGCATGGCTTCATTTCACTGAGTTAGACAAGGCTATGTTCCCTGTGATCAGATTGGCTAGGTTTCTGTGATTGTGGTAAGTGTCTGTGATGTGGTTAGAAATTGTAAAAGTTTGTATATCTCCTTTTTTCACCTTTCAAGGAGAGTTTTCAGTCTCATAAGAAAGCCTTATCTTTGGATCCGGGATTATTATGTAGACTATATAACAAAAGCCAAGCAATCCGATTCAAAAATGGATGAGGAGCTTAACTAGGCAGTTCTTGAAAGAAATTGTACTAGTAGCCAATGAGCAGATGAAAATGTGTTGAAATAGTACTTGATGTTTAGAAAATGTATATCAGCACCACAGTGAGATACCACTTCATGCCCAGTAGTATGGCTTTAATTGAAAGATAAATAAATCTAAAATAAAAAGTAGTGGTAAAGATTTGGTGGAATTGGAACTCATGTGCTCTGCTGGTGGGAATGTAAACTTGTAAAAAATAGAATTACCCTAAGATCCAGCTGGTCCACTTTTTAAATACAGTTCTGTTTATTTTTGGCTGTGCTGGGTCTGTGTTGCTGCCCAGACTTTCCCCCGGTGCAGTGAGCGGTGGCCGCTCCCTTGCTGCGGTGTGCAGGCCTCTCCCTTGCAGTGACTTCTCTTGCTTAAAGCGTGGGCTTCGGTAGCTGCGGCACCTAGGGTCCAGAGCACAGGGTCAGTAGTTGTATCGCAGGGGCTTACTTGCTCCGCAGCGTGTGGGGTCCTCCCAGATCAGGGATGGAACCGGCATCTCCTGCATTGGCAGGCAGGTTCTTTACCCCTGAGCCACCAGGGAATACCCCAGCTATTCCAGGTTTGAATACGTACCCAAGAGAAAAGCAGAGACTTGCGGAAGTATTTGTATACCCATTTTTCATATTTATGGAATTGCTATTTACAGTAACCAAAAAACAGAAGCAGTCCAAGTATCCACTGATTAATAAATGGATAAACAGAAGGTGGTGCACATATACAGTGAAATATTGTTCAACCTTTATCAGGGAGGAACCTCTGATATAGGCTGCAGTGTGGATAAACCTTGAAGATATTATGCTGAGTGAAACAAGACATTCACAAAAGGACAAGTACTGTATGATTTCACTCATGTGAGGCATTTAGAATACTCAAACTCATAGACTTAGAAGATCGAATGGTGGTTGCCAATTCCTGAGGGTGTTGGGAGGAATGGAGACTTCTTTAATGATTATAGAGCCTCACTTTTGCAAAATGAAACAAGTTCTGGAGATGGAAAGTGCTGATGGTTGCCTGACAGGTTGAATGTACTTAATGCCACTGAACTGTACACTTAAAAGTGATTAAAATGATAAATTTCGTGTTAGGAATATTTTACCACAATTTAAGAAAAAAAAGGAAAAGGAGGCCACTAAGAGGAGAAAAAAGAGCTGGTTAGTAAACTAAACACAAAATAGAACTTTGAAAAAGCAGGTGCGTGTTTCTGCTTTTGCTTCCCTTTGAGCTCCTTGAGAACACGCCCTGGGTAACTAGCTGGAGGGTCCAGACTGACACGTGGGGGATGGCTGAGCTGGGCTAGCTTTGGCCATCCCACACCAGCCAGCCTCAGCTGACCACAGACTCAGGAGCAGGCACCGCCAAGAGCAGCCAGATGTGGTCCCGATCAGCAGGAGTTCCCTGGTACCCCTTGACTGTGAGGAATAAGAAATGAGGAAATGTTTTCTTGTTGTTTTTTTTTGGGGGGGGGATTCTTTAAAGAAAATGTAAAAAGGAAAGTGTACTTATATTTAGGTGCTGGATTTGTTCTAAAACCCTGTGAATTTCACTGGAATCTGTAGGACTCTCTTGGCTAATAAAAATGAGGACTGTATTTGACTTGTGTAGTCAGCCATGCAGTAGGTCAGTAGTGAAACCTGGAGAGCTCTTTAATTCTCAGGCTGTTATATCCGACTGTCTCTCCTTTATTTGAATTTTATGTGTGGAAAAGTAAAAATCTCATTTTTCATTAAATTGTTAAAATGTAAAATTTGCTTCACAAAACAAATTAAATATATAACCTTTCTAGACATCTAGAAGAACTCCCTTCTTTTCCTTAAACTTAGTCCTCCAGTTTGGACTTCTGTTTACGCACATGGCTTAAGATGCTTGGTGCTTTAGAGGACTTCTTGTAGGCTCTTTAAGATGCAGTGAGTAGTTAGATGGATCATGGACCAGGTGCATGTTCACATATGAATGGAGCAGGTTGTAATGGTGATAAGTGGGAGGCTATTTTGATTTTTCCACTAAGGTTGTATTTCTCTCCTCTGCTGTCACTGTCCTGAACAAGAGCTCCCACCATGTTACCCTGTCCTATCACTTCCTTGCCAAAGGTCTGTTTGCTGACCCTTATCTTTGTTCTCTATCCCACTAAAAGTCTTACATGACCAGGAGAAAGCCTTCAAAACAATTTTTTTGAAGTAGGTCCTATGAATTTTTTCATTATGAGAATCCAATGAAATGGTATCAGCAAAATGCAGTCATTATTTGCCAGCTAAACAGAATCTTTTATTAAAATTGAATCTTATTTGTATGTTGCAGCTGTTTATAAGGAACTTGCCAAGTACTTTTGCTGGATGTGTAAAATGCTGTTTTAACTAATGCCTTTATAACTTATCTTCTGTATGTGATAAATAAGGTATTTTAACGCCCCACTAAAGGACCAGTAGTAATTATGCTTTTTCTCGTTTTGTTAAATTAAAAGTAAGAAGGGGAGGGGAGTTCAAAATCAAAGCAAAGAGTCATTTTCATTACTATCTATGTATAAATGTCCATATCCACTATACAGAGACATAAAAATATCATTTTTGTGATTTAGTGCCTTTAATTTTAGGAGTATCCATCTTTATATTATAAGAGATTTCGTGAAAAAATTGCTTTTTGTGCAGACAAAGGCATATTTATAAAGTGTTTCCAACAAGAGCTGAACAGCATGTATTGTATAGCCAACAGTGGTGTGAATTGCAGAGCTGGAAGAAGTGGGGCGCTCTAACACTCAACCTCATAACTTACAACTAACATCTCCTCTCCCATAAAGCAGCAGTAATTCAAATGCTACAAAAGTCTTTCAAGTTCATGAAAATGGAATTCTACTCATACTAATTGTTTTCATTAACTATTGATGAAAATAAGTGGGTTTGGACTTACATTATTTTAAGTAAAATAAGCATATCAGATATTTGAGAATTGTACTCTGCATATATAAAGTTGTTTACTTTATAAATTGTATCTCATTCCTGTTAATATTAAGGTCTTCCATAATGTTTCCAGTGTGATTCCATTTTCAAGTATCTGTTTATAGACATATTTTCAGGAGTGTGTCACATACATAAAATGAGCTGTATTTGTAAGAAAAATGATTATAATAGAATTATATGCCTGGAGAAGGAAATTGCAACCCCCTCTAGTATTCTTGCCTGGAAAATCCCATGGACTGAGGAGCCTGGTGGGCTGCAGTTCATGGGGTTGTAAAATGTCAGACATGACTGAGCATGCACACACACACACACACACACACACACACACACACTCACTCTACCGCACACGCAAACATGTGCACACACTCTCGCTCGCTCTCTCTCTCTCTCTCTGCATTATGAGGAGACAGCATAGGTGTGCCTTCGAGTTCTACATTCAGAGCTGCTTTGAAGGTGTCATCCACTTAGTATGAATAAAATGCTAGATTTCTAATTTAAAAAATAGATATACAACATGTATGTACATGTACAACTCAATCACCTTGCTGTGCACTTGAAACATTGTTAGTCAACTATACATCGATAAAATACATATATGACGACAAAAAATATTAGGATTATATGGAAGTTTTCCCATCGTATACATTTAGCAAATACTGCTGCTTCTGCTGCTAAGTCTCTTCAGTCGTGTCCGACTCTGTGCGATCCCATAGACGATAGCCCACCAGGCTCCCCCGTCCCTCGGATTCTCCAGCCAAGAACACTGGAGTGGGTTGCCATTTACCTTCTCCAATGTACGAAAGTGAAAAGTGAAAGTGAGGTCACTCAGTTGTGTCTGACTCTTCGCGACCCCATGAACCGTAGCCTGCCAGGCCCCTCCGTCCATGGGATTTCCCAGGCAAGAGTACTGGAGTGGGGTACCATTTCCTTCTCCTTAGCAAATACTACTATTTGTTTAAATAAACCTGTGAAATCGAAGAAAACATTTTGTGCAGAGCTTAACTCAAATTGTAAACAGGTCTTATCCTCATTCTTAAGTGCATAATATAGCCTGACTAGCTTTTTTAAAATAATTGAATTATTTATGCATAATTATGTCCATTTAATGTCCCCAAAGTTTTGATATGAAATTACAATTTTATCTGGTAATCTTGTCCATGTTTTACAGGAATTCTCTTTCTGAAGCTGAATTAATGTAATTAACAGCTTTTCTTCTGAAATTGTTTTTCTGATCATTCTCCTTAGGAAAAAAAGTTCTGAGATGGATAATGTAAAAAATGTCCGTTTGAAGGAATTCAATTTTATATATGGTATTTCCTTATAATAATTGCAATGTAATATTGTCAGTCTATTAAGATCAAATCTATTTTTGTTTGAAAATGTGAGGAAAATTTATTATTTTTTTCTATTGGGAAAATCCTCATTTAACATAATGCTTTAATCTTTTAAAGCTAAGAAAAAGTAGAAATCAATTTTGAAGTTGTTTTTTGCCTCCAGTTTCCCTTTGTTTCATCACCAGTCTAAAATTCTGACTGATGAGAAGACAGATCTAACCATGCATAAACTTTGGAGTGACATTAATCCATACTTTACAAATACACACTGAGTTTTATATTTTGACAACCTCCTTGAATGAGACAAGAATGTTTTCTTTTTGTCTTTATAAGAAGTTATCATCAGGGCAGGAATATATTTACAAAATGTCATACGATAGAAACAAATTATAGTAGCTGTTGTTTCAGTACCAGAAATTTCATGGAAGGTTAGTGAGATTTTTTTTGTGCTGTTATTACTTTTTTTCCTTAGTAGGAGATTGTGTAAGCCAGTTTTCTAAGTGAGGAAAATGAAAATAATCAGGTGCAATCATTTCTTTTCTAATTGATCAAGATAGTTATTTTGGAATATTTAATGTATATACCTGGATGAAAGTGAGAGTTGCTCAGTCGTGTCTGACTCTTTGCAAGCCCATGAACTGCACAGTCCATGGAATTCTCTAGGCCAGAATACTGGAGTGGGTGACCTTTGCCTTCTCCAGGGGATCTTCCCAACCCAGGGATCGCACCCAGGTCTCCCTCTTTGCAGGTGGATTCTTTACCAGCTGAGCCCAAGAATACTCAAGTAAATAGCGTATCCTTTTCCAGTGGATCTTTCCGACCCAGGAATCAAACTGGGGTCTCCTGCATTGCAGCCGGATTCTTTACCAGCTGAGCTATCAGAGAAGCCCATATACCTGGATGCTTATTAAAACAAGTATTTTGTTAGATTGAAATGCAGTAGATAGACAAACCATTTCCAAATGAAGTCTTGCAAATGAAAACTCATCTATAAGAACATCCCGCTTTGAAGTATATTACATATGTTAATTCTTTTAACCCTCCCAAAGACCTCTAAGATAGGTAGTATTACTATCTTTTACAGGAGCAGAAATTGATACACTGTGAGGTTAATCCAGTTGTACAAAGTCACACAGATAATGGATAGAACCAGAATTTAAACACTGTGAAGTTCTATTGCTCGAAAATGTGCTTTTCCCAGTTGCTGCCTCCTGGTGTGTTTGTCCCAGGTTATCCCTCCGGCTTTTTGACTAAAGCTGTTTTATGGAAAAGATGAATGTTTGGTTAGCTCTAGAGAACACCTGATGTTACTCCCTGAGCATTTTTTTTTTTCATTTAATGATTGCTTATTGAGTAATCATGTACCCGGGACTCTTAGTTTCTGGAAATAAGTTAAAGTCTTCTAAGTTTCTGTTCTACTAAAAAATAAACTGAAGATTGCTGAGGGGGAAAACAGGAATGGTTAAACTATAATCAATAGTTTATAATGGCCAAGCTATAATCTCTATTTTTTGGAGCATGCATTCTTAAAATGAAGGAAAATGCTGCAAGCGTTCAAGGTAGAGGGAAAAGAAAAATCATACATTTTTTTAAACTTTAGAATGTAAGCGCAGTGTGAGTTGTTATTTTGCTTAAGAATCAAGAAAAGCAAATTGCTCTACTCTGGATCAAAATGGTTCTAAAGACTGAATTATGAGATAAATGAAGCGATCTGAGCAACAAGCTTGTCCTAAATTTATTTACTTGCTGATTAGTTGCTATTGTTCATCCTTGCATTTATTATGTTCTTTTCTCTCTTTGTTTAAAGCAAAAGTAGGTGATTTCCCGTCTCTCTGTCTCCTTTATATCTCCTACCATCTGGTTGTGTATTTTTATATGTGAGATGTTTCTCCTAACACACACACATAATATACAGCATTCATCCTGACCTGAAATTGACTACTGGACATTTAACTGTTGTTGATCAGACAGCACTTCTTTATCTCTTTAAATTTTAAGTGCTGTTTCTGACAAATGCCAGTCCTTTTAGTGGGCTCTGCAACAGATACACTGGGAATCAATATACCATCTAGATGTCACAGAGGGAAAAGAACACTCTTTTGGTGGGGAGGGGAATATTGTTTTAAAATGATATAATGGCATTATAACTTTTACTTTATTTTTCTATTTATTGAGCTTGAGTTAAACCAGAGGAATTCAAATTTAAAACAACTTTATTATAAATAGTGGATCCTAAAGCATTTAAATAAAATATAAGTGCAGAGAAAGAAATTAAAATTATCCCACACTTGGCTGTTTTCTATTTGCTGACAAAATATAATAAGTATATTTCAAGCTTGGCACCAAATACCCTGTTATATGCCACATGGATCTTAGAGATTTGGTTGATTACATTCCCTGGCCTTGGGGAGTTTATATTCCAGTCACCAAAAAGAATGATGCTGGGAAAGTTTAGAATCTTTTTGTAGGATTGTGAGGGAATCCCAGTAGGTGCTTTTAAAAAGCAGTTTATATGCGTGCTCTTCTTTAATCTCTTCAACCACACTGTCACAAACGTGTTATTATCTTTATATTCCACATAGGAAGCTGAGGTGTAGTGAGGTTAAGAAACTCTCCAAGGACATAGATTTCCTAATTGTTAAAGGCTAGGATCTGACCTCAGATGTGTCTCTGTCACTGAACTGGTCGACTTTAGGTATAACTAGAAAGAATAATTTTGATTGAACAGTGGCATTTGTATCTACTTCTTTCCAAAATGGGACTACCTTTCCCTTTATCTCAGCAAAAGACTAGAGGTTTACTTTTTGGAGAAATTGCACCAGACAAGTTTCTGATTGGAGAACAGGAAAAACAGCAGAGGGGGAGTTGAAGAGTAAGGAATGGAAACCAGGAGGATTAACAGAAGGCTTTAAGTACTGGATGGTGAAGGCCCCCAGACCCCTTTTGCTGTCATGCTATCAGCACTCCGACAGCCAGGCTTATACCAGCCCCAAAATGTAAGACAGAAAATCGTGTTACTCTTTGCACATACTGATGGTCTCAATGAAAAGACCTCAAATGTACTGACATTTTAGGGATCCTACTTGGAGCCTATATGATTTTGCTTCCGTAAAAGTCACATTTCTGTTTATACTCAGTGACTGAAGTCAGGTCTTTTGTGCCTCATTCTTAAAAATGAAGATATGACCAAGTACTAGCAAGCATTTAAGAACAGCCTTCAATGTAAAGGACAATAGAGACTAAACTGAATAGAAAAATAAAGGAAACCAGAAGAAACAAAGACAATTTAAGAGGCAGAAGCCTTAAAAATAAAACAAGAATAAATGCCCTCATAGATAAAAGCTATTGCATTAATAGAAGAAGAAAATATTACCATAAAATGTCAAGAGTAAGTACAGATATTTTCTAAAAGTTATATCCATAATGAAAGTTGTCATAGCTTGGGAAGATAAAATTCAATAACTAGAGTAGGGAAGTTTTGGATTTAGATAGGCTTGTGTCAGCCTGCCTCCATTTATTAGCAAGGACCTGTAGCAGAGTACTCAATTTGAGGGTCCTGTATGGCAGACTGCTTTTTATATAGTATTTGTTATAATACTGAAGAAAATTTTTCATGAGTACACTGACGTTTCCAAAGTTTAAATTATTACATGTACAGCATGATATATTTTGTTTAAAATATGGCTATTCAACGCTTTGCCCATAATTTAAAATTAACTTTAGCAAAATGTGAGCATATACAGATGTATATGCACACACACATACATCCATATGGGGCAATATACTGGGGTGTGTTTAGAGGATTTGCTGCAGGTTTTTTTATCTTAGGAAAATGATCCATTGGTTTTGCACAAACTATTTTTCATAATTTGCATCTTTAAATTATTACTACTATGCATGGCAGATTCCCTTTTTTACTAGAAGTTACCTTCTTGTGGAAGTTTTTTTATGACTCTAGCAGGGGTTAAGCCTACACTTAGTTTAAGCAACCTTCACTGACATTGTTTTTTTAACATTAGTCAGAAAATGATAAACTGAAGTTACTGAAATGGATTGTGGTTAATATTACTGTCAAGGAGATGAATAATCTTGACATGTACCAGCAACTCACTGCCAGTCCAGTAATCCTTCTCAAAGTTAAGTATTTATTCTCAAGTCATCGTAAGTTACTGTGGTGTGGAGTGACCATTTATTATTATTGATAAATAAATTGTTTTATTTACATAATGTTACCTACATAATTGTATCCTACAATACTTCCTGTTTTCTTAGTTTAGTGCTGCGTGTACTAGGGTAGATCCAAGTCAGGAACATATACTTACCATTAACTTGAATAAAAAATTGTTTTAAACACCTTGAAAAAAATTTTAAGTTCAATAAGTACTGAAATTGTACTTCTAATTTCAGGCTGGGGCATTATTTTAAGAGAGTAAATATGGTAAGAAGCCATGTTAAAAAGCCTGCATACATTTGTAGCTTTCTTTATATCCTTGTGTTAACTTTTCATTCTTGTATATCCCTGTGACAGTAAAAACTTAATTTATGTGAAAGTGTAATAGCCTGCTTTTTAAAATAAGTAATGTGTTAATGTATCTTTTAGTTACATTTCCACATTCTTGTGGAATTCTCCAAATCCATTATTAGAGTAAGCACATTTATTCAACATAAATAATTGTTTATATGTTGATTATATTAAATGTGTTTAGTGAAATAATTGATTATTAAGCATGTTTTGAGCACCCTTCACAGGTTTATTGCCAAAAGAACTATAAATTCATATATATATATATATTAATATTTGAGAGAATGTCTTACTGAAAAAGTTAAAATCTTCTGATTTTCATTACATACTTTTTATTACCTGACAATGATTTGACTTTTCTAAGAACAAACTGTGTCAAACATAATTATTATTACCCTCTGGTATTGTTGTTGTTGCTGGTGCTACTTATTTTTATCTATATTATGAAAAATCTAGACAGCGTATTGAAAAGCAGAGACGTCACTTTGCTAACAAAGGTCTGTGGAGTTCAAACTATAGTTTTTCCAGAAGTCATATACGAATGTGAGAGTTGGACCATAAAGAAGGCTGAGTGCCGAAGAACTGATGCTTTTGACCTGTGGTTCTGGAGAAGACTCGAGAGTCCCTTGATCAGCAGGGAGATCCAGCCAGTCAATCCTAAAGGATATAAACCCTGAATATTCATTGGAAGGACTGATGCTGAAGCTGAAGCGCCAGTACTTTGGCCACCTGATGCAAAGAGCCAACTCATTGCAAAAGACTCTGATGCTCGGAAAGATTAAAGGCAGGAGGAGAAGGGGATGAGAGAGGTTGAAATCATTGGATGGCATCACTCATTCCATGGACCTGAGTTTGAGCAAACTCTGGGAAATTGTGAAGGACAGGGAAGCCTGGCATGCTGCAGTCCATAGGGTTGCCAAGAGTTGGACATGACTGAGCATCTGAACAACAACATCATGTATTATAGTTGCGGTTCTTTTTTTTTTTTTTTTTTAACAAATGGAAGTGCAGTTCCTCCAATACCACGTGTTGAAAAGACTGTCTTTTCTCATGAGTTGTCTGGGAGCCTCTATTGAAATTAAATTGAATGTATACGTAAAGGTCTATTTTTAGACTTTACTTGGGTCAATAAGCAGAATCTATCCTTATATCAATAGCACACTGTCTTGTTTACTGTAGTTTTATAGTTAATCATCATATCAGGTCATGTGAATCCAGCTATTTCTTCTTTCTCAAAATTGTTTTGGCTACTCTAGGTTTTCTGGAATCAGCTTGTCAATTCTGCTGTTTTGGTTGGACTTGAATTTAATTGGTAGGCCATTTTTACCAAAAAGAATAGCAATACTGAATCTTCCAATCCATAAATATGGTTTATCTTCCATTCATTTAGGTCTTCTTTAATTTCTGTCTGATGTTTTGTGGCTTTTAGCATTGTATGCTAAAATTTTTAATTTATCGTTAAATTTTCATATTTTTTTCATTTCAAACTTTTCAAAGTTTATAGGAACACAGTTGAATTTTTTTGGATAGACCTTATTTTTTTTTTAACTTTTGTTTGACTCAAGTCTTCATACTAGTAGCCTTTTTGTAGACTTTTGGGGACTTCCTGCATCTCCGCATGAATACTTACTGCATTACATGATGTTGACTAGGAGTGCTGAGAGGGCCTTTTCTTTTATCTTATGGGAAAAGCATTTACTTTTTCATCATTAAGTATAACAATAGCTATAGGTTTCATATGTTTCTATTGTTTATTTTGGTGGTGGTTTTAGTTTTGTTTCCCTTACTATTTTTCTTTTTACTTGATTTGGATTCGTTTTAATTTCTCTTCTTTTTATTTTTTTTAGTATCTAAAAGTGGAAGATTTAAATTATTGCTTCCAGACTTCTTTTTCTTTCTAATACAAACATTTAATACCACAAATTTTCCTCAGAAAACTGATTTTGTCAGGTCCAACAAATTTTTAGGTACTGTGTTTTCATTTTTATTCCATTCAATGTATTTTCTAATTTTCCTTATGACACATAGATACTTTGGGTTTCTCATTGACCCATAGATTCTTTAGAAGAGTGTTGTTTCCTTTCCACAGGTTTAAAGGTCTGTCATGTCTTTCTTTTGTTGCTTCCTAGTTTAATTCCATTATGATTGGAAAACATGCTTTTGTGACTTCTGTTCTTTCAAGTTAGTTGAAATTTGGTTTATGGCTTAGAACATAGTCTATGTTGGGTATATCCTTACTGTATTTTATTTTATTTTTACTGGAGTACAGTTGATTTACAGTGTTGTGTTAGTTTCAGGTGTAGAGCAAAGTGAATCAGTTATACATATACATATATCCTCTCTTGTTTAGATTCTTTTCCCATATAGGCCATTACAGAGTGCTAAGTAGAGCTTCCTGTGCTGTACAATAGGTCGTTACTAGTTATCTGTTTTATGTGTAGTTGTGGGTATGCATCAGTCCAAATTTCCCAATATATCCCTCTCCTCCTTTATCCCTGGTAACATAAGTTGGTTTTCTACATCTGTGACTCTACCTCTCTTTTGTAATTAAGTTCATTTATACCCTTTTTTTAATTAAAAAAAAGAGATATGATTCTACATACAATCAATATCATATGATACTTGTCTTTCTGAGTCTGACTTACTTTACTCAGTATGACAGTCTCTAAGTCCTTTCATGTTGGTGCATTATTTCACTCTTTTTTTATGACTGAGTAATCAGTTCAGTTCAGTTCAGTCGCTCAGTGATGTCCGACTCTCTGCAACCCCATGAACTGCAGCACGCCAGGCCTCCCTGTCCATCACCAACTCCCGGAGTCCACCCAAACCCACGTCCATCGGGTTGGTGATGCCATCCAGCCATCTCATCCTCTGTTGTCCCCTTTTCCTCCTTACCCAGTCCTTCCCAGCATCAGGGTCTTTTCCAATGAGTCAACCCTTCGAATCAGGTGGCCAAAGTATTGGAGTCTCAGCTTCAACATCAGTCCTTCCAATGAACACCCAGGACTGACCTCCTTTAGGATGGACTGGTTGGATCTCCTTGCAGTCCAAGGGACTCTCAAGAGTCTTCTCCAACACCACAGTTCAAAAGCATCAGTTCTTTGGTGCTCAGCCTTTTTCACTGTCCAGCTCTGACATCCTACTTCTTGGAAGGAAAGTTATGGCCAACCTGGATAGCATATTGAAAAGCAGAGACATTACTTTGCCAACAAATGTCCATCTAGTCAAGGCTATGGTTTTTCCAGTAGTCATGTATGACTGAGTAATATTCCTTACTAATTTTTTATCTACTTATTCTGTTGATTACTGAGTGAGAAATGTTGAAGTCTCCAACCATACTTTTGATTTGTCTGTATCTTCTTTTTCGCTTCTTTCATTTTTTGTTACATGTAGTTTCAGCATTTGTCTTTGGGTACATGTTATGAGTTGAATTATGTCTCCCAAAAAGATATGTTGAAATCCTAATCCCTAGCACCTGTGGACATGGCCTTCTTTGTAACTAGGTCTTTGCAAGTGTAATGAAGTTAAGATAAGGTCATTGAGGTGGGCCTAATTTCAGTATGACTGGTGTTTTCATAAGAAGATGAAAATATTATGGTAAGACAAATAGCAAAGGAGAGACCCGTGTAGTGATGGAAACAGACATTGGGAGTTATGTTGCTGCAAGTGAACGAGTACCTGAGGCCACAAGAATCTGGAAGAGACCAAGAAGGATCCTCCGTTCGAAGCTTCAGATAGAACGTGGCTCTGCCAGTACCTATTTGAGCATCGAACCTCTAGAACTGTGAGACAAAGAATTTCTATTAGTTTAAGTCACCCAGTTTGTGGTACTTTATCATAGGCGCCCTAGGAAACTAACTTTCAGATTGTTATGCTTTCTTCATAAACTCTTATTATTATCTTCATGTAATGTCTCCCATCACACCTATAATAATCCATGTCCTGAAGTCTACCTTTCCTGATATTTATATAGACATGACAGTGTTTTGTTTATTATTACTTACAGTATCTTTTTCTATCATTTTTAAAAACCTGTCTATGACTTTATTTTTTTAATTCCTTTTTTGTGGGCAGCATATAATACAATCTTGCTTTTATAGTCATTCTGGTAACCTCTACATTTTAGTTGGGGTGTTGAGACCATTTACATTTAATGTAAATTTTTATATAGTCAGTTTAAATGTATTTTCTTTCAATCTGTTTTTTTATCCCTTATATCAGTTCTTTGTATTTTATCTCCTTTTATCTGTTTTCTTTCAGATTGGGTTGTTTTATGATTCCAGTTTATCTTCACTGTGGCTTGTTATTTATACCTTTAAAAAATTTAGTGGTTTCTTTAAGGTTTGAAATATGCATTTTTAACTTATGATTTCTTTCAGAAGGAATTATTCCATGTGTAGCTAAAGTTTAGATTTGTCTGTGGCAAGAAGTGAGCTCAGGAGCCTGTTTTGTCACCATTTTAGACCAGATTTTAATGGTCCTAGTTTTCTTTAAGTGTATATATGAGTCTGTCTGTGAATAAATAAATTTTATAACAGCATTGAGCCTCTTGGATGTTTGTCATTTTCATAATTAGTTTTTTATTTAGTTGACCTTGGATTGTTAAAATTTTGGGGGGCTTCTTCTAAATATTTAGCTCAACAAGGGCATTGGATTATCAGATTATTTTAATTGACTTATGTGCCTTTCTCAAACAGATAAATATACTGAAAATCACTTAATATGAACTGTAGCTGAATAATATAGAACTGTGAAGGCTGTGCTACTAAATCTACCAGTGTGAGCCTTTGAAATGATTTAGATTCAGTTAAGTACAATAAGTAAAATGGAATACTTTCTTTTTCCTGGGACATGTTTGTTAAATTGAAATCATACTGTGGGTATATGTGTAATGTTACTTGGAAGAGAGTTTGTTTTCAAGGGATTGAAAACTCCTCTGGTCCTTAAAAACAAAAAGTGCTTATTTGTTAACTTTAAAAGCCATAGTAGTATGCCGATAAAATATTTTCTCAACAATATTAAATTAGATGTAGAGTGTGTGAAGATAAGTGCGTAACCATTTCAGCCATATACAGCACATGACACAATACCCTGAAAACTAATGTTGAGCTACAGTGCCCATCAGTCTGTTTTATTTGCCTTTTAGTATAAAGGCTGCTCCAACTGACGCAAAATAGTTGCTACACCTGCTAATGGCGGCAACATTGCTTACGTGACACAGGCTGTTCTTTCGTTTTCTTCTCCCTGTAGTTGGGAAAGCAAGGCAGGTGGTAGAGATGCACAGAATTCATTGGCTTCTTTAAAAAGTTTTGGCAACTCAAGGAATTAAAGGCTTTCATTTGGGTTCATAGATTTGGATATATAAATACAAAAAAATTAAGAGGAAAATAAAAACATTCTAAAGCAACCATACCCCAATAAAGTTAATTAAAAAAAAAGGAAAGTAAAGCAATAAACTCTGATGACAGTGCTTATTTTTATGTCTTCATTTTTTTTAAAAGCAGTTTTGCCAAGTGTTTTTCAGTGTCCCCAACACAAAACAGTCATCGCTCTCCCCCATTTGTGAGACCTTCTGCTAAATATCCTCTATTTTATATATGCATGCATGCTCAGTTGCTCAGCTGTGTTCCACTCTTGGTGGCCCCACGGACTGTAGCCACCAGGCTCCTCTGTTAACGGGTCTTCTCAGGCGAGAATACTGGAGTGGTTGTCATTTCCTACTCCAGGGGAGCTTCCCGACTCAGGGATTCAGCCAGGTCTCCTGCTTCTCCTCCATTGGCAGGCAAATGCTTTACCACTGAGCCACCTGTGAAGCCCAAGCACATACATTATATAGGTAAGAATAAAGAGTAAATAGCGTTTCTTTTCAAAAGAGTATTTAATGTAGAAGTCCCAGGAAAGGATTCCAATGGTGCTATAGATTCAGCACCAACACTTTCATTAATCCACATAACCCAGATTATTTTAGGATTTAATAGTCAGTCTAGTTAGAATTGGCTCTGAATCTTGCCTCAATTACTGATAGTCATTTAACTTCTTCCCAGACTCAGTATTTTCATCTGTAAATCAGCATTGCTAATGGTTTTGTATATTAAGTCATTGTTGTTAATATAGTAAGATAATGTATCTAAGACTCTTAGATCTTCACTTATACCCAATAAACAGTTGCATTGTCATCAGATAGAATAGCCCCTTTAATCTGTTTATCAGAGTTATTTTGTATAATCTTCTCAAAGCACGTCATTATTCTCTAACCAGGAATGACCATCTTTTATGATGTCACATTTCCTAATAGTCCATCCTCTTTCATCCTCTTGAATTTGCATTTTTTTTGGTTGATTTGCTCAGGCATATCAATTACCTTATACATAATTAACTATTTTTTATTTAACCTGATATTTCTGTAACGTATTGGATTCACGTGGTATTGAGTTCAACCGTTTTGTCGTCTTTTCCTGCTGTCACTTTGTGACTGCTCTTTTTTGGTATCTCCAGGCCTGTCCTTCTTCCACAGTAAATTAATACTTAACCTCTTGCTTATGTAGTTGTTTAGTGGCAAAGTCATGTCCCACTCTTTGCAACCCTGTGGATTAGCCTGCCAGTCTCCTCTGTCCTTTGGATTTTCCAGGCGAGAATTTTGGAGTGAGTTGCCTTGCCCTCCTCCAGGAGATCTTCACGATGCAGGGATCGAACCTGCCTGTTTTACGTCTCCTGTATTGGCAGGCAGATCGTTTACCATTAGTGCCACCTGGGAAGTATTGTATCTCCTAGACTTCTGTTAATTTTGAGCTAGGTTATTCAAGGTACTTATTATCTTCTTTATTAAAATAGGGATGCCTAGCTCACATTTACTGTGAGGATGCAGATTAATGTTTTATAAAATACAAAATGTAGCCTGGGGATTATTAATTAGATAACTTCAGGTACTATTTCCTAAAAATTGTAAAAAGAACGCAAAAAGTTAGAATGTATGAACATTACAGTCTTTTCTTTTTACGACTTTTACTAGTAATCAGATGAAAGAGTCTGTATGGGGTGGTTGTAAGGGTCTTTGAATCCAATACTCTTTGTTTTTCATTAATGTAGTACTAGATGATTGTAACTTGCTTGACATTTCATATGCTTTTCACAGTAAAATTTTGAGGCCCTTTGGATTTTTGAAAGATAATTCTGTTTTTTTATCATGTTCTTGAAGTAGGGTAATGCAGTTTTGGGGATTATGTGTACTATTAGGCTTCTGACTGATAATGCACAGTATTGCTATTCCATTAAATGATTGTGATGCTTAATTACATTATCTCCTAATAGACAACATTAATTTCATTAGGCTTTCCTAATGGTTTTTTTCCTAAATATTCTTGATCAAATAAGTTGAAAATAACTATAGTTATTATTACAAATAACATACTGTATGCCAGCCACTGAATTGGGTACTTTATATGCAGTATTTTTGGATCTCTAACAATTAGCAAAATTACTTCTCAGAAAAGGTAACAAAATTTTGTCATGATATGCTTAAAAACCTGATTTAGAAAGTTTTGCTTTGCATTTTTTGTTCTGTATCAGACAAGAAAAATAGACTACTTATGAAATCTACCATAGTTGTCAGTTTTGCTATTTTGAGATTAATAATATATCCTATGGGTAGTGGGATTTTTGTTTTGTTTGTTTTGCTATTTATATATTTTCAAGAGTTCTGGTGTTCTTTTTTTCTTTCATTTGCCATTTCCTATTTTAATCCAAGTTCTTATTTGCATTTTTTAAATGTAAATTCTTATGTTGTTTTTCCTGAACCTCTGAATTATTCCGTTTTATTTTAACCACTTTTTCATCTTGTTGTGATCAAGGTTCATTTATTATTTTGTAGATTTAAAAAATAACTCAAACAGGGCCTCTGTATCAACCTAGAGGGGTGGGATGGGGAGGGAGATGGGAAGAAGGTTCAAAAGGGAGGGAATATTTGTATACCTATGGCTGATTCATAGGTATTTTGATTTCTGGTTCGACAGAAAACAAAAGTCTGTAAAGCAGTTACTCTTCAATTATAAAATATATAGTTATATAGTTCTATTTGTTAGCTTTTTGTAGTGTTTAAAATTATTTTTTGTATCCTAGGGCTATTTATATTTACCTGGTTATGAACTTGAGTTATACCTCTCTAATCAATACTTACTTTTTATTGATTTTTTCCAAGAAGTTACGACCATTTTAAATGACCAGTATTTTTGTTCTTCATTTAATCAGTTTGCTAATTTTGGAAAATAATCTGGTGAAGCTTTTACAGTTAAATTGTACAGAGAGCTTTTTGTAGGCTGATAATTCTAGGCATCTTCCAGAATTGCCCTCCTTTTTTTACTCTTAATATACTGTATAAGTAAGAGGAGCCATCAGCATTTACTTTTAGTTCTTTTGCAGAGATGAATAAACATCTTGGAATGCTGATTTAGACAGTGTTTTAAAAATGCTCTGATGTACTTTAGTGTATGACTGACTCTTGCTTAGTTAAATGTTTTGCAGCATTACAACATAGTTGGAATCAGCTCATCTTTTAAAGCAGTTGTCAGAAAAATATGGGCCAGCATGGTAGAATGTATTAGCTCAATACATTGTCTCCATTTTATTATGAAGCTGCTGAGGAAGCTGTGATCTACAGCACTGTCATTACAGATCTATTGTTAGGACGGTTCCACAGTCTTCTTTGCACTGCCATTAATTTATAGCAGTAAACAATATGTAGCCTTCCAACTGCAGCAAAGCAGAATCTTTTAATGAGGTGGATGTTATTACCACAATAAATCAGCGCTTTCGCGTAATGTATAATTCAATGTGTGTATTCCCACTGTAACTTCTCTGAGTAAGCTGATAGTGTATCATTGTCACTGCACAGCTCCACTGGTCTTATTTTTTTTTAAGCTTCTTTTATTTGGGGACTTCTTTTTTATATGTTTGCAAATAAATGTGGTATGTCTTGATAGCTGTCCTGTAGCAGGCTTCAGAAACCAACTGTAACAATAACAGCCAGAATCAATACTGTGGGTTCTACCTATATGGATCTCTACACAGTGCCATTTTTTTTTCAAATGCTAGTGAAATCAATCCTAATTGGTTTTAGCATTATATTCAAGAAATGTGATTCTATAAGTATTGATTTTGGGGGTGTACTCATTTGGAGAGTAATGAAAATAGGAGCAGATAAAGGGGAATACTTAATATGCTGCAGAATCCTACAAACAGAGCATTGATTTTATTTTTAATTCACATATTTTGTTTTCCAGTGATTTTATTTCTTCTTTCTTTCCTTTTGCATGGGTCAGTGTTCAGGGACAACAGCTAAAATACATTTAAAGGCATTCCAAATTGGTTCTGTAACAAAGATTTCTTGGAGTCAGTTCCATTTTTAACTAGCATAAATTTAGTAAATCAGACTAAATTCTTTTGTACAGAAACTAATGCTTTAAAAATGGCATTTTAAATTGGTATACTGTGATACTGATTTAAAATAATAATCACCTAAAGGTTTTTTTAATTTTGCTTTTGAGGTAGAAAAATGGCTTAAAATAAAATGTTGATTAGAACTGTCCTATTGAAAGAGAATGAAAGGTACAAGCAATAAATTGCAGTTTTGAGAAAATAGTTAACAATTTGAGAAAAATGGTCAAAATGATCATTTAAAATGTTGCTGAAAATTACTTTTTAACATGAAAAGCAGTTTTAAAACTCATCTAACATTGTTTCATTTTCAATAGAATATTTCTGAATACATCTATTTTAAAACCAGTATTTTAAATTTCAGCTTAATATTTTCTTTCTCATATAAATGAGGAGTTGCTAATTGATAGGTTTTTAATTAAAGAAAGTAATCTTGCATATTTTTTGGTGTATTGTTATTTTTATTTTACATAAAAGTATAGAGATTTTCTGGAGATTGGATTATTTTATGAGAATAAATTGTCTCTTGTTCTTTAAGGCCTTTAACCCCTTTGTGAATCTGGAAATCTCTGTATCTTTCTGAAGAAGATGTACATATGTGTGCATGGTTGCACAAAATTTTGCCTTTTGCCTTCTGTTTAAGGAAGTTCATGTGTCCCCTGTATTACAACACAACAATAATGATACCAGCTAACACTTACTAAGCTCTTATCTTACGCCTATCAATTGTCTGAGGGCTTATAGGCTATTGTTTTATTCAGACTTTACCCCAGTGCTAAAAGATTACCTTAAAAATAACAGCATTCATTGAATATTGTCAGGCATGGTTGTCCCTCTGTGTGCTCACTCATTTTCCAAAGCAGCCTTCTTACAGGGCGCCATTATTGCCGCAGTAAGCACGGACTCTGCACCCCTTGGCCGTGCTGCTTTGGGGGCCTTGGCTGTAATGTACCGTTTCCCAGTACAAGCTCACAATCTAATATTCTATTTATATTACATGTTTTTAAAAAATTTTCATACAGACATGTTTTTATCTTTGAATTTTGGTTTTACGCATGCTAGTAAAACATCCTCAATTTTCATTTAATCTCTTTTTCATGCAGTCCCTTTCTTGCACTTCTCCTCACCCTCTACCTCCTCAAATTTTGTTCCATCTTCTTAGCATCTGTGATATGTTAATCCCTTAGCTTCAAGATTCTGTTTCTGGTTGTTGCTTCTGATGAATTAAGTAGGATTTTAGAGGTGCTTTCCAAAGTATCGTATAGTTAATACTCACTGCATGTAATTATCTTCGTGAAAATGCTTGTTCTGGGCTGATTAAAGACTTTTATTCAAATGAAACCAACTTAATGAGAAATGACAGGTTTCTCCCTTCACTTATAGTATATATTGAATGTGCATTGAAAGTTAAATTTATGTTGCCATCCACTCTGTGACTGTAACACTGCTTTAAATGGTATGTATTTTTAATTTACTTTCACACTTGCTAATAGGATAATATTTGAAAAGATAAAGAAATAAAGGACAATTACATTTATGTGGGTTTTTTTTTTTTCTCCTCTCTATTGACAGCCAATAGGAGCTTTGAATCCAAAAAGAGCAGCATTCTTCGCAGAGCGTTATGAGTCCTGGGAAGATGATCAGGTTCCAAAGTTCCACTATGGTACTCATTACTCAACGGCAAGTTTTGTTCTTGCTTGGCTGCTAAGAATAGTAAGTTCAATTTGAATAATAAGCTATGAATAAGTCAATTCAATGTTGTGGAGAATATGCGTTGATTAAAAATCATCAGCATCATTTTGGAAGGGTGAAATTTTTTCCAGTGATTGAAGCTCTAATTATATAAATATCCCTGTATCCCATTTGGTCTGTATTGTACATGTTACTGTAGAATGGCCCTAAAAATGTGTCACCTAGAATTGCATGAATTTTACCCTTAAGTTTGCCTCTTCAAATGGTTGATAACTTACCAGACTCTGAATTACAAAATATGTTATTTTCAAATGTAGTCTATTAAAATAAAAACTAAGATTCCCTTAACCACAGACATGTATTCATATATCTTGAAAACTTCAGTTGTCCCAAGTAGAATAAGTGTGTTTGTAAGTTACACCAAGACTGCTGTGTATTGATAACATATTGGTTAAGCCAGAAGTGTTTCTGTAAAATTGGAAGGTGATTCATCTACAAGAAAGTAATTTCTTTGGGAAAGCATTAGCAGCACATCATTAATTTAAGCTTGTTAGAAGGGTACAGGCAGACATAAATCCTAGAGGTAATTTATAGTGCTTAGCTAATTTCAAGCAATTATCCACTAATATGTGTTTAAGTGTTCTTTAACTATGAGGAGGCTTTTAAATCTTCCAAACATTTTTCTTTTCTTAATCATAAATTAAATATTGAGCCATAACAATAGGAAAATTATATATTGGACTATTTCTTTGTACTGTGAAGAAAAGTGCACTCTTAATTTATGTCTGAATGTTATTAATAAATTGTTCTTGGAAAGGAAAGGAGGCTGAAAAATATTGAAAATACCAAATTTTGGAAATACTTCTGAAACAATTTGAGAACCTTAATGTAATAGTTTAGGTATAGTTCTCAATCTATGCCTGGGACATAATACTGGCTAATGTCTATTTATCATTAGTGTATTTAAACATAAAGATTTATAAAATCACAGTTTTATGCATGAGGAAACATATGCACATGGAGTTTTTAAATTGCTTATTTTTGTAGGAACCCTTCACAACTTATTTCCTAAATTTACAAGGAGGGAAATTTGATCATGCAGATCGAACTTTTTCCTCAATTTCCAGAGCTTGGCGAAACAGTCAGCGTGATACTTCGGATATTAAGGTACAGAAATGTTTCGTTTTACAGTTGTTATTTCCAGTGTGTTTCTTACTGAGTGAATTTCTCTCTTGCAGTACAGCCTTATTTACTGAAGATGAGCCTCAAAGGATTGAGACCTGGTTAAATGGTCCAGAACTACTGTAAACGATTTCTCTATCTTCTGTTTTTGTCTTTCTCTTTAATTGTGGAAAAGTTGTTTTCCTTCCTTCTTGGAATCTTTTTTAAAGGAAGAATGCAGTAGTATATATGTAAGGCAGCATGCTCAGGGAATTCCAGAATCAATAAATAAAATTAATGCAGTCAGAAAAATACTGTGAGAAGGATCTCAGACTCTTAACATAGTTCATTTGACTTTAGCAGTTCCCTGTCTCTGTTCTTAAGGTAATCATACTTTACCTGCTGCTGGTTGTAAATGCATACCTGACTCTGCTTGGTATAGGATTGCATTATTAAATATAGGAAATGAGTTCCTCTGTCTATATGTATGTTCAGTACTATAAAAAGATCAAAAACTTGGCATAGTAGCTAATATAACACTTATTTTTGCTTCTAACCTCAGAAGTACTGTATTTTATTATTATGACATAGTGTTCTTTCTGAAAGATACTGTGTAGATGCAGTTGAATAAAATGAGATTTGTCTATAGTTGTGAAGTTCCTTATGGTGTCATAAAGAATATGACTTTTATATAAATAATTATATGTATAATTATATGATAAGTAATATAAGAACTATCTGGGTTTAAAGAAAAGTTGCATTACTTATGTCTATGGGTTACTACAGAGTACTTTTAAAAATTTCATTAAAATAATTTCATCTTACTTTTTGGTGTGTTACATTACAGTTTATAAAATGTGTTCACATACTGTATCTTACCATTAATTGTAACATTTGCTTATATCCAAGGTATTTTATTGAAGAAGATTCATCATATGCAGAAATAATCTTTTATATTGGAACATCAATAGGAATTTTTGATATCACAAATAATGTACTCTGAAATACTCTTGAAATATTATATTCCTCAAGAATCATTAATGGATAACTAGATAATTATCAATGGATTATTAGATAGCAATTAACCAGAATAGTTAACAGATTTAATAATTGTTTCTACTTCTCATCTCAAAGCTCTGTCATTACTGAGCTCTTTGAGACATAATAAGAGATAGAGACATGAAAACATTGATAAGACTGACTGTTTTCAAACTGAATACTTAACGAAAAATTTTTCTGAATTTCTAAATTCCCCCCCTTTTTTTTTTTTTTTTTAGCATCTCATGACCAAGTTATAACCTCATACTTAAGTTTGGCATACAAATGTAAACAAGAATGAAATCATAAATTTGAATTCTTTTCTACTCCATAATAGAGTGGATATTTTCAAATTTCTACCTCTCTGTGGTAGACATTCCTACTTAATGCCCTTTCGGAAAGGAGATACATGATCGATATTTGTAGTTTTATTGTCTCCTTCTTCTAAATCTTGGCCTTTTTCTCTGATGTTTCTTTAATTAGTGCATGTCTGGTTCTATTTTTCCAAAGATTTTCTTTAAAATACCTCACCTGTAATAAAAAATAAATCCACACAAAACAGCTATAGCATTAAAAAACAAGTCCCCCCAAACCACATGAACTTTACTTTTCTCTTTCTTTATTTTTCTCATTACTCTTGTTTCTTCACAAATAATGACTCAAAATCCATTTTGCTTCTGTTTGAATGTCCCAAGAGACTTTGATAAAAATAGCCACAATTACTAAAATTACTAGAATTTCAGTTCTTGCTATTGTGCTCCTTGACTTTTAGCTTCCTGCCTAGTTATATAGGGCATCTAAATGAAGGAGTGGAGTACAAGATTAAGGGAAAAGTTGTTTTTTTTTTAAGATTTTTTTTAATGTGTACCATTTATTTTTTCAAGGCTTTGCTGAATTTGTTATAATATTGCTTCTGTTTTATATTGTAGTTTTTTAGCCATGGGGCATGTGGGATCTCAACTCCCAACCACACCCTCTGCTTTGGGAGGCAAAGTCTTAACCACTGGACCACCAGGGGAATCCTGGGAAAAGTTTTTTAAAATGTAGAAGAATTAAAAATTCCAGGTGTCAAGTTGATGGGAACCTGGTTAGAAATACTGTTTTATTCTTAACTACCATGTCTGTATGTTCAGATGCACAGGAATTTTCCTCAAGACTGCCTTGGGTAAAACCCAAGGGTGAAACTTGCTCTTCTAACCAATATGTATATTTTCCTAATTTTCTTTTCTTTCTTTTTAACCATAAAATATCTGTGAGATGGGTAGGACATTGATAAATTACTCCATTTTTTATATTGATAACCAGGTAATTTGGACCCTACAACTTAGTATACTTCCAAATGTAATTCTTTGTAAAGTATACAATGTATGGTTACATAGGTTATATTAATAGGCTGTTTAAAGAGCCTCCTTATAGTTGATATTTCTATAATTGACGAGGGATTTAATCATGTCTCTTTTTATATTTTACTTTTTGATCTTGCCTCTTCATGCTATATTCTAGCACTTTATAAAGCATGTTAGATTATTATAGTTAATGTGTAAGAATGAATGTATTAAGAAAGCACATTTAAATCACTATGATGGTGTAAACATTTTATTAAGATATGATGTTGTATTTCATACGGAATCATATTAATTATAGTCTGATCTTTATTTGTGATGTCTCATTAGAGTGTTTAGAAATACTAAGGGGTATGTCCAACAGTAAAGAGAGGATAGTGAAGTATGTGAGTGGGTGGTAGCAATCATTGTATTGAGTGGATCCTAAAGTGTACCTTGCTGGATTAATACACATTCTCTAATGTTTCCATGAGATTTCATAAAAATGACATATTATGAGGTAGATGGTTTATTTAAAATTTTTCAGAAAAAAGAATAACATGATAACATTTCTAGTACTTAATTTTTTTTGTGAAAGGGGAACTATCACTCTAATATCTTAGGGTTCCTGTTTCTTGTATTATGCTAATACTCAGAGAATAGTTTTACTGAAAAATAAAGGTTACTCCTAAGAAATAAAAATTAAAATACTCCTTTTTTATTTCAGAGAAGAAAGAGACATTATTAGATTTTAGTAAAGCAGTCTTTGACTTTTAGCATGTTTTACCATTTTTAAATTGGGGATATCTTTTGTATTTCTGCACATCATCGGTGGATCCATTTCAGATCTGACCCTCAGTGATACTTTTTATTCCATTTGGATGAAAAGTTCAGAAGTGTTGATCAGTTCTCTAGGCTTACCACACTGTCCAGTAGAAATGTAACACCAGTCATAATTATGATCACATATGTAATTTTAGATTTTCTTGTAGTCACATGTTAAAAAGTCAAAAGGACAATGTGAAATTGATTTTAAGAATATATTCAACCTGATACACCCAAAATATTTTTATTTCAACATATAGTCAATATAAAACTATTAATTAGATATTTTGCATTCTTTTTTTTTTATGCCAAGTCTTCTTTGAGATCTGGTGTGTGTTTTATATTTACAACAGGTCTGTCCTTGGACTGGCCATATTTCAAGTGTTTAATGGCCACTGTAGTCAATGGCTTCTCCATCAGGCAGTGCAAAACTTAGGGCATTATTCCGGCATCACACTGAGAGGTAGCTCTCTGCTTATAGGAGGAAGGTTCCCTTCATCCTCTTTGAGCAACGATGTTTCTGATGGTGTGCTCCACCTAAATATGAGCTGACAGGTAGTAGCATTAGTAGCTGGTCTTGTGGCCTGAAATAGAAAGTGATAAAAATTGGTTTGGAAAATCACCTCTGGGATAAATAATAATTTAAAATCTTCCAGCAGGAGCTTGTGTTTCAAGTCTTAAAAAAAAACCACTTAAATTTAGAAATTGAGGTGCAAAATAGATTACTGTCTTCAGCCTGTACTACTAGGACCAGATTTTGTGGAACAGCTAAGACTCGTAAAGCTGGCATGAATTTCATAAGGCAATCCCGTCTAAACGTTGAGGCAGAAAGCTAAGCTTCCTAGGTAGCTCATTGCCACTGATTTCCCTCCCTCTCTCGAGGCAGCATACTCATTTCAGGCACTTTCAGTGTCAATACATTTAATAATTAAATACCATCTGACTTGCTGCGGTTTAAAATCTCTCTCTTCTACAGAAATGATCGACAGATCAGGGCTGGAAAGTGGAAGGAGTCATAAATGTCACTTGGGTTCATTGTTCGGGAGGGGAACAGTAGTAAGTGGATCTAAAATGGAGATTATTGGTGACACTTTTCTAGAAGCTCAGAATTTAGTACAAAAATATATCTTAAAATAACCTGTGCTAAAAGTTAATAGTAGAATAAGACGTCTGGTGGAATCGTAAGATAGCATTTATCTTTCAAGTTTTTATTTTGAAGCTTATGCACAGTCAGACCCTCGTTATGATACGGCACCAAATGAGACAGAGAGTTGCCTTCAGTAAACTTTTGCACTAAAGGGAATGCTGACAGTAAAAGCATTCCAGCAATTCAGTATGATAAAGGCTCTGTGCTTCATGGAGACAAGACCTGAAGTGAAGAGAAGGGAGAGGAAAGAGGAAATCCACGGCCTATCGTGAGGAACCTCAGAAGCTTTGGTAAAGAGGTTGGACTTTATCCCTGGGGTAGTAGGGAAATGTTGGAAAGCCTGCAGCAGAGGGGCTGTTGTGGTTTTAGGTGATCACTGTGATTGGTGTTTGAATATGTATTATACCATGAGCAGGAGTGGAAACTGTAAGTGAGCTGTTCAAGTAACGGGATGAGAGGCAGTGGAGGCTTCACTCCATCATGGTAATGTTACTAGAGAAATGTGGGTGAATTTGAGACATATTTAAAAGTTGAGAACTGTTAGGATTTGGTGATGGATTTGTCTCCTAAGATGAGAGAGAAATTAAGTTTGATTGGACATGTATGTAGAGAATTTAGTTAGGGAGTAGAGATCTAGCTCCCTACCTTCAGTCAGAAAACTTGCTATGACAGGTGAATTCAACTCCCCCTAAGCACGTTTAGTTAAGCCAGTATTTATTGATAATTTCATCGTATAAATATATATATGATAGTACAGAGCGTTCAGGATTAAAAGGATAAAATAAATGGTTCTTTATGTCACATATCTCCAGGTGAGAACAACAGATATACATAAACTATGTTTTAATACAAGCTAGACAGTTATAAGTACTATAATAAGGTATAAACAAAATGAAATTAATTCTTCCTGGAAGAGGTGGGCTATGAATGATTTCATAGGGTAGGTGGTATTCAAGTCGTATCTTAAAGGTTGTGAGAGAGTCTTCTGTCTCCCAGATTTACATCTCTAGCTTGTACCTCTCTCCTGATACCTGACTTGCTCCTCAGCATCTCCCTCTCATGTTTAACATATTCAGAACTAAATCCCTGACCTTCATTAATAAATGGTTTCCTGGTTGCGAGTAAAAGCTAAAGTCCTTACAGTGTAAGCCCCTCCAGTGACTACCCCTCCCCTCCAAAGTCCTGTTACACCTTGACCACTCCGTACCATTTGCTCCCTTGTCCACTCTGTTTTAGCCAAATAGGACCACCTTGCTATTCCTCACAAACTCCACCTCAGAGCATTTGCTTTTCTTTTCACCTGAAAAATCTCTCCAGATACCCTTACGGATTAATTTCTTCAGCCATTTCAAGTCTTTGCTCAAGTATCACCTTCTTAATAAAGCTGTCTCTGTCCTCTTTATTTAAAAGTATGTCCCTCATCCCATGCAGTCTAACTCATTTCTCAGTGCTATTTTTCTTGAATCACTCACCATCTGACATGCCTGTCCTTATTATTTGTTATTTATATCTTATCCTCCTGGAACACTAGCTCCATAAGAGCATGACTTTGGACTATTTGCTCATCAGTGTATCTCTAGTGCCTAAAACAGTGCCGGGAATATAGTAGGCCCTAAATTAAAGATTTATTAAATTAATACTTTGATAAAGAGTATTCTGAGCAAGGAAAATGCCGTGAACAAAATTCAGACAGAATACTTAGCACATTGGGGAATGCTTGTTTGCCTGCTGATTGGTCTTATGTGCTTAGTATGTAGGAACCACAGAAAGGGGAAAACACTGAGAGGCGATTGTTGTCTGACATGAAGGCCCTTGGTAATGTAAAGATACTTTTCAGTTCTCAGTCCATGTGATCTCTGGCAAGCTACTCAACTCTACCACTGTAGTGCAAAACTATATGTATACACACTTTGTTCCTATCAAATTTCATTTATTAAACAGGTCGCAGTTTCTTGACTCCTGGGCTATATTTTCCTATCCCCTGCTTTAGCCTATGAGGATTCACTTATAATTTTGCACTAATTGGCTCTATTATAAAAAGAAAGTGCTTTGGCAGCAGTATGAAAAGTAGATCCATGGAACGGGACAAACGGATGAGAACTTAGAGGTGGGGACAGACAGTAAGAGGCTATGACAGTTAAAAGTAAAGACGATAAGAGCCTCAGCTTGTTGGAGAGCTAAGGAGATGAATTCAGGAGATGAGTTGAAAATAATTCACCAGGGTTTGGCACCTAGTTGACTGTTAAGGGATGGGAAGGCATAAAGATGATTCTTTAGACAGGGTGCCTAGATAAATAATTATTCTATGAATTATATTGAAGGTGGTGCATAGATCAAATTTGTGAATTCAGTTTTTGACACATAGATATATTTGACACATAGATATATATTCTGACACCAGAATACTATCACCCACTTGATAGGCCTATAGGAGAGGAAGAAATATTAGGTGATGCTTATTTTGAACTCCTCAAAACAATTGTCTAGTCTCTTGATCTCCACTTAGCTCCTGTCATCTTCCAAGCCCACTCGAATCAAGCTTGCTTCCCCACCACGTTATCAACATCAGTCTTGTCAGAATCATCGATGGGCAGCCTTGTGGTTGTTGTTCAGTCGCTCAGTTGTGTCTGACTCTTTGTGACCCCACGGACTGCGGCGCGCCAGGCTTTCCTGTCCTTCACCATCTCCCGGAGTTTGCTGAAACCATGGCCATTGAGTCGGTGATGCTGTGCAACTACCTCATCCTCTGTCGTCCCCTTCTCCTCCTGCCCTCAATCCTTTCCAGCATCAGGGTCTTTTCCTACAAGTCAGCTCTTCGCATCAGGTGGCCCAAGTATTGAAGCTTCAGCTTTATCAGTCCTTCCAGTGAATATTCAGGGTTCATTTCCTTTAGGATGGACTGGTTTGATCCTTGCTGTCCAAGGGACTCTCAAGAGTCTTCTCCAGCACCACAGTTTGAAGGCATCAGTTCTTTGGTGCTCTGTCTTCTTTATCGTCCAGCTTTTACATCCATACACGACTACTAGAAACACTGTAGCTTTGACTATACAGACCTTTGTCAGCAAAGTAATGTGTCTGCTTTATAATACTTTGTCTAGGTTTGTCATAACTTTTGTTCCAAGGAGCCATCGTCTTTTAATTTCATGATTGCAGTCACTGCCTGCAGTGACTTTGGAGCCCAAGAAAATAAAGTCTGTCTCTGTTTCCATTGTTTCCCCATCTCTTTGCCTGAAGTGATTGAACTGGACGCCATGGTCTTCGTTTTTTGAATGCTGAGTTTTAAGCCAGATTTTTCACTCTTCTCTTTCACCTTCATCAAGAGGCTCCTTAATTCCTCTTTTGCTTTCTGCCATTAGGGTGGTGTCATCTGCATATCTGAGGTTATTGATATTTCTTCCCAAAATCTTTGCATGTTATCAAGTGCAGATTTTCAGTTCTTGTGGTATGTGATCTGTCAGCATTATTGGCACAGTTGATCGATTCATTTTCCGTATAGCATTCCTCTGCTTGGTGAAGGAGCCGCCTGCCTTCTCTTGACTATCTGTCTTCTTTTCTCCATCTCCTTTTCTGGATTATCTTGTTTTCATACCATAAATTACTGGAGTACCTTTTTTCTTGTCTGTAGATCTCTTTTGTGTCCACATTTGCTCCCTGGGTGGTCACACCTCACCTCAGCTCTCCCCTGAATTCTAGTTCCCTTTGAGCTATGTGTATGTTAATAGATGTTTTAAACTGAACATGTCTAATATCACCCTCTGTACTTCCCCCTTACTCGCCTCTCCACCCTGAAGAAAAAGTCCTGTTCAGTACCCACAGTTGCCACCCCAGTGAAAGGTAGCACTTTTTACCCAGTTTGCTCAGGCCTTTAGAAACCTTGGAATCTTTGTTCCTCCCTGACACACACACACACGCACACACACCTCATTGCTCATCTAATCAACCTGCAGAATATGTCCAGCAGCTGACCTGTATCACCACGTCCATCACTAGGACCCTCGCACAAGTGGCTGTAAATTCTCGCTTCACCTGCTCCCCATGTGGGATTTTCTCTGTACAGCAGCAGGAATAATCTTTTTGTTTTAATAGTCAGATCATATCCTGTGCTCACATCTATCCAGTGACCGCTTACCTAGCTTAGACCAGGAATCAGGGTCTTACTGTAGCCCTGTGTTATTCGGTTGCTTCATTGATGACTCACATCTTTTACTCTACTGTAGCCTCACTTGCCTTTGTTGCGGTTCCTCTTCAAACATGCCAAGCCTACTCCTGCTTTGGTGGCTCTGCAGGTAATGTTCTGTCTGCCACAACCACTTTTCTCATTTATTTATTTACTTCTCATTCAGGTCTCTGCTCAGAAATTACCTCCTCAGAGGGGCCTTGCCTGAACTCTGTCTCTAAAAATAACACTGCCCAACGCCATCATTTTCTGTCCCTTTATCTTGCCTTTTTTTAAATTTTAAACATAATGCTCGCCACCGTTTGGCGTGATACGTACATTAGTTTATTTCATGTCTCCATAGCTAGAGCTCTGTGAAGGTGGGGACTTTCTGTTTTGTTCAGTTGGTAACCTCAGCATTTAGAGCAGTGCCTTGGATTTAGTTAGAAATCAATAAATAGTGGTTGAATGAATGAATGAATGAGTACATATAAATATATCAAGAAAAGAGGCGTCAGTGAAAAAGGATTGCATAGATAAGTCATTTGAGGAGAAAAAGGAGAGTGTCTGGCCATTTCCACCAGAAGGGCACAGCAAAATCCAATGGGTAGGTACTTCACTGGGGATCCCGACATCTCATATTTTAGAACGGGCTTATCTCTGCACAGGAGAACTGGTAGCTGAATATCATCTGCTGACCAAGAGTTCCTAATACTCCAGTTACCTACAGTTTTACAATTAAGGCACACTGAGTTTTTACTCACACAGCTTTACAAAAGAAGTCCATAATGGCATCCTGCTACTTGTATCTTGGATGTTGAATTTAAAAATCTTACAACTTTTTGTGTATCATTAGTGATGAATGCAAAATTTTATTGTTATGACATCAATAAGATCAGTAAGGCATATTCCATACTTTAAATAGAATGTGATTAAAGCCTAGACGTTTACTAAATAGTATTTTAAAAATAAATGGCCATCAGTAATATTATATAGAATTGGTTTTAGCTTTAATAACCCTTAAAAGTATTAAATGTGTATGTATTTGTTAGAAGTAATAATATAAAATAGAAATGATCAGAAAATAGTCTTGTGTGTGTGCTGCGAGATTTGTTAAACATGAGACCTTTGACTTGGCCTCCAATACCTCAGAAACCCCAGGGGCTGTGATCTGAAGATAAGTTAGGTTTGTTTTCTCTTCTGTCAGCATGTCCTCTACCATAATACATTCCACAGATGCTGATAGCATCAGCATTAGAGCCATTTATAAGAAAATGTTTAGCTACAGTTAGTAGAACATAATTGCTGGATATGTATTTCTTGATGTATTTGTTAAGAGACAAAGCTTAGGTTAGGATGACTTGATAGTTTTATTTTCTTCATCTATTCTTCCTGTTTTCAAACAAACTTTTAAATAATTCAGAATTTTAATAATGCTAAAAGAGAGTAAAATTAGAATCTTACCCTTTTCTATACACCCTTTGCACGTTTCTGGCACATGAATCTCTCCCTCCTTCCCTTCCTCCTTACCTCCCTTCCTCCCTCTGCTTCTTGTTCTCTCTTCATTCTACCTATTCCTTCTCCCTCTCTCTCTCCCCCTCTCTTTTTTCTTCCTCTCTCTCTCCCTCTCCCTCTTTTTCTCTCTTGTCTCTGTATTTTTGGCAGTCTCTCTCTTTCAATCTCTCTCTGCTTCACATCCACATTAGAGTGAGCTCAAGCTGTCTTACTTCGCTTGTAACAATGTAGAACACTCACATTCTAGCTGAACTGTATTTGTGATCTCCTTTTTTGTACATAACTTGATTTGTTAATTTAACCACATCTTTTTAACCCTTTTCTTTTTCATGCATCAGTAAGTTAAATGATATACCTATGTACTAATATTTTTTTAGTATTGAACTTTGTAGTCTAGTGTCTACAATGAACCATTTTTTTGTTGTTCTTGTTATTCTTCGACAAAAAATACTTGAGAAACAATAGTTTTTCTTCTTATGCTACTTACATACTGGGTGGGGGAAAAAAGGTTTTTAAAGCACTTAGCAAATGTTCCTATCTTCCTGAATTATAAAAATGTACACAGGTCAGCTGTTTTTTGAATTAGTGATCTTATATTTTTGTTCAGTGGAAAAATATAGATTGTTCATTAATATATTTTACTTACTGATGTTAACTGTTCTTCCCCATACTTAAAGCAATATGTATGTATTTTATAACTTGCTCCAGAAAAGATTTACAATGGACGCTTTATTTCCGTATTCTGGCAGTCACCGCTTACCTATTATTTGCATCATTAATGTCCACTAGCTCTCCCCAGATTACACTGTCATGGAAGATAGGCGTTGGAAACATCAAAAGATACAGCGATGATGTCTAGTCCAAATCTGCATGTGAAAAAATGTGTTTGAAAGCAGGAAAGTGCTATAAAGTATTGAGAGTGTTCACTACAAAATGAGACATATGAATTTATGCTATCATTGTTAGTAAAAATAAACAAATCTGTTTTAAATGTGATAGCTATTTAGTAGGAACTATTAAGTCTCAGATACTTTTGTGATCATATTTAATTTTACAAGTAAATTTTGTTAAATGCTTTTAGGATTATGTTAAATGTTTTTAAGAATGTCTGTTATCATTGAGTTACTTGTTGGCTTTAGGAATCAGGCAAGTCAAGTCTCTAATTTGGGACTGTTATCAGAGGAACATTAATGATGGTAGTAATAATAATAGTAAGATCTTTTGTGGTTGTGGAGTTCTATATTATCTCATGTTAGCGTCATAAAAACCCTGTACTTTAGAAATGGCACTTGAAGTAACTAAGGCTGCCCAGGTGGCTCAGATGATAAAGAATCTGCCAGCAGTGTGGGAGACACAGGTTTGATGCCTGATATGGGAAAATCCTCTGGAGAAGGGAATGGCAATCCACTCCAGTATACTTGCCAAAAGAATTCCATGGGCACAGGAGCCTGGTGGGCTACAGTTCATGGGGTTGCAAAGAGTCATACACTACTGAGTGAGTACACTTTCAAGGGTTAGAAAAGTTAAATTAAAACCATGTGACCAGTAAGTTGAATAGACGATATTTAATCTAAAATTTTGCTTTCACATCTTTTTTTTTTTACCATCAGTATCCCTGAAGCAGTATACATTAAATCAGTTACCTTCCTGTCATGCTTATGTTTGACTTCTCAGGATTTCATATTTTAACAAAAAGGAAAAAAATATTTAACTTTAGTTGTGAAGTAGCATCTTCGTTCTTATTTCAGTTTTGATTCCCTTATTTCTTTGGATTAAAAGACTAGCATTTGTCATGGTTGCCCGGGTATTATTAAAGTGATGGTTTTAATTCAGTGGATGGAGTTGGCAACTATCAGAAGGCAAATCATACAGCCTTGCTGCAGAGGCCATTCATATCAGTGTGGATCGTACCTTGGTAAAGAAAACCAAACATATGTGTGGTCACAACCAATCCTTGTCATTACGCCATGAAAGCCTGGGGCTTTGTGATCAAAGTAATGGGCTTATCCTTAACTGTGGTATAACCTCTGGTTGAACCTTTCAGGCTTTTATTTTAAGAGATGATACACTACATTTTGACCAGGTTACTTACCTCTAAGACCTATCTACCTAATCAGGTGATAGAGATTAAAATTATTGTCAGCAAGTCAAAAGAAAATGCGAGTTGTGAATATCACTGTCTTCTGTCAGTGTTGTTTACTTATCATTTTCCACTGATGTTTTAAAGAATTGCTGAACATGTGTTTTTTATCCAGAGCTGAATGTTCTGTTCTGATGAATATAAAACATACTTCACTTTGTTACATGTACGTTAGAAGTATTAGAGAGACATAATCTTTGACTCTGTCACTAAATTTCATCTGTCAAAGGAGATAATTCTGAACCGTAATATTTAGTGCTATATTGAGGCATGGTTCTTAGAAAGATGCTTTAGGATTTACATGGAATTCTGCATGTAACTTAAATGTCATTATCATCCATAATAAAATTTAGGCAGTATATATACTTACTTGTTTCTTTGGTTACATGTTGGTGCACCTTAGTTGAGTTCAACTGTTTATTTCCTATTATGAAGTATTCAACTTTAATCAACTGATTTACTTTTGCAGATCTCCTTATAGTGAGATTATAATATATTTTCAGTATATATGCTTACTTTTTTACTTGTCTTTAATTGATGATGTCCTTTATACTATATTAGATACTTCATAATCTTTCTCTTCAGTTTTTATTTACTGGAAACGTGTCCATTTTAAATTATCTTCCGTTCCATGTATATAGTGCTCTCCAAACCAACTGAATAGTTCTTCATTGATCATTGGAAACAAATGATATATGCGTGTTTCAACCTCTATTCCTCTTCTTAAGATATTCCTATGTCAAGGCTGTTCTTGTCTTTCCCCTCCACTATTTATCTTTGACTGTAACTACCAATCTTCAACCAGAAGAATGTAGCTACTATTCTTCAACAGATTTTTACTGAATATCTAAATATGCCAACTTACTCTGTTTAGGCTTTGAAGGTGTTCAGTTCAGTTCAGTCTCTCAGTCTTGTCTGACTCTTTGCGACCCCATGAACTGCAACATACCAGGCCTCCCTGTCCATCACCACTTCCCAGAGTCCACCCAAACCCATGTCCATCGAGTCAGTGATACCATCCAACCATCTCATCCTCTGTCGTCCCCTTCTCATCCTGCCTTTAATCTTTCCCAGCATCAGGGTCTTTTCCAGTGAGTCAGCTCTTCGCATCAGGTGGCCAAAGTGTTGGAGTTTCAGCTTCAGCATCAGACCTTCCAGTGAACACCCAGGACTGATCTCGTTTAGGATGGACTGGTTGGATCTCCTTGCAGTCCACAGGACTCTCAAGAGTTTTCTCCAACACCACAGTTCAAAAGCATCAATTCTTTGGCACTCAGCTTTCTTTATAGTCCAATTCTCACATCCATACATGACCACTGGAAAAACCATAGCCTTGACTAGACAGACCTTTATTGGCAAAGTAATGTCTCTGTTTTTTAATATGCTGTCTAGGTTGGTCATAACTTTCCTTCCAAGGAGTAAGCGCATTTTAATTTCATGGCTGCAGTCACCATCTGCAGTGATTTTGGAGACCAGAAAAATAAAATCAGCCACTGTTTCCACTGTTTCCCCAATTATTTGCCATGAAGTGATGGAACCAGGTGCCATGATCTTAGTTTTCTGAATGTTGAGCTTTAACCCTTCTTCTTCACTTTCTGCCAGAAGGGTGGTGTCATCTGCATATCTGAGGTTATTGATATTTCTCCCAACAATCCTGATGCCAGCTTGTGCTTCCTCCATCCCAGCATTTCTCATGAGGTACTCTGCATATAAGTTAAACAAACAGTGTGACAATATATAGTCTTGATGTACTCCTTTTCCTATTTGAAACCAGTCTGTTGTTCAGTGTCCAGTTCTAACTGGTGCTTCTTGCCCTTCATACAAGTTGCTCAAGAGACAGGTCAGATGGTCTGGTATTCCCATCTCTTTCAGAATTTTCCACAGTTTATTGTGATCCATATCATCAAAGGCTTTGCATAGTCAATAAAGCAGAACTAGATGTTTTTCTGGAACTCTCTTGCTTTTTCGATGATCCATCAGATGTTTTCATATGATCTCTGTTTCCTCTGCCTTTTCTAAAACCAGCTTAAATATCTGACAGAATGTGGTACACTGTAGAAGAGAGTGGCAAACCGCTTCAGTATTCTTGCCTTGAGAACGCCATGAACAGTATGAAAAGGCAAAAAGATAGGACACTGAAAGATAAACTTGCCAGGTTGGTAGGTGCCCAATATACTACTGGAGATCAGTGGAGAAATAACTCCAGAAAGAATGAAGGGATCGAGCCAAAGCAAAAACAACACCCAGTTGTGAATGGGACTGGTGATGGAAGCAGGGTTTGATGCTGTAAAGAGCAATATTGCATACGAACCTGGAATGTTAGGTCCATGAATCAAGGCAAATTTGAAGTAGTCAAACAGGAAATTGTAAGAGTGAACATCGACGTTCTAGGAATCAGCGAACTAAGATGGACTGGAATGGGTGAATTTAACTCAGATGACCATTATATCTATTATTGTGGGCAAGAATCCCTTAGAAGAAATGGAGTAGCTATCATAGTCAAGAAAAGAGTCTGAAATGCAGTACTTGGATGCATCTCAAAAACAGAATGATCTTTGTTCGTTTCCAAGGCAAACCTTTCAATATCACGGTAATCCAAGTCTAGGTCCCGACCAGTAACACTGAAAAAGCTGAAGTTGAACAGTTACAAGACCTTCTAGTATCAACACCGAAAAAAGATGTCCTTTTCATTATAAGAGACTGGAATGCAAAAGTCTTAAGTCAAGAAGCACCTGGAGAAACGGGCAAATTTGGCTTTGGAGTACAGAATGAAGCAGGACAAATTCTAATAGAGTTCTGCCAAAAGAATGCACTGGTCATAGCAAACACCCTCTTCCAACAACACAAGAGAAGAGTCTACACATGGACATCACCAGATGTTCAACACCGAAATCAGATTGATTATATTCTTTGCAGCCAAAGATGGAGAAGCTCTATACAGTCAGCAAAAGCAAAACCAGGAGCTGCCTGTGGCTCATATCATGAATTCCTTATTAACAAATGCAGACTTAAATTGAAGAAAGTGGGGAAAACCACTAGACCATTCAGGTATGACCTAAATCAAATACCTTATGAGTATACTGTGGAAGTGAGAAATAGATTTAAAGGATTAGATCTGATAGACAGAATGCCTGATGAACTATGGATGGAGGTTCATAACATTGTACAGGAGACTGGAATCAAGACCATCCTCAAGACAAAGAAATGCAAAAAAGCAAAATGGCTGTCTGAGGAGGCCTTACAAATAGCTGTGAAAAGATGGGAAGTGAAAAGCAAAGGAGAAAAGGAAAGATATACCCATTTCAAAGAAGAGTTCCAAAGAGTAGCAAGGAGAAGAAAGCCTTCCTCGGTGATCAGTGAAAGAAATAGAGGAAAACAATAGAATGGGAAAGACTAGACATCTCTTCAAGAAAATGAGAGATACCTAGGGAACATTTCATGCAAAGATGGGGTCGATAAAGGACAGAAACGATATGGACCTAACAGAAGCAAAAGATATCAAGAAGAGGTGGCAAGAATATACAGAAGAACTTTACAAAAAAGATCTTAAAGACCCAGATACTCACGATGGTCTGATCACTCACCTAGAGCCAGACCTGGAATATGAAGTCAAGTGGGCCTTAGGAAGCTTCACTCCGAACAAAGCTAGTGAAGGTGATGAAATTCCAGCTATGCTGTTTCAAATCCTGAAAGCATATGCTGTGAAAGTGCTGCACTCAATATGCCAGCAAATTTGGAAAACTCAGCAATGGTCACAGGACTGGAAAAGGTCAGTTTTCATTCCAATTCCAAAGAAAGGTAATGCCAAAGAATGCTCAAACTACCACACAGTTGCACTCATGTCACACGCTAGTAAAGTAATGCTCAAAATTCTCCAAGCCAGGCTTTAGCAGTACGTGAGCTGTGAGCTTACAGATGTTGAAGCTGGTTTTAGAAAAGTCAGAGGAACCCAGAGATCAAATTGGAGGTTAGTAAGACACATAAAGTCCTTAATCTCCTGGAGCTGTCAGTTTAGAGGGAGCATATAGTTTGATGAGTGTTATATTAGGAACGTACAATACATTATTTTCTTCTCCCCAGAACTTTCTGTGACAACCCAAACTTTTAGGCATACTTTTCTCTTGAATTTCTAGAAGGTTGTTTGTACCTTTAACCCATTTACTCCCAATTAATATACCCTTTCATTGTTTAGGAATTTACATCTGTTTCTGTAGAGAGGAAGCAACAGTTATGTCTCCATATCCCAGATCCTAACCCACTTGTTTGCAGAGTAAAAATGAAATGAATTTCTTTGTGATTGTGATTGTGATTGTTATATAACAGTCCATATCTATCTAATGCTTATATTAAATAATATCAAAGAATCAAATAACAGGAACTTTTAAAACATTTTCCTCTGCTCATAGTGAGGTCTTTCATTTTGTTTCCTGGAAATAATTGTGAGTGATTATATTGGTACTTTTTATTATTTGAATATAATTGATTCTTGAACAACATAGGCTTGAACTACATGGGTCCACTTATATCTGGATTGTTTTTAATAGTAAATATTATAGTACTATCCTGTTCAGAATTGGTTGAATCCATGGACTCAGAACCACCTATGCAGGTTACAGAAGAACTGCAGATATAAAGTGCCAGTTTTCACTGGCTGGAGGGTGGCGGCTGTTGTTCAGTCACTCAGTCGTGTCCGACTCTTTGCGACCCCATGAACTGCAGCATGCCAGACTTCCCTGTCCTTCACTGTCTCCCTGAGTTTGCTCAAATTCATTCATGTTGAGCCAGTGATGTCATCCAACCATCATCCTCTGTCACCCCCTTCTCTTGCTCTCAGGCTTTCCCAGCATCAGGGTCTTTTCCAGTGAGCTGGCTCTTCACATCAGGTGAACAAAGTACTGGAACTTCAGCACCAGACATTCCAATGATTATTCAGGGTTGATTTCCTTTAGGTTTGATCTCCTTGCTTTCCAGAGGACTCTCAAGTGTCTTCTCCAACACCACAGTTCAAAAGCACCAATTTTTTGGCGCTCAGCCTTCCTTATGGTCCAACTCTCACATCCATACATGACTACTGGAAAAACTATAGGTTTTACTATATGGACTTTTGTCAGCAAAGTATTGTCTCTGCTTTTTACTACACTGTCTAGGTTTGTCATAGCTATTCTTCCAAGGAGCAAGCATCTTTTAATTTCATGGCTGCAGTCATCATCTGCATTGATTTTGAAGCCCAAGGAAGCATAATCTGACACTGTTTCCATATTTTCCCCATCTATTTGCCATGAAGTGATAGGACAGGATGCCATGGTCTTCGTTTTTTGCATGTTGAGTTTAAAGACAGCTTTTTCATTCTCGTATTTCACTTTCCTCACAAATCTCTCTTTAGTTCCTCTTTACTTTCTGTCATTAAAGTTGTATCATCTGCATATCTGAGGTTGTTGATATTTCTCCCAGCTTGTTATTCATCCACCTCGGCATTTTGCATGGTGTACTCTGCATATAAGTTAAATGTGTTTTGCAAGGATCAACTGTATATATTTAAATCCGTAACCAGTAACTCAAGTATATAAGAGATGTCCTTATTTGAATTCAGATCTTTGTATTCTGCTAGTAGGAAATTCATTCACAGTCATTAGATGGTTAGGACAAAGGCCTCCTTTCCCAAGGCTTGAATGAGACACAGGCTTATGTGGTACCGAAAAAAATTGGCTCTCACATCTTCAGTTTGTCTTTTTCAGTAGTAATATATCCTCGTTGTCTAGGATGTATGGTCTTTTGGAAGCTGGAAGCTCTGCTGATTAGCCAAGCTTGAGTTAAACATTTGCTGACGCCAGAAGCCCTGGTGCCAGGTGACTAGCTTGCCTCGGTGTACCATCATTGGGCATGTGTGCAGGTGGGCACATTGTTCTGTGTGTACGGGTGCTTGACTGGAGGAAAGAATAGAAGCCCAAATCTGCCTATACTGCACTCACCAAACTGCGTTCTCTTGTGACTGAATTAGCCCTGAAAGATTGCTTTTTTTCTAGCTCCTGTAGAGATAGCATACAGACAAGTTGCGATCCTGATCACTGCTTACCATCCGCCAGGTTCCAGGCTAACCTCTTTATCCCCGTCCCTTCTCCTTTGGCTGACATAACCCTGACTACCAATTGTGAGAAGCTTGTTTCCCTCATTCTGGGGAAAATCTCTCTTCTCTTTGGTTTCGTCTTTTAAAATATACTTACCCTTGACGCTACTTCTGGGCATGTTACATAATCTCCTGTTTGCTTAGACTTTCACAAAAGACAGAAAAAGGGGATGTTTTCAGGAGGCCTCTTCTCTGGACTCTGCAAATATTCTGGAAATGCATGACAACTGTCTTGTAATTGGAATGATGTACGAAGTGGGAGATTGAGAAGTAAAAAGTAAAGAAGCGTAACACAGAATTCCCATCCCAGTAAATTTCAAGTGAAATATTAAGCCTAGTTTTTATTTGTTTTATATTTTTGTTTGTTGATTAAACATTTTGTTTTGTATTGGTGTATAGCCAGTTAACAAACACTGTTGTGATAGTTTCAGATGAACAGCGAAAGGACTTAGCCATACATTTACATGTACCCATTCTCCCTCATAGCCCCCTTCCATCCAGCCTGCCACATAACATTGAATAGAGTTCCATTAATTTTTAACTGATAAAGTTTCCAATTTTAATTTTGAGTATCTTTATAGCATCCTTTATACAAAATTTATAGGGTATCTATCTTTAGTAGGAAATCACAAGTAAAGTCTACGGTATTTATGGAAATTGAGAAGTTTTTACCTCCCTCCCAGGATTATACAAATTATACAACTGAAAGTTTAACATGGTCCAGTCATATCTTTTATTAAAAATTTGTTTATTTTATATGTAATTTTGCTCTATTTTATTTTGAGATAAATTAACTGAATTTACATTTAGGGTGAGGGCTTCCCCGTGGCTCAAATGGTAAAGAATCTACCTGCTGCACTACAGGCAAGACAGGTTCAATCCCTGGGTCGGGAAGATCCTCTGGAGAAGGAAATGGCAACCCACTCCAGTATTCTAGCTTGGAGAATTCCATGGACAGAGAAACCTGGCAGGCTACAGTCCATGGGGTCGCAAAGAGTCCGATAGGACTGAGCAACCAACATACACACAGACATACATACATATTTAGAGTAAGCTGTCAGTATTAAAGTAAGAAAATAAATTCGTAATGAACTTATATGTTTAAATAAAATGGGCCAGGAACAAAATATATTTGAATTTAGAACTTGTAAAAGAACCAATGAAGAACATTTATGTTTTGAGCAAATATATTTTTGTCAGTTTATTTAGCTAAAATGAGAGATGTAGAAGATGGGAAAAAACATTAAAAAAATCATAAGAACTTTGGTACTACATAAGAAGAATTAAAGATTTCATTTTAAAGAAAATTGCTGTGAAAGGTCACTTGTCCCCTTTCTGCTTTCTATATATGGTCTCAAGAAAGAGTATTTTTTTTGTATATTTTTGTGTAATATGTATCTTTGATTTATGATGCAGGTGACTGATCTCCCAAATAAAAACTTGGGAGAAATCTTGCATCTAAAATTCAGCCATTATAATTGTTTTGACTCCTAGAAGAATTGCTACAGAGAAATATAGTGTATATAACAGGCAGAAGAAGGATGACATCCTCTGTGAGAGTGTTAGGGTGAGGATAGGGGTACACAAGTATTATAGCATACTTCAGCAAATTGATAGTTATAAAGTGACATATCCATATATGGGTTAAAAAAAAATGGCCATGGAATAAGTTGTATCCAACTCTTTTGTGACCCCACGGACTGTAGCCTGCCAGACTCCTCTGTCCTTGCAATTTCCCAGGCAAAACACTGGAGTGGGTTGCCATTTCCTTCTCCAGGGGATCTTCTCAACCCAGGGATTAAACACACGTCTCCTGCCTTCACAGGCAAGTTCTTTACCACTGAGCCACCGTCATAGCCGGTGTGTGTGTGTTTGCTTGTGTGTGTATATGGGTAAATTTTTTTCAGGAGAACTAATTTTCCTATCATGGAAAAATGGAAAGTTTTTGTTTACTTTTTTAAAAAAGTGCTTAGAATATATGTTAAAAACATCTTTCAGATGTTTAGCACTGTGTATACTATGTAAATAGAGTCTATGCTTATTTGATGATTAGGTACAGAGGCTTTAATTACATAGAGTTAAATGTTGATCTAAATGTTTCTCTGATTTCCAAATTTATCATAAATCAGTTCTATAACCTTGAGCAAATTGCTTAAGTTCTTTGAGGCTTAGTTGATTCTTTAAATGGCGATGATACCTTACCTTGTAAAATTGTTGTAAACATTAAATGTGATAAGTTGTGAAGTTTAAATGTGATGTTTATTAAGAGTTTATTTTATTACTTGACTCATGTCATGCAGTTAATGTTATTTACCTCAAACAAGTTGAATATAGCTTTTTGTTGCATAAAATAGCACATATCTGTCTTTTGTTAGACTTATATGCATCATTATGGAGAAGAAAATCTTAAAAATTTTGTATGATCACTCTATCATTTTATTTATGATTAAACTTTTAATAGCATTCTTCCTTTTAAAAAATTTTTTGTGAAGTTTAAATGTTTTTCAAGTTAGTGATCATGTGGTTGCCAGGCATCTGGAGGACAGGGTCACTTCTATCCTGCTTAGTTAATTATTGTGATTGTAAACAAAGGATGTAGGATTCAAAGTCAAGCAGCATTTCACATGGATGATGGAGGTGATAATAGCTTAATTCCTGCTGAATTTTTTTTCTTTGCTCTAGTGAATTCATACTGACCTTGTCCAAAATCTGATGACCTCTCTATTTTACTCAACCATTTGGAAAGCCAGGCTGCCATAGCTGGCCCTGAGGGGTAGCTGAAAGACCACTGAGTCACTGACCCATGTCAAGACTGGATTTCAAGTCTGATCTGTAGGACCTCTGAAATAATTATACTTGGGGCTTTTTGTACTCAAAAACCTAACTGGTTGCATTTTTGTGCTTATTAAGTATCTTGTTAAAGTGTGTTTTAAATGTCCTTATTTAAGTCGTATTTAATTTATTATTCCTCATGGAGGTCATTTTCTAGACTAATTATAAATTTTGATCTTTTATCAGAGTTAGTACCTTAAAACTAAACTTGAATGTTTTGAAATGTGAGCAAAATATACTATTACACCATGGCTAACTTCATTAAATATCTTTGTGGTTCATGATAGACTAAAGCATTTTAATATTTATAAAGATTTTGGTGTTTTATGGCAAAAATTCCATATACCTAAACAAAAAATCTAGTTAAGCTGTTGTTAATATTGTGGCATGTTAATATCTGTTTATATGTTTTCTAACGTCAAATATTACTCAAATGTTGGTATTTTAAGGGTTTTGAGGTTATAAGAATTGTCATAAGGAAAGCGTGTGACCACCCAGTGAAGTGTTTTCTTAGATTTGATTGAATGTGATCTGTCGGCCTTGATAGAACTTTGTGATAGAGCTAGGATATGAAAAGAGAAAAAATTTTCCTATGTTTATTTTGTTCTTCTGCATAATCAGAAATGTTTAGCTTTTTATAAACACCTTCAGTATTCTACAGTTTATAATATGACTTTGTCTTTTATTTTTATATAGGAGTTGATCCCTGAATTTTATTATCTCTCAGAGATGTTTGTCAACTTCAATAATTATAATCTTGGAGTGATGGATGATGGGACAGTAGTGTCTGATGTTGAACTTCCTCCTTGGGCCAAAACCTCAGAAGAATTTGTCCGCATAAACAGACTGGTGAGTAGGAACCATCTACTCTGTCTGTCATGAAGCTTTTCTCAAAGTGCATGTCATGTGCTGGTGTAATCATTAACCCTTACTCTTCCAAACAAAACTGTAGTCGATAGGGATAACTGAAAGTGACGTGATAGTTCATAAATCTCTGTATATACTTTATAAAGTCTTATTTACGTGAAAGGTATAATGGTTTCTTTTATGCAGAATTTAGGCTACTTTTATATGAATGTGATGATTCAAGATTATAAGTGAAAGTTACAAGTGAATTTCTGAGAGAATGCTATGCTTTTTCAAACACGAGTTTCTTGTACCATTAGAAATATGTAATTCTGTGTTCCAGGATAGAAGGCCACTGAGCATTTTGATAATAGAAACAAGATTTTCAAATTATAACCTGTATCTATTTTTTGAAGGAAATCCTCATATAATATTTAGAATAGGAAAACTTTAAAATTTAAGCACAGTAATCACTGTGTTTGCAAAAAACCCCTAAAGAATCCTCCAGTGAATTCTTTAATATCTCCTGTTTTATGGGTTCTAGATTATTCTATGAAAAACTAATATGACTTTTCCTTTTTGCCCTTAACTTTCATAAATGCTGGGAATCAGGAAGCCTTATTCTCAGTTTTTTAAAAGCAGTATCTCTATCATACTTCATGCTAAAAATTGGATGTGAATTTCATTGTGTTTTTAATTTAAACCAAAACAAAAAAAAATTTTTTTTTGGTACCAGTAAGACAGTAGGTGCTGAGAGTGGGCATCAGAGGGCAGACAGACTGAAACCACAGTCACAGAAAACTAACCAATCTAATCACATGGACAGCAGCCTTGTCTAACTCAATGAAACTGAGCCATACCATGTAGGGCCACCCAAGACGAATGCAGCATGGTGGAAAGTTCTGAAAATATGTGGTCCACTGGAGAAGGGAATGGCAAAACCACTTAAATATTGTTGCATTGAGAACACCACAAACAGTATGAAAATGCAAAAAGGTAGGACACTGAAAGATGAACTCTCCAGATCATTAGGTGCCCAATATGCTACTGGAAATCAGTGTAGAAATAACTCCAGAAAGAATGAAGAGTTGGAGCCACAGCAAAAACGACACTCAGTTGTGGGTGTGACTGGAGATGCTGTAAAGAGTAATACTGCATAGGAACCTGGAATGTTAGGTCCATGAGTCAGGGCAAACTGGAAGTGGTCAAACAGGAGAAGGCACGAGTGACATCGACATTCTAGGAATCGGCAAACTAAAATGGGCTAGAACGGGTGAATTTAACTCAGACGACCATTATAGCTACTACTGTGGGCAGGAATCCCGAAGAAGAAATGGAGTAGCCATCATGGTCAACGAGAGAGTCCAAAATGCAGTATTTGGGTAAACAACAGAATCATCTCTGTTCATTTCCAAGGCAAACGATTCAACATCACAGTAATCCAAGTCTATGCCCTTACTAGTAATGGTGAAGAAGCTGAATGGTTCTATGAAGACCTACAAGACTTTTTAGAATTAACACCCCAAAAAGATGTCCTTTTCATTATAGGGCACTGGAATTCAAGAGTAGGAAATCAAGAAACACCTGGAGTAACAGGCAAATTTGGCCTTGACGTACAGAATGAAGCAGGGCAAAGGCTAATAGCGTTTTGCCAAGAGAATGCACTGGTCATAACAGACACACTCTTCCAACAAGACAAGAGAAGTTTCTACACTTGGACATCACCAGATGGCCAACTGAAATCAGATTGATTATATTCTTTGCAGCTAAACATGGAGACGCTCTATACAGTCAGCAAAAACAAGACCAGGAGCTGACTGTGGCTCATATCTTGAACTCCTTATTACCAAATGCAGACTTAAATTGAAGGAAGTGGGGAAAACCACTAGATCATTCAGGTATGACCTAAATCAAATACCTCATGATTATACAGTGGAAGTGAGAAATAGATTTTAGAGACTAGATGTGATAGAATGCCTGATGAACCATAGACAGAAGTTCATGACATTGTACAAGAGACAGGGATCAAGACCATCCCCAAGACAAACAAATGCAAAAACAAATAAAAAAAAACTAGCTGTCTTAGGAGACCTTACAGATAGCTGTGAAGAGAAGAGATGTGAAAAGCAATGGAGAAAAGGAAAGATATTACCATCTGAATGCAGAGTTCCAAAGAATAGCAAGGAGAGATAAGAAAGCCTTCTTCAGTGATCAGTGAAATAAATAGGGGAAAACAACAGAATGAGAAAGACTAAGATGAGATCTCTTCAAGAAAATTAGAGATACCAAGGGAACATTTCCTGCAAAGATGGGTTCAGTATAGGACAGAAATGGTATGGACCTAACAGAAGCAGAAAATATTAAGAAGTGGCAAGAATACACAGAAGAACTGTACAAAAAATGTCTTCACGGCCCAGATAATCACAATGATGTGATCACTCACCTAGAGCCAGACATCTTGGAATGTGAAGTCAAGTGGCCTTAGGAAGCATCACTACAAACAAAGCTAGTGGGGGTGATGAAATTTTAGTTGAGCTATTTCAAATCCTGAAAGCATATGGTATGAAAGTGCTGCACTCTATATGCCAGCAAATTTGGAAAACTCAGCAGTGGCCATAGGACTGGAAAATGTCAGTTTTCATTCCAATCCCAAAGAAAGGCTTTGCCAAAGAATGTTCAAACTATCACACAGTTGTAGTCATCTTTGGAGAAGGAAATGGCAACCCACTCCAGTATTCATTCTGGTGAATCCTAGGGACGGAGGAGCCTGGTGGGCTGCCGTCTATGGGGTCACACAGAGTTGGATACAACTGAAGTGACTGAGCAGCAGCAGCACATGCTAGTAAAGTAATGCTCAAAGTTCTCCAAGCCAGGCTTCGGCAATTCATGAACCATGAACTTCCAGATGTTCAGGCTGGTTTTAGAAAAGGCAGAGTAACCAGAGATGAAATTGCTAACATCCGTTGGATCATCAAAAAAATGAAAGAGTTCTAGAAAAACATCTATTTCTGCTTTATTGACTATGCCAAAGCCTTTGACTGTGTGGATCACAACAAATTGTGCAAAATTCTGGAAGAGATGGCAATATCAGACTACCTTATCTGCCTGTTGAGAAATGCTGGGCTGGATGAAGCACAAGCTGGCATCAAGATTGCCGTGAGAAATATCAATAACCTCAGATAGGCAGATGACACCACTCTTATGGCAGAAAGTGAAGAAGAACTAAAGAGCCTCTTGATGAAAGTGAAAGAGGAGAGTGAAAAAGTTGGCTTAAAGCTCAACATTAGTAAACTAAGATCATCACATCTGATCCCATCACTTTTTGGCAAGTAGATGGGGAAACAGTGGAAACAGTGGCTGACTTTATTTTTTGGGGTTCCAAATTCACTACATTTAATTGCAGCCATGAAATTAAAAGACGCTTACTCCTTGGAAGGAAAGTTTTGACCAACCCAGACAGCATATTAAAAAGTAGAGACACTACTTTGCCAACGAAGGTCTGTCTAGTCAAAGCTATGGTTTTTCCAGTAGTCATATATCAGTGTGAGAGTTGGACTACAAAGAAAGTTGAGTGCCAAAGAATTGATACTTCTGAACTGTGGTGTTGAAGAAGACTCGTGAAAGTCCCTTGGACTGCAAAGAGACCCAACCAGTCCATTCGTAAGGAGGTCAGTCCTGGGTGTTTATCAGAAAGACTGATGTTGAAGCTGAAACCCCAATATTTTGGCCATCTGATGCAAAGAGCTGACTCATTTGAAAAGACCCTGATGCTGTGAAAGATTGAAGGCAGGAGGAGAAGGGGAAGACAGAGGATGAGATGGTCGAATGGCTTCACCGTCTCAATGGACATGAGTTTGGGTAAACTCCGGGTGTGGTGATGGACAAGGAAGCATGTGGTGCTGCGGTCTATGGGATCGCAAAGAACAGGACATGGCTCAGCGACTGAACTGAACTGAAAACAAATTTATTTCATTTTCGTTTTCTTGATGCCTTTTCTTACTTTATCTACCAACAATTATATTTTAATCCTGTATTCTAAATCCTGATTGTAATCTTGCTATTATTGAAATTTCCCGTTTTATGTATACTGGCAGCAGTGCAGAAGGAGTGGAAAGAACATAGGCTTTAACATTAGACTAGTTTTTCTAATCCTGGATCACATTGCTGGTTATGGGACCTTAGGCAATTTAACCTTTCTGAGCCTTCATATCCTCACTGAAATTTGAAAATAGTTTGTGTAAAGCTATAATTGTGTATGTAAAATACTTAGAATTTTCTCTGGCTTACAGGAAACATTCAGTAAATAGCAGCTAACATTATTCTATCACAGTCTTAAGGTACCTGTTTCATTTTGGTTTGCCTCACACATTTTTCAAAATTTTCTATTTATTGTAATTAAAATGGAGGCCCAAGACAAAACTTCATTCTAAAAGATGTGGAAGGATGTTTAGCTTTTAAATGTGACAATTGTCTATCATTGTGTGATTCTTTTTTTTTCAAACCCCCTTCACCAGTGCATAGATGTCAATAGAAGTTTCAATGATTCTGTAATTTTCGGGGTGGGGGGCCAGTTTGATTTTGCTTATAATCATTTTCTACATTTCCAAAACACATTTATTAGGTATAATTGACATACCATAAAAACCACCTTTTAAAAAATTCTCAATTCAATACGTTTTAGCAAATTTATAGAATTGTGTAAGCATCAACACAGTCAGCTCACATCACTCCAGAAATATTTCCTTGTATATGTTTGCTCCCAGTCCTAGTTCTAGGCAATCACTGATTCTGTCTCTATAGCTCTTCTTTTTCTGGAAATCTTAAATAGATAGAAACCTGAAGAGTGTAGTCCTTTTGTACCTGACTCTCTCACTCAGCATGATGTTCTTGAGACTCACCATGTTGTGCATGGAGCTGTAGTTTCTTTGTGTTGCTGCATAGTATCCCTTTGTATAGAAAATAACATGTCTTGTTTATTTACCAGCTTTTAGACAGTTGGCTTTTTTCCAGCTTTAGGCTATGAAGAATATTTGCATATGTCTTAGAGTCAATATCTGTTTTCATTTCATTGGATAGATTCCTATGAGTTTAATTCCTGAGTCATATGATAAGAATAGGGCTTCCCAGGTGGTGCAGTGGTAAAGAATATGCCTGCCAATGCAGGAGACGAGACGTTGGTTTGATCTCTGGGTCAGGAAGATCCCCTGTAGTAGGAAATGGCAACCTGTTCCAGTACAATTTCCTGGAAAATCCCATGGACGAGGAACCTGGCAGACTGCAGTCCATGGGGTCGCACAGAATCAGACATGACTGACTGACCACATGGACGCATGATGAGAATGTATATACTGTTTTGCATTCCCGTCAACAGTGTGTGAAGTTGAGTTTGCAGTATCCTTACAAAGATTTGGTTTTGTCAGTTTTCTTTATTTTAGCTCTTCAGTGATTCATTGTGATTTTAATTTCTGTTTCGGTAATGTCTAATGGTGTTGACCATCTTTTCACGGGCTTATTTTCTACTCATGTATTCTTTGGTGAACTATCTATTCAAATCTTTTGCCTGTTTTTTAATTGTGTTGTATGTCTTTTTATCATTTTGCTATAAGACATCTTTATATATTCCCCATAAAAGTGCTTTTTCCTACACATGTTTTGCAGATCTTTTTCTCAAAATTTGTGGTTTGTATTTTGCTTTTTAATGGTTCCTTCTGAATCACCATTTTGAATGAATGTTTTTGTTAAATATTAGGTAGATATAAAATAATATTTATATAATATTTGAAAGATATAAAGGGTCATTCCAATTCTTGAGAAATATGTCTCTTAAAAAATTGAAATCATATTGTGATCATTATTGAAACGTTTTTTTCTCAATCTCAACTTTTAAGTCTCAAGGGAAATAGTCCTCTATTAATTCATTAATTTATCATTACCATGTTTAATATGGCTAAAAATGCAAAGAAACTTGTTAAAGTATTTGCTTTAAAAAAAAAGGTCTAAGAGGCCGAAACTTTTGAATAAGTTATATTTAAAGCTCTTCAGTAATATTTTAACAATTAAGGAAATATGATTACATAAAGTAAAGTAAGCCACTCTGCCGACAGTACCCTCACCCCTATTCAGACTGCTCTCTCCTCCGAAAAACCAGGTGTATTTGGAACAAGTCTCCTAAGGGCATGGAGGAAAAGAAGGTAGCAGCTTACCAAATTATTTTTCATTAAGATTTCAGTTTTGTGTGCTCATGCTTTAAACTTAGATATGATTATGAAACTTTATACAAAGTAGTATTTAATAATACTAGTTGCACATTTATTATAACTTAAATAAAGAAGTAAGTGTTAGTCATTCACTCATGTCTCTTTGCAACCCCATGGGCTGTAGCCTGCCAGACTCCTCTTTCCCTGGGATTCTCCAGGCAAGAATACTGGAGTGCGTTGCCATTCCCTTCTCCAGGGGATCTTCCCAATCTAGGGACTGAACCTTCGTTGCCTGCATGGCAGGTGGATTCTTTACCATCTGAGCCACCAAGGAAGCCTATTATAACTTATTATTGAATTATTAAACATTTGTCCCAGCGATTCCTCTTCCTGTGAACTTTACAGATGTCTTCATAGATTAGGCTCTGAATAGGTTTATATTTGTAACAAAACTCATAAAAATTCACTGCAAATTAAATACAGACATTTTACAGTACAATATTTACATCTCTGATAATTTTAACTAATTAGGAAAATGCTTGATTTTGCTTATATGTGTCTTTGTAAAAGAATTTAATAACTCATTTATTCTGTCAAAAATATTTATTTTGCATCTATGATGAACAAAGCTTTCCTACAGTGCAGTTCATATTGACTTGTTTTAAAATTTTCTATTGACTCTCTGTGACTAAATTATTAGTATAGTATTTTATGTATCTGTTAGCATGTTATCACGTAAGGGTTTTATCCCCCTCCTCTTTTGGGTTTACCTCTTGAAGTCCACAGATTTTATGCAATGATTGTAGCTCATGAAATGCATACTACTTTGATCTGTGACCTTTTTGTGGTGCTAATCGGGTTCCTGATATCATTATACCTTACTCATTAATCATATTTCCTGCAGCCCGTCAGGCAGCCAGACAGAGCAAGTCCCTGTTTTCAGCCCTCTGTTGGCAGGTTTCTGCTTTTCCAGATTATTACAGATGATACTTTGGCTTCTCATAGTCAGAGCCACATCAAGCTGTGTGCTACAATTAAAGTCAGATGGTCCTCAGGTTGAACAGGAATATAGTGTTGCAGCTGTCTCTCTTCCTGGCACAAACCAGCACCAAGAACAGATGATCTATGGGGCGGTGAATAATAGCAGAGTGTACAGTGCTCCACCGGTAGTAGGGGATCCCAGGTTTAATTAACTGACAGGCTCATTTTAAGACACCAGCACGTCTTTTTTAAGTATTTGATTGCCCAGATATTATCTCAAGGGAATAGAATATTTTTCGGAGCATGAGTCTGATGTTGGACAGTAACCCTACATTTTCTGCTTTCTTTTTTTTTTTGGAGGACTGTAACTGCTACCTTACCCAACCATGGTACTCCTTAGAGCTTTCTATAGGTAGTGAAGATCTAAATAAGAATTACTCAATTGGCTGAAGTGTTGAATGTATATACAGAATTCTGTGTAGTTTAGAAGGAAAACCTTCAGAGTTCTGATTATTCTTTCATGTATATAAATTAAATTTTCTTTGTTCTGAAGAGTTGGAATCAGGGAAATGCCAAAGCAGTCTTAACTACATCCCAGAGAGTAGTGTGTGTTATTTAATATTACCTAGATCAGAAAAAAAAGTATTCCAAATGTTGTTTCAGAAATATAAATGAGAAACAGGCCTTCATACTTTCAAATAATATAAAAATGTATGAGTTCAGTCTGCTCATCATTTATCTCATGATATAATGTCAATGTTACGGACCTATATTACACTGCCTCTTAGAACCCTTGAGTTTTAAGTTGAATAAGAGACATAAGACATAATAAGAAAACCATTTTCTCAGCTGTAATGTTACTTTAAAAGTTTATAGAAGTTGGTCAAGGGGAACATTTTGTTTTAGTTGCAGGATGTGTAGTTTATTCAACTTATAATAATAATTTTTCATTTGACCAGTACTGACTGAGTTGCCTGCTTGTGTGCCAGCTCTGTTGGTTAGACTCGGTGAACCAGACAGACAGTGTTTCTACTCTTTGGAGATTACTTCCTGCTTGATAACTTAGGTTGTTGAAATAGAAAGCTTTTCAAGGCTGAGAGGTGGCATGAACTTAATAAAGGATATCGTCTATTGATGAATTGTCCTCGGGTTACCAGTTAGAATCCCATTTGTTTCTGTGAGTCTTCTAAAGCTTCTGTCTTTCCTGCTGTGTCATAAAAGTGACATGAGTCGCCACTTGCTTGAGAAGGTAAAGAAAAATTAAGTGAGTATGTTATCTTCTTTCCAGATGATACATGGACAGCTTAAAGGTGATTTTTATATTGTTTTCTAAGAGAAAAGTTCAAATTTCCTATGTTATTTCACCACCTACCTTGTCTTTTCCTATCTATTGCTAAAATTTAAGTCTATTTAAACCTTCTTAGATCTTATGTATGTGAATGAACTTGATCAGTATTTTGTAACTTTTAAGAGCACTGTCTAGGGATCATTTTCTTAAAGCCTTTTAGAATACAAATGCTAGAAGCTTATATTTTTTTTTCATATTGTTCCTTTTCCAATTGCCTTTTATTTTCCACGTTGATAATGATGTGAAGTCGTCAGAGCAATATAGTTTATAATAATTATTCTCAACTATGGGCATATCCTTTCCTCCACCTCCCTCATTGGATCTAAATCCTGGGAGGATGAGGACAGATTTTTATTCATAGTTTTATAACCTAAAGCTATTATTGTTTGATTTGCCTTTAATCCTATTATGTAATTTACTGTTAAATCTAGTTCAGAAAGTACACCTAAATAAGTGGAGGGGAAAAGATGTATTGTGTTGATAGATTAAGTCTCTCCTAATGTATTTATAAATTCACTGTAGAATCCGGTCCAAGTTCCAATAGCATTGTTTTGTTTTGTTGGAATGTGAAAACCTGGTTGCAAATGCTGAAGGGCCAATCACAGCCAAAATGCTTTCTGAAAGCAAGAACAGATTTCAGAGGAACTTATTTTATAGTTATTATAAAGCTGTAGTAATTGTGGAAAATAAGGAAAAGGAGACTAATAAAAGTGAACAGAGAACCCAGAAACAGACAAGGGCGTATAGAGAAAATTCATCTGTCATAGAGTTGGTACTACAGATCTGTGGGGAAAGGAAGGACTTGTCAGCTTAGATGCTGAGATAACTAGTAATTTTGTGTTGATTTCCAAGGGCTGCCATAACAAAGTGACACAAATACAGGGTGGCTTAAAGAATAGGAATGTATTGTCTCACAGTTCTGGAGGCTAGAAGTCTGAAATCATAGTTCGGCTAGGTTGCTTCCTTCTGAGGGTTATGGAGGAAGGATGACATCTAGATCTCTTGCTGGCTTGTATTTAGCTGTTTTCTTCTCACATCTCTAAACGTCATCCTCCCTTCATGTGTGTCCATCTGTGTATGTAAATTTTCCCTTGTAATAAGGGCTCCAGTTATATTGGATTAGGGATACACTCCACCCCAGTATGACCTATCTTAACATGAATAATTACATGCGTAATGGCCCTATTTCCAAATAAGGTTACATTCTTAGTTATTGATAAGTTAGAATTTCAACAAAAAAATTTGGGGGGGATACAGTTCAACCCCTGACAGATATTAATATGGAAAAAAATAAAGTTAGAACCTTATATCAAAAATGAAGATTAAAATATATTAAAGCCTTGCACCCCAAGGATTTGAAAGAGTCACATGTACCCCAGTGTTCATTGTAGCACTATTTACAATAGCTAGGACACGGAAGCAACCTAGATGTCCATCAGTAGATGAATGGATAGGGAATTGTGGTGCATATAGTCAATGGAATATTACTCAGCTACAGAAAGGAATGCATCTGAGTCCATTTTAATGAGGTGGATGAAACTGGAGCCTATTACACTGAGCAAAGTAAATCAGAAAGAAAAACGCTGTGTATTAATGCATATATGTGGCATTTAGAAAGATGGTACTGACTATCCTACATGCAGGGTGGCAAAGGAGACACAGATGTCAGGAATAGACTTTTGAACTCAGTGGGAGAAAGCAAGGGTGGGATGACTTGAGAGAATATCACTGAAATATGTACGTTACCACGTGTAAAACAGACAACTAGAGGAAGTTTGATGCGTGAAACAGGGTACTCTAAGGTGCTCTGGGACCACTCAGAGGGAAGGGTGGGGATGGAGATGGGAGGGAAGTTCAGGATAAGGGGACACATGTACACCCGTGAGTGATTCATGCTGATGTATAGTAATTATCCTCCAATTAAAATAAATAAATTTAAAAGTAAAATACATTATTAAGCATATGTAAACCCATGGTGATATCATGTCATTGTATGGCAAAAACAATAAAAAATAATAATAATTTAATAAAAAACAAAAAGTCAAAATTATAAACCTTTAGAAATTAACACAAGAGGAATTCTTTGTGAACTTGGAACAGTTAAAAGTTTTTCAAACAAGAAACAAAAAATAAAATATGATACATTGCATTAGTTGATTTTTAGATGTTAAACCAACCTTGCATTCCTTGAGTATATTGCCTTTGGATGATATAAATTCTTTTGATGTACACTGCAATTTTTATTGTTAACATTTGTTGAGAGATTACTATTTGGAAAGATTTGTTTGTCTATATTCATGAGGAATATTGAGATATAGTTTTCTTATGTTTCTATGATTTTAATATCAGGATTTATATTAACCTCATAGAATGAGATAGCACAAAGTATTCCCTTCTCTATTTTCTGAAAGAGTTTGTAAGAGATTGCTAATATTTCTTCTTTACATGTTGGATTGGAGTCAACTACTGACGTCATGAGGGCATTAACTTGTATGTGTGTGGTATGGAGATTTTTAATTACCAAATCATTTTTTACTTGTTATAGGTTTATTAAGTCTTGACTTTTTTCTTGAATTAGTTTCAGTAGTTTGTGTCTTTTTAGGCATTTTCCCATTTGGCGTAAATTGTCTATTTTATTGGTATAAAATTGTTCATCATATGCCTTATAATTTTTATTTCTCTAAGTTTGATAGTAGTATTACCTCATTTATTCCTAATTTTTTTGTAGGTTGTAATTTTTTTCATAGTCAGTCTTGCTAACACTGTCAGTTTTGTTGATCTTATAGCGTACATGTCATTTCATTATTTTTTCTCTAATGTGTTTCTTTTTTTTTCTTTCATTAGTTTTTCACTCTAAAAATATTTTTTTTCCTTTTGCTTGCTTTGGATTTGATTTACTCTTACTAGATTCTTAATTTGAGAAAATAGTGTTTTTTTTTTTTAAATATAGTTAATTTACAGTATTATGTTGATTTCTGCTGTACAGAAAGGTGAGGGTGGGATAGATCCCTCATGGCTCTGATCTCTTGGTCAGGAGTATCCCCTGGGGAGTAATGACAACCCACTCCGGTATTCTGCCCTGGGAAATCCCATGGAGAGAGGAGGCTGGCAGGCTACAGTTCAAACGGTTGCAGAGTCAGACACAAATGAATGACTAAGCACATGAGCACACCTTATTTTCTAATATTGGCTTTTACAGTTACAAATTTATCTTTATGTACTATTTTTGCCACATCTCATAAGTTTTGACATTTTGTTTGCTTATTTTCATTCATCTCACATTATTTTATAATTGCCCTGTGATTTCCTTTCTGACTCATGGGTTTTTCAGAAGTATACTGGTTAGTTTCTAAATATTTGTGGATTTTCCAAATTCCCTTCTGTTTTTTAATTTCTAATTTAATCTTACTGTGATCAGAGAGTATACTTGTATGATTTCTGTTGTTTTAAGTATATTGAGACTTGCTTTGTGATCTAGTATATTGTCTATATTAGAGAATTCTCCACTTGCTTTCAATAAGAATGGGTATTTTGCTGTTGAGAAATATTCTGTAGATGTCAGTTTATCAACTTCTTTATGTTTGTCTTTATACCATTTATGGTTTTGCCTATTTGTATAAATTTTTGCTAGGTCAATATTGAAATTCCCAAATGTTATTTTCAGTACAGTTTTTTAGTTCATGTATTTTTTTGGATCCTGTTTCTATAAGCATATATTAGTATCCTATGCCTGCTATACTGAACTACCATCAGCTTAATGGCTTAAATGAATTAAATTTATTCTCTCATGGTTTTAGAAACCAGAAGTACAAAATCAATATTATACTCCCTGTAGAAGATCTCTGCCTCTGTCCTCACGTTGTCTTCTCTTTTGCCTATAGTGAAATGTCTTTCCAGCTTCTCATGCGGATGTGAAGTGAAAGTCTCTCACTCGTGTCCAACTGTTTGCAACCCCATCGACTATACAGTCCATAGAATTCTCCAGGCCAGAATACTGGAGTAGGTAGCCTTTCCCTTCTCCAGCAGATCCTCATGACCCACGAATCGAACCGAGGCTTCCTATATTGCAGGCGGATTCTTTTTTTTTTTTTTTGTTTTTGCCATACATTGTCATGATATCACCATGGGTTTACATATGCTTCCCCTCCGGAACCCCCCTCCCTCCTCCCTCCCCCCCCGGGAAATCTTGCTGCACCAGTCCCGAGCATCAATCCTGGGCTGGCGATTGATTAGACACATGACAATTAACATGCTTCAATGCCCTTCTCCCATATCATCCCACCCTTACCCTCATCCACAAAGTCCACGAGTCTATTCTATACATCTGCGTTCCTTTTGTTGTCTCCCATGTTGGGTTCTTGTTCCTGTCTTTCTAAATTCCATATATATGCGTTAATATACTGTATTGTTGTTTTTGCTTCTGGCTTACTTCACTCTGGATAATGGGCTCCAGTTTCGTCCATCTGAGTAGAATTGCTTCAAATGAATTTTTTTTTAATGCTGAGTAATATTCCATTGTGTATATGTACCACAGCTTTCTTATCCATTCATCAGTTGATGGGCATCTAGGTTGTTTCCATGTCTTGGCTATTGCAGGTGGATTCTTTACCAACTAAGCTATCAGGGAAGCCCCTCTTACAAAGATAGAGATGTAATTATATTTATTGCCCTCCCTCCTAATCCAGGACCTTTTAATTTAATTGCATTGCAAAGATACTTTTCCCACTTAAGATAACACTTCTAGGTTCTATAGATAGGACTTGGTATCTTTTTTTCAAGGTAGGGCATTTTTCAGGACTATTTACTTGGTCTTTTTTCATCACAGATCGTCCCTCTGTTTCTATGAATTTTTTAGTCTGATTTACCTGATATTAGAATAGCCACTGCAGCTGCCTTGTGATTACGGTTTGCAGTGGCACATAGATCCTCATTTTACTTTCAGCCTATTTTGTCTTTGATTCTAAAGTGTATCTTTTGTAAATAGCATATAGTTGGATTATATTATTTATTCAGTCTAGTTGTTTCTACTATTTAATGCTGTTGTTCATATGATTAGGTTCATGTCTCCATTTTGATAATTACATTCTTTAATTTTGGGTCTTTTTGTTTCTCTGTTCCTGCTTTTAAATTTTCTTTTATATTAGATATTTCTTGTCTGTGATTTTGTTTTTTCATTAATTTGTTTTTAACTATTTCTTTTAGATATTTTCCTAGTTACTCCTCTAGGGACAAAATGCATCTTAATCTATCATAGTAGTAGATATAATGGTCATCTGAGTTAAATTCACCCATTCCAGTCCATCTCAGTTCGCTGATTCCTAGAATGTCGACATTCATTCTTGCCATCTCCGGTTTGACCACTTCCAATTTGCCTTGATTCATGGACCTAACATTCTGGGTTCCTATGCAATATTGCTCTTTACAGCATCTGACCTTGCTTCTATCACCAGTCACATCCACAGCTGGGTATTGCTTTTGCTTTGGCTCCATCCCTTCATTCTTTCTGGAGTTATTTCTCCACTGATCGCCAGTAGCATATTAGGCCTACCGACCTGCGGAGTTCATCTGTCAGTGTCCTATCATTTTGCCTTTTCATACCGTTCATGGGGTTCTCAAGGCAAGAATACTGAAGCGGTTTGCCATTCTCTCCTCCAGTGGACCACGTTCTGTCAGACCTCTCCACCGTGACCCGTCTGTCTCCGGTGGCCCCGCACGGCCTGGCTCCATTCCACTGAGTCAGACAAGGCTGTGGTCCGTGTGATCAGAGTGGCTAGTCGTCTGTGATCGTGGTTTCAGTATGTCTACCCTCAATGCCCTCTGGCAACACCTACTGTCTTACTTGGGTTTCTCTTGCCTTGGACACGGGATATCTCTTCAGGGTTGGTCCAGCAAAGCGCAGCCGCTGCTCCTTACCTTAGACAAGGGTATCTCCACACAGGCTGCCCCACCTGACCTTGAACATGTTGTAGCTCCTCTCGCCCTCCTGTGCCCGCATAGCCGCCGCTCCTTGGACATGGGGCCGTTCCTCTCAGCCGCCACCCCTGACCTCGGGCATCTAGTTGCTTCTCTCGGGCACCGCCCCTAACCTTGGGCATGGAGTTGCTTCTCTCGGGCACCGCCCCTGACCTTGGGCATGGGGTAGCTCCTCTGGGCTGTACTTCTGTGCTGTCCGGAACAGCCACCGCGCTTCTGTGCCATCTGATTGATTTTCGCTAATCAAGAAAATTAGAGATACCAAGGGAACATTTCATGCAAAGATAGTCTTGATAAAGGACAGAAATGGTATGGACCTAACAGAAGTAGAAGATATTAAGAAAAGGTGGCAAGAATACACAGAAGAACTATACAAAGAAGCTCTTCAAGACCCAAATAATCATGATGGTGTGGTCACTCACCTAGAGCCAGACATCTTGGAATGTGACATCAAGTGGGCCCTAGAAAGCATCACTACGAACAAGGCTAGTGGAGGTGATGGAATTCCAGTTGAGCTATTTCATATCCTGAAAGATGATGCTGTGAAAGTGCTGCACTGGATATGCCAGCAAATATGGAAAACTCAGCAGTGGCCACAGGACTGGAAAAGGTCAGTTTTCATTCCAATGCCAAAGAATGCTGAAACTACCGTACAATTGCTTTCATCTCACACGCTAGTAAAGTAATATTCAAAATTCTCTAAGGCAGACCTCAGCAATACATTAACCATGAACTTCCCAATGTTCAAGCTGGTTTTAAAAAAGGCAGAGGAACCAGAAATCAAATTGCCAACATCTGCTGGATCATCAAAAAAGCAAGGGAGTTCCGGAAAAACATCTATTTCTGCTTTATTGACTATGCCAAAGACTTTGACTGTGTGGATCAATATAAACTGTGGAAAATTCTGAAAGAGATGGGAATACCAGACCACCTGACCTGCCTCTTGAGAAACCTGTATGCAGGTCAGGAAGCAACAGTTAGAACTGGACATGGAACAACAGACTGGTTTCAAATAGGAAAAGGAGTATGTCAAGGCTGTATATTGTCACCCTGCTTTTTTAACTTCTATGCAGAATACATCATGAGCAATGCTGGGCTGGAGGAAGCAGAAGCTGGAATCAAGATTGCCAGGAGAAATATCAATGATCTCAGATATGCAGATGACACCACCCTTATGGCAGAAAGTGAAGAGGAACTAAAAAGCCTCTTGGTGAAAGTGAAAGAGGAGAGTGAAGAAGTTGTCTTAAAGCTCAACATTCAGAAAACTAAGGTCATGGCATCTGTTTCCATCACTTCATGGCAAATAGATGGGGAAACAGTGGAAACAGTGTCAGACTTTTATTTTGGGGACTCCAAAATCACTGCAGATGGTGATTGCAGCAATGAAATTAAAAGATGCTTATTCCTTGGAAGAAAAGTTATGACCAACCTAGGTAACGTATTTAAAAGCGGAGATGTTACTTTGTCAACAAAGGTCCATCCAGTCAAGGCTATGGTTTTTCCAGTGGTCATGTATGGATTTGAGGTTTGGACTGTGAAGAAAGCAGAGCACTGAAGAATTAATGCTTTTGAACTGTGATGTTGGAGATGACTCTTGAGGGTCCCTTGAACTGCAAGGAGATCCAACCAGTCCATCTTAAAGGAGATCAGTCCTGGGTGTTTGTTGGAAGGACTGATACTGAAGCTGAAACTCCAATACTTTGGCCACCTGATGCGAAGAGTTGACTTATTTCAAATGACCTTGATGCTGGGAGGGATTGGGGGTAGGAGGAGAAGGGGACAACAGAGGATGAGATGGCTGGATGGCATCACCAACTCAACGGACATGAGTTTGGGTAGACTCCGAGAGTTGATGATGGACAGGGAGGCCCGGTGCTGCAATTCATGGGGTCACAAAGAGTTGGACATGGCTGAGTGAGAACTGAACTGAATCTATTACAGTCTACTTCAGATTAATATTAACTTAATTTCAGTAAAATATAGTGATTGTTCCAATTCAGCTTCATTTCTTCCCCCATAATTTGTGCTTTTGTCATGTATAGTACGTCTATATATATAATAAACCTACCCAGCAGTATTACAACTATTGCTTTATGCAATCTAATGCCTCCTAATGAATTTAAGGAGCAAAGTGCCTGTTAATTTTATTTACTACTCTATCGTAATAGAAATATTCCAAAATGAACAGAAGAGTGCTTACAATACTCACCATCGTGCAGGAATGAGATAATTCTCATCAATAAAGAGTTCCGGGAAGTGAAGTTTTACTTTCAAATTCTCATGTTTTGCAGCATTTTCTTTGAAAAGAAATCTTTTTATGAAATGGATTACACATTTCCCTGCCTCTTAAGCAGAGAGTAGCTTTTTCTGAAATCATGACCGTGACCGTGTTATTCACTCAGTTGTGCCCAACTCTTTGCAACCCCATGAACTGTAGCCCACCAGGCTCCTCTGTCCATGGGATTTTTCTGCAGTTCTCATTGTTAAACATTTGCTTGTTTTTTGTGATGTCCTAAAATGTTGAGATACATAGAATTTTTTGTTCTTTAGCTAAAATGACCCACATTTTTCTGCCATGTCTTTTAGTTTTTCTATTAGCATCTTAGAGTTCTTAACTGTGAGATCTATCATTTTAGTCTTTTAGAGTTTCCATCTTCTTTTGATCTATTATGTTGTTTTATGCATATGAGGCAAGGTAAAAAGCTTGACCAGTGCCCCCATGACTCCTACTGTTAAAGTTAAACCAAAGTATATTGTAAAAGCTCATAACCTTATCCTCATCACCACACCCTCAGTAACAAAACAAACCCTACACAGCTCTTCTCCAAAACGCTCATCTTCCTTGAAACTTTTCATAAAAACCTCTTGCATACTACCCTGTGATCTTTCTGCAACCCATTCTCAATCTGGTTTTGCACATGTGTGACTCATAGATCATTATTCTCCTTACCCAGTGGATTTTCAGTGCCGTATAGAATATGAAATGCTGGCTTCAGGTGTAAACTGTATCCTTTATAGAGGTGTAGTTTAAAGTGTGGCATATGGAAAACAAAATCTGCATTAGAATCCCCTGAGGGACAGTTAACAAATAAGACACAATTATTTATTCATTCATCAAATGCTTCTTGAGTACTTATTTTGTACTATCCTAGTGGTTTACTATTGATTGAATGAAGAAGGTCTAAACCCTCATCCTAACCTCAAAACAGTGGGGAAAATATGGACTTTATGATAAATGGTTTGGGCAAAGCATAAGAAAAAAAAAAAACTTTGCATTTGTCATATCGAAAACCAAAGACTAGTTATCTAAATGTGAAAAGATGAAACAAATGCTAGAAAAAAAATTATTGCGTTTCTGTATATCCTGAGGGTGAGAAAAACTTACCCAACTTTGCCTGAAAATGCAAAGTAATAAAGGAACTGGTCACATTGAGTAAATAAACACTGAATCACTTTACATAGAAAAGTGCGTCAGAAGCAAAGTCAAAAGACAGCTGACAAACTGAATAAAAATATTTGAGGTTGAAAACTTAGACAAATGGTAGTTAACCTCATTTATAGAGAAGTTCTAAAAATATACAGAAATAAACCCAACAATCTAATAGAAAAGTGAACAGCAATTCATAGAAAATAAATGTCAGTGCCCCTTAAATATATGAAAAAAATATTCAACCTCAGTCCAAATAACAGAAATATAAATTTTACTGTAATACCATCTTCATCTTTCATTTTGCCAAATTCCAAAAATTCATCCAGATGCTCTGTTCACAAGGTTGTGGGAAAAGAGGCATTCTTCTCCCTTGCTGATGGCAATGCTAATGACATACTGCTAATGAAGGAAACTTGGCTGGTATCTAACAAAATTACTAATTTATCCTTTGACCCAACTTTCAGGTATCTTTCCCAGTTATACTGGACAAAGTAAGAAATGTCATTTTCACGAGTGGAATCTATTTTCTTTAACAGTTTTGACTCTGAAACTATTAAATTCTTTTTGTAACTTAAAAATTAAGATCAGAAAAGGGAAGATTCAGTTTCTAAAAATTATAAATTAAGCAAATGAGTAATAATGTTCATGTTCTTAAGATCAATATTTTTAGTGAGAGGGAAAGGAGTTCAATATAAAACCAGTAAAAAACAGAAAAATCTTAGGAGTAGCCAGACAGTGGCATTCAGAGGCTTCATTTTATTCTTGTGCTGTGTGCTGTGCTTAGTCGCTCAGTCATGTCTGACTCTTTCATGACCCCATGGACTGTAGCCCGCCAGACTCCTCTGTCCATGGCAATTCTCCAGGCAAGAATACTAGATTGGATAGCCATGCTTTCCTCCAGGAGATCGTCTCAACCCAGGGATCAAACCCAGGTCTCCCGCATTGCGGGAAGATTCTTTACCATCTGAGACACTAGGGAAGCCCAAGAATACTGGAGTGGGTAGCCTGTCCCTTCTCCAGAGGAACTTCCCAACCCAGGATTCAAACCAGGGTCTCCTTCATTGCAGGCATATTCTTTACCAGCTAGCTACCGGGAATATTTTAGTTGTTAACTTGCACTAAGCAGATCTTGCAGGCTTCCCATGCAGCACAATGGTAAAGAATCTGCCTCCCAATGCAGGCGAAGCAAGAGATGCCGGTTCAATTCCTGAATCGGGAAGGTCGCTTGGAGAAGGAAATGGCAACCCACCGGTGTTTCTGGCTGGGTAATCCCCTGGACAGAGGAGCCTGGTGGGCTACAGTCCTTGGGAGTGCAAAGAATGAGACATGACTACGGACACACACACATGCACACACAGAGCAGATGTTCAAGTGATAACATGTAGAGCAAAACCATTTGTTGTAAAGAATTTATTTTAAAGAAGCCAGCATATTTCTTAATTCTGACCAGCATTGTATGAGTTAGCCAAACTGGATGAGAATCCAGATACAAGCAGCAGTCTCCATATGGGTATACTGATGTATTATGAAAGACAATTGGATGATCTTAATTAACTGAGCAGTACTTTTTCAGCGCTTACATTCTTCTAAGCTCTGAGTTTACAGAGGCAATCAAAATAGACAAGGTCCTTGCCCTAGAGGAATGACACGTAAATTCCAAAGGAATTCTCATTGGCCGTGTTAGCCTGATGTCTCTATTTCCAGCACAGAGATAGTGCCTGCCACAAGAATCATAATACTCATATTTATGTTGTTGAACACCATCTTTTCTAGATTTGTTTAGGGCACACTGCCAAATTCTTACTTTCTATGTTTCCCTTTTAGAATTTCTATGTTGACCATCCCCTTTCTATTAAGAGTTTCTTTAGACAAGGAACCTACTGTCTTAAATTTGTTAATAACGTCATATTTATTTCAAAATTCATCCCAGTCACCATGTTTGGAATTCGGATATTCTTCCATTATTACTTAGGATATTATTTTACAGATGCCTATTGCAATTTATTCAAGAGCAGTTTTTCATAATTCTAATTTCTCACTTTAAATTCTTAAAGGACATGATGCACTGACTTCAGGGGGAAAAAGAGAGAGAGAGAAACATCCTGAATACCCAGAGCAGTTGATGTTCTCTAGAGGTTAGAAGTACGGAGACAGAGAAGGGTAAAAGGAGAGAGACTTTTTATAGTAGGAAAAAAAAAACCAGGTTTAGAAAGTATCCGATTTACTTTTTCATGTTTAATCTTTGTGTAAATTGTCACAGTAGTGTTCAGTCTGGTACAGCTGGAAGTTATGATTTCTGCCAGGGACTAATGGTCATGGCTGGAGAAGTGAAAGTGAGACTGATGGGCTCACGACGTGAGACTGGAAGTGGAATTTGCAGAGGAGCCTTGCTCGTCGCGTTCTGCTTGCCTGCTCCTGAGCACCACTGCTGCTGATGGCGCTCTGCGGTGCTGGGACGAGGCGCCTCCGGTCCCTCTTGGCCCGAGTTCCTGGCGCTGGGCCCTGTCACCTGCAGTGGCGGTTTGTCTAAAAAGCAGCATCTCTGCTGAGATGGAGTGGGGGTTGTTCTACCTGTGAATACTTTCATGCAACTCTGCACAGCAGTACCCGATAAATGACTGCTTACTGTGGTATTTATGTCTGTTTGATTTGCCAATACCTGGTGTATGTGCAACATATTTTTTTTCCAGCTAAAAATTTTGTATAAACCAGCAATATCCTTGGTTATGATAACCAGAAAATGACCTTTTCCCCCCATAAAGGAAAAGGATTGATCCAGGCTTTTCTAGCATTACTTACGTTTTATGTTCTGGTTGATTCTGTTCACTGTATTTCAGAATTATCATTAAAAAAATAAACTTTAGATTGGATATCAAAGTATGTGCAATGCTAGGAAATAATAATTGTGTGAATACTGTGTTAATATGAACAAATATAGACCTTTTTTCCATTAATAGATATTCCAAATAAGTGTTAGGTTACATTCTATAAAATAGATATTCTGACGTTTTCATTTTTAAGCAAAGGCAAATTTAGTTAGCAGAGTGACTTTCACTTTCACTGTTATAATATTAAATCATGTATTCAATTAGATGCAGTACGTGGTTTTTGTCTTATATATGGACATGTATCCCTCAGATTTTTCTTAGGCTTTTTAGAATCTCTTGCGCTTAAACCAGTTTCTGATGTTTCTTTTCTTCTTTCACTCTCACTTTTTCCTTCAGGTATTTTAATCACATTTATGTCCTACTAAAAATATTTTACTTCCAATTTTGTGCGTTAAAACTTTTTTGATAAAATTTAGAGAATAAAGCAATAATGATCAATACAAAGCTTTATTAGATCTTAACAGCAGTCATATTTGCTTCAGATATTTTTTGAAGTGACTATTACTGAAAGAAGTGCAGCCCAGGTATACCTTGCAAAACCAATTCTCTTTTCTCCCATTCTATAAGTAATATCTTGAAAGTAATTACCATTCTATGTGGGGCATTTATTTCTCATACAAGTTTTATAATTCATACTCAGCATTAAGAAAACAGTGTTTAAAAATCTTTTTTTTTTATTAAACATTTTTTTTATTAGTTTTGCCAAACAATGACATGATATCACCAGAAAATACCTGAATAGTAATTATAAGGCATGTTGTTAAAAAAAAGTTAAAGAAGGAAAAATTCTGCCACTATGCTTCCTTTGCATTTGAAGGTTTGGCATTTTCATTTCTTATAGTATATTTATATTTCATAGTATAGGTTGTAATTTTCAAAGTGATATTGAAAATCCACTCCAGGTAAATATATGTAAAATTTATACCATCATGAATATCTCTGTATTAATATTTCCTCTATTATATACAAAATATAATATTTTAATTATTCAAAAACAGAAGGATTTTACTATAAATCATGTTTTGTATCATTCACAATAAGTATTTTCCAATAAAAGTCAAGTTGTTGTTTTGTTCAGCATTGTAGAAACAATAACAGCAAAACTACAGACTACTGTATTTTTCTTTTTTATGAGCTCATCAAATATACCTCTCTCAACTGGATTATTTTCTTCTGTATTCGCAGTATTTTATTTGTCTGTGAAAGTATTATACTGTGTTTCCCTTAGGTCATACTTGCTTACTATATGGTAAATGCATGTTTCTTTTTCTTTCTCAATGAAATCTTTATCCATTTTCCTTTTTTAGTTCCATGCTTCTCTAGGACTGTACCTTTCACCATCTTACATAATTCTATTCAACCAAATGAATGACTGTGGAGAAAAATTCTCTGGCAAACATCTTATGTTTCCTTATTTCACTCTTTCTACCTTTTTAATCTTTACTGCTGCAGTAGAAAGGAGGCTAAAATATATTTCAATATTCTTTATAGTTTTGTGTCATGCTTATTACATGTTTCCCAAAAATATAATTTATTTTTTGCTTTGTTTGGTAAGATTTTTTCATTAAAGTTTAGATTTTTTTGAAAGATAATAGTAATAACTAATGGTCATTGAGCATTTAGTATGCCTCAGTCATTGTGGTAAGCAGTTTAGGATTAACTCGTTTAGTAATCACAATAGTCCTGAAGTTGATTGCTATTATTCCCCCACTCTATAGCTTTGGAACCTGAGGCATACAAAGGTTATGTAACTTTCCGAGGTCACAGAATTGATCATTGCTGAGCTCCAGTTGCAAAGCAAGAACTCTTTGTTATTATCTATACTATACTGCCTGCAACAAAATTACACTGCTGTATATCTATTAATTAAATTTTACTCATACAAATGAGATTATACCTATTTTCAGAATACACCTTTATATCCTGTACATTGACTGAAAATATGCAATTAGTGTTCAAAGAGGAAAAAGCACTTTTATCAGTTTCAAACAGAAGAAAATTAAAATCTAAAAATTCATTATTGATTTAGAAATTAGCAAAAAGAAAATTTCAGGTTATAAAAACACAAGGTATAAAATTGCATGTTTATGGGAGTTATACAAAAAAAAAAAAAGGGTGGAATAGGAGTTTTCTATTGCCTTTGCATCAAAGAACACTGATATTTACAATCACCAAGAATACGAGTGCCTTTGTGGATGTCTAGGAATCCAACAGAGTTTAGCACATTGTTGGAGAAAAAGAAAAATCCTGAATTGGATGCATTAAAGGGAATAAGAGGCAGAGTTTTCCTTTACCCGTATGCTTTATCCCCTTAGAAGCATAGCTATCAGGAAAAAGCAAGAGCATGTGAGTGAGCACCCACCTTCCCACCTGTGTGGAACATTGCCAGTGAGACCCACTTCTGTCTGATCTCATCTAGAGTACTGAGCTGTGCTGTGGTGGATGGGGAACAGAGGAGGGAGTGGGTAGCAGCAGAGTTCTCGGAGGGTATCAAAGGAACATGGATTCTACTACCTGCTCTATGGACTTGATTAGCAAGCCCTCCTGTGAGCTGCTGGAGATGTTTCTCCTGCAGATACTTCTGACTGGCCCACACAGTCTCTCCCCTGGTAGCTGTCTCCCTGTGCAAGCCCCAGAAGACAGTGAACGCAAACCTTAACGGATGGCATGTGAGCATGTATGTGAAGACAAGAATGTAGGAGTATAAGGAATATTAATAATTAAGGAAACATGACGTCACCAAAGAAACAGTAATTTTCCAGTAAGCAATCCCAAGGAAATGGAGAGCTGCAATTTGCCTGATAAAGAATTCAAAATAGTTGCTGTAAGAATCACACCGACATATAAGAAAACAGAAAGACAATACAGTGAAGTCAGGAAAACAACACATGAACAAGATGAGACGTTTAACAGAGAGGTTGTTCAGTCACTCAGTCGATTCCAACTTTGCAACGCCATAGATTGCAGCACACCAGGTTTCCCTGTCCTCCTGTCTTCTGGAGTTTGCTCAAACTCTTGTCCATTGAGTCAGTGATGCCATCCAGTCATCTCAGCCTATGTCACCCCCTTCTCCTTCTGCCCTCAATCTTTCCCAGCACCAGCATCTTTTCTAATGAGTCAGCTCTTTGCATCAGGTGACCAAAGTTTTGGAGCTTCAGCTTCAGCATTAATCTCTCCAATGAATATTCAGGGTTGATTTCCTTTAATCAACAGAGAGGTAGTAATCCTTAAAAAAATATTCTGGAGCTCTGAAGAATACAGTAAATGAAGTGAAAACTGCAGTAGAGACCATGAACAGCAGACTTGATGAAGCAGAGGAAAGAATCTATAAAGTTAAACAATAATTCATGTAAAATTATCCAGAGTAGAATAAAGTGAAAGGAATGAAAAACCGGGAAGAAATAGGTAACAATGCATTAATAGTATGGGATTTCATTAATCCACTTTCAACAATGGATGGATCATCCTGACAGAAAACTGGACTTGAACTAACGTTAGACAAATGGGCCTAACAGATATACAGAGAACGTAACATCCAACAGCAACAAAGCACATATTCTTCTCACATGCAGACCGAATGCTTTCCATGATAAATCATAGGTCACAAAACAAGTCTTAAGAAATTTAAAAAGACTAAAGACATACCAAGTTTTTATTATTAGATAACAGTGGCATAAAACTAAAAATTATTAGTAGGAGGAAACCTATAAAGTTCTCATATATATAGAATTTAAACATACTCCTGAGTGGATGAGTCAAAGACAGTATCAGGAAATCAAAAAAACTTTGAAGCAAATGAAAATGAAAAAAAGTGTCAAAACTGTGATTCAGCAAAAGCAGTTTTGAGAGGGATGTTTATAGTGATAAATGTCTATATTAAGAAAAAAAAAGACCTTAAATAAGGAACTTAACTTTACATCTCAAAGAACTGAGAAATGAGCAATCTAAGCCCCACATTAACAGAAATAAGGAAATAACAAAGATCAGAGAAGAAATAAATGAATTTGAGAACATAATGATAGTAGAAAAGATCAACAAAATTAGAAGCTAGGTTTTGAAAATATTAGCAAAATTAATGAACTTTTAGCTAGATTTAATAAAAAAAGAAGATACAAATGAAGTCTGAAATTAAATTGAAGACACTGCAACCAATACCACTGAAATGCAAAAAATAAATAAATGAGAAACTATTGTAAATAATTGTAATACCAACAAATTGGATAATCTAGAAGTAGATGAAGTATTCATACAAACATACAACTTGCCAACTAAATCATGAATAAGTAGATCTTTACAGACCAGTAAGGATTAAGGAGTTTAAATCAGTTGTCAAAAACTTTTCAACAAAGAAAGTCCCAAGACCTGTTGGCTTTACTAGTGAATTCTACCAAATATTTAAAGAAGAATTAAAATGAACGTTTCGCAAAGTCTTCCAAAAATTGAAGAGGAAACACTTCCAAACTCATTTCTATTTGAAAAGGGGTTAATATCCATAGTGTGTAAGGAACTTATATGACTTAATTTTTAAAAGACTTGATCAAAATATGGACCAAAGACCTGAACAGACTTTTTTCCAAAGAGAGCATGTGAGAACGAACAAGTTCATGAACAGGTATTTAGCATCACTTATCATCAGGGAAGTACAAATCAAAATCACAATGTGGTATCACCTTACATCTACCAGGGTGACTTTTATCAAAAAGACAACTTAAAACAAGTTTGGCCAGAATGTGGAAGAAAGAGAACCCTGTATGCTGTTGGTGAGAATGGAAATTGTCCTGGCCATTATGGAAAATAAAATGAAATTTCCTCAAAAAAAAAAAAACTATTACATAATACAAAAACCCCACTTCTAAGTATATTCTGAATGATATAAAATCAGTATCTCAAGGAAATAAGTGCATCCTCATGCTCATTGCAATATTCTTCATAAAAACCAAGATTTGGAAACAAATCTGTGTCCCAGCAATGGATGAATAGATGATATACTATATATACAGTGGAATAGTATTCATCCACGAGTAAGAGGGAAGTCTTGTCATTTACAACAGTGGAACCTAGAGAATATTCCCTTCAGTCGCTCGGCCGTGTCTGACTCTTTGTGACCTCCTGGACTGCAGTTTTGCCTTTTCATACTGTTCATGGGGTTCTCAAGGTGAGAATACTTAAGTGGTTTGCCATTCCCCTCTCCAGTGGACCACGTTTTGTCAGAACTCTCCATCATGACCCGTCTGTCTTGGATGGCCCCACACGGCATGGCTCATAGTTTCATTGGGTGAAACAAGGCTGTGGTCCATGTGATTAGACTGGTTAGTTTTCTGTGATTGTGGTTTTCAGTCTGTCTGCCCTCTGATGGAGAAGGATAAGAGGCTTATGGAAGCTTCCTAATGGGAGAGACTGACTGAGAGGGAAACTGTGTCTTGTTCTGATGAGCGGGGCCATCCTCAGTAAATCTTTAATCCAATTTTCTGTTGATGAGTGGGGCTGTGTTCCCTCCCTTCTGTTTACCTGGGGCCAAACGATGGTGGGGGGCTTCCCAGGTGGCTCAGTGGTAAAGAAACCACCTGCCAGCACAGGAGACATGAGTTTGATCCCTGGGTTGGGAAGATCCCCTGGAGAAGGATATGGCAGCCCGCTCCAGTATTCTTGCCTGGGAAATCCCATGGACAGAGGAGCCTGACGGGCTGCAGACACGACTGAGTGACTAAGCAACAACAGACTATGGTGGAGGTAATGAAGATAATGGCGACCTCCTTCAAAAGGTCCCCTGCACGCACTGCTGCACTCAGAGCCCCCAGCCCTGCAGCAGGCCACCACCGACCCACACCTCTGCCCAAGACTCCTGGACACTCAGGGGCAGGTCTGGGTCAGTCTCTTGTGGGGCCGCTGCTCCTTTCTCCTGGGTCCTGGTGTGCACAGGGTTCTGTTTGTGCCTCTAAGAGTCTGATTCCCCAGCCCTGTGTACGTTCTGGTGGCTCTGTGGTGGGGTTATGGCGCTTCCTCCATGCAGGCTTACGCCATGCCCAGGTCTGCTGCACCCGGAGCCCCTGCCCCTGTGGCAGTCCACGGCTGACCCGGACCTCCACAGGAGGCACTCGAACACGGTTCTGGCTCAGTCTCTGTGGGGCCTCTAGGTCCTGGTGCTCACAAGGTTTGTTTGAGCCCTCTTGAGTGTCTCTGGCGGGTATGGGGTTTGCTTCTAAACATGATTTTGCTCCTGGTACTGTCTTGCTGGGGCTTCTCCTTTGTCCTTGGATGTGGGGTATCTCCTCAAAGTCGCCCCAGCACCCTGCGCAGCTGCCGCTGCAGCACCTACCGTCTTGCTGGGGCTTCTCTGCGCTTGGACGTGAGGTGTCTCCTCACAGCCGCACCAGCGCCTACCGTCTTGGGAGAATATTATGCATAGTTAAGTTAGCTAGGCAGGGACAGACCAATACCCTATAATCTGACTTACATGTGGAATCTAAAAAAAGAAGAAGACAAACTCACAGAACAGAGTAGAATTGTTATTACTAGTGTGTGGAGTTTAGAAGCCAAGGAAGATGCTGGTCAAAGGATAAAAGCTTTTAGTTGTAAGACGAACAGCCCCGATGTTCTAACGCATGACATGCAAAGGAAAGCCTACAGTTAGTGAATGCTGTCGTTAATAGTTCTGGTTGTGTGTTTGCTAGAAACATAGACCTTAAGCATACACACACGCCCAGAGTGGTAGAACTATATGAGGTGATAGATGTGTTAATTAACTTCGTTGTAATCATTTCACAAAGTATACATATGTGATATCATCACAGTGTATACTTTATATATAGTTACTTATCAGTTAGACTTTAATAAAGGTAACAAGTTTTAAAAATAGAATTGATTAATATGCATAATATCTAAGCATTTTAAAATTAAAAGTATGTGAACATCTTAATAGTTGATGTTTGAGTATTTTTGTCTTTTCTTTCCTTCTCAGATTTCCATAGTAAGTAACTCTTATTTTTAATAACAAGAATAAATATGTTATTACCTAGAATATGGTAACATGTGGTGTGTTATACATTAGTAAAAAGTATAGTAGTCTCCAGGAAAAGATGTTGAGGGAAGAATTTTTTTCAGTCATTCCAAAGAATTACCTCTTAATAGAATACAGAGTTTACTGCTTTATTTACCAAATAGAGATTGATTTATAATATTCTTTGCACAGACATTAACATTTCACAAGTATTATGTAAAATGAATAAGCTTCTAGTCTGGAAAATATATGAAATGATGAGGAAATAATGGGATTTCCTGTATGGCTATAGCATAGGTTTCTTGGAAAAGAATAGCCAAGGATGAGGCTTGAGAAGTAGTTTGAGGCCACATTTATGAAGAGTTCTTTATACTTTGCTAAGGAGTTGGTGTTTCGTCTTAAAGATAGTACAGAACCCCTGGAAAGACATGGAAGGGACATAATTATATTTAATTTATTTACTAGAAAGATGACAGTGTGGATTTTGGACTAAAGTTGGGAATGAGTGGACACTGGAAAGTCAGTTAGGAGGCTTAGTTAAAGGAATTAAGCAAGAGATGATGATGACCGCAGTGAGAACAGTGATGGAGAGGACAGCCTGGATATCTTAGTAATAATAGACACGAAGGAAGAAGTTGAAGATGACCTTGAGATTTTTAACTAAGGTTTTGAGGTAAATTATCTTACTGAAATAAGTATTAAAGGAAGAGGGAAAAACAGACTTTTTTTAAGAAAGATAAATTCAGTTTCTTTTAAACATATTATAATTCAGATTGATTTTTAATATATACATATTTCAAATATATTAAGGTAAGAAGCTGTAATAAATAATAGGATAAAAGATAATTTTATTAAGTTACTTTTAAAATCTCGTTTTACAGTAATAGATAAATTTTAACATATAGGTGGTTAAGATAATTAGAACATCTTTTTCAGATTCTTCTGGTTCATTTCCACCACACTACATTGTCTTATGTCTTATTTGAACTGTCAAATAGATTCCTTCTGGTTTCCCTACTCTTTAAAATTTAATATACCCCTGATAAATATATCTTTCAAATGGACGGTGCAATCATGTGTTCTCCTGTGTTTAAATCATTATTCTGAGTGTATAATAGTGTTTATTCAGGTATCCCCCCTGGTCTCAGACATAATTCCTTCTTAGAGAATGATTGCCCACCAATCTCACTATTAAGACCTCCACTACACATAGAAATTATAGCTGTAATAGATTGTCAGAAGAATTCTCTGACTCACACATTCTGTTTTTAAATATCTCTTACACTTGAGTGGTTTCTTCCCATTGATCATCTTTCTGTCTCTAAGACTCGTCTCCCACCCCCCAAAAAAGCAAATTTAAACCTCACTTTAGTCCTTTCGATATATAATTAAATAGCCATGACTGCCAGGTCTTTTTTGTTTCTATGAAATCCAGGTGTTCTTTTTATTTCTTTTATGACTCTCTTTATTTTACCATTTAGTAAACCTACTGTTATAAACCTTACTTATAAATGGTGGCTCTTAACCATATGTGATTTCACAGAATATTCATTGATTGACCTACAACTGTAATTCAAGTAAATTTAAGTTACTTATTTAACATATGATTTAAAATAATCATATGCATTGGATTCCATATCAATGACCTCAATAATTTTATAAATTTGTATGATAGACTCATGAACATATATAATGTATATTTACTCATACTCAGAGCCTTAGGAGATTAGTCCCAGATCTTCATTGTTAGCTAACTTGTGACCATGGTTAAGTTACTTAATTTCTCTTGGCAGTAAATAATAAGTAGTGGGAATTGAATTAGGGAGGTAGGTTTTAAGCATTTTGACAGATTTAGAATATGTATAATACTGAATGATCACATGGCTACTGAAGCAAGGGAATTGTGATGTAAAAGAAGATTAAATCTTCTCTACTGTGGTAACATAAAATAATGATAGGTAACACTTTTTTGATGTGAAAATGCATTCAGTAGAGAAAATTAATAGGTGAGCCCTATTGCTGGGTTTCTTACAAGGACATCTGAAGTTATTTATTACTCCTGTGAAAATGTGTTCAACCTACTTTTTACATAAAAGTGTCTGATCTAGCACTGGTTGATAGAATTTTCATTTCAACTCCAAAGGAATTAGTAGTTATAGACAACTTGAGATCGATGATACCATAAAAGATATAAATTATGAAATTGCGGCCTGGAGTTTTAGAGGTGAAAGAGAAATATCTTATTATAATGCATGGCTTGCATGTAGGGAAATGCATTAACTATTTTTACACATTTTTTCATCACTTCTAAAAGTCCAGTATTTAATTCAGCAAATATTTATTGGTCCGTACTATGTGCCAAACACCTTGCTTAATTCTGGAAACGTAAGAAGATGAGTATGGTAAATTTCCTGTCCAGCAAGAATTCACCATTTAATAATGAAAATAATCAGTAGAGAATTTGATAGATTGGAGCATAAATGACAGAGCAACTAACTTCATTCAGGGGATGAAGATATTTTGAAGATATTTGAGCTGGGTATTGAAGGAATCTCTGTGTCATTCTAAGAAGTATGTTTTATGTGTGAGTGTAATTGATCTTTTAGGGCTTTCATCTAATCATATTGCCTTTCAAACTTTGTATACGTTATCTGGTATTTGTATATACTTTTACACATATGTATATGTGTACATATCTTAGCTACATGTCTTTTGGCTACCATTGCCTTCTCCAGGGGCTCTTCCCAGCACAGGCATCTAAGCTGTGTCTCCTGCGTTGACAGTCTGCCACTAGCACCACCTGCGATGGGCTGTAGACTACATTGTGTCCCTCCAAAATTCTTACATCATAGAACGTACCCCAGTGTGACTCTATCAGAGACAGTGCCTTTGGGGCCTCTAAGGAAGTGACTAAGGTCAAATGAGGTCATAAGGATGGATGCTTAAAGAACCCGTGTCCTCATACAAGAAGAGACACCAGAGACCACCTTCTCTCTGCCAAGGGAGGACCCAGTAAGAAGTCTGTCCTGGTGTTGGACTTCAATCAGTTGGAATGTGTTTCTGTAGCACAATAATTTAAGCTTCAATAAAGGTTTGCATAATTCATTAACAACAGCAACAAAAAAGTCTGCAGGTTCTGTGAGAAAGAGAGTTCTCACCATTAATTGAACCCTGCCAAAACCGAATCTTAGACTTTCCAGCCTCTAGAATTTTTGAGAACATAAATGTCTGTTGTTTGAGCCTCTCAGTCTGATACTTTCTTACAGCAACTTGAGTACCCCTAATCTTCCTCTTCTACTTTAGTGTTGTGACTCTAAACTCAGTACTTTATCTCACCTAGTTGCAATAGCTGTCAAATACGTTTCCTGTGGTAACTTTACAAAATATAGTTGCATTATCACTTCTGCTTTTTATATTATTTTCAAATCTTTACCTTCCAAATAATTTTTACCCAAATGTATATACCTTAAATTTTACTTGCTTGAGGAACTTTTCTCCTCTCTAGCTCCTCCCACTTTTTGAATTCATATAGAGTTTAGAACTTACAACTTACTAATATTTTTACTTTTCAGTTTGATTTCCTTAAATGTGTAAAACCCTTCAAGAACTAGAATCTTACTTTTTTAATAACATAAATCTTAAATTAGCTTAATTCTGATGAAGGAAAGAGAATTAACTTACTCTCAGGCCAAGGCAATTTATTGAATCAGTTACAAGTCAGTTACAGTTTATCAAATATATCAAGCGTAGTAATTTGAAAAATATTGGGTTTGGTAATCTTATCTTTGGATATTGTACTGAAATATTGAGCAGATGTTTAGTTAAAAGAAGTCTATAATATTTTACCTTGCAACCTAAAACCATAGAAAGGTAATACATTGCCTTCTGACAATATCCTGAATCTTTTAATGGCAGAAGATGAATAAAAATAGCATGAGCATTATTTCAGAAGTTTCTTTAAAATTTTTCATATTTCCAGTTGTTTACTTCTCTTCAATATCCAATATACCATATTGATTATCATTAATATACCTCATTTTGTTCAATTATACTATATAAAATAATGTTTAGAAAACATAAAGGAGATAACAGTGTTAGAGAAAGGTATTCTAAGTACTTTTTCATTTTAAATATTTTGAAGTAGTAAATAGTTGTGAAGTATGCTGATTCTGATTATTAGAAAGCTTTCAGCAGAGCTACTTTTCCAGAGTTAAGTCAATATTTAGTATAATTTGGCAAACTAAATTTCAGTCTGTTGCATCTTGGTTGTGGATTAACCACACGCTGGCAACAGAAAGATGGCCATGTTATTTCCAGGCAGTTTGTTCTTCTCAATATCAAGACAAGGTCTAGCTGGCCCTGTGTGTCTAAAGCTGCCAATTTTCCTGTGGCTTCTTTATTCCTTTATCCAGTTGCTACTCACTGCTATTGCCACATTTGCCCTCTGGCTCGTGGGATTGAATGCTTAGCTTCCCCTGAGGCGACTGTTAATGCTTCCTTTTTACTCTGTTGGCTGGGAGTGCACTTGGCATCCTCAGTCTCAAACCTCTCCTCCCTCTTTTCGCCAGACACCACACACTTAAGTAGCACTTTCAGCCTCCACCAGTTATCAGTAGTAGCTTTCAACCCCTCATTTCTGGTCTGGTAACTCAGCACACTGTCCCCGGAGAGCTTGACTAAGCCAATTTGCCCCCTCTTCCCTCCTTCCTCTGTCTGTAGGTCTTCCTTTTCTCTTTTTCTTCTTTATCCATTTCCTTGACTACACTTTTATTTTTGTTTTACTCTCTATATAATCTTTCTGATGATCTTTTTCTTTTTGCTTTAGTACTGTAGATGCCACAGAGCTAGGCAAAAATTTGAAGTAGAAAATAAGACATTAGTAAATTCTTAAACACCAATATTTGTTCAATATTTTAACTGAACCAACTTAAAATACGGGCTTAGTTTTTGGGTTTTTTTACCTCAGTGTACTTGCCACATACGACTAATGCAGATTGTGTATTGTAAGTTTACAAGGGTTATTTTTTTTTTTACTTTCATATTCAGAACTGTAAATTTTATACAATACAGATCTGTTACTGAGTCCAAGCTCACTGTGCTCGCCACAGGACAGGCCAGTGAATCCAGAAGACTAGGTGTTGAGGCATGGAAAACTACTTTATTGAGAAAGCAATCTGACCAAGAAGATGGCAGGCTAGTGTCTCAAAATAACCATCTTATCCGTGTCTGGATGCCAGGTTCTTTTATATATCAGAGAAAAACAAGCAATGAGGGACTAAAGTCAAAAGGCAGAACCAAAGAGTGAGAGTCAGTGGGGAAGTAAAGTGAAAAGGTCTTCAGTCTTGCAAAACATCTCCAAGGGAAAGGCCAGCCTTTGGAAAGCATGTGTTAATCTTGTCTATTTCACAGGTGGGTAGAGACAAATTATTTTTCTGTAAGCTGAATAAAGGCACTTTAGTTTATAGTCAAGCAGAGGGGTAGAGTCCTCCAGGCAAGCTATTAAGTTTAATTTAATAACAAGCAATGGAAAACAAGTCAAACAGTTTCCAACATGCAGTCAGAACTGGCTTCCTCTCTGCAACAGGTCTGCTTGTTCAAGACAGTATATCATATGTAAGGATTCTTTTTTTTAAAATTTATTTATTTTAATGGGACAATAATTTCTTTACAATATTGTGGTTGTTTTTGCCATACATCAACATGAATCGCTCACGTGTGCACATGTCTCCCCATCCTGAACCCCCATCCCACCTCCTTCCCCACCCCATCCCACCTCCCTCCCCACCCCATCCCTCTCTCTTGTCCCAGAGCACTGGCTTTGAGTGCCCTGCTTCATGCATAGAACTTGAACTGGTCATCTGTTTCACATATGGTAATATACATGTTTCAATGCTGTTCTCTCAAATCATCCCACCTTCTCCTTCTCTCACAGAGTCCAGAAGTCTTTTGTGTCTCCTTTGCTGCCTTGCACATAGGATTGTCATTACCATCTTTCTAAATTTCTTATATATGCATTAATATACTGTATTGATGTTTCTCTTTCTGACTTACGTCACTTTGTATAATAAGCTGCAGTTTCATCCACCTCATTAGAACCGACTAAAATGCATTCCTTTTTATAGTTGAGCGATATTCCATTGTATATCTGTACCAAAACTTCCTTATCCATTTGCCTGCCAGTGGACATTTAGGTTGCTTCTGTGTCCTGGCTATTATTAACAGTGCTGTGATGAACATTGGGGTACATGTGTCTCTTTCAGTTCTGGTTTCCTCGGTGTGTATGTCCAGCAGTGGATTGCTGGGTCATATGGCAGTTCTATTTCCAGTTTTCTAAGGAATCTCCACACTGTTCTCCATAGTGGCTGTACCAGTTTGCATTCCCACCAATAGTATGAGAGGGTTCCCTTTTCTCTGCACCCTCTCCAGCATTTATTGTTTGTAGACTTTTTGATGGTGGCCATTCTGATCAGTGTGAGATGATACCTCATTGTGGTTTTGATATGCATTTTAGTGATGCTGAGCATCTTTTCATATGTTTGTTAGCCATCTGTATGTCTTCTTTGGAGAAATGTCTGTTTAGTTCTTTGGCCCACATTTTCACTGGGTTGTTCATTTTTCTGGTATTGAACTGCATGAGCTGTTTGTATATTTTGGAGATTAATTGTCAGTTGTTTCATTTGCTGTTATTTTCTCCCATTCTGAAGGCCCCCTTTTCACTATGCTTATAGTCTCCCTCATTGTGCAAAAGGTTTTAAGTTTAATTAGGTCCCATTTGTTTGTTTCTATTTCCATTAGTCTAGGGGGTGGGTCATAGAGGATCTTGCTGTGATTTATGTCAGAGAATGTTCTGCCTATGTTTTCCTCTAAGAGTTTTATAGTTTCTGGTCTTACATTTAGGCTTTTAATCCATTCTGAGTTTATTTTTGTGTATGGTGTTAGCAAGTGTTCTAGTTTCATTCTTTTACAGGTGGTTGACCAGTTTTCCCAGCACCACTTGTTAAAGAGATTGTCTTTTCTACATTGTATATTTTTGCCTCCTTTGTCAAAGATAAGGTGTCCATAGGAGCATGGATTTATCTCTGGGCTTTCTATTTTGTTCTATTGATCAATATTTCTGTCTTTGTGCCAGTACCATACTGTCTTGATGACTGTGGTTTTGTAATAGAATCTGAAGTCAGGAAGTTTGATTCCTCCAGTTCCCTTCTCCTTTCTCAAGATTGTTTTGGCTATTTGAGGTTTTTTGTGTTTCCATGCAAATTATGAAATTATTTGTTCTAGCTCTGTGGAAAATACTGTTGTTAGCTTGATAGGGATAACATTGAATCTATAGATTACTTTGGGTAGTACACTCATTTCCACTGTATTGATTCTTCCAGTCCACGAACATGGTATATTTCTCCATATATTTGTGTCATCTTTGATTTCTTTCATCAGTGTTTTATATTTTCTATATATAGGTCTTTAATTTCTTTAGGTAAATTTATTCCTAAGTATTCTTTTCATTACAATGGTGAATGTGATTGTTTACTTAATTTCTCTTTCTGTGTTTTCATTGTTAGTGTATAGGAATGCAAGGGATTTCTGTGTGTTAATTTTATATCCTGCAACTTTATTATATTCATTGATTAGCTCTAGTGAGAATGTAAGGATTCTTTCCACCAAATGTTTCACAAGGAAAAGAAAAGCCATTTAGTTTTCTCTTTGCTCATTTTTGCCTAAAATATGAATGCACAATCTGAGTTTTTCTTTTAAATTAACTCCTTGCTGAAGGTGTTGCTAGTGGTAAAGAGCCTGCCTGCCAATGCAGGATACAAAAGGGGTACAGGTTCGATCCCGGGGTCGGGAAGATTCCCCTGGAGAAGGAAATGGCAACCCATTCCAATTTTCTTGCCTGGGAAATCCCATGGACAGAGGAGTCTGGGGTTGCAAAGAGTCAGACAACTGAAGTGACTTAGCACACCCTTCTGAATATTCAAATGTCAGCTTTTTATTTTTTAAGTGATGGTTTGTAAACATCTTTCAGAAATTGGCAGTTTAAGAGTTGTGGTGCAAAGACTAGAAAGTAAAGATAATACCTGTTAATTTGGGAATTAAGAATAATAACAGTGCTCTGCAGGACTCATTAACTTCTGCAAAGTCTATAGGATGGTTCCAAATATCTATGAAATAAAAACATGAGAAAGTCATGTTGATAGTAATAGACTCGGATGAAATGTTTAAGACCTTTATCCTCCTATATCCTCACTTCCCTTTACTGTAATGTTTTCTGGTGGGAAAAGACTAGGTAAAATTCATGTTTTATATATTTAAGCAATTGTATATTCTTTTTCTGTAACTCCTTTTCACCAAAATAAATATTGTTTTACTCTTCTCTACACCTAAGTCTGCATTTTAAAGGTACAAAATGTCTTTCTCATTATAATCCCCTAAAAGTGTTCTTGTTTTTGTTCATTTCCTAAGGTTTAACATTGTCTTTAAAGGGAGTATCTGCCCATAAGAAATTGGTTGTCTTTTCTGAACCTTTGGAGTCTGTTCCTATGCAGAGAAGAGGGACTAGGGAAGGGCAGGAGAGACAAAGATCTGCTTATCACACTTCAGGACAGATAAGATCTGCATATCACACTTCTAAGTAAATATTCCCAGTTTAAAGATCTTTAGAAAAGAAGGTTTTGTATGTATCAATGTTTTGTAAAATAAGTGTCTTTTAAATAAGTATAAAAACTGCACCACTGTTCCTTAATGTTTGCATTAAGGAAACAAACAGTAGATATTTTATTATAATAAACTGAATGTACTTTTTAAGCTATACATATGACCCCTGCCAGACTGTAATGCCACACACACACACTCACACACACACACAATCCTTTCCATCACCCATAAGGCAGATGGGTGGCTCTTGATAATTTTAGCAATTAGAACATTTTTTGACAGTGTCTTTCTCTATTCTCCTTAAAAAGGTCTCCCATTAAGGAGCTAACTGTTACTACCTCTAATTTGTTAAGTTTGTTGTGTGCTGAAAATAACTAGGATATAGCAGTGATGCTCTTGGTCCTTTATATACATTGCCCTGAGAAACTTATGTCATACACAAGTCATATGATGCCTGGATGACGAACTTCTATAAATTATACAAGTGCTTCGTGTCCTCAAAGTTATAAATTACCTGTAGAAAACTCACCAAAAATAATTCTTATTTTAAGTAATTTTTCCTTTGGTGACATCAGTAAATGAAATTTTAAAGAGCAACGTACTTTTTCAGTACCACTTTTTTGAGTAATCCTGTGCAATTTCTGCATGCTGTACTCCTTCCTAATATTCATATAATCATCTATAAGAGTTACTAATTTGAAATGAGTTAAGTATTCTTTTTCTGGATGCATCTAAAAACAGAAGTAGAAGATACCACAAATACAGATCATCTTGGAAATTCCAGTACTTGTTGACCATCATTTTGGCCATCCAGAACATCTTTTCTATTCACTTCTATATTTGTTGTTGTGGGTTGGGGCCTCTGAACCTTAGAAGGAGAAGCTAGGTTAGTAGTTACTTAGAGCTGAGCAGGGCAGAATATGGAGTGATAGCTGATGGAAATGGGAGTTCTTTTGGGAGGGATCAAAATGTGCTAGAATTAGCTAGTGTTGATGACTGCATAACACTGTGAATATATTACAATACACCTTTATAAATGAATTATGTACCTCTATGGATGAATTGTATGTTTGTGAAATGATGACAGTAAAGCAGTTTTGAAAACCAAATAAAAACTATTGTATGAGTGAAAAGGGAAAGTATAAGTGTTAATCCTTAGTCTGACTCTTTGTGATCCCCATGGGCCCCTTGTCCAACTCTGCAACACCGCCAGGCTCCTCTGTCCATGGGATTCTCCAGGCAATAATACTGGAGTGGGTTGCCATTTCCTTTTCAGGGGATCTTCCTGACCCAGGGATTTAACCTAGGTGTCTTACACTGAAAGCAGATTCTTTACTGTGTGACCCACCAGGGAAGTCCATATTTTCCATTTTTATTACTCGCTGCTATATATTCTTGTTTAAGACACAATTTAATTTCTTCACTACTCTTGAGTTTAGAAGGTCTGTTTTGATTTAAATTTAGTTAATCAACTATCTTGGGCTTCCCCGGTGGCTCTAGTGGTAAAGAACCCACCTGCCAATGTGGGAGACATAAGAGACACAAGTTCAATCCCTGGATCAGCAAGATCCCCTAGAAGAGGGCGTGGCAACTCACTCTAGTATTCTTACCTGAAGAATCCCATGGACGGAGGAGCCTGGTGGGCTATAGTCTGTGAGGTTACCGAGAGTCAGACACAGCTTAAGCGACTTAGCGCAGTCAACTGTCTTAGAAACTGTTGGATTAATTTGCCTTGACAAACATCACAAGAACCTTCTGGAATTTACAACTTAACTTTTCAGAGCCACAGGTCTATGGTCTTAGAGGGGGGCATTCTCTTCTCGTTCTAGTCTTCTGTATGGATCCTCTTTCTTAAACAGTTTTCTCACAAATCTTTGCTGGCATGAAATAAGACTTCAAGGCCGTTCTCTTGCTTTTAGCACCCTTAAACTCTGTCAAAATTAGTTGCCTTCAATTCTTTACTTTTAGTAAATTATAATAATAATAATTTACCTTATAGTAAATTATTAATATATGTTTGAGTGTTGTGTTTTTGAATTGTTATTTTTGGAAACTCCAAGGAGATAGGACATGAAATAACCTGAATTGTCTATAAAATAAATCATAGATATCCAAGTGATGTCATCAAGTCTTTGACTAATTTTAAACCATTAAGTAGAATATGTATTTTAACGTCCATCAGGAGTGCAAAGCAACTGCCACCTTTTTGGCCACATTGTTTGGAGTTATCAGTCTGCTATCCATTGAGAACTTTCCCTTTTTTTGCACCCAGTATAACATCAGTAATGTTCTTAAGTGCTTGAGAAGTGGGTTTTATAGCTGGTAGACTTGTGATATCTTTCTCCATATCTTTACTCTTTGTGGATATACTGAAAACCACTGAATTATACACTTTACAAGGGTGAAGTCCGTGGTATATGAATTGTATTTCAGTTTTAAAAAGCAAAGATACCAACTGTCATTTTAATTCATAAATTGTGTGAAGAGTTTTAAACTGTCTCAGGAAAATTTCAGAGTTTTAGAGCTGTGCAGAAATCATATTGGTACCTTTACAAGAGTCTGTTGGATTAAGACCACTTAAATTTAGCTTTTCAAGCTATTTTCCTAGACTAGTGTTAAAAAACAAAATGTATTTAATTAAGACAAGTGAACAAATAGAAAATGATGAGAAGATGTCACTTTTCTATTGCTGGTCTGTGTATTTTATACAAAATAAAAGTTTGCTTTTTAACTCGTAGTTCTCAAACTTTTAGTGTTTAAGAGTTTATCAGAAATGCAGATAGCAGGATCTGACATCAGTACTTGTTAAAAGGGATCCTGGATGTCTGGGGATTAAGCCCTGGAATAATTTTGTAATCAACTTCCTAGTGATCCTGAGGTAGATGGATTTCATGTCTCTTGCCATATTTGGATTATTATAGTTTTGTATTTATTTCAAAAGGAAAGTAATGGTTAAGAGGAAAGAAAAGCTCTAACTTTGCTGAGGGTTTAATTTACAGGCACTTTGTCAATGTTATGGTGCATAGAGTTGAGTGATCCTTGCGGCTCTAAGGCTGCCTTGCCCCTTTGCCATTGAGGAGTGACATTGCTGTGATCCTGAATTATCTGTTTGTTCTTTTTTTCCTGTGTATGGATTTCACGGTTTATCTTTTATTTGCCTTCATGATCCCTTGGCAACATAATAACCAGTGATATGTGAATAGTGTTAGAAAACAAAGCCAAGAAGCCCAGCCTATCTTCCTGGAGTCAATAACAGTGCAGCTGAAGATGTTATTCTCAAAGTGGCACTTCTCGTTTATCATCAGAGCATATGCCAGGAGTTATGTTTTCAGTAATGTTGACAGTTTGGAAGTTTTTTGTTTGTTTTGTTTTTTGTCTTGAACCACTTTCAACGTAATTCCTTTTTCAACTAATTTCAACTAGTATTCTTTTTTCAACTAAGGTCTCTTTACTGAGATCAGAGACTTGTCTTTGACTGTGAAATGTTATTTTCTCAGTGTGAAACTTCAGGATTTGACAGTAATGTGATCCTCATTACTGCCAACTTCTATCCATTTTAACCAGTCAGTGACCTTTGTTTTTCTAATACAAACTGGATATTTAAATTTTTAGCTTCTGTGATATTTCTGTGGTATTTCTGATTATCAAATTTTCATATACAGGCATTTATGATGATTTTTGATCCATTATTTATTTTCATTATATTTTACTAATGGATAAATTAATAATATTTAAAATTGTTAGGAGTATGTATATAAGCAATAATAATAGCTGAGCAGTTATTTTAGTGATTTTTTTTATTCTGACTCTGGCATATATTTTATTCTTCATGTAATCATTAATATACATACTAGTTATACTTTTAACATTATTGTCATTCTATCTGAAAACGTTTGTTCTCTTACTTTAATCATATGGCAGTGGTTTCCCTACATTACACATGCAGTGTACATGGCAAGTTTTCCTATACTGTATATATATATTAAAATTACCTTTTGACTATGATTCTTAAGTTCTGACCACCAGAACTCCTGTGGCTCCTTCTCCCTTGACTGTAAGGCAGCCTAATAGCTTTGCTCAAAACCAGTCTCTGCATCTCTTGACAGTCACATGCAAGTTGCTTGGTCCGCTCTTGATAGTTCCCAGCATTCCACATCTTGCAATTATTTTTAGTATCTGGACTTCCTTTTTAGAAAATTGATCTGGAGAGTTTACATTCTTCAGACAATTAAGAAATTTGAAAAAATAGCACTTTAAAAAATAATAAAAGCCATGAATAAAAGTGTGTTTTATTTCCATCTGGAAATAAAATTTGCTCAGCACAGGGGAAAAAGAGACTGTGAATGACTATGACCAACTTATGAAAAGCATCAGTTATTATAAGTATACATGCTAAGGATTGCTTGCTGTCCAGTCAAGCAGATAAAAATAAATGAGAAAAAATTCATAACATTCCTTACCTTGATGAGAGGATCAGTGTTCATTGTAGTTCAAAAACCAAACTGGATAGGAGCCTATTATCAGTCATTTATGCATAAGAAATGAGGAATCATGCTAATAGTAACATGTTTTGTGATGGCTAATGATTGACATGATTTTGACTGCTATTTAGAATGATGACAAAATATGGGAAATTTAAAATGTGGACTTAATTTTTCTTAATTAAGGTGATTGTCAAGTGTGAGTACAGATTTTACATAATATACTCATTAGAACGAACAGGGATCAGGCACTTAAATAAATTCGTATGGAACAAAAATTTAAAACATACATGATAGACTCCTAGTTCCTATTAATAGGGGCATTGACTTACAATCATGACTAATTACATTATTTACAATATATTATATTATAAAACCTGACCTATGATTTCCTGTATCAGCATGTGTCATGTGGAAAATTGGAGGTCTTATAGAAACTTGAAGTACTGTTTGTTTCGTTAAAGGATATTACTTTCTCCTCTCTCACTTACAGAATTAAAACAGTCCTCTGTTTCTAAAGATTTTAAATCAAGTCCCAGTTTGCATCAGCTGGTATATAGTATAGGGATTCTTTAATTTACTTTGTAGACATGTTTACTGCACACTGTATAGTTTATGAGTGTTACCCAAAGTGGTTAATTATAGACCCAGAATTCCAAGTGTAGAACGTTGAGTGAACTAATATAGTTGCTCTATTGTTTGCATATTGGTGGACTCTGTGAAAATACTTCACACCGAAGTGTTTAAAACATTTTTACTAAAGCTAACAGTGTTTCTCTTTAAAAGTCTAATGACACTTAACAGCAATTTTAACTGATAAATAGTTTGCAGTTCCTAAACAGATTTTATTCCTACTAAAAGAATTATAGTAGTAGTATTTTAGATACGAAATTTATAAATCAGCAAAGAATGTATTATAATAATAACTTAAATGTGTATAATATTTAGCATTTTATAAATAGCTTTCACATTTTAGTCATTGGAGCGTTACAGTGTCCTTGGGAGGCATATAGTGAAGACATTCCAAATTTTTTCGAAATTCAGAAAGGCCAGTAGGCATGGTCATACAGCTAATATTCTATAAGTAAAATTTCTTGTTTGCAGATAATGGTGATCTTATTTATAGATACCCTAAAGACTCCACACACACACACACGCACATGCACACGGACACACAAAACTTGTTAGAACTAATAAATGAATTCCATGAAGTTGCAGAAAACAACATTAACATACAAAAACCCATTGATTTTCTATACACTGACAATTAACTATTCAAAAGGGAAATTAGGAAAACAACCCCTTTTACAATAGCACTTTTGAATAAAATACTTAGGAATAAATTTAAAGAGATGAAACCTTGTACATTGAACAGTACACAACACTGATGAAAGAAATTAGACCAAAAAATGGCATGTATGTAGATGGGAAGACTTAATGTTATTAAAATATCCACACTACCCAGAATGATCTACACATTCATTGCAATCTCTATCAAAAATCTCAGTATCATACAAAAATAGAAAAACAATCCACATGAACAACAAAAGGCCTTGAATAGCCAAAGAGTCTTGAGGAAGGAGGACAAAATTGAAGCATCTGACATTATTATTTTATTATTTGGGTTCTACCCTTGATAGGCTTCTTTAAATAGAGAAAGATCAAAATTCAGCTAATTTATTTGAAAATTGTTTTCCTGAATCTAAAGCAGGGATCAGCAAACCATGGCCCATGGGCCAAATCCAGCTTGATGCCTGTTTTAGCAAATAAACTGTTCTTGGAAAACAGTCAGCATGGTGTTTGTTTATATTGTCTATGAATACCTTTGGGCTATACTAGCAAACTTGAGTAACTGTGATTAAGTGGTCATGTGGAAAAATCTAAAATATTTACAATCGGGTCCTTTATAGAAGTTTGCCATTGCCAATCTAAGGCATGGTGAGTAGTAACATAAACCAGAATTAAACCGATTCTTAGAAAAAGTGAATAGTCTATAATCCACAAAAATCACAAAATTACAGTAATTATATTTCTAACTGGCCTTGCATATCTAGGCAAAGATTGAAAGTGAAAGTTGCTCAGTTGTGTCCAACTCTTTGCCACCCCATGGGCTATACAGTCCATGAAATTCTCCAGGCCAGAATATGGACTGAGTAGATGTTCCCTTCTCTAGCGGATCTTTCCAACCCAGGGATCGCACCCAGGCCTCCCTCATTGCAGGCGGATTCTTTACCAGCTGAGCCACCAGGGAAGACCAGATTGGACAGTCTTTAATTTCCTTTCCTGATCTAAATTCCTGCTGTTTTGATTGTGTAATGGTTCATTCAGATTGAATCATAGTTCTCTTAGGAAGTGAACAAAATGATTCATTCATTTTAATTTATCTTTTACACTGTGCTATGAAACTGAGAGAATTTACCACTGATTTCATTGAATCATGTGTTTTTTGTATTTCAATACCCATTTCAAAATAATCTTTTCAAAATAGCCTTTCCTAAGTAATTTAGAACTCTCGCATCCGATTTTAGCTAGAATAAAAACATACTTTTTAAATACACAAAGGAAGTGGAATATTGTCTTTAATTGTATGATCAACTGAAAGTAAATCAGAAATCATTTATTTACTTCTTTGGCAAAAATGACATAATGATAATGATGTTATCTTTCATTGGCAGGCTCTTTGATAGCTCAGGTTCACGTTATAATATTAATAGGATCCTCAGTCTAAGAGAACCTGGAGTATGTTATTTTGCTCTGCTATCCATGAAATGCCATAAGCTCCTCTGCATTTCTCTTAGGGATGATTTTCTGGCTTCTGTGTGAACCCTTTAGTTGACAGGTGGAAATGTGTGTGAATGTGTTAAATATGGGGAAGAATGAAGGAAGAGGAAGCTGAGGGCATTTCCTCCTGAGACTTAAGACAAAGAACTGGGTGTGAAGAAGTTAGTAATTTGGTTCTTTCTGCTGCATCCCCACCTCTTTGCTGCTGAACTCAGGTGTTTCACACAGAAGAAACCTTTTTATATTTTATTTTAATTGAATTCCACAGAGGAAATAGCATGTAAGGAGATACAGAAGAGAGTTAACAAGTTATTTTGGTTAGCAGTGATCCAGTTTAACTAATGTAAAGATGAAAGTAGTTGATACTTGAGACCAAAAAGGGAATTTGATGCCAGATCTTCTCAGGGACTTGAATGTCATGATAAGGAGTTGAATTTATTCTGTGTGCAGAGAGGAGCATGTAAGAATCTAGTGGAGAAGAGTGGCATGATCAAAGTTCCAATTAGAAGCGTCATACAGAGCTGAATCTGTAAGGGACAGTCAACACTGGTGAAATCAATTTAGGGGATTTTTCTTTCTTTTTTCAAAAACTTATTTATTTATTTGGCTGTGCCAGGTCTTAGTTGCAGCAGCAGAATCTGTGATCTTTGTTGTGGCATGCAGAGTTTTTCGTTGTGGCTTGTAAAATCTAGCTCTGTGACCAGGGATTGGATTCTGGCCCCCTGCATTGGAAGCATGGAGTCTTACCCATGGAACCACCAGAGAAATCCTCCAGGAAAATTTTCAAATGTCTAGATAACATGAACCTGAAGTAGAAGTAGCAGTGGGAGTGTGTGGCATAGAAGACAAATATATGGGTAAAATCCATATGATTTTATATCCAAATAGAAATTAAATAGTATTCTAAAGTTTTGACCTGGAATAGCTGAATGATGGTAGTGACAGAAATAAGAACGTCATGAAGAGGAGAAGGTTTTGAAAATATACAGTAGCATTCATCCTTGGATGGGTTGAATTTCAGATGTTGATGCAACACCCAGGTGGAGGAAGCCAGGTAATTTAAGTTCTGGATGTTTAACAGACGTTGCCGCAGCCCGTGGGCAGTGTTGAGCTGTTGAAGTGTTTTTTGGTTGACCTGGTTGTTTGTTTGTTTGTTTGTTTTTTAATTAATCTAAAGTGATTTGCTTTTCATCTCTTTAGCTAATATGTTGGCCATTGCTTTCTCTCCTAGCATTTAGAAGATACTGTTACTACATTAGTTTTCAGTTTTGTTGTCGCTGCTGAGAAATCTAGCCACTGTTCCTGTTTAGGATGCTCTTAGTATTTTTCCACCTGCCTGATATTTTGCAGTTTTATGTGTGTGTGAATTTATTTTTATTTTTTCTGCTTGGGACTTATTTTGCATTTCAAATATAAGGACTCGTGCCTTAAATACCTTCTGGAACATTCTCAGAAATTACCGCTTTGATATTGTCTTCTACTCATTCTTTCAATTTATTCTTGGTAGTATTCTTTCAGATGTTAGATTCTTTATCTGTCCTCCTTACCAGAAAGCATCTCTTATATTTTCTACTTTATTATTTCTCTGTGTTCTTTTCTTATAATTTCGTAATGTTTTAGATCACAAATTGTTTCTTTAACTATCTTAAGTCTGCTGTTTAAGCAGTCCATTATAAATTAGTGGCTTTATTTTTCGTTCTAGAATTTGTTTTGTTTGTTTTCAAACCAACTTAAAAAACAACAGCAACTGTGTCTCCTTGTCTTGTCTTCTCATTCTGTGTCTCTACTAACTTAAAGTACTTGCTTCAGGAACCTTCTTCAGTCTCACCCACCTCTGTAGTTCTCTTTGTGCTGGGGGATGACTCTTAGTGACAGTCTGTTCCTTCGTACACTTCGGAATATGGCTTGTGCACTCACCATAGGCAAGCCTTTATGTGTTTGCATCCTTGATTCTGTGCCTTTCCAGAGTGCGTTGCTTTTGCCTCTTCTAGGTATCACAGACCAGGACCAATTTGTATGTAAATGTCACACCTCTTGGTTATACTTTTTAATTCTGTGTCCATATGAGGCAGAAAGCATTTTTATTTTTTTCAGCGCTTCTGAATGCTTTTTTTTTTTCCTTTCTTATTTTCTCATCCTTTTTTTTGTGTAGATATGAATTCCTAGGGGAGGCTCTCATACTTAAGCCCAAATAAAAACAGAGAAGCTTTTCTTTTTATCCAGCTGTTTGTAAATAAATTCCTCCCCCGCCACCCCGGCCTTCTTTTCGCTGAGGTCATGGCTCTCTGTGGGTTCCAGCATTATGGAGGGAGAAATCTCACTTCCAATCCCCTCTTCCCTCAGAGGAGAGGGAGCCAACATCTCCTGTACTTTTTCTTCATGGATAGTAAACCTAACTCCTCAGTGACTGAGACTGAAAAACTGAAAAAAGCACCTGGGGTTATCTTTATCTGTTTACAACTCTCTAGTACTGCTTTCTCATTTATTATTGTTAATTTTGTGTATGACTCCTGGGGATTTCTCTTGCTACTTCCTTTCTAACACAGTTTTCATTTAAAGGCTTATTTTTCCCTTTGTAATTGGTACACACAACTATATGCAATGTGGGAAACTGGATTTGATCCTGGATTAGAAAAAGGGCACTGGGGGAAAATGGTGAAAATGACAGTCTTTGCATATACCAGTTTTCTGGTTTTGATAATTGTGTGATGATATAGGTTAGCATTTGAAAAAGGTGGATAAAGAGCATATATGAACGGTCAATACTGTTTCTGCAGTTTTTCTTTGTCTAAAATTATTTCAAAACAAAGTTTTAACAAAGCATATTTGTTTTATTTTATTCAGCACTTCTGAATGTTCTTTTTTCTTTTTTTGTTTTCTGTTTGTTTTTTCTTCTTATTCTTTTTTTTTTAATGTTTTATAGTTGAGAGGATTTCCAGCTTTATTTCTACCTGATATTTTTGTAAAACGAGTTACTTGCCATCATTTTAAAAAATGAAATAGAGAATCCTCACTCTCCCAAATTTAGATTGATAGCCTTTTCTTTAGAAGTTAGATTATGTGATTGTATTGGAACTACATGTGCCTGACAAAATCAACGGGAGCTGAGTGATAGCCACATCTTAGGCATATCTCTAGCTTTATGCAGCCTCTATCTTTTTCTGCTGTTCTATATCTGGTTTGCCATATTAGTTTCCTCTTACCTACCTGGCTTCCATCAACACTTAAATAGGCAACCTTTGATCCAACACTTAGAAGAGAGGTTAATGTTGGAGGTGGAGATTTGGTGTTCAGGTATATTAAATGAAAGTTGAAGACAGAAGGAGTTCATGACTTTACCTTAGAATATAAGGCATAGAGGCAAGAAATCCAAGAACATAGCAACAGGAAACAATTTTCTCCTGAGAACAGGGAGAGAAAGAAAAACTCATTAAAAAGAACATTAACAGTTTAAAAAGCAAGAACATATATGTAGTGTTAAAAATAATAAAAGAGTATTTCAAGAGCAATTGGATGGTTAAAAGTATGCATTAGAGTGGTCTCATCAAATACGGGTGTGATTTATTTTTTATTTGTTAATAGCTATCCTTGGCATCCTTCCTCCTCCCCTCATCCCCCACCTTCAAGCTGTTACCTCACTCCCCTGTTCTTTTATGCCTTGCAAGGCTGTTGGCTGTGGATTTGAAAAGGTGAGTAGGAGACATGAGAGCAGAAGAATCTTACCCTACTCCCTGCCTGCTCCATGACTTGGACCTTCAGCAGCTGTGGCTACATCCAGGCAATTTCCCTTTCCTAACTTAAACACTTGACAAGATCTAGTAATATTAATTCCTCTCCTTACTCCTTCCGTCCTATGGATTGTAGTGCCATCTCACTGTTACGAGTCTACAGATTCCTCACAGTGGTTTGTTGGTTTCCTTGACCCTGAATGTGAATAGGACCTTCATCAGAATCCAGTCAAATAGTGCTAATTTATTTCTGCTAGGCTTTTAACCAGTACACTGGGTATATTAGTTATGGTACAGGCTAGCTTATTCTCTGTTATGAAGCTGTGTAACTCAAACTGGTACTTGAACTCAGAACCCTGATTGGGATTTGAACCCACATAGCTGAATGTCGAACTCAGCCAAAACCCATATTCTTCCAAACGTGCTTTTAGCACTTAATGAAGCTCAGGTTCTTAATGTCTCATCACAGAAAGAATTTAGTGAGAGACAAAGTGATAGATAAGAAGTGCATTTATTTAGAGAGACACACAGAGTGTGGGCCATCTCAGGAGAGAGCAGCCTTGAACTATGGTATGGTTAGTTTCTATGGGCTGGTTAAATTAACAGGTTAATGAGTAAGAGGATTATTCCAGCTATTTTGGAGAAGGGGAGGGGACTTCCATGAATTTGAGCACTGCACATTTTTTGGTGTTTGATGGCTGGACTAAGAACTGTCATGGTACTGATGTGTGTGTCATTTAGCTTGGTGATGTTGCAGGGAAAAGCCAATTCTGACTGTAAGATAGATCTGTTTCTTTAACTTTAACCTTTGCTTTTCATCGCTTTTTTTAATTGTTCAGTCACTCAGTCGTATTCAACTCTTTGTGACACCGTGAACTGCAGCATGCCAAGCCTCCCTGTCTGTCACTAATTCCTGGATTTTACTCAAACTCGTGTCCATTGAGCTGGTGATGCCATCCAACCATCTCATCCTCTAGCATCCCTTCTCCTCCTTCCTTCAATCTTTGCCAGCATCAGGGTCTTTTCCAATGACTCAGTTCTTCTCATTGGGTGCCCAGGTATTAGAGTTTCAGCTTCAGCATTAGTCCTTCCAAAAATATTCAGGACTGATTTCCTTTAGGATGGACTGGTTGGATCTCCTTGCAGTCCAAGGAACTCTTAAGAGTCTTCTCCATCATCACAGTTCAAAAGCATCAATTCTTCAGTGCTCAGCTTTATTTATAGTCCAACTCTCACATCCATACATGACTACTAGAAAAACCACAGCCTTGACTAAACAGACGTTTGTTGACAAAGTATTGTCTCTGCTTTTTAATACACTGTCTAGGTTGATCATAGCTTTTCTTCCAAGGAGCAAGAATCTTTAAGGGTCTTCCATGGCTGCAGTCACCATCTGCAGTGGTTTTGGAGCCCCCCAAAATAAAGGCTTCCACTATTTCCATTGTTTCCCCATCTATTTGCCATAAAGTGATGGAAACAGATGCCATGATCTTTGTTTTCTGAATGTTGAGTTTTAAGCCAACTTTTTCACTGCCTTCTTTCACTTTAATCAAGAGGCTATTTAGTTTTTCACTTTCTGCCATAAGGGTGATGTCATCTGCATATCTGAGGTTATTGATATTTCTCCTGGCAATCTTGATTCCAGCTTGTGCTTCATCCAGTCCAGCATTTCTCATGAACAGGTGGTCTGGTATTCCCATCTCTTTCAGAATTTCCCATGGTTTGTTATGATCCACACAGTCAAAGGCTTTGGCATAGTCCATAAAGCAGAAGTTGATGTTTCTCTGAAACTCTCTCACTTTTACGATGATCCAGTGGATGTTGGCAATTTGATCTCTGGTTCCTCTGCCTTTTCTAAATCTAGTTTGAACATCTGGAAGTTCATGGTTCACGTACTGTTGAAGCCTGACTTAGAGAATTTTGAGCATTACTTTGCTAGTGTGTGAGATGAGTGCAATTGTGTGGTAGTTTGATCTTCCAAAGGCCCACTTGACTTCGCATTCCAGGATATCTGGTTCTAGGTGAGTGATTACACCATTGTGGTTATCTGGGTTCTGAAGATCTTTTATATAGTGTATGTGTATTCTTGCTACCTCTTCTTATATCTTCTGCTTCTGTTAAGTCCATACCACTTCTGTCCTTTATTGTGCCCACCTTTGCATGGAAATGGTCCCTTGGTATCTTCAATTTTCTTGAAGAGATCTCTGGTCTTTGCCATTCTATTGTTTTCTTTTGTTTCTTTACATTAATTGCTGAGGAAGGCTTTCTTATCTCTCTTTGCTATTCTTTGGAACTCTGCATTTAAATGGGTATATCTTTCCTTTTCTCCTTTTCCTTTTGCTTCTCTTCTTTTCTCTTTCTTGCTTCTCATACTTTGTTTTTTGCTTCTCTTGCTTTTCTTCTTTTTTCTGTTTGTAAGGCCTCCTCAGACAACCATTTTGCCTTTTGTCATTTCTTTTTCTCAAGGATGGGTCTTGATCCCTACATCCTGTACAGTGTCATGAACCTGTATCCATAGTTCTTCAGGGACTCTATCAGATCTAGTCCCTTAAATCTATTTCTCACTTTCACTGTATAATCATAAGATATTTGATTTAGATCATACCTGGATGGTCTAGTGGTTTTCCCTACTTTTTTCAATTTAAGTCTGAATTTGGCAATAGGAGTTCATGATCTGAGCCACAGGCAGCTCCCAGTCTTGTTTTTGTTGACTGTGTTGAATGTCTCCATCTTTGGCTGCAAAGAATATAGCCAGTCTGATTTTGGTGTTGGCCATCTGGTGATGTCCATTTGTAGAGTCTTCTCTTGTATTGTTGGAAGAATGTGTCTGTTATGACCAGGTCGTTCTCTTGGCAAAACTCTATTAGCCTTTGTGCTGCTTCACTCCAAGGCCAAATTTGCCTGTTACTCCAGGTGTTTCTTGACTTCCTATTTTTGCATTCCAGTCCCCTATAATGAAAAGGACATCTTTTTTGGGTGTCAGTCTGGAAGTTCTTGTAGGTCTTCATAGAACTCTTCAGCTTCAGCTTCTTCAGCATTACTGGTCAGGGCAGGGACTTGGATTACCGTGATATTGAATGGTTTGCCTTGGAAATGAACAGAGATCATTCTGTTGTTTTTGAGATGACATCCAAGTACTGCGTTTCAGACTCTTTTGTTGACTATGATGGCTATTCCATTTCTTCTAAGGGATTCCTGCCCACAGTAGTAGTAATGCTCAGTGGTCATCTGAGTTAAATGCACCCATTTGAGTCCATTTTAGTTCGCTGATTCCTAGAATGTCGATCTTCGCTCTTGCTATCTCCTGTTTGACCACTTCCAACTTGCTTTTATTCATGGACCTAACATTCCAAGTTCCTGTGCAATATTGCCCTTTACAATTGTCGATCTTTACAATTACATTTTCTTATTGTAATCATAGATAATAACCAAACACCTTGAATTACCCTGCCCCCTCTGCCCAAAGAGATTAACATATCCGCCCTCTAATGACCTGCCTCAGGTATCATTGTTCCTCTGTTTGAAGCGATTAACATATCATCTCCCTGAGTTTGTCCATTCCAGGACATATTTGGAATGATCTCTACTTCCTCAACTCCTTCCTCTTGTCCTATAATGGATATGGAGTCCAGACCCCATAAAGATGGTTATTTTGAGACATTAGTCTGCCATCTTCTCTGCAGGCTTTCTCAGTAAAGCTGTGTTCCTTGTCTAAACAGCTCCTCTCTCAGTTAACTGGCCTGCAGTTAATTGGCCTCTTGTGCAGCAAGCCAACAAAGCTTGTGAAACAGGAATCTGAGTTCTTTTTCAAGGAGCTGAAGAATGAACTTCTCAGTAGGAAACAAATAGAATTTATTTTAGAGGCAAGAAAAGTACAAAGCTCTCAGCATAGACACTGAGAAGGGGTAGACAGTCCCCCAAAAGGCAGGACTTAACAGCAGTTATATCCTTACTAGCATTGATCTGTACAGTTTTGGTTGACTCCTGTCCTTAAAATATTTAATTTTTAACCAATTATTTTAAAGGTCACAGTGTTCAACTTTATGGCTTCTCTTAATCTGACTTTCTCAGATTAGGTTGCACTTTTTTTCATGTCCCCTGGCCATTTTACAGTGGACCAGGTATATGGGCTAAAGATTAAAGCTGTTTTTCTTTTAGATAAGAGTTCCAAGAGTTAATGGTTGTCCTGTCCTGATCTGGGTGTTTTATTACCTACCTGAGGGAGGGTGCTTTCCTTTGAAAGTCAAGAACAGATAATATAGCTTTAGTTAATGGAGCAAGATGCTTATTGAGACCAAGAGTGAGGTCTCAGAGTCCTATACTGACTGCCTAGCAATTTCTACCTCACTTGGACTCCGTAACAGTGTGTTATGATGCACGTATGCTGTGCATAGTCGCTCAGTTGTGTCTGCCTCTGCCATATTATGGACTGTATCCCGCCAGGCTCCTCTGTCCATAGGGATTCTCCAGGCAAGAATACTGGAGTGGGTAGCTGTTCCCTTTTCCAAGGTATCCTCCCAACCCAGGGATCAAACCGAGGTGTTCTGCATTGCAGGTACAACCTTTACCAGCTGAGCCACCAGGAAAGCCCAAGAATACTAGAGTGAGTAGCCTCTCCCTTCTCTAGCAAATCTTCCCAACCAGAGATTGAACATGGGTCTCCTGCACTCCAGGCAGGTTCTTTACCAGCTGAGTTACCAGGGTAGCCCAGGATAGGTCTAGTTTGCTTCTATTCCCAATGAGTATGAACGGGGAGTGGAAACATGCCCATTCGTTTTGAGATGGGACACATATTTATTTCTGTTTGTGTCTCATTAAACATAAGTTGATCACGTGGCCTCATCAAGTTAGAACGAAGAGTGGTAAATGTGTCTCTGGCTAAGATTTTTATTATTAAAGAAAGGAAGAGTGAACTGAACTGAACTGAAGAGTGAATAATGGGTGACAAATAATCTTTGCCACATAGTTCACTCTCATAGAGGGAAACCATTTTAGACTTAAAAGTGAGGATATTGGCAACTTTAAATAGAAAGTTGCCATAGAGTATGGTGAAATCTAGATTTCAAGGAATTCAGTGAAGCGATGAAGAGATTGCAGAATGAATGAGTGAATGTGGCCTCTTTTGAGAAGTATGATATCCAACGAAGTAAGAGACGATTCTGGGATGGTAAAGGAATTAAGGAAAAGATTCTCTCTAGTAGGAGAATCTGAGTAAACTCGGAGAAGGAGTAACTTAGAAGAGGAGAAATTGAAAACTATGTAGATAGCTGACTTTAGGAGATGTGACAACACTGCTTACCCACAAGTGCAGGATGAAGAGGAGAGGTATGGCTGAAATAGAAACATTTTAAATGGAGAAGAAACACAAGAAAAATTTTTGATGTCCTCTTCTTGAAGTCATGGGCCAGATTATGTACTGAGAAAGAATGTGAGGCAGGTATGTAATTTAAGGCAGCCACTGAAGGGAGTACACCATTAGAAACACAAAAATAATCGGAATAGAATTTGAGTCCCAGCTGGAGATAGAGAGCTTGGATTTACAGTAAAATCGTAGTATTTTGATTTTCTGTAATGAAGTATGGCAGCCCATGTATAGAAACTAGAAAAGCAGATAGTGGAATTTACCAAGATTAAGGATAAATAGGAATGAGAATTGTCAAATTGATGATAGTCTAGTAAAAGAGAATCTTGGTAAAATTAAAAAAAAAAAAATCTAGATAAGCACCCTGGAGTCCTGTGTGGGTTGATACAGGTCAAGCAAGTGTATGGAAAAAGTGGGTGGCAAGATGTGTTTGTTTTGTATCGCTGTCTAATGAATTACTCCAGAAGTTAACCGCTGAAACGGCATTTCTGTCTCATACGGCCTTTTTGGATCAGGAATTTGAGAATGGCTTAGCTAGGTGGTTCTGGCTCTCTACCTCTCATGAGAATGTAGTCAAGATATTTTCTGAAGCTACTGTCATTAAAGGTATGACTGGGGCTTCTAAGATAGCTCACTTAGAAGATTGGTGAGTTCCCAGGAGTCCTCGGCATCTCACCACAGGGCCTACCCCACAGAGCTGCTTGAGTTGCCTCAGAATGTGGCAGCTGACTTCCCCCAGGCCAAGCAGTCCAAAATAGAAAAGGGTGGAAGGCACAATATCTTTTAGAGCTTAGTCTCAAAAGTCCCTCTGTGTCAGTTCAGCTATGTCTAGCTGGTTACGCATGTCAGCTGTATTCTGTATAAGAGGGAGCCAGCAAAAGCTTGAATTCCAGGAAGGGATTCCCATGTTGTTGGCTGACCAGCACATAGGAGAACTGGAAAGGGAGTTGGCATCTAGTAAGAATTTACTCTAAGCCAGGCATATAATTTAATTTTTGCAATAATTTTATGAAGAATGTATTATTTTTGCATTTTTGTTGTTTCCCAGTCACTAATCATGAATTATCACAATAGAGGTGTTCAGATACAGGTTTCATAGTTAATACATATATATACGTATTAATATATATATATTAATTATGTTAATATATATATAATCACAGTTAGAAGAAGATCCAGGTAAAGTAGTCACAAGAAGTATGCAGACAGCTCTGAGGAAAAAAGTGGGAAGATCAAGAAAGTGTCAGCATCAGAATTTGTAAAAATGCATGTCTGAGGCTTGCATGAAAACTCCAAAGGTAATAGTGGAGAATTCTTTTAAAAGATGCTGTATCACTGATGCTCTTAAAGCCGTGAGAACAGTATTGTGAGGAAAAACATAGACTTCAGCAATTTCAGGTCAGGAAGTTATTCAGAAGAGTTGGACTCTGAAACATTTTATGAGTAACCAATTAATTACATTTATATTTTCTTCTTTATGTGTAACAGTTAATAAAATCTATGTCTAAAAAGTCTGATAGCTCTTTCAATCAGTGTAACATTAAAGTTCTACATCATATAGCATTCTGATATCATTATTTTGCAGTTCTTTTTATTTCTTAGCAATCTATGAAATAAAGATTCATCTTACTTTCAAATGGAGTCTTAGGTTTATTAAATTAGTATATTTTACTAGGCATGATATTTTTATTAATGTTCAGTGGATCTCAACCAAAGGTCATTGTATCCCTGGAGCTGCCACAGCAATTTCTAAATGCTTTGAACATAGATCTTTTATCTATAAAAAGGCAGCATGGGTTAAGTTCTAGTTCCTGTGCTCTGGCTGCTTTAGATCAGATCAGTGCCACTGGTTATCTCATTCTGATCAGAAGGCCTGTCAGACACATAAACCTCTTTGTTAGATGGATAACTTGTCCATGGAAAACAAGGAAAGGATAATTTTAAAAAGACATTGAGATAATATTTCCTAAGAAGAGGACATGTCCAATATGTAGTATTTTGCAATTTCTTACTTTCCACTAAGTAATATTTCCCTTTGGGTCTTAATTCACTATGTCTTCAAACAGCTACCCATCAACTAGGAATATTGAGCCATATAACTAATAATTACAAGATCTGACTCAAAGTTCATCTATTAAAAAAAAAAAAAAAAAGCCAGGGAATTCCCTGGCAGTCCAGTGGTTAGGACTCTGCTCTTTCATTGCCAAGGGCCTGTATTTAGTCCCTGGTCAGAGAACTAAGATCTCAGAAGCCATGTGACCCGGTCAAAAAATAATGAAATTTAATTTAAAAAAATCTTTTAAAAAGCCAGATTGCAGTTATCAGCTTCCAAGTATCAGCTCCTTATCGGCACAATCCATACACTGTCAGATGTTTAAAAACTCAAAAAAGTTAAATCCATTTTCAGGCTATATCCCAGGAGATCCAAATATGGTAAACAAAAAGACATCCATCCTGTTCACAAGAGTGAGGGGAGGAGAATTGGGTAATGCAGTAATGTTTTTAGATGTGTACATAAGAAGCTCTTTTTCAAATATGTTTTTTAAATTACTTGACATCAGCATGTATAAGCTAAACAGGGTTTGGCTCATAGTATTTTCTTCCTTCAGAACTGGCTTTCCAAGAGCATGAAAAAGTGAAGTATAAACATTATAGGAGATGTGAACTGATTTCTAAACATTTCCCTGATTTTTAAAAAAATAACGAACAGATCATTGTTACTTTAGAGAGGGTAGCATATGCCCCATCATTACATAATGAAAAGTAGCTTTTAAATGTTTTTATATATTTGATAGAGTCCAAATGCTTCAGAAGTGGTTCTTAGATATTGTTTAAACTTGAACTTCTTTGTTAGATTATGTAGCCTCTGTAACTGCTTTCCAGAATGATATTGTGATGCAATATAGGAGATATAAATCAACCTTGCATTTTTTAAAAAAGATTGTTTAATGGACAGTTTTGCTTTATAGGTTCTTTTTTTTTTTCATGTTTAGAGATGTGTCTGAGGTTTATAATTTTGTTTGACTAGTACTGCTGATGAAAATGTGTTCTGGAGCTCATATAATGAATAGTGGGTTTTTCTGAAGGTAGGCACTGACCTAGGGACATCGTGCTTTCTCTCTTCCTTGAGAAGTGAGAAGCAAGAATTGGGATCTTAGAGGAATAGACAGCACAGAGTACTGTGAAAATCTGGAACCTCGCAGATTTGGAGATTGAAGACTAACTCCTGAGTCACTGATGGTTGAGCCTGATGGACCACTCACTTTCTTTGTGTTGCTTTATATCCTTTCAAGTAACACACAGAGGCCTTTTAAATAATATTCTACATACATCTATAGTTTGTGCCTTTTTAGTATCGCTGATTCTAAAATTACAGAAAATAGCCAAAGATAAGGTCAAGTGGGCCTTAGGAAGCATCACTACAAACAAAGCTAGTGGAGGTAATGGAATTCCAGTTGAGCAATTTCAAATCCTAAAAGATGATGCTGTGAAAGTGCTGTACTCAATATGCCAGCAGATATGGAAAACTCAGCAGTGGCCACAGGACTGGAAAAGGTCAGTTTTCATTCCAATCCCAAAGAAAGGCAATGCCAAAAAATGCTCAAACTAGCGCACAGTTGCACTCATCTCACACACTAGCAAAGTAATGCTCAAAATTCTCCAAGCGAGGCTTCAGCAATACATGAACTGTGAACTTCCAGATGTTCAAGCTGGATTTAAGAAAGGCAGAGGAACCAGAGATCAAATTGCCAACATCCCCTGGATCATTGAAAAAGCAAGAGAGTTCCAGAAAAACAGCTATTTCTGTTTTATTGACAATGCCAAAGCCTTTGATGATGTGTATCACAATAAACTGTGGAAAATTCTGAAAGAGATGGATATACCAGACCACCTGACCTGCGTCCTGAGAAATATGTATGCAGGTCAGGAAGCAACAGTTAGAACTGGGCATGCAACAGCAGACTGGTTCCAAATAGGAAAAGGAGTACATCAAGGCTGTATATTGTCACCCTGCTTATTTAATTTATATGCATCATGAGAAACCCTGGGCTGGAGGAAGCACAAGCTGGAATCAATATTGCTGGGAAAAATATCAGTAACCTCAGATATGCACATGACACCACCCTTATGGCAGAAAGTGAAGAACTAAAGAGCCTCTTGATCAAAGTGAAAGAGGAGAGTGAAGAAGTCTTAAAGCTCAGCATTAAGAAAACTAAGATCATGGCATCTGGTCCCATCACTTCATGGCAAATAGATGGGGAAACAGCATCAGACTTTATTTTGGGGGGCTCTAAAATCACTGCAGATGGTAACTGCAGCCATGCTATTAAAAGACGCTTACTCCTCGGAAGGAAAGTTATGACCAACCTAGACTGAATATTAAAAAGCAGAAACATTAGTTTGCCAGCAAAGGTCCATCTAGTCAAGGCTGTGGTTTTTCCAGTAGTCATGTATGGATGTGAGAGTTGGACTATAAAGAAAGCTGAGCACCAAAGAATTGATGCTTTTGGACTGTGGTGTTGGAGAAGACTCTTGAGAGTCCCTTGGACAACAAGGAGATCCAATCAGTCCATTCTAAAGGAGATCAGTCGTGAGTGTTCACTGGAAGGACTGATGCTGAAGCTGAAACTCCAATTCTTTGGCCACCTGATGTGAAGAGCTGACTCATTTGAAAAGACCCTGATGCTGGGAAAAATTGAAGGCAGGAGGAGAAGGGGACGACAGAGGATGAGATGGTTGGATGGCATCACCGTCTCCATGGACATGGGTTTGAGTAGGCCCCGGGAGTTGGTGATGGACAAGGAGACCTGGCATGTTGCAGACCATGGGGTCGCAGAGAGTCGGACACAACTGATCGACTGAACTGAAGGATTAAGTTGATCACCTTAAATCTGCTTATGTTCCCTTTGTTGATATGAAAATCATTGCCAGTATTTGTAAGTGGAGTATGCTCCATAGAAGAAATGTGAAGAAACTAGCTAAAACACTTCAATAGACATTTGCCCCTCTCTTGTGCTTTTTATTGGAATGAATGGCTAAAAATGGTTTAGGATGTAAGCAAATTACTTCATTTTGATTCTAGATGCTGAGCTCTTAATAGCTTTTAAATTTATACAGTTTTTGTTTAGCTGTCAAAACATTTAATTATATCATGCCTGAAGGTGTAAAGCTGTCAAATAAATCTGAGTTTAGGCATAAACATTCGCTGAGTTACATGTGCTACTACACCGGAGCTGTGCTTGGACTGCTCGTGAACGAGTCTAAGGGGGAGGGGCGTGTCGAGGAACATTAACTCAGCAGGGACAGGACATCACCGGCCCAATGAATTGATGATTACTTGTGAAACAGCAGGTAGTGATGCCCCCAGTCTTTGTAATTTCCCTCTTTGTAAAATAAAGCAGGCTAGAGAGTGTGGATTCTTGGGCTCAATTTGCAGTTTAAGAAAGCTGTCTTTTGGTAAAAAATACATATTCTTTCTTTCCTTGACTTAACATTCTTTTTATTTCCTCTTCAAAGGCAAATGTATATACCATTTGTGCTTTCTTCCTTTCTACCTTACTCCAGAATCTCTTGCTATAGGAAGAATGATCCCAGTGGACTTTATGAAGGAAGTATTGACACTGATGAGCAATTATTATACATTTCAAGTTTTCTGTGTAAAACATTTTCCCAGAGTTACTTAGTATAAGTAACAAATAAAGATTGTATATACTTGAAGTACATATGTGCTGTGAAGTATTTTTAAAGAAAGGAAAGTTTAAAGTGCTTTAAAATCATTCTTATCTCATTATTTCATAAGTAACAAGTTTTTGGTATTTGATGACATAATTTGGAGGCAGACTGTTAGCATAAATAGTCATGCAGACTTGACTAACACAAAATTCACTAAGAGGTAAGGGGGTAAAGTAAATTAGTTCTACTTTGAAGCTTTTATTTTCTTCCCCTTTCAAAATGAATGGGAAGGCCCTTGAATGAAAGCTGCTTTTCATTAGTGCTACCAAATACCTACTTGAAAGAGCGGAGTTCTAACTGAACACCCAGAGAAGAGAAAGGGAAAGCTTCCTTTCTCTACCGGAGGACCATCAGCTAAATAGCTCTTGGCTTCTCTTTTCCAATCAGGTGGTTTCACATCAGAGTTAATTACTCCAGTCATTTATTCTAATCACCCTCCTCTTATGGCTAGCTGCATTCTGTCATGGGGTGGCATCGTTTGAAGCCAGTTAAGTTTGAAAACCACTGCAGGGTACTTGAGGCTCATTAGTGAGGCCTGTCCATGCCTGGCTTTGGATTTGCTCCCTGATTAACTCTGGATCTCTCTGCCTAGTGCCCTCCTCCCATCAGCTACCAGCCCCCACTCCTCAATGCAGTTGCTCCAGAGAGGAATGTTTCAATTAACTCTCGCCTTGCTGTTTGTCTTTTCGCCTACATATTTAAGGAAAATCTCAATGTTTATATCACTAGTACGTATTTGATAGATTCTGACCTTATAATACTATCCTTTGAGTTTAACTGCAACGGTGGGCATTCTATAAAGAAGAGTTTTATTTTTGAAAACAAAGGAGGAGGATGGTGGTGTCTCAGAATGAATACATCTATGTCCTTGATCCAGTTCTTCTAACCTAATAAAGGTAGTGGTTCCAACTCTGGTATTACAGTATTCTAGTGTGTTTTACCAGCTTGTAGCAGTTACCTGTAAAGCTTAAAAGATGTCTCAAAACAGTTTTATGTTTGATCTTATTGTTTATTATTATAGTAGTTTAATTTAAAAGTTATTGCCAGGTGGCACATTTAAGAGATACTATGGTCACAAAGACAAATAATATCTGTGCTGTACTTTAAAAAAAGAAAAGAAAATTGTGTAGTTCAGGGCCCTGAGTAGTTAGTTTGAGACCGTGTTTTTACATGAAAGTATTTAAAACATTTTCTAAAATTTAACGAAAACATATATCGAATTTGGTAGTTAAAGTGTTTATTTAAATAGGAAATGAGAGAAATTTTCTCCTTTCTTTTTGCATGATAGTTTGATTTAAAAGAAATCAAATAGCTTTATGTGTCAAAGTAAAATATGATACTTTAAAATATATGAAGTCACATTTTGTTTTATGTTTCTAATGTTCATGGTTGTTCAGAAATTAGCAGAATGAATTTTTACTGTTAATTCTCAAACAAAAGTAATTCAGCCGCTTCTTTATTAACAGTCTTTGGACTTAGCAGTTAACAAACATGTTGGTATTCTGTCTTGTTTAATGATTGAGTTTTTTAATTTGATTTTTAAAATCTCCTAATATACAGTTAAATTAGTGAAAAGAGGCTGAAAATATGATTTCTTATTTAGCTCTATAAATATTTCTTGGGTGTTTACTGTGTGTTCAGTTCCACGAATGAGATACAATATCTGCCTTTCAGGAATTCAGCTATTATTGAGGGAGGTAGAAAAACAAACTGTAAAGTTTTAGTTTTGAAAAGCAAGTGTAAAGTGGTACCTCATTGTGGTTTTGATTTGCATTTCTCTGATAATGAGTAATGTTGAGCATCTTTTCATGTATTTGTTAGCCATTTGTATGTCTTCTTTGGAGAAATGTCTGTTTAGTTCTTTGGCCCAATTTTGATTGGGTCGTTTATTTTTCTGAAATTGAGCTGCAGGAGTTGCTTGTATATTTTTGAGATTAATTGTTAGTCCATTGCTTCTTTGACTATTATTTTCTCCCATTCTGAAGGCTGCCTTTTCACCTTACTTTTAGTTTCCTTAGTTGTGCAGAAGCTTTTAATTTTAATTAGGTCCCATTTGTTTATTCGTGTTTTTATTTCCAATATTCTGGGAGGTGGGTCATGGAGTATCCCGCTTTGGATTATAGCAGAGAGTGTTTTGCCTATGTTATCCTCTAGGAGTTTTATAGTTTCTGGTCTTATGCTTAGATCTTTGATCCATTTTGAGTGTATCTTTGTGTATGGTGTTAGAAAGTGATCTAGTTTCATTCTTTTACAAGTGGCTGTCCAGTTTCCCCAGCACCACTTGTTAAAGAGGTTGTCTTTTCTCCATTGTATATTCTTGCCTCCTTTGTCAACGATAAGGTGTCCATAGGCGCATGGGTGTATCTCGGGGCTTTCTGTTCGGTTCCATTGATCTACGTTTCTGTCTTTGTGCCAGTACCACACTGTCCTGATGCCTGTGGCTTTGTCGTAGAGCCTGAAGTCAGGCAGGAGTGTCAGAATGGCTGCCACCCAACAGTCCACAAGCAATAAATGCTGGAGAGGGTGTGGAGAGAAGGAAACCCTCCTACACTGTTGGTGGGAATGCAAACGAGTACAGCCACTGTGGAGAACAGTGTGGAGGTTCCTTAAAAAGCTGCAAATAGACCTGCCATATGACCCAGCAATCCCACTGCTGGGCATACACACCGAGGAAACCAGAATTGAAAGAGCCACGTGTACCCCAGTGTTCATCGCTGCATTGTTTACAATAGCCAGGATATGGAAGCAACCTAGATGCCCATCAACTGACGAGTGGATAAGAAAGCTGTGGTACATATACACAATGGAATACTACTCAGCATTAAAAAGAATGCATTTGAATCAGTTCTACTGAGGTGGACAAAACTGGAGCCTATTATCCAGGGTGAAGTAAGCCAGAAGGAAAAACAACAATACAGTATACTAATGCATATATATGGAATTTAGAAAGACGGTACCGATAACCCGGTATGCGAGACAGCAAAAGAGACGCAGATGTAAAGAACAGTCTTTTGGACTCTATGGGAGAGGGCAAGGGTGGGATGATACGGGAGAACGGCATTGAAACATGTAAGTTATCATATGTGAAATGAATCTCTAGCCCAGGTTTGATGCTTGATAGAGGGTGCTCAGGGCTGGTGCACTGGGATGACCCAGAGGGATGGAATCGGGAGGGAGGTGGGAGGAGGGTTCTGGAAGGGGAACACATGTATACCCATGGTGGATTCATGTCAGTGTATGGCAAAACCAACACGATAATGTAAAGGAAAAAATTAATTAATTAATTAAAAAAAGAAAGAAAAGCAAGTGTAAAAAGGAAAACTAGTTGAAAGAAGAGTGAAATCTGTAAATAAAGCCCTTGTTTGGCATGGCACATCAGATTTGGTGCATACTTAGCAATACTTAATACTAGTGTTACCAAGACAATCCTAGAGACAGGGCAGCAGAAGAGACACAGATGTAAAGAACAGACTTTTGGAGTCTGAGAGAAGGCAAGGGTGGGATGATTTGAGAGCACAGCACTGCAGCATGTACATGACCACATGTAGGATACATGACCAGTGCAAATTCAGTGCTTGAAGCAGGGCACCCACAGCCGGTGCTCTGGGACCACCCAGAGGCTTGGGGTGACAAAGGAGGTGAAAGGGTGTGGTTCAGGATGGGGAGACACACACCATACGTCCCCATGGCCAATTCATGTTGATATGTGGCAAGAGACATCACAATATTATTAAGTAATTATCCTCCAATTAAATTAGTTAAAAAATACTAGTTTTATCCAGTGGTATTGGGTGAAACCCATTAAAAATAATTCTTAGGATAAAAGGTTTTGTATTTTTAGAATAGTGCAACTTTGGCATATACCATTCCGTTTCAGAATTTTTCAAAAGGATGTGTACTAACATGGCTTCAGGAGTCAGATCTCAGTTCAGGTTGCAGCTCTGACATTTAGTTGCTGTGTGACATTATAGTCTATTTAGTTAGCATTCTTAACCTCTTTGGTAAAACAGTTTTTTAAATGTAGTGCTTATCTCATAGGATTACTATGAAGATTAAATAAAATAATCCATGTAAAACATTTAACAGAAAACACATTATAAGCAATCACTAAATGTTAAGTGGCAGTGTAATTATAATGTTTTTTAGTTGGTAGTGAATTTCTTACAAGTTGACCTACAGATACCTTTTCTTTGCATAATATGTTGGCTTTCCTAGAGGCCTTGTCAAGTTTATGAATGACTTCATTTGCATCTGTCTTCCTGACAGTGTTCAAGAAAAAAGAAAACGTGAAAGATGATACTGTAATATACACTTCACTTTTTCTTTTTTCCATGTAATCAGCCTATCCCAGATTTGATTGTTTGGTTAACTATAGACAAATCATTTGTAATAGCTAGTAATGACAGAAATTCTTCACATTTTCTAAAACTCTACCAAATTAGCACAGTATCAACTGGATAAAAGTTCTATTATTAATTTCATGCTTCTTATACCATGCTTTAAGATCATAGTCCCTCAGCATAGATGCTGAATTGTGTGCTAAATCACAAGAATTTCTTAAATGCCGTTCATTCATTCAGCAGGCATTTATTAGGGGCCTACTGGGTAATTAGGTCTGTGATCACAAAATTGAAAGAATATGACACCTGCCCTTTGGGGCTGACATTATGAAGATCAAACAGACATGGCAGTAACTAATTAGAGAAATAGATTAAGTGATGTGTTTATTTATTCATTCAACAAATATTTAGTGAGTGCCTACAACTTATTAGTCTTTGGAATATAGCAGTGAGAAAAACAGCATATTGCCTGCCCTTTTGCACCATATTGTTCAGTGAGGGAGACGAATAGTAAATAAGAAACTAAAAAATATATATATATAACTTGTGATAATATATCATTTAACAAGTAATATAATACTTACAGTATATACCATAAAGAAAAAGCACAGGCTACAATTAAAGCATTTACTATTTTGTTTGTGTGTATACATTTTAATATTAATTTTATAGAGATATTATTGATGTATAACATTACTTTCCAGTATTCAACAAAATGATTCAATATTTGAGTATTATGAAATGATCACCCCAAATCTAGTTAACAGCTGTCACCATACATAGTTATAATTGTTTTTTCTACTCTGAAGCCCAAGGGAAATGCCTTATTGTGCTACCTTGGAAAAGTTGGACAATGCTTAACCCAGGGAAATTACATTTTATTTTAGTCTAAGAATGAGTAATAGTTCACAAAGGAGGGAGCAGAAAGGGGTTACAGAGATTCAGAGCAGTGTGAACCAAGATCTTGATGTTACTACAGTACGGTGCGTGCACTCAGCTTAACTCAGAAGGTAGAATTAAGTATGTGTGCAAGAGACTGTGAGTGATGCCCACAGGGAGATATGACTGGAGGCAGAGGATATGAGCAATCCGTAATGTCTTGTAAGTCAGGTAGACTTTGATCTTTGGCATAGTGGTGCCCACAAGGTGGTTGCCAAACCAGGAGCATCAGTCTTACCTGAGAACTTGTTTAAAAGGCAAATCTTGGGCTCAGCTCCAGAGCTATCAAAACAGAAACTGTGTGGGCAGGAGCCCAGCAATATGTTTTAACAAGTCCTCAAGGTGATCTTAGTGGCTGTCCAAGTTCTCCAACTGCTTTATAGAAAAGAGAACCACTAGAAAACTTTAAGGAGAGTAGTGACTTGGTCAGATTTAAGACTGTAATTGAATGAAAGGAGAGGGATTTTAGAGAGAAAGAGAACAGTTTGGATAGTGTTAGATAATTGAGCAAAGAAATGATGAAGCATGGAACCGAAGATAGTCACAGTAGAAGAAAAAAGCAAATTTGAAGATACTTGGAAGGCTTATTATCTGAGTAGATAACATTTTAGAGGGAGAAGAAAAAGCTATCCAGATGACTGCCCATTTCTGAATTAGTTAACTGGAGAAAGGTTTATATCCATCATCAGAAAAGTCAGCAAGACGGCAAGTTTAAGAGAAGCAATTCTTCGTTTTATATTTATATGTATATAATGTAATATATATATATATATAATATGTAATATGTATAATATATAATATATATAATGTATAATATATGTTTATATATATATATATATATAATGTTTGCATTAGCTGAAACAGACATTTTGGTCTTGAGACCCTGGAGATGGTTATGATAGTCAGTAGAGGTAGCTGAAGTCTGGCTCATCTGGTCTCAGTTATATCAGAAACAAGGGCCTTGGACTGAATCATGACGATAATGAACGGTGACGATGTCGACAGATGAGAAAGGCCTTCCATTAAAAAGTGAGATGGAGAATCAGAAATGTAGAAAGAAAATCTGGAGGGATGTTATCAAGGAAGCTGAGAGAAGATAGAGTTAGACCTAAGTACCACGGTGCTGAGAGGTGATGTGATGAGCATCCTCCATAGGATTCAGACAGATGGAGGTGGTAATTTTAGAGAAAACGTTTTTGGTGGTGTACCTATAATAGATAGATGGGAGATTAGTTAAGAAGTGAAAGTGAGGTAAGTAAGCATAAGTAACAAATTTACTTGATTCTTTCAAGCTATTTACATTGTTGATCTCATATTGCCTGCGTAGTCATGGCTACCTAAAAATAATTGAACAAGACTGATCCTACTTACTAGTCATTATTCCATCAGTGATTCAGAAAGAGTCAGACCTACAGTGTATTGTGATTCAGAGAATCATACTGTTACTGTAGATGTTATGGGATTTCTAGGAGTACGCAAACAGGCTAGTGTCCTCGGCTCCTGAAGTGAGACATTTATGAGGGTTACGAATGCATCCACATTGTCTGCGCACTTCATATAACTGATTTTCAGCAAACATTGTGTTTCCTATACTAAATTGTAATCTGTGGCTATATGTTAGTTCTTAAAGTACATCGGTGACACAGCTGAGTAGATAGTATGTTAGAATTCTAACTATGAACTTTCAAGGATGGAGAGTTTGCAGGTAACATCATAATTGGGAATGTTAGCCCTTTACTTTTATTGTTAGAGTATTCAGAGTGCCATGTTTTGAATGCTGCCACATTTCTTCAGCTGTTTATAAATGGCTGAATAATATATATTGCAGAATATTACATCTGTTTCACAAGTGAAGATATTATATCTCTGCTGTCATGTCCAAACATATAGCCTCTCTTTGTGGTGCTGAGAATTGTAATGACCACTTCAAAGCTGTATCAAAGCTCATTTTATCGTCCACTGCAGGTGCTTTGTGCTTTGTAAGGTTTCTCGTTTTTTAAGTAGAGAAGCTGTATTTTTTTAAGTGTTAAATATTGTTAATTGCTGAATTCACTCATATAAACACTGTAAACATCTGAATGCAGAGTTAGTACTTGGAACTGAAGAAAGCTTTACTGCCCAGTGTTGTAACCACTAGTCACGTGTGGCTGTTGATCACTTGAAATGTGGCTAGTCTAAATTGAGATGTGCTGTATGTATAAGATATATACCAGATTTCTAAGATTTAATGCAAAATAATTATATATTGATTATGTGTTTAAATGATGTTTTTGATTATATTTATAAAATTGAAAATTAAATGTTCCTATTTTTTTAGAATGCAGCTACTAAAACATTTTAAACTACATATCGGGCTTTCATTATATTCCTGCTGGACATCACTGGTATAAAGTCTGATGGTTATTTTGTTGCCTAGAATTTTTTGGCTCAAACATCTCAGTATTGAACATGCACATATTTTAATATTGAAACAGTATGCAAATTACTATTATAGTTAGCAGATTTACATCCAAAAAAGACTTAGGGTTAAATTCAACTCTATAAAAGAAAGTTCAAACTATTTAATACTAAGTTCAAAACTGGATTAATCCTTTACCGTGTGAAGTGTTACTTCTCCAATATGATCAAAGTCCAAATTGAAACCTGGGTGTCACCCTTCACCTCGCACATTGGTAATCAGTTGGTGGTGTAATAACTTACATCTTAGTTCAGTCTCTCAATCATGTCCGACTCTCTATGACCTCATGAACTGCAACTGGCCAAGCCTCCCTGTCCATCCCCAACTCCCAAGGTTTACCCAAACTCATGTTCCCTGAGTCGGTTATGCCTTCCAACCATCTCATCCTATGTCGTCCCCTTCTCCTCCTGCCCTCAATCGTTCCCAGCATCAGGGTATTTTCAAATGATTCAGCTCTTCGCATGAGGTGGCCAAACTATTGGAGTTTCAACTTCAACACCAGTCCTTCCAGTGAACACCTAGGACTGATCTCCTTTAGGATGGACTGGTTGGATCTCCTTGCAGTCCAAGGGACTCTCAAGAGTCTTCTACAACACCACAGTTCAAAAGCATTGATTCTTCAATGCTCAGCTTTCGTTATAGTCCAGCTCTCACATCCACACATGACTATTGGAAAAATCATAGCCTTGACTAGATGGACCTTTGTTGGCAAAGTAATATCTCTGCTTTTTAATATTCTGTCTAGGTTGGTCATTACTTTCCTTCCAAGGAGTAGGTGTTTTTTAATTTCATGACTGCAATCACCATCTGCAGTGATTTTGGAGCCCAGAAAAATAAAGTCTGCCACTGCTTCCACTGTTTCCCCATCTATTTCCCATGAAGTGATGGGACCAGAGGCCATGATCTTAGTTTTCTTAATATTGAGGTTTAAGACAACTTCTTCACTCTCCTCTTTGACTTTGATCAAGAGACTCTTTAGTTCTTCTTCACTTTCTGCCATAAGGGTGGTGTCATCTGCATTTCTGAGGTTATTGATATTTCTCCCAGCAATCTTGATTCCAGCTTGTGCTTCCTCCAGCCCAGTGTTTCTCATGATGTACTCTGCATATAAGTTAAATAAGCAGGGTGACAATATACAGCCTTGACGTACTCCTTTTCCTATTTGGAACCAGTCTGCTGTTGCATGTCCAGTTCTAACTTTTGCTTCCTGACCTGCATACAGATTTCTCAGGACACAGGTCAGGTGGTCTGGTATATCCATCTCTTTCAGAATTTTCCACGGTTTGTTGTGATCCACATCATCAAAGGCTTTGGCTTTGTCAATAAAGCAGAAATAGCTGTTTTTCTGGAACTCCCTTGCTTTTTCAGTAATCCAGCGGATGTTGGCAATTTGATCCCTGGTTCCTCTGCCTTTTCTAAAACCAGCTTGAACATCTGGAAGTTCATTTTTCATGTACTGCTGAAGCCTGGCTTGGAGAATTTTGAGCTTTACTTTACTATTGTGTGAGATGAGTGCAATTGTGTGGTAGTCTGAGCCTTCTTTGGCATTGCCTTTCTTTGGGATTGGAATGAAAACTGACCTTTTCCAGTCCTGTGGCCACTGCTGAGTTTTCCAAATTTGCTGACACATTGAGTGCAGCACTTTCACAGCAACATCCTTTAGGATTTGAAATAGCTCATCTGGAATTCCATCACCTCCACTAGCTTTGAACCTACATCTTAAATCTTTGTGAAATCTGTCCCTCTTCTTCACTCCTGCTGCTGCCTTCTTGATCAGGGTTCTCAGTACCTCTCACATAAGCTATTAGTCATCTTGAAAAAAGTGAAAGTTAGTTGCTCAGTCATGTCCAACTCTTGCGACTCCAGGAACTGTAGCCTGCCAGGCTCCTTTGTCCATGGAATTCTCCAGTCAAGAGTACTGCACTGGATTGCCGTTTCCTTTTCCAGGGGATCTTCCCAACCCAGGGTTTCAATGTGGGTCTCCTGCATTGCAGGCAGATTCTTTTCCATTTGAGCCACTAGGGAAACCCTACAGTCATCTTAGAGATGACTTTTTGCCTCCTTACTCTCCAAAGAGATATTTCACCTCATTTTCCCTAGAACCTAGAACAGAATTGATAGTAAAACCTTTATAAGTAAACCTTATAAAAGTTTGTTGATTGAACAGATGACAGAGCTGCTGATAGTAATCAAAAGCTGCAGAATGAAAAGATACTTTTACCCTACATAATGTACATGTATACAATTGAACACACAAAGTAAGTACAGATGTAATTCTCTGGCTGAACTTGTCAGTGCTTTAAAAAATATTCAGCATTTGCATCCATATTCTTTAGTTCAAGTTTTTCTTTATTGGATATTTTTGGAAGTGGTGATATAATAAGTGTTCTATTTTGCCAAGAATTTTGATTTGCCAATATAAGTTTATGGCAGTCAGTCCACGGAATTGTTGGTGCCATGAAGACAGCTCCTTGTTTTTATCTGAAGTCCCTGTGGGATTAAACTACATCTGGCAATAAGTAGAGATTCTGGTCTGGCCATCTTCAAAGGCAAGAGACTGCTAGTATTTATCAGATCTATGCGGATAAGCAAATGGGAAGGGATTAAATTTTTTTGGTTTTGTTTTCCTTTTAATAAACAACTATAAAATTAAAACCTCCAGCAGTTCCTATGGCAAATTAATACATTTTTCTATGATTGTTGAAGAGGAAATCTTTTCTTTTATTTCCTATACTTAGGCAGATAACTAAGAATTTTGGATTAGTATTTTAATATTTTCTTAAGTATGTATTTTTATAAGTAGTTTATCTTAAAGAACATTACAGCCATTTACAGCACCTCAAATTAATTTTCTAGGGATACTTTGCTAATTCTTTGTAAAGGATTGAGCTTTGAGTACAGTGGTTTAAAACATTTTAACTTCGATATGTATTTGAATATCATGATTGGTATTCAGAAGCTTCTGTTGCCATTTATCCATGTGGGAAAGTTTATCCAGAATTTCTTTCAGAGGAAAATCTTCAACTATTCTTAAGGGAGACAGCTACCCCTTCCAAGTGAAGATGGGCTTACCTCCCATAGAGACTTGTTGTGTCTTTCACACAGGCATTTGTTTGCTCACATTTTAAGAGATTATTAGTCCTATGACTCAGTTCAGCTGTTGTTGAAGCATGTGGCTCTGCATTTACTGACGAAATAAAATGGCTGCATTCCAGGTACTTGTCATAGACTGTAATCTAGAATTTACCATCCAATGCCTTACCTAAGAGAAATGCTATTTATGCAGGCTTGCCTGAAGAGTATGTAGTCTCTCCATTTGTCCATACTTCAGATCTACCCCAGGATTAAGTCAATCCCTCTGAGAGTCACATACCTGGATTCCATCATATTGCCACGGGAGGAATTTCTTATCTCAGGAATAGAAATAATGTGTTTTTCTAGGCCATCTGGTTTGTTTTTACATTATAGTCACTTTTGACTCTTGTAAGTGTTCTTGTTTCTTTCTTTATGTTGCCTGTTAGAAAGCTTAATGTCGAATACATGGCATACCTCTAACAAGTCTACAGAATTTCATGGCGCAGTTTTTGTGTACTTCTTACCTTTAGTTTTGCATTTCCATACTTATGTTCAATTTATTTTATATGATACCTATTCATTACTATAAGCATTGTGAATTGCTTTCTGAACCAGGGCATGCAAAGTGTAAGCGAATGATAAATTAGATGGGTATGTCTATTCTCTAATTTTAATTGTTCTCTAGTGTTCCTTATTAGATTTTTTAAAAAAGCTCCATCTCCCTAAGTGTGTTACACTATAGCTGGTTTAACATATCTGTACATTGTGAATTCCTAGATTTTAGATTAAGAGTGACCTAAGGTTGAAATGTTAATTAAATGTTTTAATGTTCTGTAGCTCTAAAGAAAATAGTTGGATAAAATGTCAGCATATAGGACTATTTTAAACATTAGAAAAAAATCATCTCTCTGAAAAGAAGGGTAATTGTACAAGTTTGCCTAATCCTTTTGATCTTGGCGCAGAGCAATACAGACTTCAGTTGAGATTAAAACTATGAATTTCAAAGGAAACATGGCCTTCAGTGTATAAAATATATAACAGCTGGTTGACTACTCCGTTTAAAACTACACAATAACAATCGGAGACAGAATGATTCTCCTGCCAAAAGATGCACAAGGGCTTGATGGTTATATCAGGACATGATACTGACTCACTTTTCTTTAGCAATGGCATGAATGCAGCAGTGAGGGGTGTGCTGCTGGCTGCACACTCTCTTGCCCAGCAGTTCAAGGGCAGTTTAGAAGCACAGAACTCCTTTAGTGACTTCTCCATCTGCCTTTCAGTCCCCACTTCAGTTTGTTGTTGACTAAATTTCATTCTTTTTACTGTCAGATATAGTTTTTATTCTTAGCCTCCCACTATTTTTTCTAGATCTTTAATGCTCCTTTATTTTCCCCCTTGACATTCATGATTTGTTGTTCTTCATGTCAGAGCTTCACGCATACTGTTTAAGCCCCAAAGTTAAACTTTTCTCTGTAACTAATATAAAATCTGTTTTACATTTTTGTTATATATTTACATTAAGGTAAATATCTGAGTTCTGAGCCATTTTGTAATATATATGTAATCAATATGGGAGAATGTCAATCTCATATTAGATTATAGTTCATCAAATACTTTAGTATTTTCACTGCTGTGTTTCACCTGAACAAGTAATCCTTTAATAGGTTAATTAAATGCATTTTTTAAAAACAAGGACTAATGTGAATTTGTCATATCTTGAAAAGTCTGATTTGGAAAGCATATTCATATTCTGAATTGTATCTGTCCAGTATGAAAAAAAATGTTGATTTTTCTCTTGATCTTTCTCACAAAATCTGATGTAACAGCAATTTTTCTTTACTATTTTTTCAGTTTATTTCAAAAAAGGAAATTATAGGTAAATTAAAAATGTGCTGGAGTTACTTGGATTTTTTATGAATTCAGAGCCAGCATTTGAGGAGTTAATGTATCTTATTAGAGGGACAGGAAATCTGGCAACTATTGCAGAAACTAGACCTAATGGTGCACACAAACAATTTGTCAGTCTTCTTAAATGTGAATAGCTTTCCGCAAAGTGGCTGCTCTTGCTTTGTTTGAACAGGCTAAACTTTTCCTTTTTGGACTTTAAATCTTAGAAGTGAAATGTGATCCACATATTCAATCAAAATCATTTAATTCAAAGCATATTTTGATTGGAACAAAGTTGACATGGAAAGAAACTCTAGAATAAAAAAGTTGAAAGGACTTTATATCATATATTTAGCAGGAAAATTTGAAACAGTTCTAATTAGGCTGAAAAAAACAGCTTTCTTCAATGTAAATTACAAAGGTCATATATCAATGTTAAGGAAACATTACCACTAGTGTTTGAAATCCAGCACATGCAAACATAACAGACCAGTTCATTTTAAATCTGTTTGTGTGTGTGTGTGTGTACATGTGTGCGTGTGTGTGTATTATAAGAAAGCCTTATTACATGTATTTAAAATGAAAAATACTTCAAAATTCCAAGTTCATAATGTTGCATATTAACATTTTTGCCAATCCAAACATTAACTCCTTTGAAGCTTAGTACTATCTACACTCAAATGAATTAAGACTCTTAATTTCATGTACAAAAAGTCACAAAACTAATTTTTATGCTTTCAACTATTAAAATATGATTAAATGCAGCTAATAATTAAATACATATCAAGTCAAGAGAGTTAGTCATTTTTATTTTATTTGAATCTTACAGCTATGGCTGCGTGTGTGTATATATATATATATATTGTATATTGGAACAGAATCAGGCCTTCTCAAAGCTTGGGATTAGAAATAGTGAGATAGGGGTGCAGAAATGTGTACCAGGGCTGCAGAAACCTATTTCCTTCTGGTTATATACTTATTTCTAAATGTAAATAAACTTTGACCTGCTTATTTGACTTTTATAAAAATTATTTATCCTATAGATACCAGTAGCTTTTATTTAGCTGCTTTTCTAAAATTGCATGATATGAGAAGATTTAGCAAAAGTGTAAGTAAATATTAACATTAATCTGGGAATTATAAGTATGAGAAATAAATAATACACAATTAAGGTTTCCTGATCATGAGGTAAATAATTATCTAATAATTTCTTTTGTTTATTGAAATTGGTTTTCTTGATTTGACCTAAATTTTGCATTAGAAAAAATTTGATTTTTTGAAAATAAAAGGCAATTGCTAGAGTATTTCTAAAACATGATTAGATTACTGAACATATGATTGCTTTATATTTTAGAATTTTTAATTCTCAAATAGCTTAGAATTTCTTTGAAAAAATAAATGATTTCTACCTAAGTTACTGTATTATTGGACTCCACTATAAGAGACAAGAATAATTTTGTGTAACATTTTTTAGCAATAAATAATTCATTTCCTTAATGGGTTAGTTTCAGGAAAACGTAGATTGCGATCTTTCAGTGAGATTTATTGTTAGACACATATTCATATATGTTATAATTATTTCTGACACAGGGCTACACAAATGAGTTATTTATGAATAATTTACTATTTTCTTTATAATATTAAGCCTTTAATACGTTGATGTTCTGCATGTGGACCAAACAAATGAAAGTTACTAATAAGTCTTTGTATCTGACATCTGTATACTGTACTTTTTAGCATATCTCAAGTGTTTTAGAGTCTGCTTAATAGATCTCATTAAAAAAACAGATATCAGCCCCAAGACAGTTTGTCAAGACTAATATGAGTCCCTCTGGATTGGACTGACAATTCATGTGAGGCTTCATACAGTAGTCTTTTCATAGTCTTATTTGAACCTTAACAATTGAACATTAGTTGCTGATTTATTTTATAATAACTCAGATGAGTTGAATAGTATTGTATTGTATTGGACATTTTAGTGGATTTTCTTTTTTACAAATTTTACTCAGAGCACACATTGGATGTAAATGATGTCTAGCCTGCTAGGGGAATGCTAACAATTGACTGGTCAGGTTTGAGAGCAGCATGGGGAGAATGTTACTATCCCCTAGCTGCAAACCGTATTTAACTCCAGTCTTAATGAGGACTGTCTGTCTAAAGGCTTTGAAAAATCTCAGATGCTTAGCATTCCACTGGCATATTTTTATATTTTTTGTGATGCAAAATGTATATATAAACAAGTATTTTTATAAAGAGTATCTTTAAAAATCTTATAAAGGGGAAATTAAAGAATTTTTAATTTAATGGTTTTGAATCTCAGAAACAGAAGTTATAAAATGTATTCCCAGGGTTTTCCATTTTGAATTATTTGTAATTTTTTACCCTTAATAATTTCCTCCTACTTGTCCTTACCTCTTCTATCAAGTCTTCAGTAACTGTATTTGTTTGTTATCATATATTATTAGTTAGGCAGTTGTCACTAAGTGATATCAAAAGAATGTGAAAGTACTGAACTGACTTTGTACTGAAATGATTTTTAAACTTTTGGGAATTCCCGTATATCCATGGTAGTTGTCTTTGTGCGTTCCTTTTAAAAGCTCTGTCTTGAGAAAAAACTGAAGACTGCTTTAGCTTTTTACAGTGTGTTTAAAATTTATTCATGACAGTAACATGCGTGTCAACCTCTGGAAGAGATTTTCCAATAGCGCGATAAATTACTGGGCAACCCCTCAAGGATTGGCCAGTATAACAGGATGCGGGGCGGCCTGAACCGTGGCACTGTGGCCATTTCTGCATGCGTGTTTGTGACATAATGTGAGCATGGTGCCTGTCGTTTCAGCATTTTTGCTTAACATTTGGATTTGGTGTCAAGATGTAAAGGTTTAAGCATCTAAATCTAACCAACTTCACCCTTTTGAATGTGCGTGAAAAAGTAATCAGCATTAGAAAGGCTCACAATTCTGTTTAATAACACATAAAACAAAATTGCCCTAGTTTTTAGAGCTTTAATATTGAGAAAATTTGTACTGCATCATTTGCTGAGCCTTCTGGAATTTTATAGTCTGAAATCACAACACCACCGACACTCAGGAGACTCCTGACTGTTTTATCTTATTAAACAATTTTAAAATCATTAATTTTTAATTAGCTTAGATGCAGGGTTTCTTTTTATCGTTTCAATAGTGTGTATATATGAGCTAAACGTTTTTTATTTAAACTACTGGCGAGAGTATTATTTACATAAATAAGTGTAGGTACTTCCTTACAGTACCTACTGTGAGTTTGCTTCATAGATTCACACATTATTGTAGACTCAGAGATATTGCTTGCTCATCTATTATCGTAGAGCTTTTCAACAGCTTATTAACTCAGATTTTGAACAACTAAAAAGGATGTAAGCTCAAAGATATGTACAGGTCCTTCCCTGATTGAAAGTTCTAATTAAGTGAATTGGAGAAAATTAACTGAAATTAGCTGTCAGAAAGTCACATTTAAATGAGTGATGAGCTAGTCTGGCAGTAAACATTTAAATGATATAAATTGCCATTTAAGTGTATGGTTTAATGTTTGTCATGCATTAATGTGACATGAGACTGCAGTGACAATCAAGCAGCTTGCTCTAATTTGAACATATTTAGGGCTTTTGTGTAGAGAGTGCTGCACACAAATTAAGACAATTGCTGTTTTTATGTGTCACTTTAAACATGTACTCCACCCCCACCCCACACTCCCATCACTATCCAAGGCCAAAATAATGAAACAAACGTATTATTTCTTGTGTGCAACTTACATCAGTAGTTCCTGGATTTTCAGATTAATTTTAAACCCATGTGCTTAAAATAGGAATTTATTGAAAGTTATTACAATCCCTTCTCTTCTTATGTCAAATAAAATAGGAGGAAGTTTTGTGCTCTCTTAGCTGTTTGTTTACTAAATTTATAAGTATAGTGAGTTTTATAAGAGATGCTTTAAACAGTAACTTTTACATTGAAACTAGCTAAATATTTTTAAGACTTATTTCACTCCAGGTATACTTTGAAATATGAGAATTGTCTAGAGCTTTATTATTACACCTTATGATATATGATATATTATGAAGCCGTGTTAAATGTTATTAGTTAAAGGAAATATATTATTTGAATTTAACCATAAACATTTTCTTATTCGTAGGCCCTCATTTAATAAAGCACATATCTACACAAGCGTACACCTGTGAACTTCTGGAACATCTTTTGTCACGAGATTATTTATATATCTTGTTGGTTGCTCGGTAGACAAGTCAGTCAATTTTCTTTTAAAACCAGCAGTTTTCCTTTCATAATATTGATAACATAACATTAAGGCACACCAAAAATGCATCCCAGTCATGCACTTATGACTCGGAAAATAAGAATTTCAGTGTGATACATTACCTGATGTAACTTGGTGCACTTCGAATTAAACTTCAGTTTGAGAGCTCTGTTATTCAAACAACATTATTTATTGATAGACTAGTCCATAATGGTTTTCTGTTGGAATAGTTTTTAACAACATTGAATTATATATGAATGAATACTTTAATTTAAACAAAACAAGTCTCTGCTTATGAAAACTCTTTAGCGTTTTAAACTTTATTAAGTTCAGCAAACATTTATTGGCACCTGTGGTGTTTTAGGTACAGTTCTTGTAACTCTGGGAATGTGGTGATGAATTGGAAGTGATCTTGAACCCAGCATTTCTACTGAAAACTTGATTATGTTCATTCATTATTTATTGGACACTGTTATGTTTATAGCATCAAATATTCAGTCCAATTTGATATTATTACATAGAATAATAATCCAATAAGTACAAGGATCACTCCCAAGGTCTAATCTATTGGCGTAAAAACTCGGTTGAAATAACCAATGATTTGGTTACGGTTGTTGCAGTAGGCAGCAAAATGTTTTAATTCTAGAAAAACTATAAATATTTCAAGTGAATAGTCAATGTTTAATATTTTCATGTTTGCTGTTTCAAACTAGCCTTTCCATTGTATGACCTCCTTTCTTTGAAACATGAATTGAGTACCTGCCAGGTCCTGAGTTACAAATATGACCAAGATAGACCCAGTCCTGGTCTTCACAGTGCTTGCAGTACACGGAGATGAACGCTGAAATATAAGCAGTCTGTTGTGATTCTCTGTGACAAGTCCTGCAGAGTCTCTAATTATAAAAAAGGAGAACAAATTCTAGTGGAAAATAAGGACTTCAGAATAACTTGGTTCACAGTCTAGAGTTAAACTTTAATGCTTATTCTAAATTTCTCTGTATCTTTTAAAAATAGAATTCAGCATAATAATAAAATCTACATGTTTTTTTCAGGCCTTGGAGAGTGAATTTGTTTCCTGCCAGCTTCACCAGTGGATTGATCTCATCTTTGGCTATAAACAGCAAGGACCAGAGGCTGTTCGAGCCCTCAATGTCTTCTATTACCTGACCTATGAAGGAGCTGTTAATCTGAATTCAATAACTGATCCTGTATTGAGAGAGGTAGGTTACCTGATTGAGTCTAACATGTATCTCTAGACCAGAAGCTGTTAAATGCCATCTTCCCCAAGCTTTCATTTTACTGATGATGAAACTGAAACCAGCTAGGTAAAGTAATGTAAGCAGGATGATCTTTAAGTTAGTGTTGTAGCTGGGACTTGAACCTAGAACTGCCCTCTCGCAAAATGTTTGACTCAATATAAAATGAGAACTTTTTTAATTTGACACTGTTAAGGGAACAATAATCATATTTATTATTTTTATAACCTTTAAGGCTATTCAGTAGTTTAATGAACTAGGAAAATAATCTGTTAAGGAAATAAGATTATAAGCATCAATCTATTTAAATTTGATGAACACATTATTTATGTATAAGTACACGTATAACCAAATAGAAGTTAAGAATAAAGTCTGCAGCTTTCCTACATCATCATACTTGGTGCTGGACATTATTGAGAATTGTTTTATCCTTGTCATTGATTTTCTTAAGTAAAACTCAAAACAGTCTTGACAAATATAGTATTCACCAAAAAGTCTGTTATGGCTTTACATTTTTTGTAAGTATTTTAATTATTCTTCTTCTAGTTAACATACTTCATATACACAGATGTATGTATGTTAGTGAAATTGAACAGATAAAACCTTATATGTCTGTCCTGTTTTAGAAGGGAACATTATTAAAGAAACCAGGGAGTTTTGATTAATAGGGAAAGTCGTATATCACTGTAAAGGCAACATCATTTGTAGTAAGTAAGGTTTGTTGTTTTTCACTGGTACTTGATGTATTTCTTTATAATTCTACTTATGACCTTATCATGTTGACAATATATGAAAGTACATATCTAAATATATTTGCCAGCATGCATCATCACCTGGTTTATGTGCTAGATAAAGAAGATTGGTACACAAACAAAAGCACGGCTCATTTGATGCAATTTTCTTAAATCACATAGGTTGGAATTGCTGTTTTTTAGTTTATTTTTGAACGGGATCAGATGGGCTCTAAAAGACACAATTTTTCAGTTCTTTGAAAATGTTCCTTCTAGGGGACATTTTATTTTATCAGAGCAACACAAAATACACACAGAGCTCCGTGTGTGAGACTGAGGTTGGAGCAAACATGGAATTGTTTACAAAACAGTAAATAATTCATGGTTGGAATAGGATTGCATAGGCCCATTTACTTTCTTTTTTATTGTTTTAACCAAGTTTGAATAGTACTATGAATGTCCTGCTTCTGTGCTTTTGTATTCCTTTGTAGTTATTATCCATATCTCTACTTCTGTGACTGGAATCAACATCTATTTGGCTTTCTCCTGTCCTGTTTACTTAACATACGAGCATATATTATTTTATGTTGCTATAAAATCTGAGTAGTTTTAATTTTGAAATTCTATTATATTCTACAGAGTTGCAATGAAAACATATTTTATACTATTTCTCACAATGTGGGGGTCCTATTCCTTTTTTTAAGACTTGTGTGTCCAAGTCAATTTAGCTGAACCTTTCCATCATTAAAGTTTGTGCAACCTATGATGAGAAAGGATGGCTCTAGCTCTGTGATGCTACTGGTTAAAAAGGGAAGCATTCCACCAGCTAGTTGTTTTTTCTATACATCAGTGTAAGTGGCTCTTTGTGTTTATTCTCGACTGACCCACCCTGCTTCTCACACCTCAGTTATTTACCAAAGGAGTTTATCATATACTGTTGGCAGTATAATCTAAAAAACCAACAGAACTTCCAGTAGAACTTCCTGGGGTAGTGGAAATGTTCGTTGTATCTATGCTGCCCAATACAATAGCCACTAGTCACATGTGGCCATTGTGTGTTTGAAATGTGACTAGTGTGACTGAGGACCTGAATGTTTCATTGTAGTGAATTTAAATAGCCACATATGTTTAGTGGATACGATATTGAACAAGGGACATGTAGAAGATTGTGGTGTATCTTAGCTTACCAAGTTTTCAAAATCCAGATTCTAAATAAGCATGTGGTCAGACAATGGGACAATAAATGTTTGTTAAATTAACTTGGTAGAATATTTGAAATTGGGCTTCCCAGGTGGCACTAGTGGTAAAAAATCTGCCTGCCAGTACAGGAGATGCAAGAGATGTGGGTTGGATCCCTGAGTCGGGAAGATCCTGTGGAGAAGGAAATGGCAACCCACTCCAGTATTCTTGCCTGGAAAATTCCAGAGACAGAGGAGCCTGGTGGGCTACAGTCCATAGCATTGCAAAGAGTCAGACTCAAATGAACACACAATGACTAGAGACTATACACCATTTGAGATATTAGATATGTAGTTGACATATCTGTGTTAACCAAATTATACTTTTTCTTTCACTTTAACATGCCATGACTTCACATACTGGTTTCTACTATGGTTTGAGTTAGAGTTCAGTGGCATTGAGTACATCTACATTGTTATGCAGCCATCACTACCATCTATCTCCAGAATTTCCATCTTTCCCAAACTGAAGCTCTGTCTACTTTATACAATAATTCCTCATATCTACCTGCCCTCAGGCTGTGGCCACCACTGTTCTGTTAGTCTCTAGGAATTTGATTGTCCTAGGTATCTCAGATAAGTGAAATTATACATTATTTGTCCTTTTGTAACTGGCTTATTTTATTAAATTCCGTCCATGTGGTAGCATAGGTCAGCATCCTTCCTTTTTAATACTTCATCATATGTATGTACCACGTTTTGGTCATGTATGGATGTGAGAGTTGGACGGTGAAGAAAGCTGAGTGCCAAAGAATTGATGCTTTTGAACTCTGGTGTTGGAGAAGACTCTTGAGAGTCCCTTGGACAGCAAGGAGATCCAATCAGTCCATCTTAAAGATCACTCCTGGGTGTTTGTTGGAAGGACTGGTGTTGAAGCTGAAACTCCAGTACTTTGGCCACCTCATGCGAAGAGCTAACTCATTGGAAAAGACCCTAATGCTGGGAAGGATTGGGGGCAGGAGAAGGGGACGACAGAAGATGAGGTGGCTGAATGACATCACCAACTCGATGGACATGAGTTTGGGTGGACTCCGGTAGTTGGTGATGGACAGGGAGGCCTGGCGTGCTGCGGTTCATGGGGTCACGAAGAGTCGGACACGACTGAGCAACTGAACCAAACTGGTCTGTCAGTGAATGTTTTGGGTTGCTTCCCGCATTTAGCTATTATGAACATGCGTATATTAATACTTGTTCAAGTCCCTGCTTTCAAGTCTTTCGGTATATTCTTTGAAGTAGAATTGGTGAATTATTTGGTCATTCTGTGTTTAACTTTTTGATAAGCTGCCATATCAAGTAAGCTTTCAGTATTTTTCATGATCAGCGTTTGCTAAAGACTATTTAAAACTTAAAAAATATGTTTTAAATGTTTGTTTATTTTTGACTTTGTTTATTCTTGTTGTGCAGGCTTTTCTCTTGTTGTGGTGAGTAGGGGGTCTACTCCATAGTTGCAATGCTTCTCATTGAGGTGCTTCTTTTGTTGCATTTAGTAAGCCCTAGAGCTCAGTAGTTGGGGGCACACAGGGTCACTTGTCCCATGGCATGTGGAATCTTCATCCAATCCATGTCCCCTGCATTGGCAAGTGGATTCTTAACCACTGGACCACCAGGGAAGCTCTGTTTAAAACTTTTGCCTTAAGTTTCTTTGACTTCTTTTTCCCCCCACAATTTCAAGTAGTTAATTATTAGCAAATTAACTGTTAGCTGAAGAGCTTTCCAACTCATTGCACCCTATTTTATTTATATACATATACATTATATAAGCATATATTATATATTAGATTCAGCATTCACTCAAAAAACATGACCTAATATATTCTAAGTATGGTGGGTACTCAGTGTTCTTGAAAGACTACATCAATTCATTACTTAGCATTGTTCATAGGAGTATATATATTTGCTTCCTGAATGTTATTGAAACAAATGTGATCTTTTATTATATCTACTCCATATTATAGTGCTGAATTTTGTGACACAACACAGTGTGATACAGTAGAATCAACAAATAAATGTGGATTTGATTCCTGGCCCCAGTGCCTATAGTTGTATGACTTAGCGCTTCCTGAGACTCTGTATATGGAATTGGTAGGATGATGCCCATTTCATGCGGATTTAAATGACATATATTAGATAAAAAGGCCTGGTGTGGTACCTTTCCCATCATAAAATCTCAACAAGTGTTAGTTCCTTCGCTTATATTGTTCACTGTTAAAATGTTGAGTCAGAAAACCCAGCTCTAAAAAAGACTAAGGATTACCAATTGCATCTTAAAAAATATCATAAAATGTTAACTCTAGAGACGTTATTAGAGACTGTTGCCTAGAGGATTCATACAGAGTTCAGTGTAGAGTGAGACAAGGAGAAAACGAAAAACAAGACTAGGTCACTAACTTTTTTTCAACAACTTTTTACCAAACTTAGATTATGTAATAAGGTTAAAGAGTGAAAAGGCAAGTCCCTGCCCTTATCAGCTGTAGTATGTTTTCTAGTGGAGAAACATGGATACTAAGCAATTCTAATACTGTGATAAATTCAGTATAGAGATAAGTACACTGTATGTGTGCACCAGTCTGGAGAATAGGCATTGAACCTAGACTGCAGATTGCAGCGTGTTTGGGAAATGAGAGGCTGGAGCTGGAGATTGAAGGGTGAATAACACTAGAGCTATGAGCAAAGGATAGCTACGCAGAAGAAACTGCATGAGCCTCCTGCACATCCGTAAGAGACCATGGTTGGGGATTAGGTTTGTGGAAATGAGCCAAAGGTGATAAGAAGAGAAAGGAGCCAGAAAAAGTAATTTTAATGTCATGAAAAGTAACTTTAGGAGATTTCTATGCTGGTCCAGGCGTCAAGAATCTACCTGCCAATGAAGAAGACAGATTTGATCCCTGCTCTGGAAAGATTGCACATGCCATGGAACACCTAAGCCCGCGCGCCACAGCTGCTGAGCCCAAGTGCCCTGGGCTTGTGCTCCCTAGCAAGTGTGTGTGCACGAGTCGCTCAGTCCTTCTGACTCTTGGCGACCCTGTGGACTGCAGCCCATCAGACTCTTCTGTCCATGGGATTCTCCAGGCAAGAATACTAGACTGTGTTGCCACCCACTTCTCCAAGGGATCTTCCCTACCCAGGGATCGAGCGCATTGCAGACAGACTCTTTACCGTCTGAGCCACCTGGCCAGCTGGGTTCCCCGCCCCCCTCCGGCCCCTATCCGTCACTGCAACTCGAGAAAGCCCACCCATGCGCAGCAGTGAAGACCCAGCACAGCCAGAAGTAAATAACAGTTTAAAAAAGAAAAGTAATCTTAACTGTATTATAAGTGGGTTGGAGTTTGGTAACATAATTGCACGTATACTTTAGACTCTGTCTCAAAGAAGACTGGGCAAACAACTGAAAATCCCTCATTGGAGTATTCTTAGGATTGTTAGAGAAAGAAGCTTAGGTTAAAGAGGACTGCGCTGTGAATGGGGCATGAACAACTGAACACAGTGAGGAAAGGAAATAACTGAAAAACTTTTCACTGCTTTATTAAGAGATAGTTCACACATGATACAGTTCACCCACTTGAAGGATACAATAGTTTTAATTTATTCACAAAGTTGTACAGGCATTACTACAATCTAATTGTACATTTTGTCACTACCCACAAAGAAACCCCAAAGCCGTTGCCAGTCACTCTGAGAGAGATTTTTTTTTTTAAAGGGTAGGTAATTTACGATGTTTCTCTGTTAATTGGAAAGCTCCAAAAAGAGAGAAGCATGTGTCATAGGAAAGAGAGTATGTAAAAGACCAGTTAGCTCTATGAGAAAAAGGAAAAAAACCAAAATCCAGAGCACAGATAGATAAGCCCTGGACAGCAGGAAACAATACAGTCTTGTGTGGGTAGAGTGGAAGGTTAGCCTGGGGACTGGTTTAAGTAACTGTCTGTGAGTGAGGTGGGAAGGCAACTGCCTTTATGAGAGTCTGTACCAAGAGTGAGGTAACATTTGTGGGGATACCTTATATAGCAGTAGGTGCTTAACTGATATTCAATAATATATAAATTATTATTTCCTTTCTATGTTGTTTTTCTCTGTTCTCAATAGCAGAGAATAGATGTAGGAAAGAGCTGAACAGAGAAAATATGTATGTGTGTAATTATACATGTGGAGAGAGAGAGAGATGGGGGTTTGGCGAAAGGACTATGGTAGAATGTATACAAAAAAGAATTGGGAGTGGAAGGGTGGTCAATGAAATTGTTAAATTGTTGAAATGGTGGATCTAGGCTGGTTTGGATAAGTAAGAAAAGGGCTGATAAATTGGAAGAGTTTATTCTTTCATTAATTATTCATTTACTCAGTGAATACACATTTTGTTCAAGGTCCTATAAAAATACAGTGATGAGCAAGAAAGTCAGTCAAAACCCCTTTCCCCATGGAGCTCGATGCACAGAAAATATATAATAAAAACTAATTTCACTTAGTAATAAGTGCTATGAAGAAAAAAGGCTGCATAACAGAATACAGAGTGATGTGGAAGAGGACAGTCTTTCAGAAAGATTGTTCACAGACTGCTTCTCTTTTCATAAAACGTCCTTCTGCGCTTTGAGAATAACATGCATCCATGCACAGAAACCCACGGGGGCAGCTCCCACTGCCGTAACTCCAGCCAACCTTGTGCCTGTAACCCCATGCCAGGATAGCCTCCCAAGTCTCGTCAGGTCTTGCGAGTTGTAAAGCTTGCACTATCACCATCTTCTGATTTTCTCTCCACCCATCTCCAGACTGTCCCATCTCTTCTTCAGAATCTCGTTCTTCTAAGAGGCTTTAACATCTGTAGTATTAGGAAATGTGTGCGTACACTTGGCTTATATTAAAACATTATCCCTGCAAAATCATGGTATCGGCATCAGGATGGATTTGTGCCTCTCTGGTATTTAAAGCAGACTAGACGAGACGTTTCTGTTCAGTACCTAGAGTTCTGCTTATTTCTGTTCACTGCTGTCTACTTAGTTTTCATCTGGAACACTTAGATGTCCACAGAGGCGAGCTGTCTACAAACAAGTCATGTGTTCATCTATTACTTGGGAAAAGCTCCATTCCTCAAGAGAAAGTTTTATTCTAGAATGAGTGGTTAATACATATGGTGTAGTAAGTGATCATAAAAATAATCTCTCTATAAAAAAGGCACTAAAAGATAGAAATAATAACCGTAAGAGGAGGAAGAGTGATCAGGGAAACAGCCTGCAGCACATTAAACTTTTATGTTGTTTTTAATTTTTAGAAAACAGCTGGGTTATCAATATACAACTCTGTATTTGCATATGTCACACAACAGAAAGAATTATTTTTTCAGGCAAATATGCTTTTTTCTCCCCAAATATCTGTGACCTCCAACTAAAGGATTTGTTTGTATCTTGAGCACTTTATTCTGACTTCTTTATTCTTCTTTATTTCTTTATTTTTGGTACCTTTTTCTCTACCGTTGCCACTTTTAGTATACTCTATTTCTTGTGTGTGGGGCTTCCCTGGTGGCTCAGATGGTAAAGAATCCTGCCAGTGCAGGAGACGCAGTAGACGTGGGTTCGATCCCTGGGTCAAGAAGATACCCTGGCAGAGGAAATGGCAACCCGCTCCAGTATTCTTGCCTGGAGAAATTCCATGGACAGAGGAACCTGGGGGACTACAGTCCATAGGGTTGCAAAGAATTGATCACGACTGAATGACTAACACACACATTTGTTGTCTGTAGAGACAAAGTACAAATAGATAAAGATTTGTTATTTTCTGATGATTAATTTTTTTGATTATGGTTTAATTCATTCACCTTTCTTCCTTCTACCAGCCATTTCAAAAAACCTAAAAAACAGGGAAAGAAGTAATCTAAAAAGAAGGAAAATTTAAGAAAATTGAATTCAGAGTCAGATATGAATAAGAATAAATATTTTTCTTAAGGAAAAAACCTTCCAAAATCCAAATTCACAAAATAAATTCATGATGAGTTGAATATTAGGTTGACAAAATAATTTTTATTTTCCTAAAAAATGGAAACCAATTTCCTTAAATTATATCTTTAATATATTTAGGATATAATTGTATTTAGGGGCATGATTTCTAGAACAATTCTGTACCCTTTCTTATATCCAGAATTTTCCCATCATTTATCATGTTGATGGTATTTGCTATACCCAAAAGTTGAGAGCTCAGTTCGCAACTCCTTAGTGTAAGACAAGTCATTGCTGGAGTTTTATTAGGTCAGAAATAAGCGTTTAGAAGTTGTATGTACAGTGATGTGCTCTGAGTGGGCTGTTTCCACTACATGTCGGAGCACGAAGGAGAAGCAGCCAACCCAGATTTAGGTAGTGCTAACCCTCCTGAGCATCGTGCCCCAGGATGAGGAGTAGGCGCAGCGGCAGAAAAGGCAGGGGAGCGCCAAGCGGGGAGCACAGCCCGTGGGGGCGGTCGGGGCGGCGGGGCCGTAGGCAGTGATGACCAGGAGTGGTTGGGTGGATGCCCTCTCCGAAACAGTCTGCAGACCGCGTATGTCTGGGAGTCCTGTCTCGAGTCCAGGCCGCCATCACCTCTCCCCCGACTCGCCCTTCTCTGCCTGACCACCCGCAGCCCACGCTGCACGGAGCTGCCGCGGTGACACCTGCGTCCCTCCTCGGGAAGCTGTCCTGCGTCCCCTCGCAGCGGAGTGCGCTCTGCGCGGCCGCAGGGCCCGGCCCGCGCCCCGGCCCCCTTCCGTCCCGGCCCTGGGAGGGCGGTCGCTGGCTCGGCCTGCTCGCGTCGCCGCCGTTCGCCCCTTCTGGCTCCTTGTTTCTTCAGCAGAGGCTGGCCTTCATACACCCGCTTCCGGGGTCCTTTGGTATTAACTGTAGCTTGATTTAAAGCTGAAGACCGATGCACATGACACAGATGCTTCGAAATATTTTCGAGACTTAAGTCACCTCGGCCTTTGTAAACTGGTCTCTGTGCGCTTGAGAAACGATGGGAGCTCTGCGATTTTTACGAGTGGAGGCCACTTCACTATAGACAGTAATAAGTAAAGACCAGTGAAGAACGTGATTAGGGAATATTGTTTTTCATTAATATTAGTGGCTGTTCTCTGGTATATTTGACCCTGCGATTAAGAATTTCATGCTGCATTGCTTTCTCAGTTGGCATGCTCTCTTTTTATATTTTTCCTGTTTCCGCTTTACAACTGTCTGTTCTCACTTGTTCCTGGGTCAGTATGCCTGCCTTTTGGACACCTGCCCTCCTCCTCTACAACTAGCTATTTCTTAAACGTGATAGCCTGGGAAACCAAATGACCAGGATAGAACTAAATTTAAAGTAAATAAATAGGTTTTGATTGCTTCCTCAGAGACAAAGTATGAACTGGAGTAACAAAAACACCATGCTCTAGTTGTAAGGTTCAATGAAACAGAACAGACCTTTCAGAAACGTGTGTGTGTGTGTGTGTGTGTGTGTGTGAGAGAGTGAGAGAGAGTCGCTCAGTCGTGTCTGACTCTGTGTGACCCCATAGACGGCAGCCCACCAGGCCCCTCTGTCCATGGAATTTTCCAGGCAGGAGTACTAGAGTGGATTGCCATTTCCTTCTCCAGTTTCAGAAATAGATATGAGAATATATGATAGAGGTGATATTTGAAATCACTGGGAAAAGGCTATCTTATGTAGCCTGTGATGTTAAGACAGCTAGCTAATTGTTATAAATTTAGATTCCTGTTTCACATCTTAAAGTGAAAGAAATTACAAATGAATTACATGTATTTGTTTGGAATAAAGGTTACAGTGTAAGTATAAAAAGTTCAACTACAGGACGTAGAAAATACTATAGTAAGTAGTTTTATAAACTTGGAATGGAAAAGGCCCTTTTTATATATCAGTAACAAAACCAAAAGTCATTAAGGAAATTGATACATTTGTCTACATAATAACTGAAGTTTTTGTATATCCAAAAAAAGACAGCAAATGACAAAGTTCAGGAGTAGGTAATTCACAAAAGATGAACTCCAGGCCATAAATGAATGAAGCCTCACTAGTAATCAATGAAATTCAATTGCATTCAATAAAATCCAACACCTTTTTTTTACCTGTTGGACTACTAAGATGAAAAATAACAAAAATCCCTAATTGTTAGATAACAGATATAGTTGCTCAGGGCTTCCCTTGTGGATCAGCTGGTTGAGAATGTGCCTGCAATGCAGGAGACCTGGGTTCAGTCCCTGGGATGGGAAGATTCTGTGGAGAAGGGAAAGGCTATACACTCGAGTATTTGGCCTAGAGAATTCCATGGACTGTATAATCCATGGAGTCACAAAGACTTGGACATGACTGAGTGACTTTCACATTTGCTCATAATAGCAAAAAAAACCCCACAAGAACTACATAAATATCTAACAGTAGAGAAACTGATTAAATATAGATAAATCCATACAGTGAAGTGCTGCTATATACATCATTAAAATTATTGCTGTATATTTCTATATTTATTGTTATGGAAAAATACTTTGCCATATTACATACAAAAACAGATCATGTTCTGAAACACAGAAAATACAAATTTTGTGATGTATATTTATACATTAGGAGATTTCTGATGTTTATATGGTCATCTAACTGAAAATCGTTATTTAATCTTTGATTAATGAGATCATGGAATTCTTTTATTTGCTACTTGCCATATGCTGAAAATTTTTCTTCTGAAAAATCAAAAGGAAAAAGCCAACCTATAGCTCTTTCACTCTTGTGAGGGGAGAAAGTATCTGCTTGAAAATTCAAGCAAGTAATGCAGGTTAACATGAGGATAAGAATATTGACTTTGGTGTTGACTTTTTGGAAGTCTTTTGTGATCACTTTCTGGGACTGGCCATTTTTAATGATAGTGACTTCATATAATGATCTTTGTGTAGCTTTGGTAAAGATGAAGGAGGTTACAATTTCTTCACTTACCTCTCTCAGAAATTAGAGTACCTGTAATCTGTTTTTTAACTCGCTGAACTAGGATAGTTTTTCATACATTTTAGAAGAAAGCTCCCTCATTTTTTCCAGCATATTTGAGAAGGACCCCAAAATATCACTTCCACTCTTGCGGAAAATATCTTTGGTATATCACTGTTCATTGTAGTTCTTATCACCATTTTCTAAAAGCAGGAAGGCTTTTGACTCAGGATTCATAAAGCTTGATTTCTGGGTTCACTACTAAATTGTGTATGAGTGGTGTTTGTATGGTTTGTATATAATTAAAAGGTATCTAAAGGGATTTTACAACTTATTTATCCAAAAATGTGCCAGAACCCTGAAAATTCAAATACCACGAAAGTATAAAGTTAAAGAGTAGAAAGTCTCCACCTCTAAGTTTAGACTCTATTAACTCATGCCAGAGTCGCATGCTAAAGTCAGCTATCGCAGTTTCTATAGGATGTTCTTTGATACATACAGAAAAAAGCCTCTGCCACCGAATTCCGTGCCTTTTACTAATGTTTGAAACTTCACCATTAGAGATAATTTATTTAACTACAGACTTATTTTTTGAAACAACCTTTTCTAGTCATTCAGCTCCCTGTGTGTAGGACTTGATAGTAGATTTTGACAAAAGGAAAAGCACAGACACAGCATAGGGTTCGAGCACCAAGTGTGTAGGGAGTGTAGGGACGGATTCCAGGGTGCACCAGAGATAGGAAGCAGAGGTGGGGGTTCAAAGACCAAAGGGCACGCTGCAGGTAGGTGTTGCTTGGGACAGTGTTAATGCAAACAGCATCTGTCATCTGTGCTTTTCCATCTCTCACCTTACTGTAAGTACTCACTACGTTTGCTCTGGAAGCAGCGTTTTCTCCTTTACTTTTCAAGCAAATGCAGTGTTATTTTATGTTTATGTGAGTTCAGAAATTAAATTCATTCCTTCTGAAGATGGAACTCAGCTCTATTTATAAAGATGGGTAGGGAAGAGAAAAAGGAGAGACGCGATCCTGCTCAATTTAAGGAATTGCATACAGTGGGTCTCATAATATGAAAGTAAATTTCCCCTAAGTTGTGTTTAGTGTCAGTGGTTGATTTTCCCTCTTGCAAATGCTGTTTTAGTAACACATAATCACTCTGAGAAGATCTGTTTTCCAAAAGAAGCAGCAGCAGTGTTTAAGTTTACATGACCCCAGTCTCATGACAGCAGTAGCAAATCAGATATCTTATCCAAGGAAAAGCATTTTTGGCTTAGAATTCAATCATTTTCATGGTGGGAGTCAACAGCTTACTTCAGCTCTAACACTACTGCAGAACACTCACTGCAGTGAATCTTTCAGAAAGCATAAACACAATTGGTATTTATAGCATTGTTAACATTTGCTAAATAGTTAGGGGAATGGTCTGTAAGCCTGTTGTAAGCAGGTGAGGGAGCAAGAATCTTTGTGGTGACTGCCGTGAGATTTAAGAGTAGGACATTAGGACAGCAGGGTTACAATGGTTGTACCAAGAGAATAAAGTGGAAATGTTGAATACAGTAAGTTAAGATTTCACCCAGCCGCAATTTAGAGTGCTACAAAAATAATCCTGACGCATCTCTGGCCAGAAGTGTGTTACACAGATGGCATATTTGACACAGTGCAGGGCAGGGACTGTACAGTGAAAAGCCAAATAAACAGTAAGGATTAGTCAAGTTTTAATTGAAAACCTACATAAAACCTTGAAATTCTGCCAAACTTTCTTGTATATTACAATCACAATCAAAGTTTCCCTTAGTTAAACATTAAAATTGTCAATAAAGCTAATCTCCATATTTTGCTAGTTATTATACCTCTTGCAGACTTATGAGTTAAGTAGGTGTAGCTAAATTTATACACCCAAGGAAATGAAGCAAAGGGTTCATATTTTTATGATTTTTTTCTCTATCAGCTGCCCAAGGAATCCTGAACCACACTACTCTGCTGATGACTTCTGTCATAACCCTCTGCTCTCTAGGCACCATCTTTATTTCAAGTTGAAAGTACTCTCAAATCAAGTGACTGATTTTTTTTTCAAAATATTAAACTAAATTCAAGCTTCTAGAATGGTTAAGATAAAAAAATTACCTAGATTTGAAAGTCCTCTGTAAGACTATTTGCAAGTGTAACCGATCGCTAGATGTTAGAATGCCAGATTTCTAATTTCAGAATAGCAGTGTTGTTTTCTTTTGTTTCTACAAAGATGAGGAAGTTTACTTAGAATATCACTATTTTTAGTTTGTATTATTGGTGCAAAGGAAGAACTGAGAGTCTATGAATACAGTAACCAGGAAACACTTCAGTGCAAAATCTTTAAATGTTATAGATTACTTAAGACTGTAGCAACAGTAAGCACATTGCCTCCCTCTGTCTCTGCCAGGTGTGTGTGTACGTGTGTGTTGTTTTTTTTCAGTCTTAAGTTTCTTGAAGTCAGAGATTGCTCACTCTGCCTCATTTCGATGTTCGTACATGGTGGATACTCAGAAATATCATTGAGAAAATAGATGAAATGATTGTTAACAAATGGATGACCGAATGACTGTTTCCATGACATAGTTTAAACAGACTTGGCTAGTTTTAAGAAATAATTTAACCTTCTGAGTGCAACTATCCTGATTTTTTTTTCCTTTGAGAACTTTTACTCTGTTTTCACTGTTTGTCTCTTAGTATTGGCAGCCTCTTTGAAGCAACATTCCACTTATTTTTCTAGGCAGGCTGCTTTATCTACTCGTTTCCAGTAGCTAGAGATGGAGGTGTTTTGAATGAGCACATCAATGTTCCAGACAGAGATACTGTTTGAAATTATCCATGAACACAGTGCGGCTGAGCGTCGTTGAGTGACGTTTGTTTCTGTTGGTTGTGTCTGCTCTGACTAGCTGGCTTCTTTCAGATTGGCAGCTGGAATTATGCTGCGGTGGGTGGACAGCTCTGCGAAGCAGAGACCAGTGTGGCTGCTCGGGGTCTCAGTGTCAGGAGCCTGGGGCGTATGGGCTCAGTTAAAGGCTCTGATGGGAAATCTGGGCATGTTTTCACGATTTATAATTACTTTATGTATAACTTAAACGTAAAGTTTAAGTGGTGACTTCCACAATATTATTGACTAGATAAATAAGTAAAAATACTCCTTTTTCTAATTTTCCCTCTGCCCTGGCTTCTTATCACTGCATTCTTTTTTTTTTTTCCAAGAGGTTTACTTTATTTAGCTAGCTAATCTTTCTTTGCTCTTTATGTATATTACATGCCATCATGATATGTATATGTCTCCAAATACAAAATGTAAGGAAAACATTGTTTGCTTACAAAATGTATACTGCATACCTCTCTAAATATTTAGTTAGCAGTAAATGGTGGTAAAATACTGCTAAAACTAATGGCTCCTTGAAACCAGATAGAAATAATTAGGAAATAAACTCAAAATAACAAAATTAACTTTGTAATAAGGTCTGTTGGTTTCACAGTGTTTGACCAGTTTATCAACTGGAGTTGTTCTGAGATGGTTAAGAAATACTTTTGGTTACTATATCAATGGAAAAATTAAACTTCATAAAGCTATGTTTTGTATTTCCAGATTTTTCCTTAAATTTTTTAGTTTTAGATTTTTTTTAAATGGATCTCTTTTGTTACTCTTTATTTTAAAAGTAATACATGCTTTGTTTAAGACACCAGCTAGAATAAAGGTGAAGAAGGTATTCATTTTTATTCTGCCAATCTTTGCATCCACCCTCCACCAGAGGTAATAACTGGTAGGTTTATGTACCTGTCTAGATTTTATACATGTGTATTTATGTATGTACTCACATGACAGTGAAGTGAAGTCACTCAGTCGTGTCCGACTTTTTGTGACCCCATGGACTGTAGCCTACAAGGGTCCTCTGTCCATGGAGTTCTCCAGGCAAGAATGCTGGAGTCGGTTGCCATTTCCTTCTCCAGGGGCTCTTCCCAACCCCAGGATGGAACCTGGATCTCCCACACTGTGGGCAGACGCTTTACCATCTGAGCCACCAGGTATTCACATAGCATGTACATATATAAGGATATTGTTATAGTTTACTTTTACATTTAATTTTTTTATTAAATGAAATAATGTTCTGTATTCTTTGTTGATTTGGAATTGTTTTAATCAATATACTGTAGGCTAGCTTCCATATCACATATATTCAATTCAACTCATTCATTTTAATGACTGTGTAGTATTCCATTAGCATAGTTTAGTTTTCTCCCCTAGTTTTTACATAATGGTAAAAACATTTTCTCAAAACGAGTTTGAGTCTTTCAAGTCCAAATTTACATAGAATGACTTCTGTTCAGTGAGCATATTTATTCACTATATCAATCTTTTGTGTGGATTACTTTGTATAATTTGTTGATTCAATATTATCTGGTGTTTATTTTGACCATAAATCTAATTGACTTTTTAAAATTCCAACTGATAGTAGTATATCCATGAAACTTTTTTCCTGATAGGTTATTTATTTTTTACATTATGCTTTACAGAGTTTGAATTCTGTATTTCTTATTTCCAGAGAACTTGAATATTTACATTTCAATCTTAAAATATTTCTTTTACATAATTTGAGTTAGGTTCATTATGCTTTTTTTAAATTTGTACATTTGTTGTTCTGGCTTTTAAAAATTAATTATATATTTTATTTCTTATATTCTCAATGTTTCTAAATGTTGCTTTACCTTTTTTTTAATCAGTTAGAGGTATTATGCAGACAAGACCATATATGTTATATATAAAGATAATTTTCTCTTAGATTCTTCATCCATTTTAATCAAGTATATCTACTGTTATGGATTCTCTTTCGGTCTTAGTAGTTAATATTATCAGGATTTTTGTCCTTTAGGAATTAAATACTAACTTAAACATATAATGATTAGTATGCTTTTTAACTTGCTGATATCCAGCATATTTTAACAATGGCCTCAGAAGGCACTGAGGCTGGTTAACTAGAAAGTTAATCAGTAAATTTTGAGTGGAAACTGGTCAAATATCCAGCAAGTTTTTCTCCAATTTAATCCAGCTGTGTGAAGGGTAAGGGGAAAAAGAGGCTCAAGTTATATTATGATATGTAACACAGGAGAAATCACTAAATGGCCTATTGTGACTCTCTTTAAAAGGTGAAAATTGAATTAATTCTTAAATCCAAACTATGAAGCCTTATTTGTATTTGTAAATATCTTTTGGTGAAGAGTTACTCTACAGTCTTTAAGATAGCTTTCTAGAAGTTAATTTTGGTAATGTCAGAAAATTTTAATACACTAATAATGGCATGTTGCTTTTTATTAAATGATTTTTTCAATTTCCCGATCCCAATTTTATAGTGCTTTTAGATGTAAATATATAGGGGATAAAATGCAATTTCAGAGTTGTGTGCTTAAGAAAAGCAGAGTACATATGTGTTTACCTTAATTGTATCCATATGTTTAAGTTATTTCTCCCCCAAACCCACCTTAAAATAAAGTTTTACAACTTTATTGTTGGTTACTAAGTGTTGTACCAAGTTAACTTGTTTCCTCTGCTAGATTAAAAAGACCACTTCAGAGAGTCTAAAATATTCATTCTTAAGTTGAAGCCCTACATTGTCACTAAGCCAGTCTACTTTCCTTCCCTTTTCTTTTGTTTCTCTCATTTTTTCATTTTCTCTAGTGTATGTACCTATATTCCCTCTACATATTGATATAATGTCCCTTTCTCTCAATATAGCCATAAAATCTTGCAAGTATGCAGTGGTTGGCACAGAAAACAATGGAGTACACAGCTTGTTGAAAATCTTTTCATAATATTTCCATTTGGAAATCCATTAATAAATTCTCTAGGTAATATTTGCGATGCTCCTTATAAAATATAAGTATGTGGTTTTACTGGAAAGTCTTGAAGTGTTTGCATAGTCTTTTTTATTACTATGTATTTCAACATCTGGAATGCTGCCTGCTGGACTCACCTTTATTATAGAAAGTAGTAACAGGCTATTTACAGAAGTAATTGGGAATTGATGAATAACAATGAAGTAAACTTTCTATTAGAAATGTTTAGTAGAATTTTTTTTCAGTGCTAGGCTGCTCTGTGATGGTGTTAGGAGGTATCTCTTAGCTGCATCCCTGCTGAATTGTGCTGACTTGGATAACTTTTCGTTCATTTAGCAAATATTTCTTGAGCACCTATTATGTGTCAAGCCCCGCAGAAGCACAGCAATACTTGGAAGTCTCTGCTCTCAATAAGACAGGAATTAGACCAGTGGTTAGAATTTTCGTTAAGTAGGTAAAGTAAGTAGGGGTTCTGTACACATTTGCTCCAAGAACAACAGAGAGGGTTAGGATGAAACCTAGAAAGAGACTTCTCAGAGTGCAGAGACATGTGAGCTGAGTCTTAAAGGATGAGGAGGGGGCGACCACACAGAGAAAGGGGATAGAAAAGAATAGGAAAACAATATATATAAAAGCAGGATGTCACATTATGTCATATCTTACAGAGTCTAAGAGGGACAGTGTCAGAATGAGACTGGAAACATAGGCAGGAGAGCCAGATTGCTATTATTAATAGTCTTAATTACAAGTGATTAGGAACATTTAGTAAATGCTTACTTAACCTCAGCCAGACACCATGTTGTCTTTCATGTCTACATTGTAATACTAACATCAGGCACTTACAGAGGTGTCATGAACTGTTCTGTGTTTTATATTATTTCATTTAAACTTTGCAACGACTCAATAAATACCCACTATCATTCTCACCATTCTTAGACAAGAATACTAAGGCCTAACTTGCCAGAGTCACTCAGCTAGTATGTGATAAAGCTAATATCTGAACTGCAGCGTCTGCATACTTAACCCCATGCTATGGGGCCAGCCTATGATAAGGGATTTGGATGGAAGGATTTTAACAAGAGAAGTCACCTAATCGAATTTGGGACTTTAGCACTGAACATCTCTTTTCAAGTCCACACATGTTTAACCTTTCTGAACAAAGGTGAAGGCTGCTGGCTAATGTTTATAATTTGGGATTATTTTTTGGTGTTTTTGTTCTCCATGTAGTTTTGCAGTAAACCTGAAAAAACAAACTGCTTAAAGGCAGGCACACTCTCCTATTTTCCAATAAATCTTCCTAGCACATTGCCTAGGCTGAATCCCCCCTTGAAGTAACCTAAGGCCAAATGTGTTAATAATTATTGAAATTGACTAACGGGTACATGGGGATTCATTATCCTATTCCATAATAAAAATTTAGCATAATAAACAAATTCTAAAAATTTATCACCTGGGACCAAAACTCTCTAGATGAAGTAGAGTTTATTAAAAACAGTTTAGGCATTTGGTAGAGTTCATTAAGCTACCCTGTTACCTGTTCACCCTCCTGTTAAACCTGTATGTTTCCTGTGATGTCAGACCTCTGTTATGCATCTGAAATATTGAGGAATAGAATAGAATATCAGGAATAGAAATATTCCTGTATATACAAAGGGCTAGAATGAAAAGTGAAGAGAGAGTGATAAACAAAATTACTTGACGGATTTTTTCAAATCACACATATTCCCCCAGAATTTCTCACTTGACCTTTGAGAATCACTGCTACAGAGAGACCATGGAGTGTTTTCGCATCCCTCAGGTGTGTTGGGGGCTGAAAGAATGAGGATTGCTGCCTTTAGTGACACCTTATAGAACTTTTCTAACCAAGACTCTTTTGTCCTTTTTGTGGCAATGGGTATCAGCCTTTACTTATCACTCCCCATTCTCCTTCTCACCCGCATTTTGTCTCATCAAGAACTGTGCTCTGAACTTTCTGGTATGTCCACTGCAGGGAACACAAGTTTTAGTCCTTGGTCAGAGAACTAAGATCCCACATGCTGTGTAGCACAGCCAAAAAAAAAAAATTAAACTTTGCTCTTCTCTTGAGCTTGTTCTGTCCCAGTATTAGGCAGTCTTGGTACTTAAAAGGTACTCGATATGAGGAAGGAAATGGCAACCCAGTCCAGTTTTCTTGCCTGGGAAATCATATGGACAGAGTAGCCTGGTGGGCTATAGCCCTTGGGGTTGCAAGAGTTAGGCAAGGCTTAGGAACCAAACCACCATATTACTTTCATATTAAAAGGCAATATAAATAGACAAAATAACTTTTAAAATAGTTACTGATAGCTTGTCAGTACTGAAAAGTAATATTTTGTCTTGTTCTAGATCTTCATGACCTTTTCAAATTATACCCACCCCCATAGGCAAATAAAAATATGTTTCAGAATGCCACGTTGTGGGGCTCTAGAAACTAATAATTTTGTGTGTTATCCCAGGAACAATATAGGTTAAAGTGTATGTTTCATTTCTGGTTATATTTTGAAGCCCAGTTTTTGTTTTACTTTGATTTCCACTTAAAGTTGGCTTAAAAAAAATACCCTCTTTGTGTATCTTTATAAATCAGTCATTTGGGGTACAAGACTGATTTATAAAGCTTATGTACAAAATAGAGGATATTATTTTTAACAGCAACAGCAAAAAAAAAAAAAAGGTAGGGCAGACTTCTTTGTTGTGTAAACAGTTTGTACGAAGAATTGTTCTTGCTGCTTGCACACTTCTAAAATCCATGATATTCTAGCGTTATGGTTTAGTTGCTTGGACAGACCAGTAATATACTAAAAACTAACATTACAAGGAAGACTGAATTAAATGTGTAGTTAGCAACATGGACAAGCTGTAAGATTTGGGAAATGTTACACCAACAAGGTCTTAGTGACCCAGATAACCACAGTGGTATGGTCAGTCACCTAGAGCCAGACATCCTGGAGTGTGAAGTCAAGTGGGCCTTAGGAAGCATCGCTATGAACAGAAAGCTAGTGGAGGTGACAGAATTCTAGCTGAGCTATTTAAAATGCTAAAAGATGATGCTATCAAAGTGCTGCACTCAATATGTCAGCACACTTGGATACCTCAGCAGTGGCCACAGGACTGGAAAAGGTCAGTTTTCATTCCAGTCCCAAAGAAGGGCAATGCCAAAGAGAGCTCAAACTACCGCACAATTGTGCTTGTTTCACATGCTAGCCAGATTATGCTGAAAATCCTTCAAGCTAGGCTTCAGTAGTATGTGAACCAAGAACTTCCAGATGTACAAGCTAGGTTTCTAAGAAGCAGCAGAACCAGAGATCGAATTGCCAACATTTGTTGGATTATGGAAATAGTAAGGGAGTTCCAGAAAAACATATGCTTCTTTGACTATGTTAAAGCCTTTGTGTGGATCACAGCAAACTGGAAAATTCTTAAAGAGATGGAAATACCAGACCACCTGACCTGCCTCTTGAGAAACCTGTGTATTACAAGTCAAGAAGCAGCAGTTAGAACTGGACATGGAACACTGACCGGTTCAAATAGAAAAAGGACTATGACAAGGGTGTATATTGTCACCTGCTTATTTAACTTATATGCAGAGCACATCATACGAAATGCTGGGCTGGATGAATCACAAGCTGGAATAAAGATTGCAGGAGAAATTTGAACAACCTCAGATATGCAGAGGACACCATCCTAATGGCAGAAAGTGAAGAGGAACTAAAGAGCCTCTTGGTGAGGGTAAAAGAGGAGAGTGAAAAAGCTGATTTAAAACTCAGCATTTAAAAAACTAAGATCTTGGCATTTGGTCCCATCGCTTCATGGCAAATAGAAGGGAAAAAAGTGGAAACAGTGACAGATTTTATTTTCTTGGGTTCCAAATCACTGCAGATGGTGATTGCAGCCATGAAATTAAAAACCACTCACTTATTAGAAGGAAAACTATGACAAACCTAGACCCCCCCCCCAAAAAAAGCAGAGACATCACTTTGCCAACAAAAGTCCATATAGTCGAAGCTCTAGTTTTTCCAGTAGTCATGAGTGCTAAAGAGTTGATGCTTTCAAACTGATGTTGTTGGAGAAGCCTCTTGAGAGTCCCTTGAACTGCATGAATATCAAACCAGTCATTCCTAAAGGAAATCAACTCTGAATATGCTTTGGAAGGACCGATGCTGAAGCTCTAATACTGTGGCCACTTGATGTGAATAGCCGACTCATTGGAAAAGATCCTGATGCTGGGAAAGATTGAAGGCCAAAGGAGAAGGGAGTGGCAGAGGATGAGATGGTTCGAGAGCCTCACTGTCTCAGTGTGCATGAGTTTTAGCAAAGTATGACAGACAATGAAGGACAGGGAAACCTGGCGTGTTGTAATCCGTGAGGCCACAAAGGGTCGGACACGATTTAGCAGCGGAACTCCACCACCACCACCAACACGGTAGGACTCAAGCGGGGTTTTCTGGAGCGTGGTACGACTTAGAAAACTGAAGATGAAGGAGACTAATCTAGGAGCTGCTGCTGCTGCTAAGTTGCTTCAGTCGTGTCCGACTCTGTGCCTCCCCATAGATGGCAGCCAGTACTGGAGTGGGGTGCCATTGCCTTCTCCAATCTAGGAGAGACAGTGGCATAAGAGAAAATGTAAGGTAGAAATGGCTGGTTTTGTTTGTGAAGGAAAACCAGCTTGATTGTACAGAGAGTTGGACGAGGAAATAGCAGTAGGCCTTCATCTTTTTCTTTCTTTAAAAAAATTTGTGTTTTGAATTAAGTTTAGCCACGACAAGTTTTAAAATTTCTTTTGTACGTTTCTTCCCAAGCATCCCCCCAATCACCATGTTACACAACTTTAGTGAAATGATCAAGACCATGGAGATAATATTTGTTCAGTGTTATTAAACTACAGACCTTGTGAATGTCACCACATTCTCTAATAATTATTTTTCTGTTTAATGATCTCATGCAATGACTAAATTACATGTTGATATCTTCTTGGTTTTCTTCTAAATGTAAAAATGAATCAGTCTTTGCTTGTCTTTAATAGTCTTGATATTTGTGGAAAATAGTCATATATTTTGTTGAATGTCTCTGAATTTGTCTCATATTTTCACTTGATTCAAATGAAGTTATTTATTTTTTTGTCAAGGCTACCATAGAAATTACATAATGTTCTTCTCAGAGCCTCAGATGAAAGAATGAGACTGTATCTTTTAAGAACTGGCAGTTAATTGAAGACATTTGATCAGGGGAATATCACATAGAGGAGAGTTCGAGAAAGCTCAAGTCTGTAGGAAGAAATTAAATGACAAATAACAGAAGTGACACTATTATAATTCTCAATTCCTGAAATTATAAGAAATTCCTGGATTTAAAAAACAGAAATGAGTATGAGAAATTTATTTTAAAAAAGTGATTAGGTCTAGTTACTGATTATATACAAGAGGTAAAATTTATAAATGTTAGTAATAAAATCAAAATGGGAGTCTCATCCTAGATTGAGGCATGCTAGAATAAAATTAATTTTTCTAGATTTTAGATTTGATAATTCTAAGTGTGCTGAGATATACACATAGTATAGATGCACAGCCATCAGGCAAAGTGTAAATGAACACTTCATAGAAATTGACAGTCCTCTGGCTTTAGGTTTGGAAATCCTTCATTATAGAGCTAAGATTTGAAGTCATGAGAGTAGAAAAAAAAAATTCTAGAGCAGGAAGTTTAGATCAAGAATATTGGAGTGTGAAAAGAGAACTTGCAGGGATGAGTTCATTTGTGGGTAAGAAAGAGTAGAGGTTGGCAGAACACAGAGAATAAAGGAGTAGGTTAGAGAACCAAGCTAGTGTAGAGCCATAGATGCCAGAGCAGAGAGAATGTGAAGCAACAGTGTAAATTGCTTTAAAGATTAGGATAATGACAGAATGGTGATGAGCTTTAGAAGCAATGAGAAGAATCTAGAATTATCAGTTGATGATACTAGGTTTGATTGTAAAGACTTGAGATTACCCTATAGTCTTATTCTATAATTTTCTCAGTTGAAAAAGCCCTTTCTATCATATCGTTATCACCAACAACTCAAAGGACAGTCAAGAAATATAACATTTGTGTCTAAGATTTATATAATTTTTTAGATGTCTTAAGGACTTAGAAAGAAAAATATTATTTAACCTATGTGTGATAATACAACTTTTATTTAATAATTGAGACAGAATTCACACCACTGTGTTCCATGACTTGAAAAATCATTGCCCTGTGAAAGGTCAGTAATGTGTAAATTTCATTAAAATTTTAAGACAAAAAAAAATTATGTTAGGGGAGATTGGTGTTTTTAAGTTTTCTCACCATCTACATACTTTTCATTTCAAAACAAGGCTAAGTGCATGAAGTATTAAGGATGTTGGTATTATGTGGTATTGAGGCCAGTTGCATTAAGTTTATATTTATAATAAATGCGATAATGTCATTTGTCTTAATTTCTCTATAGTAGTCGGTGTTACTGACCATTCTCTTTGGAATTCTCATCTGTCGCTTCCACATCACCCTGTCCTGCTCCCCAGCTCCCAGCACCCTCCCCCTTCTGTTTTCATCTTCTTCATTTCAAACCCTAAATATGAGCATTCCCCAAGTTTCACCTCTGTGTCCTTTTATATATGTGTCTCGTGTATTTTCTTCCTGGGAGCTTAACCAGTGGATTTCAAACTGTGCTCCAGGGACCTAAGATTTCTCAGAATTGTCTCAGGAGCTGCTGTGTAAGGATGGTTTTGCCCATCTTTAAAGTTAAATAGCCCAATATCTAGTTTTTTGTACTGGGGCTTTGTGTAAAACTTCATTTGAAAAAGGAAATGATTTCTGCTGCTTAAAAATACATAAACAGAGTGAGAGGGAAGGGTCAAAAACCATTGACTTAAATTTCTCTTGTATGAATGACACCCAAGTGAACACCTCTGATGTTCAGCCCAGGGCCAGTCCTAGGCTTTCTTTTGTCCCCTGGATGTCTTTACCTAGCTCAACAGCTGTCACTATCACTTCACATTTCCACATCTGACATAAAATGCACCGTCTTTCTCCTGCAAAGCTAGTTCTCCCTCACAGAAATTTATATTACTATTCATTGCTTTACTACTCTAAAATATACAAGTTCAAAAGAAAAGAATTAGTGTAGTCTCTTCTCTTCATTGCTCAAAATCATCAATGTCTAAGACTTGTTGACTTTGTCTTAGATCGTGGTTTGCGTATTTATCCCTTTCTTGCAAGTAACACAACTTCCATAAAGACTGAGGTATCCAGTTCCTTGTGTTTTGGACTGCTCTCTGAATCTCCAAGGAGATCTCTTCAACTCTGGGCACTTAGCCCTATAGTACGCTTTGAAATGCTGAGCCAGATTTCAGGTTTGTTATTTTTTTTTTTAAATAATGTATTCATTATCATCACAACTCTCATTGTAAATTCCTGAAGCATTTCTTCCTTTTCTGTTTTAGCTGTGTTAAATGGGGATCACGCTAAGCCCCCAAACCCAGCAATAATTCAGCATTTTATTTAGTGCCTTGTATGTGCTTGGCATTGCGCTAAACACTATAGGTATTACTTAATTTTCCAAGTGAGGCATTATTATTATCTCTACTTTATCAATGGGAAAACAGAGATTAAGCAACCTATTCAAACACAGCAAATAAATGGAAAAAGTCAGGACCAGCGCTCTTAACCAATTTGCTCCATAGGCCAAGTGTGTAAGCTGACTGTTCCCCACTCCCCTTCTAAATGAGAGGGGATGTAAGTGGGTTGTTGGGCCAGGACCACTGAAGGCAGCAGTCAAGGGAAAGGGCACTGGCTTTGCTGGTTTTAAAAGCGCCTTAACATGTTAATTGTCATATGTGAAATCAATCGCCAGCCCAGGGTTGGTGCTCGGGGCTGGTGCACCGGGATGACCCGGGGGGAGGGAGTCGGGAGGGGGGAGGGAGGGGGTTCTGGAGGGGGAGCATGTGTAGACCCACGGCGGATTCATGTCAGTGTATGGCAAGACCAACACAATAAAGTAAAGAAAATTAAAAACAAAATAAATAAAAGCGCCTTAAGGTTTACGTTAAGCCAGTTGCGAATCCATACGTCTTAAAAGAGCGGTGCTCCCACCTCCTTCTCTGCGACCACCCTAGGCCTCAGGTTGCCCTTTTGTGATATTATTTCCCTCAAGATTGTCCTTGATGTTGATCATGAATTGATTTCACCCCATCAAAGCATGTTTTAGGTACAGTTCTGAAGGGACCCTCGTCTCTTCTCCTCACTTCCTGTTGGCTGCTCCTCTGGTTTCTGAAGTCTGGGGCCAGCCTCGTCTCCTGCCAAGCCACGCTGCTCTAACTGTGTGTGAGTGACCGCTTAATGACGATGATGATGTTGATATTAGAGCTGCTTTAGTCATTCACTCACTGGGTTGTAAACTCACGCTTTTTGGGTGCTCAGTCTTATCCCTAGGCCACGGCCTTGTCCCTAACAGATGAGGGAGAAGAGAGTATGAGCTCCTGAAGCAAGCTGCTTAGGAGCCAAATTTGAGCGTGTTGTTCACCTAATGTGTGACCTTGGACAGGATATTTAAGTTCTTTGTGCATTATTTTCCTTTATCAGTAAAATGGATATAGTAAAGTACTCACATCATACAGTTTAAAGATTAAATGATACAAGATACTAAAATCACTTAGAAAACTATCTGGCAAATAGTAACTGCTAAATAAATATGTGTTATTGATGGGTGTGTGTGCTCTGTTGTGTCTGACTCTTTGCAACCCCACGGACTCTAGCCAGTCAGGCTCCTCCATCGGTCGGATTCTCCAGGCAGAAATACGGGAGTGGGTTGCCATTTCCTACTCCAGGGTTATTGCTGTTAGTAGCCCCCAATGAGTATTGGTTGACTGCATATTAAGAGTCTAATCTGTACCAGTAAGCACGGTGCTGTGTTTTTTGCATACATACTATTTGCTCCTCAGTATAACACTGTGAGGTTGATATTATTATTATCCGTATCTTACAGGAGGAAACTTGCATCTGAGGTTGAGTGACTTGCCCTGGGTCACAAGCTTGTAAACGGTGTGCAGGCAGTATTAGCACATGGTCTGTGTGACTTCACGGCCCCTGGTGCTTTTCCCACACCACTCAGCTTTCACAGAGGTCTTTGCAGCCCTTTCTGCCTAAGCCGGCCGTAGTGCATTCCTTGAATTTATTGAGCTAACTGCATCAGACTGTTATTCAGTCATCCAAGTACATGCTCTGCTTTCTATATTAGGAATACTTTCTTCAGGGGCAGAAACACTGACACCTCGTATGCTGGTTAGAGCATTGATGATTACAGTTGAATACATAAATGGCTGAATTGCTGTCATTGCTTCTTAAAAGGTGGTTGTAAAGGACTACTAATGGTATACTCATCAAATAAAAAAAAAGTTAATAATGCATAATTTCGTTTCCCTGTTTATGATTTATTAATTGCCTACAGTTCTGCAGAGCATATAAAAATTGAAATACCTATTTTCTTAGGGATTAAAAAATAGCATGACAAACATATATTCCCTTACAAAGAGATTTTCTTCCTTCTTTTAGCCCAGAAGTTAAAAATACTGCTGTGGAGGTATTGAAGTCATCTTTATATGTCTCTGCTTCCTTCTCTCCCCTCACATATACTGTGGCATTTATTCATTCACCCAATTTGAAGATCTAAGAGTGAAGAAAATAGAAAAGGTCCTCACTGTTGTGGATCTTGGTTTAGTGGAAGGAGACAGGCATAAACAAGTAAACAAATAAAATCATTGCAAATTACGACCACATCTGGCATTTCGGAGTTTTCTGTGATGAGGTTGGGAAGTGAGCACCTGGGCTGGGTGGACAGGAAGAGTAAGGGTCTCGCAACAAAGGGCTTGGGCACAAGTCTTCCCAAAAGAGCGCACACATGTGGTCCCTGGGCTATTGCTTGGATGCAACATATGGCTTTTACTTTGCTGTTCAGCCACCTAGGTTCAAAGAGACTGTCAACAACAATGCTCTCCCCATGGCAAAAGTAAGAGCGTCAGGCGATTTTCACAGGTGCTGTGTTTCTTTCTTCTGCTTCCCAGGATGAGATAGGGCCTAGAATCAAAGCAACGCTTGGTTTTCTCTATACCTGTGAAAGATTAGCCTTAAGTCTACAGGGATGATGCAAGCAGGGAGAAAAAAAATGCAAGAAAATAGAGATGAAGCCAAAAAGGACAGTTTCTGATTGTAAGAGCTAGTTTCTGTTTCCCATCATGGAGCAAGATGAGAAAGTTTTGCAGGGTTTAGGAGGCACGGTTTCCATGGTCCTGCAGCATGACCTCAGCCTCATTGCCCCGCCAGGTGCTCAGCCCCACTGTGAAAACACGGGGTTGATTTCCAGCCTGAGATAAGCCAGGAGTAAGGGCTGACATTTCCAGGTGACAGTTGTGGTTCTTTTGCCTGTAATTAGCACCTCTTAACCTTCAGACTTGCCCGTGCCTTTTTCAGGCTGTGGAAGCTCAAATCCGAAGCTTTGGGCAGACGCCGTCTCAGCTGCTCCTAGAGCCCCACCCTCCCAGAGGTTCTGCCATGCAAGCGGTAAGTGCGGCCTGCTCTCTCATTTCTCGCGTCTCTTTGAGACCCTGCTTGACATTCTTAACAGTCTTTCATTGTACCTGAGCTTCTCCACCACGCCTTGGCTTGTTCTTCTAATGTACTGTTTGTGAACCTGCTAACAGTCAGCAAGTACTGCCTGTTCTCCTGGACCCTTGAAGGCAGACATTGCCCCAGAGCTCCAGTATTTCATCAGGGTGTCATGTTCTGTGTTCCAGAATTAAAAGTCCCATCACTGTCTTATATCCTCATTCTAGGGTAGAGGATGGATACGTTTTCTGGTTTGATCCTGTGAGTCCCTAGATTAGTTTTCCTGCTGTGTTTATCTTTACATCCCAATGTTTTTCATTTTGGGAATTTTGAAAGTAACCCTAATACATAGGCTATGTTACTGAGAGTTGGGAACCTTGGAGGAAAAAATGATGGTGTGATATATGAAACCCAAAGCTTAGTGCCTCAAACAGTGATTTTCCTTCCCTGTGATTCTGAGGGATAGATGGGCATTTCTTCTCGTTCACCTTGCCTCCTTCCTGCGCTGCTGCTGTGGGTGCTCAGAGGCAACACTGCTCTTCCCATGTGGTCTTTCATCGAGGAGGTTCGCCCAGGCCACCACCACTCCCAGTGTTCAGGAGAACCCTTTTGCATGACTTCTTGAAGCTTGCTTTTGAACTTGCCCGGTGTCATTTATGCTGCCTTCTACTGGCCAAAGCAAGTCAGAGGCCCACCTAGAGCCAGGAGCCGGGGAATAGGCTAGAGCTGTAAAATCTGTGGCTGTTCCTCTTTCATGGTTCCTGAAATTTCGGGGGGAAATTCTTTCATGACAAAAAAATTCAGCATAGGAACAAACATTGCATGGTATGATAAAAATATTTTAAGTGTAGGCTATAGGTGTTTTATTTTTTCTTGAATTGTCCATCAATAGAACAGGTTGCTCATTACTGTTTTAAAGTAAGAATGGGGACATTGAGTCTGTTTCCGTAAATGCAATGAATAATTTAGAATTTAGGGCTTAAAATGGCAGAATTTTGCTAGATGCTGGGAAGGAGCGAGCAGCAGCCAGCAGGGCCCAGGATGCAGACGTGGTCCTCTGTGCCTCCGACTCTCTGTCTCTTCCCATCTTTCCGCCTCCTTTGTGTCTTTTCCCCTTTTCCCGTCTTTGTCATCTTCTTTCTTCTTCCAAGTCATTTTTTCCCTTCTTTCTCTAATGATACAGATTGACCATGATTATAAACTACAAACATTTAAACATGTATTTGCATCACCTTTTCCCCTCAGTGTTTTTAAGAAGGGCAAATCCTATTTAAAAGAACATAAAGGGTAGCTTTTAGTGAAACGACTACACAGAGAGCGGACATTTGGCAAGAACAATGGAAGATAATGCCATAAAAATAGTAAGAATGATTTATGTTTGGGGATTGGAATTAGTTTTAGTAATAGCTTGTCAATGAGCCGCAGGCTGCTGCAGTGCTGGCTAATGGAAGCACCTCCACTGCTCCATTGACTTTCTACCTGGGTCACTGCACAGCCTTGGTCACCGGGCCAAGAGGGAGTGCCTACTGCCAGGCCTCTCCGTGGCCAAAGGACGACTGGCGCACCGAGGCAGATCAGCGTTCCTGTCCCGAGGGTGGGGAGGCCGGGGCGGTGCACGCTCCTTTGAGGACCCGAGGCCATCTCTCCCATTATCTTTCCCCTGTAAATCGAAAACCTGAACTCTTTTTCAGACCTGTGCAAATTGTGCTTTTCCTCTTACACTTAGGTGTGTGGGAAACAAAAGTGTGTTAGAAAGAAAGCAGAGTTGTCAACAAGTGTACACGTAATCTGGGAAAACCAAGCGAGATCTCGTTATAGTGGTTTCCAACTTCTGTGTTAGACGGGGCTGGCAGGGGCCCGCAGGGTTGGTGAGCGTTTCTTTCTCTTCCCCTGTGTGCCTGGTTGTCCTGCTCGTCAGCAACTGTCACCGTCCCTCTGGGCTAGCCCAGTATGCTGCGCTGGCCTTTTCTCGCATCCAGTGCTCCTCAATCCATAGTCACTGGCCGTGGGTGCGATGGCACTCCCCAGAGCGTTTCTTGCTCCTTGCCTCCGTTAGGCACGCTCATCAGGCTGAAATGCACAGGAACTGCCGGCGAGACAGCGTGGTCTCAGGATGCAGGAACTGCTCTGGATTGGTGTCTGCAGTTTTGTGTGGAAGAGGGCTCTTCCTTGCCATGTGGCTCAGAGCTGTCCCACTAGAGGCGCTGTGTACACAAGACATTCTTCCTATATGTTAGTGATTTTTCCGTGTTTTTTTTTTAAGGGCATAAACATTGGAATTATTCCGTTTGAGCCTAACTGTATTTACAGTATGAGCTGTTAAGCTCAGAAATATGTATCAGCTTCCTTTCAGTGAGACTTTATGATGTATGTTGTCATCTGACTTCCTCGGAGTTTATAAATTGACTTTGGTAAATATTATTTTTTTTAAAAGCCCACACAATTGAAAAACACGGTTAGGTTTTCTGAAATGACATTCATTTCCTTTTCTCCAGACTTCATCAAAGCTAGTATACAGGAAATTTTGTTTGTGATTGGCTCATTGTTTCTCATTTTTACACAATTTCACAGACATCCTTAAAACCATATAAGGGGTCCTTAGTATAACAAAGATTACTTATTGATATCAGAGGTTTTAAAGGTCAAAGACCCAAATGTTTACTGTTCTGACTGCTATCCCGGTGAGCTCCCCATCAACGATGACCGCAGCACACACACGCATACGCACGAGCGCGGCAGCAATGAAAGCCTCCTCGTGCTGCGTTAAGTGCGTGAGCCATAATATACGCCAGGTGTAGTAATTAGCAGGCCCACGAAGGCTGCCTATTTGTCTGGTTTTGCTGCTGTTGCTGTATCCCCCTGTGTTTTCACACCATCAGATAGTTGGATTTAATTGAGGCCACATCAGATGAGGCATTACTGACACCTTTAATTGAATGAGCATCCAGGGAGGATTAACTCATAATATTGATTGGCTTTTAGCCACTTGCTCAGAAGGGTGTCTGGGTAGCTTATTAGTTGCCTTTATTTACACCTTTATGCAAAGAGTGCAAATAGGAATTCTTAGTGCAATATGTTTTTCTAAGTACTCTTAATAACTTTTTTAAAAGGACTGATAATAAAAATGCAAATGTATTTAATTTTTTATTAGCAGTTCTGAATGAATACATGTTAAATATATGTGCCTACACATTTGCATATACCTGGTGTTTTGAAATATGGCAATAAGAGAGCAAGCAGAAGCACTTCATCAAGGTGTTTCAATTCTGAATGATACTCATCAGCTATTAGAAAATAGACATGGCTGTGGAGAATTGCAGAAAATGCACAGTGCAATTACTGTGTGATAGCATAGTACCACAAGGTATAAATAAAGCCAATAAATCAGTGTGGTGTTGTATATGTCTCAGATTATGACATATGGTTTGTAGGAATGTTCTAAATCCTTAGTAGTCTTCCAGATTTATTTTGTTGCTAGCTATTAGAACAGTATTTTGTTTATCATTTCAGTTATATTTTGCTTTTCAAAGGAGAAATCGAAAGTCTTGAGCTTTAGTTTCTTTTCCGACTGGGAGGAGAGGCATCTAGGTACTTCTGTTTATCCTTAGCTACAGCAGAAAGCAGTGGCATTTGCATTATAATAGGGCAGTGTTTATGACTTGGTACACTATATAAATATATTGTTTTTACAAGTGCAGTTAATTATGCATTGCTTCGAAACACCTTTATAATTAAGTTTGTGTATCACGTTCATAAATTATTCTCTACTGTAATAATACATGCATGCTGTACAACTGTTGTTTATAAATATATTTTTAAATTAATTATCTCTTTATTTAGTTGTCACAGTCCTCATACTGACTTAACACAACTTTTGATAATCTTTGGCAGTGCCCTTGGCTGGGTTTTGTGCCTAAGGCCTGTTCTCATTCTTTTATTTTTTCTCATTTGTTACTGGATGCATAATAATTGTTGGAATGGTTTAACACAATCCTCAGTACTTTGCCTATTTAGAATCTAAATCAAATCATTCTTTTTAGTTCTTCTTTAGAATGGGCTGGGGAAGAGAGTTAATAAAAATTTATGGATTTTTAAAGTGACCATTTATGAATTTTACTTCGGTCACCTAGAAATTCAACTATGACAGGTGAAAACCAAATAAATCCTAATTGCTGTTTCTCAAAGCCTTTCTGCTCACTGTGCTCTCACTTGCAACTTGGGTTAACATGGTCTTCCTCTTCTTTTCCTACACCCTCTTTCTTTCATGTCTTCCCTTGTCTTTTCCTTCTCATGTATTTGGATCTTGTCCTGCCCACTCAACAGTATCTCCTCCTGCAGAGTCCATTGATGTTCACAGACCAAGCTCAGCAGGATGTTATCATGGTTCTAAAGTTCCCCTCCAACTCTCCTGTCACTCACGTGGCAGCCCACACCCAGCCTGGGCTGGCGACTCCTGCTGTGATCACAGTCACCGCTAACCGGCTGTTCGCCATGAACAGGTGGCACAACCTTCCAGGTAAGTGAAGACAGCCCTTCTAATGCATAGTGACTGCTGAACGCTGTATAAAGACATTGTAAGTGTGAGTCAGTGAGTGTGTCTGCCTCTTTGTGACCCCATGGACTGCAGTCTACCAGGCTCCTCTTGTCCATGGAATTCTCCAAGCAAGAATACTGAGTGGGTTGCCATTCCCTTCTCCAGGGCATCTTCCTGACCCAGGGATTGAACCCAGGTCTCCCACGTTGCAGGCAGATTCCTTACCATCTGAGCCACCAGGGATCCAAAATACATTGTTATATCCACCTAAATATATTATATCTCAACATTTAAGCTTTTCAGTTTTCAAACATATTAGTCTGAATCAAAATGTTGAATACTTGGAAAGGTTTAAAGAAGTCCCTCTGAAGCATGTAATATTAATACAAAAGTTAAAATACAAACTGTTCTTTGGCATCTAGTTATTTGTCTTTACTCCTTGGAGATAAATATTATCATGCAATAATATTCTATAGTGTCCATAAATAGCCTGAATTGATTTATCAGATGTTCCTTCTTTCCCACATATTCATTTGCTCCATATACACTTCTCATTGTGTATACCGTGTGCCTTTTTATGCAGGGCATGGAACTATTTGTTGTGGGTGATAGAAAAAAGAACACTTAAGTTACACAGCCGGAGTACTGCAAACCCATAAGTATAGCCTGTTCTTTGATTAAGTGCTGAAGAATTAGGGTGACTAAGGGCAAGAAACTGAAATAACCGTTAGAATCACAAACCCTCCCGACTTGAAGAGACATGAGGGGCGGTCTTGTCCAGGCCCTCATTCTCCCACTGGCGATGCGGAGCCCCAGGGGGCCTGCCTTGTTCAGTGTCACAGGTGGCCGCTCAGGGGCAGCGCCAGGTTTGAACCCAAGTTTTCTGATTTGAATTTTATGATCACTCTTCTGTGATTTATTGCCTCTCATTAGAACAGGAATGTTGGGATCTGGATTTAGCACTGTTCCTTGTGGCCACTGGTTAGAAATTCTCTTTGTCTTAGGTAGGAAATTTGAAAGGATAGCTTTTAATAGTCTGTTAACTTGTTATTAAATCTGTAAAGTGTACATAAAGCACTACCCATTATAATACCTGAAATGGTTGCACAGATATGAATTCGTGAACAAGGGTCTCATGCCACATTAAAGGCTAGAATGTTTAGAATGGAACAGAACTGAATTGATGTTCAAATAAAAACTAGATGCACTAACTATGGTCAATAAGGTAATTAGGTACCCTTCATGAAAAATCCATGGTTGGTGTCAGAATTTCTTAAATATAGCCAATTTCCTGGCCATTAGAAATGAAATGAGAGATAATACTTGATTAGAGAATAGATTTCATAAATGGTAGAGAAATTTAAAATCGAGATATATATAATGTCTCTATTATTAGGTCCTTTTATTCCCTTTTCTTCAAGTGAACTTATCTTGCAGAGGTGAATGTGTATGCAGATGACATACTTATATGTTGGGACTAAAGATTATAATTTGACTAATGAATGTGATTATTTTGCTGTTGTTTCTCTAAATACCACTCATTAGAAGAAGATGCTGGTAGTGTTCTGTCAGGCACACAGAGGATCATCTTCCTCGCTGTGTGTGGTTGCCTTGGAGCTCGGCATGAGCACCAGTGTGTGTGGCACCAGGCCCTTACCAATGACGCTCATCCTGGGGCTTGCGGTGGCAGCTCTGGGAACTCGTTCAGTTTCAACAGAGCGACAGTGCATGTGAGGAGAGACAAACCTTTTCAGCGGCTAGAAAGCCCCAAGCACTCTGCATTCCTGTCTTCCATCTCGCCTAGCAGTAAGCAGGAACCGAGCGGGCTCCACCAGAGAGCTGCCAGGTCTCCAGCTGATGCTCAGGTGTTGGGCTCCCTCCCTGCCTGTGATGACCGAGCTCCAGACACTCCCCTTTGAGGCAAGCCCGTTTCTGCCGTTAGTGCTTGCTTGTTGCTGTTCTTCTCCCTACTTGCCACTTTTCTCTAGATCCGTAAAGTGATGTAGGGGCAGCCTCCTCCTGCTGGAGTACCACATATGGCACATCCAACTGCTCGGAGCCCAGGCTCGCTTTTCTGTGAGACAGGAGTATAGAAGACTGCGTATGTTTGCCAGTTCCTTGCCTTGGATTCTCCCCGTTGAGCCTCCTTTGGGTCTGTACCCTGTGTCACTGGTGGTTTTTGCCCCGTCCTCTGGCTGTATAGTATGATACAGCCACTCTTCCTAGACAATACAAAGAACGATAACATAAGGAAAAACTGAGGTGGTTATCTTTCTACAACGTGATTCGCAGTTCTCAGTACACCTACACCTAAAAATATTCAGTATACATCTTATCAAATCTCTGCCTCGTTTCAGATATGTAATCAACATACCTGATCTTTCATCCTGTTTTGCTGCCTTTACCTGTCAATGTGCCTTGATTGAAACAAATGTCAAAATTTCCTAACAATTTTTCTTCAATGAATATCAAATTCATGTTACACTTTTGTTTTTGTAATTTAGATTCTGATTTTTTCCCTTATATTCTCTGATTTCCATAGTTCATTCATAAGACAGCTAGCTCCTGTCAGTGTAGTGTCTTGAGTCCTGATTTAGAGCAAAAAAATCATCTTTTTCCTTCCATCTCATTCAAGGGACCTTGAGGAGCATCCAGAAAAAATAGAATAATGACGCCTAACCTTTATAGAGCGTTTTCTAGCTCCTAAATACTGTTTTAATCACTTCATGTCTATTAACTCACCGAATCCCCTTCACAACCTTAAGATGTAGGTTCTGTACTTAGGTTGAACCATCCAGAGTTGCCATTTCCATAGGTCAGGACAGCGGGTGTTGGCGAGTCCATGTGGCTCAGCCTAACCCGTTTGGCAGGGCAGGAACCTGAAGCCCTGGGTAGACATAACTGGCCGGAGGTCACGCAGGAAGTCAGGGGCAGAACTGGAACTTGAGGCCTCACCATAAATCGCTTACCTGCTAAGTCTCTTTCACTGACAGTTTGGTTGTGATGTTTCTCTGATCCCAGATTCCTAGACACAGGGACAGCTTCTCCGGGAGTTAGCGCTGATGGGCACTGGTGTTGCTGGAGGAAATGCCCTGTTGGTGAATCAGAGGCTGAGGTTTTCCCTGATGAGTCCCCGTGTGTGTGCTGTGATATCTTTACTGGCAGAGCTGTAATCAGCAAAAACAATACCTTTAGCAAAAGAAGGAGTCCTATGGCTTCCATTTCTCATCTACTCTAATGTCGTACTCAGCTATGATTTTTAGTGCTAATATTATGCTCAGGTATTTTACCAATATTACTGATATTCAGGTATTTTGTCATATTAGTGATCTTCCAAAAGATCTTTGAAAAGTCCTTGAAAAGTTGGTATTTACTAACAGCGGAAATGCTGACATAATGAATTTAAAATTAATCTAATGAACACATTGGAATATATCCCATTTTTATTTTCAGCCCCTCAAGGACAGTCAGAAAGGTGTCTTAAAATCTGATAATATCATCTTAATCTTAGAATCTGATGCTATTAAGCAGAGCTCTAATACTAACCAACCAGTAGTTAAAATGCATATGAGTCTATAAAAGGCAGATATTGACCAGAGTGAATGGTTCAGTCATTGGAGGAAAATCTTTTGGAAAAGGACCAAGAATTTAACTGTCAGAATTGTGAAGCTGAAAAGATTATCTGTTCTAAACCCTTCATTCCGGGGCTTCTGATTTGCCCGAGGGTGCACACCAGTGGCCAGTGGTCGGCCCTGCCTCCTACCACACTTCTTATCCACTGAGAGTCCTTCTACCTGTCACAGGGCTGCAGCCTATAAAACCTCTTTTCCATCAGAAAATAGGTACCTCTGAATCCTTAAAACCATTTTGAAAATTAAACAGACTGTCCTTACCATGGATTGATTTTTGTTACTCATTTGCTTCTCAGTATTTTTAAATGGAAACCATGGAAATATTAAATATTAATAAAAGTGTTTTTTTAACCGCAATCAAATCTTCAGGAAAACATTTCAGCCAAATGCATTTAACTAAAACATTTATCTGCAGATAGCTTTCTTTATTTTTATTCCAACTTTCAGTTGATTGATTTAAGTGATGGATGAAACATTGAATGTCCTTTGACTTGGAGCTTTCCCTTTCTCCATCATAAATTGACGTTTTTGTGGATCCTTTGTGCTGCAGCATTCAAAACTGCCTTTTTAAGAAGTAACAAAAAAACTAGTATTTGCTACAGTCAGCAGATGGTTGTCACATTTTGTTTTCAGCGTTCTTTACCACTTAATTTTGTTTTGTTGCGGCATCCGAGGTTGCCAGTCAAGCATCTGCTATGGCTTATGGCCTAGGACTGGAGCCACTGCTGATGGCACATGTTCAGAACAGCACTAATCTAAAATAAATGTTTAATAAGCTAGCCGTAGAAGCACCTGGATATTTTTTTGTTTGTTTGTTTAAATTTCACAAAACTGTCTTGAGAGATTGGGAGGTTGGACACAATTCTACATGAGATTTGACTTAAGCATTTTTATGTAGCTCAGTATATGAAAAATAATGCTCTCTCTCTTTTTTTTTTTATCTTTTGTGAATTCCAGCTCATCAAGGTGCTGTACAGGACCAGCCATACCAGCTGCCAGTGGAAATCGACCCTCTCATAGGTCTGTCACTTGCTTCTCTCTTTGCGATTCATTAGGCTCTGTGTGGTGGCCCTGAAGTGTAGATTACAGTTGTTTTTCACTTGCTGGTTGCTGGGAATGGAATTTTCCTGATAAACCATTTGCATGCAAATTGGAATGCAATGAGCTGTGGCTATGCTGGTATTTCATCAACTCCCCCTCGTTGGTTTGCCTAATTTGAACAGGCCTAGGACGCGTGTCACTGAAAATTAATATGGATGCTGTAATAATGTGTGATTGAGAATGCGCATGAAGTACTGTCAGGATAATATTGGATCTTTTCATCACTCAGACTTGTTGATGAGCAGGAGCGAAGCACGTTATGATGAATTGGTGCACCAGTAATGTGATGGAGCTCCTTTGCTGGGGAAATTTTCATAATAACAGTGGGTTCTTAGCAGCACTGTGTTGAGAAAAATAAAACTGTAGTGCCAGGGTTTCATCATTAAAGGAGATCAATCCTTTCTTCCTGGACCCTCCTTTCAGTCTGACGGGATTAATGTGCAATTGCAGAGCAGTTTCAAAGTTGAAATATATCGCCCAGCCAATGGCAGTGTTAAGATATTTGTATTCATTTTCCTAGGGTCCTGCAGCCCAATAAATTGCCATTGGAGGTTAAATTTGTTCAGGGAGGAAAAAAAAGAAAAAGGAAACCAGAAAGAGCCATTGAGATGAAATGAGCCTCTGTAGCAGACAACTCAGGATATTTAATTGCTGCTGTGCTTTTTGAGTAGGTTAGTTGAAATCTCTAGTTTAGCATCTTCCACCCTATGGTGGGATTTCAACTGTGACTTCGCTAAGAATGGCACACCTTGGTATTGAAGGTACTATTCGGTAACTTTTAGAATAAAAAGCCTAATCGCCTAGCTGTAGGGGTATGCTACTAGCATGGATGTTTGTGTTTGCCATGTAATTTTGTCCTATTTCCCCAGCATAAATGAATTTGTTAGTATTTTAAAGTATTTTAAAGTTTTTGGATAAAACATGAGAATACGAGGATTTATTATTTTAAAATTCAAGGTGTTCCTTGTGCATATGTCACTGTTGGTCTCTAACACCACTGTTTCAGTGGAGAGTTAAATGGCCACCATTTGCAGATGCATTATCAAGATGAACTAAAATAACCTTAAGCTCAAAACTGTCTTGTATCATTTTCCCAAATATAAGCAGAAAGCTAAGAATTAAGTGTCTATATGAAAGATAACCAGTACCCTGGTTCCTGAATCTTGTTTTGCTTTGAGTAGATATAATTTGCCATATATTTTTTTAAAAAATTAAATGCCCACTTGGGTAAAGTTCTAAGAGTCAGGAAAATAATAAAGCCCATTTGTTGTGCCACTTAGAGCCTGGTTTCTGAAGTACAGAGTCATTGTTTGTCTTAAAACTTGATAAGAATATCGTATATTATGAAGTCTAAATGACTTCGGAAACGGTACACCTATAGAGAAGGCATGGGGGAAAAGGGCGAGATAGTCAATATTTTAAGTTTTGTGGGCCGTAAGGTCTCAGACACAACTATTTAACTCTGCTGTTATCGCACAGAAGCAGCCCCAGATGATATTTAAACAAGTGAGCATTGCTGTGCTCCAATAAAACTTCATGCGCAAACCCAGGCACAAGCCAGACGCAGCCCTCAGGCCATAGTCTTCCCTGCTGACCACTGGTCATCAGACTTTCCCGTGTCTCCTGAAGTGATTGTTTAGCCATGTGTCTTCTCACCCATTTTTAAGTTGCCATCTAAAAAATTTAAATGTGATATCATCACAAATTTAAATAGTTGCAAAGGTTATGATTTTTGGCATAGTGTGTAAAAATTTAAATATATCCCCTAAATATCATAGTCACTTGATAGACAACCTTTTCTGTTTTTAAAAAATTCATTGGAAGAAATTTTTACCATTTGAACATTTTTCTCATCTTGAATTTGTACTTTAATTCTGCTTTCCCTATATAATTTTAACTGTAGGAAATTGATTACCCCATTAAACAGTTTTCAGCAATAAAAATATGTGTGTAAATATAAATGTTGAGATTTCCTGTGACCATAAGGCCCAGCTTAAAAAAATTAATCCTCATTGAGTTATTAAAACTATGAATACATATTTATTAAAATTAAACATACAGAACACATATTTGTTGAAAATAGGAAATACAGCCTTAATGAATGGGAGCGTCTCCTTAAGTAGTTCATGTATTCATTGATAAACATTATTTGTTGCTGAAAGAGACAGAATTTGTCAACGGTTCTATCCTAATTTTTTGTTTTTTATAGATGGACGCTCTCAGGAGTGTTACTCACGTGAGAAGATAGATGGGAAAGGAGAGGGTTTTGTTTTAACAATGTCATTCAAATTTTCAAATTCTTTCTGAGTTATGTGACAAAATTCATAGAGTGATATATTATTAAGGATTACTTTTACGGTCTATCATTAAATAATCATTTTAGCAGTCTATCGCTGAAACTTATTTTTAATGATCTATCAATTGACAACGTGATTAGATCCTCCTTCCATTTATTGAAAGCAATGAATTGGAAACCACCTGCCCTGCAGAATGATGTGATACCTAGGCATTCACCTTCTAGCATCACATCACTAGTGTAAATTGTCTCTTTATTTGGCTCTCGAGAGATTTTTGTACCCTGGAGTAAAGCACCATAGTAAGATTCAATCTAGTGGAAGAAGAGCGAGCAAAAAGGGAGGTAAGAAAGGAAAACTCACAGGAGAGTTCTCAGGCAAATCTGTTCCAAGCCTGAGAACGCATGAAAGTTGCGGAACCAGAAATTGATTCCCTTACAACCATCTGAGCCTGTGTATCCCTTGGGAAATCTTATAGCCACCCACCCCCCCAAATGTATACATGCTCCAGTTTGTAGACTGCTTATCTAGACAAATATACCTAATTTTCATCAAATAAAAATACTTTCAGAACTGAATCTCGTGAGGTTTACTAGAGAAAACAGTGAGATAAAGAAAAGGCAGATGTCAGGTAGGTTATATAGACTAAATGTATGGATAGATGGACAGATGGATTAGGAGTTGCAGTGTTAAATTACAAGTAATTATAAGTAATCACTTATTTGGGAAATAGTTCATTTGAATGCCAAAGTGGCATTAGCTTTTACCCATGACGAGTTTGTAGTCATTCAGTTCAAAATTCTATACATGCCCAGGTCTGTCAAATTAGGTCCTCTCAGGAAATAATGCCAAAAAGACCAGTGAAAGTTTATATATCATATAAGCGAAATACATATAAATTCTAACAAAAATACAGCATTTTTATAATTTTCATGTGGAATGAAGAACTGTAGTAACCAGTATAGAAAATACCATATATCTTGTTTTAAATTGCTAGGTTTCTGGAAATTAAAAGATGTAGTTGTATCACATAGGTTCACTGCAGTGAGAGGCTAATGTCTCTCCATGATACACTGTGATACACAAAAGCTCTTTCACCTGCCAGGAACTTCCCTTTGTGTGGAAGGAGGGGGAAAGGGATTCCTGACTAGAGGCCTACCCTTTTTACTACTGCTCTCACTTTCTAGGCCATTAGTCTCCCCGAAGTATATGAAGCCTATTATCAAACAGTTATCTAATAATCTTACATGGTTAGGTTGTACAGTCAGACACTAGCAGAATTTTGCAGTATTTCATGTGACTACGTTTGCTATGGTCTGTATACCATGAGGGCAAGGGATATTTTATCTCTCTGTATCCCAGCAGAGGGCTGGAAAGTATTTCGAACACTTTTTTCTTCCATATTACTTTCTGAGCCTTCTATTAAATTGGCCATCTTAATTTATTATATACAATGAATATAACATAGATATATTTCAGTTTTTAATTTTTATCAACAATGCATCTATAGTATTTTTTCCAATAAAAACTGAAAGCTATGATACAAAGAACATAATAATTAGATGTAGACATTCATTTTGTTCTGATTTCTGGTATGATCAAGTTTTTTTTTTAGCAGTATAAGGACTAACTATAATTTGTGTTGGAAAGTTGATAATGAAATAACTCCTAGATCACGAACAGAAGAACCAAAGAAAGCACCTCCATGAAAATTCCTCTGCTGATAATGACATGGCTGTAGTATATTTCCAGCGGATTGTTACTCTTCACATGTGTGTGATGGCGTGCTGTGTCCGACCTTGTGCCTTGTGACAGACTCCATCTCAGGTGCTCTGCAGCACTCTGAAAACATACTGCTAGACTGTCTTGTTTTGTTGTTTACAGAAGTAGCAAGACAGTTGCAGTGTGCTGTGCTTTGACTTTTTCAATTACAAGTATCCTTAGTAAATAGCTGTCCTACCCTTTCCATGCATGCAAGTGCGGCTGTGAACAGGGGAAATGGGAGTTCACATCTGGTCAAATTAAAGACCTGGTAAAGTCACTCTAGTACAAGATGCTCCAGTATTTCAAATATATGACATTTAAATTCTAATATCTCTTCCTTGTGACAAAAAGTTGGAGGTAATAGATTGTCACAACATGAATCCATTCTCATGACAATAGATGAAATGAGATTGTCAGAAACACAAACCTAACTGTGATGCAGTCTGGAGATTCTAATCTAGTTTGGTCCTGCCCGAGAGCTAGATAGCACGTTCTGAGAATTGTATACTACGTATTTTAAAATTGTAGTGTATTATTGTTTCTTTCCTCTAGGCAGAATTTCTTACCGAGCTGTTGAAGTTGGCTACCCTCATTCTTCCAACAATCGGATTGTGTTTTCCTGTGGTTTTTCAAATATTATTTTACTTAAAATTAAAGATCAAATGTTCTTATCCTGGAATGTGTCGTCTCTCCTCCCTTGGCCCCAGCCCCCAGCATGACAAATTACGGGATTTCTTTGCGCATGTGGGTTTATAGGCTTTTTTCCCCCTCTGTTCTCATAGCCAGCAATACAGGAATGCACAGGAGGCAAATCACTGACCTCTTAGACCAAAGCATTCAAGTCCATTCCCAGTGTTTTGTCATCACGTCAGATAACCGCTACATCCTCCTCTGTGGCTTCTGGGATAAGAGTTTCCGCGTCTATTCCACGGACACGGGTAAGTTCATCATTTCTTTATCAGGGAACTCAAGTTTACAACAAGTGGCAGTAAGAAGCTTAAAAGGCTTTTTCATCCTGTAAAAGTTACAGAATTCTAAAATGTGTAAAATATAGTTTTCCCCTTCAAGTAATAATCTACTCTATCTATAATCCATTAATAAATTGACTTCAGAATGTTGTTCAAGGGGCAGGTTTTGGTAGGTTTGTCTCCCAAGCTTCATACTTACAAGTGAATGATTTAGTTTGAAAGCGTATCCTGGTGTGAAAATACCGTATGTACATGTCCATGCATAATCATATGGCGAGTGCACATACTTAGAGGTGTACTTCCTCGCTTGAATATTATTTAAAGGTTATTTCTTTCCCTGGAAATTCTAAATGTGTTTCCTGCAAGTGGCTATCTTGCCTCCACCCAGTGCCACTGAATCTTGCTGAAAACACCGCATCATGAAGAAAAGTAGCTGACTCATTCATTTGCATGCAACTCCCTAAGGGACTAACCAAACTCAAATCACTATTATTATAGGATGTCCAGTCCAATGAATGGTTATATATTTTTGCATATAGGCAATTGTGAACACTGCAAAATTTAATGGAGTCTCTTTAAAGTATTTTAGAAACTGAGGATGACAAACTTATACTGAATATGTAGTTGCATATTTAAAATAATTAAAATTAGATAGTAATGCATTAGAACTTAAATACCATAGAGGTAGATAGTTCAACTAAAACAAGGATCTACAAATAATTATGTTGATTAAATGTTCTGGGGATAGGAAATTTTTTAAATTGAAATTTCTAATTAATTAACTGTTTTACAGCAAATCCTCTTTCAGTCTTGTTAGTAATCTCTATACAATGTATGAGGCCGTACTCCTACCTTAGTAAGTATAGTATATTAAAAAATTAACTCTTGGGTATTCAGGGAGTTTGTCCTAGCTACATTTTGATGATTGTATTATAACCTAGCAATGAGAGAGTAGGGAAAAATAGTTGAATATGTACTATGTATAGAATAAACCCTAGAAGTTGTTTTAGACATGATCTCATTTAATTTTTGTTTCACGGAATCAATGACCTAATATTTTTATTACTTCTTTATTCTGGAGGTAGGTTCAGCAAGAAAACATCATTCAAGTCTTTCTGATTACTTGGGCTTTTACTAGATGTTTAGGTCTATGACGTTAATTACTGTTGAACCTAAAACTCCTCTGAAATTCTTTAAAAATGCATTGGAGATTGACAAGTTTTCCTGAAATTATTTATCATTATAATAAATTTTCTCTGGCTTAATATTCAAGTTTAAATTTTAACCTTTTCTTTCACTTTTATGATAATGACAACCTTAGTGTTATTTACCTCAAACTATGCTCCCTTCTTCAAAAACTTTCAGATTAAAATTGTTACATCCTATCACAAGGTATCCTTAAACATTCTTTTTGATTCATATTGTTTCTTATACATTGAAAATTATCTTTCAATTTACATACAGTAAAATTCCTTTTTTTGGTTTTTAGTTCCATTAGTCTCAGGGCATTGTATACAGTTATATAACCACCCCCACAGTTAAGATGCAGAGCAGCAGAAAATCCGCAGGAACCCCTTGGGTTTCCGCTTCGTAGTCAGTTTCTTCTCTCACCTCAGCCTCTTCAGAATTGCTGATATACTCTTCATCTCTACAGTTGTGCCTTTTCTGGAATGTCCTAAAATGGGATCATATATTATGTCAATTTCTGGTTTTGACATTTGAGCCTTTTTGAGTTTGTTGACATTTCACATCATCTTAAATACATTGAATATTGATATTTGTAAATTAAAGCTAACCTCTTTAACCTTTTACTTTAACCTTTGTAAAGTAAAAGCTAACCTTGAGGCTCCCTTGTAGCTCAGTTGGTGAAGAATCTGCCTGTGATGTAAGAGACGCGGGCTCGATTCCTGGGTCAGGAAGATCTCCTGGAGAAGGAAATGGCAACCCATTCCAGTGTTCTTGCCTAGAGAATCCCATGTCCTGGCAGGCTACAGTCCTTGGGGTTGCAAGAGTCGGACACAACGTAGCAACTCATCCACCACCACAAAAGCTAACCTCACTTTTATATAATACTCATAATAAAATGATTTTTATAGTCACACAGTTCTCTAGAATTTATAAAATGTCTTCTTTTTCAAACATGACATTGTATCAGCCTCACAGTAATCTTAGGAGATCGAAAGGGGTCCTTAGGCCCATTTTTTCAATGATGAAACCAAGGTTTGAAAAAGTTAAGTAACTTGTTGAAATTTGCATACGTAATGGTGCTAGACCTGGGCGTTGGAGGTCTTCTGACCTCAGATGTGACATCTTTGTGATTATACCATTTTATCTCATACAAGTGTTACCCATTTAAAATCTAGGTTCCTAGAATGTCTGCCATGTTACTTTCGACTTCACAAACTAGATGGCATTCCTTCCTCTCTTTCCAAAAGCCTTCTACTTTATTGTTTTTTAAAATGTGCACAAGTGCATGTATGTATAGAACACTTTCATAAGAAAGTAGTCTCATTTTAAACTTCATTTCAGTGGGACTGAGCACATATACCAAAAATATTTATACTTTCCAGGAAAGTTTTGAAAAAAATCTCATATGATAATTCTAATACCTTTCTATCTTGTATACAAACTCTGATGCAAGTTTTATTTAAAATTATTTAAATTTTAAATGTGTTAGTGTCTTCATGATGATAGGAATGTTAAATGTTTTCTCCTAAGTTTAGCAGAAAAATTATATGATCAATAATATATAATGGCACAGCTATCACAAGTGTTGAATTCAATTATATTTTGGCGTGTAAGCCAAAAAAAAAAAATCCTTCTCTTATTAGATTTGGCGGGGTGGGGAGGCTGGGGGTAGAGAGAAACATGGTTGTAGCAGGAAATTCTTTAAACATAAATCATGTTTTCAAGACACAACCAGAGCAGCAAAGGCAACAATAAAACCTTCCCTCGGCAGTGGGAATTATTTTCAGGCCACATTTTAGATTCAGTGGTGCAGAGTCCTGAGCTTGAATTTTTTTTTTTTTATTTGTAGCACAGCTGTCAAATAAAACATTAACTAGAAAATTTGTTCTGTCAAAAAAAGGATATTCTAGTGCTTGTGGTAATATTTGATATTAGTGTGTGGAGAGGTGGACTGGTATTAAAGGAAACAAAAAATAAAGCTTGAGGAACACTTATGAGATTATCAGAAAATAATTTACCAAAAAGAACAGCAGGTATTTATATGCTGTGATTTATTTAGGAGGAGTGAACCTCCACCTCATAGCAATAACAAATATTGCTGAGGAACGCTGCCAGACAGGAAAGAGCAAACTGAAAAAAAAAATAATGTTTTCCAGAGTTGAGCCGAAAATATAAATTGTGGAGAATGAAGTTAATTTGTATTAAAACATGAAACTCTTGAGATGTAAATACTTGACTGTCACCCCCTCATCCCAGTCTCCCTGATGCTCAGTCTGAGTTTGTCCTCTCCTGTTTTTCTCACTGCTCCTCTCTCGTCTCTTTCCTAGCAGTTAACACTAGTCATAGTTATGTGTCTGTTTCTGCTTGTTTAATGAGGGCAGGGACCGTTCCTCTTTACCACTACATACAAGTAAGAAGATCTAATGCTCTGCACTTGGTAGGTGCTGAGTAAATGTCTGTTGAATGAAAAATAATTGTGATATCTTTTAGGGGCAAAAATTAAAACATTAGGAAATTTTAATTTAAAAAGAAACCACAGTCTGAATATACATTTTCCTGACTGACATTGTAAACATAGAATGATGACTTAATTAATGAGAAGTAACAAATTATTATGTGTCTTGAGAAATTCTGGCAGTCTTTTTAATCCATCCCCCTTTTACAGCTAAAACTTTCCACTTTGTTCTCACTAGCTGGAAACTAAGCAGGTTACCAAGCAGATAGCTGCTCTTTCGCAGGCCTCCTGGTGTACGTGGAGCTTTTGGGCTTTCTGCTTATGCCACAGACCTCACATACCTGGATGTATTACTTTGCTCATCTTCACTTCTACAGCTCACTGAATTGATGGCTGTCAAATCTTAAATAAGTCCACTCTAAGTGACCTATTTAAGTCACTCATATAGTTGACATGCTCTCAGCATTTAGGATAGGCTGAGGCAGAAGTCACTGTACATACTCCCTGATCAAAAACATAATCACTTTATGGGGTGGTCAGTATTCTCAGTAGTTAAAACTCATGATTTAGCTTTCACTTTTCTAATTAGTACTTCTTCCTTAATGGCTCAGACGGTAAAGAATCTGCCTGGAATGCAGAAGACACAGTTTTGATCCCTGGGTCAGGAAGATCCCCTGGAGAAGGGAATGGCTACCCACTCCAATATTATTGTCTGGAGAATCCCATGCACAGGTTAGCCTGGTGGGCTACAGTCCATGGGGTCACAGAGTCTGACACGACTGAGCGACTGCCACTTTCTAATTTGTAGTAAGAGTACATTCAGCTACCTTTTGTCTCATCCTTAGTTAGGTCTTCCCTCTAATATGACTCCAACCATTTTACCACTAAACCTCTCTACTTTATCCTTCATATAAATTGGAAACGATAAAACATTATTATATTTTTAATATTTAATTTTTTCTTGTCCATTTTTTAATTCTAAAAAAATCTTGAGTTCTTATATTCTTTATTGATAATTTTTAAAATGAAATGTTCTGGTGTTAATTTAAAAGGTTTGAGAAATTCAGAAGTGAACATTTTTTAACATTTATTAGTTAAAATACCTGCTTTGACTGAAGTCTTTTTCCATAGGAGACAAAAGTGTACTTTATCAATTTTGCAGTTTGAGAATGATATGAATCTGGTCTTAAGTTACTGTGAGAACACTGTGTACGAGAGAAGACACTGTGTTTGACTTCCCATCTGATGTGGATGAAGCAGTATTTTACTTCTAAATTTTCAGACTTTATAATATACTTTGGGTTTATTTAAATCAATAATGTAAAAAATTTAGTGGAAATACTTGTAGTTATATTTATTATCTTGAAAAATTAAATACATATAGATACCAATACTTAGTTGAGACCTTAAGCTTTTGATAGGCTATGATCTGTTCCAAGTTACACATATAAACTTTTTAGGCATACTGATTTTTTTCCAGCTTAATGGTTTTTATCTTGAACATCTGAATTGTATTTTTTATGACCCCACCAAAATGCTTATTTGAAAAAAGAAAAGCGTTCATGCCAAGTATTAAAGGTAGACATTCTGTGACATTAATTTGTAGATTCTGTAGACATTTCAGAGAGAAACGTTAGCTAGAAACCGGTCGGGGTAGGGTAGAAGAGCTGCTATAGCTATTTAATTCTTTAGACAGTTTGTATGAATTACAAACACCGTATCTGATTAAACTGAAAATCTAAAAGATAGGACTTTTACTTTCTTTCTGATACTGTTATGTGAGCTTGACATCCCAGATATATGGTAAGGTTACTGGGTCCCCCCCTCCCCAGTCATTACTGGTAAACTGTCATCTTAATTTCCCTCTCCTCAGGAATTTTCCTCTTTCAGACAATTAAAGAAAGGATCACTACCTCAAGTTGCAGTCGCAATATATTAGTCCTTTTATCAAAATTTAGCTCAGATAATCCTGTTTTGAAAAACAGAAACTCTCAATGTGGTTTACACTGTCTTTATGTAGATCACTTCAGACAAGAGAAAAAGAAATAAATTGCCTTTACTGATTCAGAGATAGGTTTATATTAGTGAGGACTGAATGGTAGAGTACTTACAGAAAGGCAACTAAGTTTTGCTTTGTTTTGAATCATTTAGAGTAACTTAATAAATTCTTGAAATGGTTCCAAAGAAGGGTTCTCCTGAGTCTGCTTTAATCAGTAGACATAATTCATTTGTAATTCCTAGAAGCTATGTATAATATTATTATTAGTTGAAACAGTTTTAACATATGTCTTTCAAAAATGTTACTATCACTCTTCAGTTGATTCTTTTTGTTGTCGTTATTTATTCAAAGAAAACTTTTAGGTTGAACCAGATCGAATTTTCTTACAAAATCTGAGTTATCAGAATAGGAGTTAATACAACTTCATTGTCTTCTTAAAAGTTAAACAATCACTGGAAATTTTTTCACTTGTTTTAAATAGCAGTTTAAAAGAAACTTGTTTTGTATTTCAGGAAAATTGATCCAAGTGGTGTTTGGCCATTGGGATGTTGTCACCTGCCTCACTCGTTCGGAGTCATATATCGGGGGAAATTGCTACATTCTGTCAGGGTCACGTGATGCAACCCTTCTGCTCTGGTACTGGAACGGGAAAAGCAGTGGTATTGGAGATAACCCGGGCAGTAAGTACAGCTTATGAGTAAACTTCTACAAGCGATGTATGATGACACTTTGCAGGGAAGTTTTACCTATTTCATCATGTTGAAAGTGAAACTGAAGTATCAAGTAGTTTTAGTTTCCAAGTTATAATTTAAGAAAGCTCTAGATAACCTTGTTATTAACATTTTGTGACCAATGATAATTCAAATTCAAGGATGAAATCTCATTTTCATGTGTTTGGTTGTTCTTATCTGAAAGTGCTAGTTCTTCATTGGAAATGGCTGTCACCAAATAAAATAGAAGAGTTTAATTCACAAACAATCAGATATAATGTAAAAGAGCAATCACATATTGTTTATTGAATTCCTATCTTAAAGAGCAAAAAAAAATTATAATTTCAGGGAAACAAACCAGTCTTTAGAAAAAATATGCTTTCATTTACATATTAAAAGATAAAACAGGTCATAAAAGGCCAATATGGAATATTCAAATTGGCTGTTGGTTTCTCAAATGGGAAATGAAAATGTTCACCAACAGCCTTAAACATCTTTTATGAAACTATGCTGAAGGCAGTAAAACAAAAAATGTGTAACCATTTAAAATTGTAATTCACAGAAGGCAAAAAAGGAAGCAGCTACCATTAAAACCAATCGCACACAGCTGCAGAAAAGAAATGGCTTTAGAAAAACACATTAAGAAGGAGGAAAAAACAATTAAAGGGACCACCTGAAAAATGAGAATTTAATTAAAATGATTATGAAAACACTGAAGGGATCCTGCAAGAATAGCCTTATATTTTTTATTTCATAGGTAGAGCATTTTAACTGCTCTTAAATATTTACAGTTTTTTTTAAAGCAAGTTACAATTTATTTGGCTAAGGAAGGATCACATTGTTGCTGATCATTATGGTACTTGCTTCTGTCACTAAGTCTCAAATTATGAAACAGCCTCATTATGTTTAAGTCCATCATATTTTGAATCGACTTATTAAAGCTGTGCTTATTAAATGTATATTATTTGTATGAAAGTGAAACCTTTTTGAAAAATTTACTCAAGAGCCAGTACAGTTTTAAAAGAAATATATGTAAAGTATTTTTACCAACACTGTTTCTGCTTTTTATGTATTATGTTTGATGTCATGGTGAATCATCAGAGTTTTTATTTTATGAACCTCTAATATGTATTTCTTATTTTTATCAAAACACGGATAATTCCCTACACAAATTAAATGTGAAAAGTAACTTTAAGTCTTTGATGCTTTGGGTAATAGTAGTCAGAGCAAACTTTAGTGTATTTGCCTGTATAGGGAGGTTAGTGTGTACATGTGTGTATTTCACGTATTTACACATTTCCGTTTTATATGCAATTAAAGTAATAATTTTAAATTTGTAAATTTCAGGGAATTTTGTTTTTCACATTCTTTTGAGAAGTACTTCATGATCTTTTTTTTATGGAGCCTTATATTCTGTTCCTTCCTCCTTTCTGGCCTTTTAAGATGAGCGACTATTTTCAATTTCCCCTGTTTCTATAAACTTCGTTATTGAGATTCACTAAGCTGTCTCAGACAAACCTAGATTTGACATAGACAATAAGCATACCATTTTGTTATATATGTGAAAATATTTAGGAAGAACTTTGCTTTAAAATAGTGTGAGATGTTTCATGCACATACAGCAATCCAAATGAAAAAAAATTTTGTTTTTTTTTTCTTCTTTTTTTTATTTCCTTGACCTAACCATGTTCCCTGTGTCATTACTAATGGGTATTTTGAAAAGTAGCTAAAGGCTTTCTAGCTACACTTAATGTGTAATTGTTGTCACATTTCAGAAATTTAAATGTATTTTAAAATAAGTGTATTTTAGAAATATTCAGCTTTTCTAGAAGGGATAAATATATATATTTAAATACCTTGTAACTCAACCTAAAGATGATTTTTTTACGTGCATGACATTATAAAAATGAATCAAGTAGGACTGACCAAATCCTGGAGTTTAGAGTAAGACAAAGCTAAGTTCTATGCTTTGCTGTGCTGTCTTGTCTGTAAAATGAAAGCAACGATAGTAACTGACTTAAGGTGTTATCAGAAGCACAGAATGCTTCAGAACAAATAAATCACCACACAAACACCATCTTGCTGGTATTAGAGTGTATATTATAATGTTACATTTTTCATAAAGCACTTCATCTGTACCCTCTCATTGTCTGCAGTATGGTGGACATTAACTCCTAGTAATGCTGGTAATGAAAGGAAAAAAATAAAAGAATAACTTAACAGCACATCTAATCAAAATTTTAGAAAATTGTAATGACTCTTGATAAATTAAATTACCTTTCTCACAGTGAACCTCATCCTTTTGGGTCCTTTTATAATATCTGATGTCCCAGTTGAATTTTGCTTTAACTTTAAAGGATGAATCTGGGAAAAAGACAAATAGGCACTTTTATCATATAATGAGAATTTCCACACATTAGAATGGAAAAATGAATAAACCAGTGTAAGCTTTTCAAAAGAAAATGACAAACAAAAACAAAGACATTTGTACCACGTGTGAACTGTTTTAAGTGCTCATGCAAGCTGGTTCAGATTTTTTAAGCCTGTGGCTCCCTGATGGCTCCACAATGCAGCCGCTGAAGTCAGAGATTTTCAGATGAAGCATTTTAGGTTATGCTTACTTCTATGTTGTATCTCTTGGATGAAATGTAATTGACATTTAAGAAACAGTCAGGCTTTTATATACATAATTCTGACGTGGTCTGTAAATACATACAATGCCTCAACTTAAAGTTTTAAATTTAGACTTTTCTCTTGCTTGGAAAGAAAATGGGTCATTTTTTAAAAAAAACTAGACTATTGCCTTTCCTGCTTTTTATAGGTCTCATCCAAGCATATAACTTATTTATTTCAAAAATCATAAGAATAAGCTAGTAATGTTACTTGCTAGTGTCATAAGTCTGGCGTTACCTACAAATCTAATGTTAGTGCTGTATGTAAAGTTAATAGCTTTATTAGTTTTTTTTTTAACCATGTTGCCCAGTGTTAATGTTCAGGCAAAATCATGCTAATTCAAACTAGATAAAACCTGTATATAGTATAACATGAAGCTTTTAAAAGGATGCACATGTTTTATGAAATCTGACTAGATTATATAGCAAAAGCCTTATTTTCCTGTATGACAGATAGTTTTTCGTTTCTGAGTGTATTGTCTTGTGATAGTTATCTTCTGTGGAATGCAGTTTTCTTAATGACAAGAAAAATTAAGATAGGATTCCATTTAGTTGTGGATTTTTTAAATAAAATTAACCAAGAACATTTCAAAGAAAGACGTTTTCTGCATGAAAGCATATCTCTCTTTGCCCTCGTACCCTTTGTGTTTAAAACTGGATCTTGTCCACCAAAATGCTTTCCTGGAATACTCATTTTTCCTTCACAATAATGCTATCCAGACTGTACATTTCCAAATTTTGAAGAAAATGTTCCCTGATGCATTCAATTGACATTTGAATACTTTAAACTTTAAAATGATCTTGTAATTAAAATGAAAATTCACAGAAGAGTTATTCACTGTTTTTGTATTGTATTAGATCATAAACTTAAAACTTAAAATCAAATACTCATTAAGCATCTCAATGTAAGTGCTTATTATTAAGTATTTTCAGGTATCTGGGTAATTTTTTTTTAATGTCACAGTTGAAGAGCTTTGGAAACAAACAGCCGCTGACTATGAGGTGTTGGGTAGATGGTGAGCATAGTATTTCAGTAAAGTAGTTTTCCATTCTCACATTCTGTTTTTGATTTGATTGAAAGGTGGCATTTTTTTTCTTCTTTGCAATCAGACATGCTAATCTATATCAGCTTTCTCCTTTATAGGAATGGCGTCTGCTGAAAAAAAAAAAGTTTTTTTCATAACAAGATTCTGTTAAGAATATTTCAGCACCATTAATTAGAAAGAAGGTTTTATTAACCATAAGGCTAGCACTAACAGACCACAGAGCTGTTTTTTAAAGTACTGTATGCTGTGGTTGCCCTGCTTTTTCTCTGTCGAAAACTTCATTTTGTTACACTCTCATCAATCACTTAAGTCATTACCGTAAATCCTACTGTTGTTAATTTTACTAGTATCACCCTAATGAGACATCTCTGCTATAATTAAAAATGAATTCTAACTTTAAGGCATTCTAAATTTTTTTTTAATGAATTTAGAATGATCTTGCCATGTAACCATAAATACCACTGAGATACATAGACTACTCATCAAGTCTTCAAGAAAAGTGGTATCACAGTATGTCCAGGTGTGACTTATTTACTGGTTGTCTCTGTGCACGTGTGCTTATGCATATGTATATTTTTGCGCACGTATTTAGGAATTATGTTCTTTTTATAATAAAGCCTACTACGCTTTACTGAAGCTACCGATAAATCCTTATTCTTTGTCTTGCCAGAATATAGGTGGCTGTGACACAAGAAGTAGGCGTCCTAGAGCGCCATCTGCTGGACGTATTAGGGGACTTGCTAGCTCTGAAAATCAGTACTTGTTAAAACAGGTGTACTTCGGTTTTAATTGCCCGTGGCGTAGTATTTATGGTTCACAAATGTCAAGATATGTACCTCTGTGTTGAACTGTATGCGTTGGTAAAAGAAATAACATTCTTTCTTCTTTTTCCCTGCACTAACCTGGATTTGGACTGTTACAATCAATATTTTGTTTAGGGGAAAAGTAAGCACAATATATACCTAAGGAAACAAAGCATCACCGTTTGTCATGAGAAGAACTCTTATCCTGTTAATCACGGGTCTTCAGTAAGCTACAGTTGGAGGAAGTTGTTTGGGTGATATTTTAACTTTAGTTTCCTTATGTTCATGGCTACTATGAAAGCAGTGTTTGAAACGGCTTGTTTTATATCTGGGGTATGACTCAGTCTGATTCTTTGTGTAGAGCATGGCTTCTTCCATATATATCTCATCAAGAGCACTCCTTGCGGTTTGCGCTCTTGCTCTAACACTAAGATTGCCCTGCATTTCCCCTTTTTTCTTGAAGCATTCATCAAGCATGGTTTGAAGCGATATGTTGGCAGTGCTCAAGTTCAGGTGACATTAAAACTATGTCTATGAAATTCTCCAGAAGGGCCAGGATGTTTGGTGCCCCATGATGTAATGCAGCCCTCCCATTCCAGCAAAACAACTCTGTATTTACTGCTTGTAACTAATAGTAGATGTGGTAAAAGGAATTATATTCATATGGCCAATGAATACAGCCTTAATGTGCACCATATGCAGAGTGGTGGGGTGATGTGCCAATATATCACATTTATTTACCTTGTTTAGTTTGCAGAAAAAAATGACTATACCATTCAACCTATGGGTTCTTGCCATACAAATATGAGAACAGAAGAACAGATGATTTATCCCCTCAAATTGGAACTGGGTATCTTCATATGAACACTTTAATAGTGCGACACAAAGAAAATTTTCTAATACTTTATGCTCAGATAGGAAATTTAATTTCAAACAATGACGGGAATTACCCATTAGTTAGAAGCTGCAGATTCACTCCATGAAATGTAGGCTCTCAAAGAAAACTGTAAATGTGTCTTGTTTCATTTAACTGAGACTGAATGTACTGTGAAATTTCAAGCTACTTCCTCCCCTCTCTTCCTTTTTTAAGCCTAAAATCAGGAGTCTTCTGCTTTTAGAATGTTGTATGGGGGATGTATATTATTGTAGAACTACTAAGGATATGGTTAATGAAGATCTCCTGGAACAATATATTAGATTGACTTTCAAAGAGTTTGCTTCTGTAGAGAAGTTATGTGACATCTTTGTACATATGTACCTTACATTGTGCTTTAGATAGTCCTGAGAATTCATGAACAGGGACCCACTTTTCTATGAAATTAGGTAGTAAATGTCCCTGATGGTTTCCTTTACAGTTGCCCTGTTTTTAAAAGTAATTTTTTTCACATTCAAGTGGGTTTGGTCAAACTTTGTATTTTGGATTTGAAGTGGTTTTTGTTTTGTTGCTTTTATTTATTATTAAATTTATTTATTTTTAATTGGAGGATAACTGCTTTACAATATTGTATTATTTTCTGCCATACATCAGCATGAATCAGCCATGGATATACATATGGCCCCTCCCTCTTGAACCTCTCTCCTACCTCCCACCCCTTCCCGCTCCCTCTGGGTTGTTACAGAACCCTGGTTTGAGTTTCCTGAGTCATACAGTAAATTAGACAGGAAAAAAACCCTTAGAATTCTTTCCGCCTCTCATGGCTCAGGTATTCATGACTCTTGAGCTTTTTAGCTTTCATTCTCACAGCTTATAACTTTCTACAGCTGAGAGGATGCTTTATATCTCCTTAGGGTGAGCAGGGTCAAGCAGTTTGTTTTTTTTAATTGAGATAAGTTGGCGTCTAACATTATATGCATTTCAGGTGTACAATATCATGATTTGGTATTTGTATAATTGCAGAGGGTCACCACTGTGTCTAAATAACATCCATCACCACACAGTTACACTGGTTTTTACAATGTGAGAACTTTTAAGATCCACTCTCTCAGCAACTTTCAAATATACAATAGAGTATTATTAAATGGGCTTCTCAGGTGGCTCAGTGGGAAAGAAGCTGCCTGCCAATGCAGGAGTCAGAGGAGCTATGAGTTCCATCCCTGGGTCGGGAAGATCCCCTGGAGGAGAAAATGGCAGTGTACCCCAGCATTCTTGGCCTGGAGAATCACATGGACACAGGAGCCTGGTGGACTGCAGTCCATCGGGTCAAAGAGTCGGACGAGACTGAGTGACTGAATGTGATTATTAACCATACTCACCATACTCTAAATTCCCAAGACTTACTCTCTCTACAAGTGAGTTTGTACCTTTAGAACACTGCTGCCCACTTTGCCCACTCTCCACCTTTGGCAGCCACCTCTGGCGGTCTGTTCTCTGTATCTTTGAAGTTAGTGTTTGTTGTTTTTTAATTCTACACATAAATGAGATCATAAAGTAATTGTCTTTGCCTGACTTATTTTACTTATCATAATGCTCTTAAAGTCTATCCATATTGCCACAAATGGCAGGCTTTACTTATTTTTTATGACTAATATTCCACTGTGTGTGTGTAGCATTTTGTCTATGCATTCTTCCATCAGTGGAAACTTAGGCTGTTTCCATGTCTTGGCCATTGTGAATAATGTTGCAGTGAACATGGGGTGCAAATACTTTCTCGAATTAGTGTTTTCATTTATACCCAGAAGTGAACTTGCTGGATCACATGCTAGTTATAGTTTTAATTTTTTGAGGAACCTGCATACTGTTTTCTATAGTGTTTGTACCAATTTACATTCCTACCAACAGTGCACAAGGATTCCCCTTTCTCCACCTTCTTATCAGAGCTTGTTATTTCTTGTCCTTTTCATAAAGCCAGTCTAGCAGATATGAGGGTATCTCATTGTGGTTTGCATTTTCATGGTGATAAGTGGTGTTGAGTTACCTTTTTCTGTACTTCTTAGCCATCTGTATGTATTCTTTGTAAAAAAAAAAAAAAGGTCTATTCAGATCCTCTGTCCCTTTTTAAATTAGATTGTTCTCTTGATATTGAGTTATGTGCATCCTTTCTGTGTTTTGGATATTAACTCTTTTTCAGATATTATGATCTGTAAATGTTTTCTCCCGTTCCATCTGTTGCCTTTTCATTTGGTTGATGGTTTCCTTTGCTGTCCAGAGGTTTTTAGCTTGATGTAATCTCACTTGTATATTTTTCGCTTTTGTTGTCTTTGCTTTTGGTGTCAAATCCAGGTGCTTCAAATTGCTAAAGATGTGAAAATCCCCTATACTTTTCACCAATGTCTTGCTTATGTATCTTTAACAAATGTTAAAATGTTAAGGAGGACAAATCAGAAAGAATTTTATGTGACTTGGATATTTAGGGTAGATAGATAAAAATAGTTATCCATTTTCATTTCCGTATTTATAAGAATCATAATGTTAAACATCAACAAATACGGATTTCAACAACTTTTCTAAGTATCTACATTCTTTTTGGAGGCAGAGTTTTATAATGTTGATGTTTCCAGACACACATATGCAACTACAAAAGCTAACAAAGAATTAGAGTCTTTCTGTGGGGAATTGGCAAGTGAAAGGTCTCAAAAAACTAGGATAAAAGAAATACACAAGTTAAGTAAAGTTTGATATGTCCACACAATGGAAGGCTGTATAGCCATTAATGTATTATGAATTGTGATAGTGACATGAAAGTATATGCTCTCTGAACTGGTAAGTGTAAGAGATCACCAGACTACACGTATAATAAGATGTATTTTAAGTGTCTGTGTCAGTACGTGTATACTTTGTAAACTGTGTGTTGCTGTTGTTCAGTTGCTCAGTTGTATGCAGCTCTTCACGATGCCATGGACTGAAGCACGCCAGGCTTCCCTGGCCTTCACTGTTTCCCAGTCTGCTCAAGCTCATGTCCACTGAGTCGGCGATGTCATCCTCTGTCCCCTACTCCCCCTGCCCTCCACCTTTCCCAGCATCAGGGTCTTTTCTAAGGCTCACCTCCTCGCATCAGGTGGCCAGAGTATTGACGCTTCAGGTTCAGTTTCAGTCCTTCCAGTGAATATTCAGGGTTGATTTCCTTTTGGATGGACTGGTTTGATCTCCTTGCTGTCTGAGGGACTCTCAAGAGTCTTCTCCAGCACCCCAGTTCAAAAGCATCAGCTCTTCGGCACTCAGCCTTCTTTATGGTCTGACTCTCACATCCATACATGACTACTGGAAAAACCATAGCTTTGACTATATGGACCTTTGTTGTCAAAGTAATATGCTGTCTAGGCTAGAAAAAAGTCTGAAATAATAACTGGTAAATGTAAGCAATGGTCATTTTAGGTAGTGCAACTTAGAGGCATTTTTTTTCATTTTCTTCTTCATAATTATATGAATGCTTCATAATGAGCATATATTATTTTGATAATCAGAGACAATAAATATATTTTATTGGGTAGGAAAATAACCTAGTTATTGTAATGTACCTTCCCTTCCTGCTCTCAGCTCCATGCTGTGGCTATATCAGAGTTAAGTGGATTGCCAGAGAAGGTTGGAAAATCCAAGAAAAAGAGGAATGGGAGAAATCATAGTCTACTTTCTAGAAATGAAGGTATATTTTCCTCCCTGACAGGAAAAATAGTAATAAGAACTATTTCTAATTGGCATTTATGTGTCACACGATCAGATATTATACTTTTGCTACAAAAAATGTGTGCAACAGAGGGTGAAACTATGCATCATTCTACGGCTGCTGGCTGCTGTTTATTGAGTGCTCCCTACATGCTAGGCACATCTTCAGCACTTTACATAGTAGCTCATTAATCCTCATGGTAGTCCTGGTATTGTGTGTGTATGTGTGTGCGTGTGCCGGCATGTTGGACTCTTTGCAACCTCATAGTCTGTAGCCTACCAGGTTCCTCTGTCCATGAGAGTCTCCAGGTAAGAATACCGGAGTGGGGATTCCTTCTCAAGAGGATCTTCCCAGACAGGGATCGAATCCACATCCCTTGCATCTCCTTCATTGGCAGGCATACTCTTTACCACTGAGCCACCCGGGCAGCCCAGGCCTGTTGTTATCCTTCTTTTATAGATGAGGCGGAGAGAGAATATTAGTATGCCCCTACTTTCTAGATCTTACTAGAACTATGAGAACTTACTAGATTGAGGGCAGGGGGAGATTGCTTACATTTACTAGTTGTCATTCCAGACTTTTTTCTAGCCTAGACAGTGTATTAAAAAGCAGAGACATCACTTTGACAACAAAGGTCCATATAGTCAAAGCTGTGGTTTTTCCAGTAGTCATTTACGGATGTGAGAGTTGGACTATAGAGAAAGCTGAGTGCCGAAGAACTAATGCTTTCGAATTGGGGTGCTAGAGAAGACTCTTGAGAGTCCCTTGGACAGCAAGGAGATCAAACTAGTCAATCCGAAAGGAAATCAACCCTGAATATTCATTGGAAGGACTGATGCTGAAGCTGAAGCTCCAGTACTTTGGCCACCTGATTCAAAGAACTGACTCCATAGAAAAGACCCTGATGCTGGAAAATGTTGAGGGCAGGAGGAGAAGGGAGCAACAGAGGATGAGATGGTTGGATAGCATCGCTGGCTCAATGGAAATGAGTTTGATTTCTCTTAGTTTTCGTAGAAGTAAGACCTATGAGCTTCAAAACCCAAGGGAAGGGAAGCATAGGTAGCAAACTAGAGCCTGGATTCAAACCCAGGCACTCTAGGCCAGAGACACCATTCTTACCCACCAAACTGGACAGCATTTTAAATTTCATTTCATTGGATCATCAACTGTGGAAAATTTGATGCAACTTTGTCACTAAAGCACTCTTAGTATTTGCAGAAGATAATTTTGTTATCTCTAGCAATCTCTAGTTAGTATTGAGTTCTTACGAAAGTATATGTCAGGATAAGATTTTGTACTTTTTAAATACTATTACACATGTTAGGATTATACTTTATGTATACAATTGTAGGTATATACTCACAAGTGCACTTTTTAATGTAGTCTTAGAAGATGACTCCGTTGTCATAAACTTTTGTTTACATAAGTTCATATAAACTTATATACATATATAATATATATCATAGAAAGGAGAAAGGTTATAAATCAAGAACTTAGCATTATTGAGTTTTAAACCAACATTATACTGTCTTAGATTAATAATTCTAATAATATTTACAAGAGGAAGCTACCAAATTTATTGTTGGTTGTCATATTCTAAATGCAGCCATGACTTGTTTTCTGTAATATATATGTTCAACAAAATCAGCATGTTTTCACAATAGAAAAAATCCATAAATGAAAAGAAAAGAGGAGGAAAGGTTGGTAGAGATGGTATAAATAGACCAAGTCTTAAATAATTTCTCTTTGTATAATTAGAATGTAGTGTTATCATTCCAGTTGAAAAATTAGAGAGTTAATGGAAAGATTTAAGAAACATTTAACAACTAACCTCATTTCTGCTTCACAAAAACCATTTCCTCTCCTGATTTACCATTATGGTGAGCCACATGAGAAACCTTAGTCTTCAATTTTCATATGAATTTTTTCATTGATGAGTGCTTTATAGTAATCAAATGTAATTAAAATGGAATAAAAGATGTGCAAAACAGAAGTATCCAGCTTTAGGAAATGGCGAGTATATATAATACTTAGATTTCCTTAAACTTATATATATGTAATAATTATATATTTAGATCCTTAAACAAATTTACATTTTCTTTCTAAATGAACACTCTATTGAAGTGTTTTTTTTTTTAAAGTCAGGTTTCATATTTTGTTTTATGTCTTTAAGAGGTGAGATGGGTATTAGATTTTGCTAACCTGGAAAATTATATTGGTTGTTTTTATTTAAAAACCTTATTAGCTGATGGTAAATATTTATTTTATATAAAAATTAAGTTATAATAAATAGTTTGGACTTCAGTGCAGCTTCTTGATCTTTCCAATAATAGATATTTATAATTAGCAGGCGTATAGTAGGGTCAACAAAACCTTATCCAGTGGCCATTTAAAATCAAATAATTTACAAATGCAAGGTCATATTTCCTTGCCTTTTTTGTTTCCACGGTGCATTGCACATAATACATTCTTGGTAAATGTTACGTTAAAGTGAAGGAGTTAAAGGAATGAATGAACAAACAAATGGGAAATGTTAACCCCTGTCCCAGGAATAGTTAAATTTAAGTTTTAATTGAAAGAGCTGATTCTACTTCTATAAAACTAAAACTAAGGAAATGTTGACCTGCTCTTCATTTCATGATAGATGGTATGAAAATGGTAAATGAATGAAGCCGATTCTCTCTGCTACTAACAACGTACTTAAACTGCTAATGAGAACTTTTTTTGCAGTGCCTTTTGAATGTAATTTTCATTAAGACTGAGGAGATGATGCCTAAAATACCAAGAACTTTATTCATTTTTAAAACTGCAAGTCAAAGTGTGCCAGAAATAACTGTCAAGGCTATTTTTACCTGGCTCTTTGCCTTAATGGATACAGATCTTTTGAAATATTTTTCTCATTGGATATTTATGAACAGGATACCAGAGAAATTACTGTTTCCTCTGTCTCTTCTTTCAGGTATAACTTTAAGTGGTTCAGAGTCCATTTGATGAAGAAATACACTTAGTGTTATGAGAGCACCAAAGAAACACATTTAATAGCAGCATTTGTTATTCTGCCTAATGGTATAAAACATTTCACCTAATATTTTAAAACACAGGTCCGATATAAATGCTTAATGGGTATTATGGAGATCTTGTGCTGCTTAAATGAAACTTGGGTTGTTATAATGGCGTCCGTAAGTTAGTAACTGATGTACTGAGAAAAGCACATCTGTAAAAACTGATGTGTCCTGGTATTTGTGGCAGGATTTGGACTTCCTTTAATCTCCTTTGACTTGTTCATCTTCCTTTAAGGCCATCCATAAAGATGCACTGAGCGTCCTTTTCAGCCTTTGGTTCGGATTCGCATCAGTAGCCATAAACCTGCTCTCCGGACAATGACACCCTTTCCTTTGAAGTAACTGCTCAAGCTTTTCAAAGCAGTCCAAGAAGTCTATCCTCTTTCTCTTTTTATTTTTCTTTAAGAAGAGTTTGAAGTGTAGCCCCTTAAACTAGCAGCAAGATAAATTTTTCTCTTCAGCTTTATTGAAAGCCATGACGACTTTTCAAGCAGTCAGACTTTAAAAGGGTCTTAAGGGAATCTGTTCTGCTTTATGATCTATAGCTTTTGGTAGATCCTACTATCTCAGGAAGCAAAAGGGAAGACTTTTTGTATCCACTAACTACTGCAGATTTTTATCAAAGAATTAACCTGATGTTTTTCAGAAGACATTTTCCCCCTGCTCTATATTCAGTTTAGAGACTTCGATGAGAGGTGGCCATAGCTTTGGAGTCTTTGCAAAGGTAATATGTGGCCAGTGCTGCTTCTTTGAGCTGATTTTCCCCGCTAGGTATTAGCTCTGTGTGTTGACAGGTAGTGGGAGGGGCAGGTTTAGCTGGGTGCTGCAGTGAGTCTTATGTGGTTCCCAGATTTCCTTTCTAGGCATTCCAAACACATATACATAGACATGTATTGTTATCGATATGTGAATGTTATTGTTGTATTGCAGGATAATGCAACCACAGAGAAATAAATAGATTCTGGGAGCCACTATGAAGCCTGCTTTCCCTTCCCCCATCATCACGTCTTCCCTTCATAATTTCATTCCAAGGGGTTCCCAAATATCTGTTGAACTCGCCAGTTTGGACCTGTTGGACTTAAATCTCACATCATATAATTCTGTTGCTACAGTGAAATTGTAATATGTAAAACATTCAGTTTATACAAACTTACAAAAATCCAAGTGTTTATTTTGAGCATATTTTTTAATGAGAAAATGTAAAGAATATCCGATCTTCACCCCATACAGTAAAGGGCAACATGAAGTTTAGTCTTTAAACAAGACTGGAAATAGCTTTTCTTAGAGGAAATGATCTCTCTTCTTATATTGTTGTACGTGGACTTTTACAGGTTGTTAATGTGCGTATCCTGAAGTGGGGGGAAGTTCAGTAGCAGGGCTTTTTTTTTTTAAACTGGAAAAAATCTAGTGAAACCAGTTACCTAAGTAGAACCCAGTGATCTTAAGTCTACCCTTATGCTTTCAATTTGTTGTTTTTCTTTTCTTTTTCTCTCCTTTTCCTCTTTATCCCCACTGTGTTTCCTGAGCTGTCTAATCTGCTTCCTGGGTTAGGAAACATTTTGCCAAACTTTGAAGCCAGAGTCCTAGCACTGAACAGGCCTTATTTAGAGATCAAGCCCCAGGAAAAGAAAAATCTCTTTCAGTTTTGAAATGACACAGTATGTGCCTGTGTGTTCTGATGTGTGGAGGGAAAAATGATCAGTGAGGTATGGATTATTAGGAACTAGTATTTGTCAGTAAAGCATAGTTACAAAAATCTTAATTATGAGTTTACAAAAAAGAATGCTTACAACTTAATTCACTTTATGGGGTAAATCATGAGGCTTCCTAAACTCTAACTTTACAATCTTAGAAAATTCTCAGTATTTCAACTCTTTCATGTTAAAGAAAGAAATCTAATTGATAGCAATATTTTTATTTCCGCTCCATGTCCCCAAGAAAATACTCCTAGATCTAGAAAACAAACAAAAAATTAGCATTGGCATGCTTAAGTGACAACATCCCAGAAAATGGTACCTTATGAAAACAAAAAGGAACAATCACAATGAAAATATATTCCTTAGATCTTAATGATTTTAATTCTTGATTTTAAGAGAGTGGTCAATAGATATAATTAGACATCAATTTCAAAAATACAACATCATATGGTATTTTTGTGGAATATAGAGCATCTTGAGAAAGGGAAAGAAACCATGAACCAGGGCTAAAGCACTGGTAACTTTTAAAAATTATTTCTATTTTTAGTGGCAAGACTTACCTCCAGCAGAAGGTTAAGTAGTTCAAACAGGGTTGCATTATTTGCGTCTTTTCTTAACAAATTTATATACTTTTAAAGGGAAAAAATAGCTGCTTGTGTAACAAATGCTTTCTGGTTTGGAAAATCTGAAGTTACCTTGGTATTAAGGTGGGTTTTTCTCCCCATGCATGCGTGCTGCATGCTAAGTCACTTCAGTCGTGTCCAACTCTTTGCAGTCCTGTAGACCGTAGCTCGCCAGGCCACTCTGTCCGTGGGATTCTCCAGGCAAGAATGCTGGAATGGGATGCCATTCCCTTCTTCAGGGGATATTCCCAACCCAGGGACTGAATCCATGTCTCTTATATGTCCTACATTGGGAGGCAGGCTCTTTACCAGTAGCACCACCTGGGAAGTCCATTCTCTCCCCCAGAAGTTTTAAAACTGAGTCAGAGAAACCAAGCCCTTGTTGCAATTACCCTCTGACCTTTTAGTATTTCATTTGAGGGCTCCCATGGTCAATCACCAGGCATGCAAGCCAGTTCCTGCATCTGCACGGAGCATAGCCAGTGTGGTGCAGAGTTGGACGTGATACCTTTTCACGTCTCATTCAGAAGCACCTGGAGTCACCAGAAGCCAGGAAGGACTCGGTGGGGACCTAACCATGCATCCTGCCGTCAGTAAACACCCTGCAGTGATTGCGTGGGACGGCCAGACAGGTGTGAAGTAACCGCAGGCTCCAGGGCCAGGGGCCCAGAGCAGAGGCCAGACTGTCTTCAAAGTAGAGGTGCTCTCCTGGTTTGGGTCAGTGTGCTGTCAAGAAAACCCGTTTTCCTTCTTCCCATCCTCAAAAAGACAGGCATGTACATAAATTTGCCTGACATTTCAGAGAACACACTGACCATCATAAAAACCACTAGTTAATTTTTTGACCAGCAGCATTTGGTCATAACACAATGGTGTGATCACTGACCTAGAGCCAGACATCCTGGAGTGCAAAGTCAAGCGGGCCTTAGGAAGCATTACTATGAACAAAGCTAATGGAGGTGATGGAATTCCAGCTGAGCTATTTCAAATCCTAAAAGATGATGCTCAGTATACCCGCAAATTTGGAAAACTCAGCAGTGGCCACAGGACAAGGTCAGTTTTCATTCCAATCCCAAAGAAAGGCAATGCCAAAGAATGCTCAAACTACCACACAGTTGCATTCATCTCACACGCTAGCAAAGTAATGTTCAAAATTCTCCAAGCTAGGCTACAACATTAATAAACCAGGAACTTCCAGATGTTCAAGCTGGTTTTAGAAAAGGCGGAGGAACCAGAGAGAGAAAATTATCCACATCTGTTGGATCACTGAAAAAGCAAGAGAATTCCAGAAAAACATCTACTTCTGCTTTACTGACTATGCCAAAGCCTTTGACTATGTGGATCACAACAAACCTTGGAAAATTCTGAAAGAGATGGGAATACCAGACCACCTTACCTGCCTCCCGAGAAATCTGTGTGCAGGTCAAGAAGTAACAGAACCAGACACGGAACAACAGACTAGTTCCAAACTGGGAAATGAATATGTCAGGGCTATATATTGTCACCCTGCTTATTTAACTTATATGCAGAGTACTTCATGGGAAATGCTGGGCTAGATGAAGCACAAGATAGAATCAAGATTGCTGGGAAAAAATCAGTAACCTCAGTTACGCAGATGACACCACTCTTATGGCAGAAAGCAAAGAAGAACTAAAGAGCCTCTTGATGAAGATGAATGAAAGAGGAGGATGAAAAAGTTGGCTTAAAACTCGACATTCAGAAAACTAAGATCATGGCATCTTGGTCCCATCACTTAATGGCAAATAGATGGGGAAACAATGGAAACAGTGAGACTTTATTTTCTTGGGCTCCAAAATCATTGCAGATGGTGACTGCAGGCATGAAATTAAAATACATTTGTTCCTTGGAAGAAAAGCTGTGACCAAACTAGACAGCATATTAAAAAGCAGAGACATTACTTTGTCAACAGAGGTCTGTCTAGTCAAAGCTATGGTTTTTTTCCAGTAGTCATGTATGGATGTGAGATTTGGACCATAAAGAAAACTGAGTGCCAAAGAATTGATGCCTTTGAACTGTGATGTTGGGGAAAACTCTTGAGAGTCCCTTGGACAGCAAGGAGAGCAAACCAGTCAATCCTAAAGGAGATCAGTCCTGAATATTCATTGGAAGGACTGATGCTGAAGCTGAAACTCCAATCCTTTGGCCACCTGATGGGAAGAACTGACTCACTAGAAAAGACCCTGATGCTAGGAAAGATCGAAGACAGGATGAGAAGGGGAAGACAGAGGATGAGATGGTTGGATGGTATCACTGACTCAACGGACATGAGTTTGAGATGATGAAGGACAGGGAGGCCTGGCGTGCTGCAGTTCATGGGGTTGCAAAGAGTCAGACACGACTGAGCAAGTGCCTGAACTGAACTGCTTCGAGACACCATGAATACAGTTCAGACTGTCGTCACCAAGACAAGTAGCCCAGGAGGGAGAGGAGGGCTGGCTGAGGGGGTGGCGAGAGGAAGCCACCCCATTCTGTCCTTTACTTTTGTCCATCCACAAGTCACCTAATCAGAGGGCTCATATTTATATTTGTAAAAGTATCTGAGGTAGTTCATAATGCAGATTTTTGTGTTATTTTTTCCGTTTTAAACTATCATTGCTTGATCATCATTGTAAAGCTTAGAAATTTAGCAACCTGTGCTCCTCAAACTCTAGCATAGAGTCCAATTCATCACCTAAAAGTAGAATTTGGGGTCAAAGTCCCTGGTGGCTCAGACAGTAACAAACCTGCCTGCAAATGCAGGAGACCTGAGTTAAATCCTTAGATCAGGAAGATCCCCTGGAGGAGGGCATGGCAACGCCCTCCAGCATTCTTGCCTGGAGAATCCTCATGGACAGAGGAACCTGGGGGCTACAGTCCTTGGGGTCGCAAGAGTTGGACATGACTGAGCAACTGACACACACGTTTCTCCCCAAAGCGGTAAATTAAAGATTTGGGCATCATGGGTATTAGGAACAAATTGTTGGTGATTTAATCTTTGTAGAGGGAGGTCATCCCTCACATGAACTTGAATTAATTTGTGCTTTTTATCTTTTTTTTCCCCCAAAAGGCGAGACCACCACCCCTCGGGCCATCCTGACAGGTCATGACTACGAGATCACTTGCGCTGCTGTCTGCGCTGAGCTCGGCCTTGTGCTAAGTGGCTCTAAAGGTAAATCTGTGGGACCTTCAAAAAACGAGTGCATTTTTTTCGTGTCTTCTAGTAGCAGATTACCCAAGATGAATTTGGTGCCTTTTTTTCTAAAGCTGTGCTGTCTGTAACAGCAGCTGTTTGCCATGTGGCAGACCCATGACTGTTCACAGTAACTGAAATGAAATAAAATTTACAGTTCAGTTCCCTGGTGGCACTAGCCACAGTGCAGGGGCTCAGCATTCACCTCTGACTAGTGACTTTGGTCTCCAACAGCCCAGAAAGGGGGCTTTTCCATCACTGCAGAAAGTCCTGTTTACAGCATCGCTCTGAAGAGTGAGGCGAGGACAAGGGCATCTTTGTGTATTTGTTTATTCTTCTCGATTCTGACTGGGCTGGGTTCCATCTCACACCTGAATGGAAATTCCTGACCCAGTCTGTCTTTCCTTCCGAATCTCTGAACGAGGATGGCATTGAGAATGGAGTGGAAAAACACCTCAGCTGGTTTGCCTGAGGGTCTGCCCTCAAAGTATCGTCATATGTCCCAGCCAAAGAAGTTAAGCACGCTTTCCAAGAGCACACAACAGATCAGCATGTGACCAGGAACAGAGCTGTTTCCAGTTCACCTTTATTCAGTTGTAATAGTCTATTCATCTCTCTCTGCCACTGCCCTGAACTTAGCTCTGAATATACAGAATGTAATCGCATCTCTTTTAGGCTGATCTGATGGGGAGGCATAGAGTTTTTGAGTCACCTTACCTGTGCCTTGAACTATAATACTTTGTCTAGCTAACAAGATGTACTAGTTAAATATTGGTATTTAAGACTTAGTTGGTCAAGACAATGAAACAATACTAATGATAACAAGAATTCTATAACTGCTTTTTATACCCAGTGATTTTATTTATCCTGAGCTAATATGAGTTCTTGGACTGTATGCGATCCAAACTGGACATCTTTCATGGTTTCATGCAAAGATATTAAAAATCAGTCATTTCAATGGGAAATATTATGAATTAATAATCAGTTGGAAATTTTATGATTGTCCCATGGCTTTTAAAATTTTTATCAAAACATTTAAAATTTTCTTGTTCAGTTTCATACATACACATATATTTACATGGGCTTCCCCGGTGACTCAGTGGTAAGGAATCTGCCTGCAAAGCAGGAGACACAAGTTTGATCCCCAGGTCAGGAAAACTTCCCTGGAGATGAGAACGGCAACTCGCTCCAGTATTCTTGCTTGGAGAATCCTATGGACAGAGGAGCCTGGTGAGCCACAGTCCATGGGGTTGCCAAGAGCTGGACATGACTGGGCACATAAATGTACATACATACACACACATGTATATGGACACAGAAAACAAGTAAAACATTGACTTGGCACACTGTAATTTAAAACATTAGAAACATTGAGGATGAAAGTATTTTATTTCTTTGTGAAAAATACGAGTGCTTTGAAAGTGCTTGCCCACTCCTCTCCATGTAAGATAAGGGGCAAGAATCTTCTCGATGCCTTGACTAGTCAGACCCCTTCCTCAGTTTGGATCAGTTCCATCATTTACTCTGCTTTCAGTGTCATAAAGCATCTCCTCAGCTTCCTTTAACGTGAAGGTTCTTGCTGGCCCTGCTCCCAGGATATCCTCGTGTTTAATAAGCCACTTTCCTAACTTAACGACAGTGAGGTCACCTTCACTCACTCCCTCGGGCTGCGTATCCACAGCCTCTGAGTGGTATCAGCACCCCACGGTCAGCTCTGTCTTCTCTAAATCCATGTAGGTTTGCTTCAGATTTCACCTCCAGCTTTGTCACTTCTCATTTCCTTCTGGCACGCTCATCTTCGTTGGCCACTATCCTGTTTTGATCAGCCGTTTTTGTAAAATGTCATATAGTCCTATCCCTGGTGACAAGGAGGCAACACAGCAACAGGGTTTGCTGTCTGTGGGTAAGCTGAGTCACGGACACGCAGGGACCATTCACGAACAGACGTGGAGAGAAGTGGACCTGTTATTTAGTCATTTGTGGGCTGAAGAGCTGCTTGTGAAGTGTGTACCTTATGCAGTTACTGTGGTAACTGAAATCTCAACTGGGGCTGGGGTCATTTAGAGTGACAACTGAAATCTATGCTTCCCGGAACTGTGCAGAGCAAACACTGCCTTATGTACTTACGGTGAGGATGCTAAAAACTTACCAACTCCCTGAGTGGTCAAGGGAAAGCTGAGAGGCATGCTTTAGCAGTCACGTAGGGACGGGTAATGATTCCATGTAGCTGGGAGTAATTTAGCCCGGAGAAAAGTAGGGCATATAGTCTAGTCACCTCTTTTATCCAGAGAGACATTTCTTAGAACCTGCTCATCACACGGGCAGTTTTGGTTACCTGCTCCTCCTCTGCTGTGCCTGCAGCAGGCACTGAGCAAAGAGGAAGCAGCACGGCTACAGGGGGGCTGCTCGGCAGTGTCTCCACCTTCCTTACTGAGTTTCCCCACCGCCGGCTCCCCGGCCCCTGTGAGATGCAGGGAGGGTCACAAAAGGTCACCTCGTGCCTTGTGGCAGCCCGTGTTTAGCTGAGGCCCACCCTTTCCGGAAGCTCTTCTGGAATTTGAGGTTTGTCCTGTTCCTTTCTGAATTCCTCCAGTTTTTTTTTTTTTTTTATCATCTCTGGGCATAATGAATTTCACAAGTAATTTCCTGTTTCTTGAGATGTGAAATTGAACATGTATGACTGTTTTCTCCCAAGTGGAAGGTGAGATCTGGCTGGCATGCCAATTTTACAAAATAACTGATATCTTTTTCAGTCTTCCTACAACTGTGATATAGTACCGTCATCTTGTCTGATCTGTGCTCGAGATTCAGATCACATTGTCTGTTCTTTTAAAAAGCTTCATTTTGCCTTTTGTTTCTGTTTTCTCAGAGGGACCATGTCTCATACATTCCATGAATGGAGACTTGTTAAGGACTTTGGAGGGTCCAGAAAACTGCCTGAAACCAAAACTCATTCAGGCGTCAAGAGAGGGCCACTGTGTCATATTCTATGAGAATGGCTCCTTCTGTACATTCAGTGTGAACGGAAAACTCCAGGCTGCCATGGAAACAGATGATAACATAAGGGTAAGTGCGCCTTACAGACGTCTCAGTATCTGTGCTTTTACCGCAGAGTGTGTAGGTGAGTTGAGGAGGTGGAAGGTTCACCAAAGAAGCCTCTGTATTTGGTCACCAAGGGCCTCTCTTTTGCCCAAGAGAGAATCATCTGGTGGCGCGTGGATGGGGGTGTCTGCTTCCCAGAGCCCAGCCCGTCTGGCCATGCCAGCTGTGTGCCCAGCCTGCAGTGAAGCGGGGGGAGCCTTCAGCAGAGGCGGTGTTCTTGGGCCCTGGGAAGCCACCCTGGGTGGCTGTCAGGGACACTGCTCGTTGTGTTTTTGTTTTAAGCACGTTAACCGCACAGTGCTGTTTCCTGAGCATCAAGAAATAGGGCCATAAAAGCGCCCTAAAACTGGCTCCCCCTACACTTGGAACAGGCTGATGGTGGGAGTGCTAGGGATTACGATGATTCAGGGTTAGCATCTAACTGCAGGCTTGACTTCTGTGTGGATAACGAGACCCAAACACACCAAGTTAAGAAAGTTGTGCTTCAAATTATGATGTGAACCCGACAAATGATTTTTCTCTTTTGCTATACAACAGACGGCACTGGGGGGCCTGCCCAGGCCGTCCTTCATTTTCAGGATAGGGCTCCATGAGTGCTAGAGGGCGGAGAGAAGAGCAAGGGCTGCTCATGGAGAGGCTGTGTTTTCAAGATCCTTCTTTTCACACCTCCAAGCTTCTTGGTGCGGGTTAAGTTTCATTTTACCTTACCCCTCGTATTTGCTGAGATAAGGTTGGAGGGCCATGTGAACTGCCTACAGTGAAGGGACCCAGGATGTGTTGGGGGCAGGAAGAAGGTCGCAGAGGCCTCAGCGCTCTGAGTGTGGTAAAGTTAGTTCTGGCCACTGTACTTATGGTTACTCCTGACCCGGGGCGACTTAGGTGACACACATTCTCCCACTTTTCCCGCATCTAGTCTGATCTCTTTTCTCCTGTAAATATTGGGATCAGGGAGTGCTGAGGAGTAAGAGAGTTAGTCGCTCAGTCGTATCCAACTCTTTGCAGCCCCTTAGACTGTAGCCCCCCAGGCTCCTCTGTCCCTGAAATTCTCCAGGCAGGAATACTAGAGTGGATTCCCTTCTCCAGGGGATCTTCCTGACCCAGGGATCGGACCCTGGCCTCCACATTGCAGGCAGATTCTTTACCATCTAAGCCACTAGGGAAGCCCATTAAGAAACACAAACCCTAAATATGGATGGCACTGATCAGACCGCAGGCACTTGCTGCTTCTGTATCCTAGGGTGATTTATTTTTCTTTTTTTCATGGATTGACTTTATTTTTTAAAAAATGTTTTGTTTTTTTGTTTTTTTAGTTTTTGGCTGCACTAGGCAACTTGTGGGATCTTAGTTCCCCCAACCAGGGATCGAACCTGTGCCCTCAGCAATGAAAGGGTGGGGTCTCAACCACTGGAGCCCCAGGGAATTCTCCAGGATGGCTTGTTAATTCAGTAAATGGCTTTCCTCTTTGCTCTCCTCTTCTCTCTGGGAATTTTCTCCAGTGCATTTTGCCTGTCCTGCACGCACAGACGCTCACACTCTGCTTTTATTTTTTCCTCCCTTCATTTAAACCAAGTACACATCAGAGGGTTTTCCTTTGCTCTTTTCTTTACGATAATAATGTTGATAATCTGTCACTTTGAGTTGCGATTATATTGTCAGCTACACTAATAAATCTGTAAAGTAATTTGAAATCCCTAGCTGGCTAAAACGATTTCTGTGGCCTTTCAGTCAGTACCAAAGGCTCTGGGACGTTCCTCCAGGCAGCAGTTGGAGGCTTTCTGCACACTGCTCGCACACACATGCTTTTCCTCTCTGCCCTGTGGCCATTGTGTTTTTTCCTCTGTAATATTTCCCACTGGATTTTAGGCTTAAACAATCCATCGCCTTTTTCCCAGCACGCCTGTACTTTATCATACTAACTTGTAAGTGGCAACTGTGTGCTTAAAGTGAGCTTGCCTAAAATGAACCCTGCCCATGCCCAGCTCCAGAGACCCACACTTTCATAGCTGACTGCCTTGGGAAGGATGGAAGGCCACCGCAGGCTGGGAGTAAGAGACATCACAGAGCAAAACTCTCCACCTCCATCCTGTAGTCGGAGCCTGTCTAAGGGAAGGAGACCGTGGAAACAAATTAGGCATTAGCTCAGACCAGAAACGAAGCTTCTTTGAAATAGCAAGAACCCTGTAGGCAGGCAGCCTGGGGGAACCTCGGCCCTCATCAAGGCCTCCCACCTGGTTTCATTTAGATGCCAGACTGCGCTCTGGCGTTTGGGTAACATATCTGAGCGCAGCAACCAGGCAGTGCCTAAATGTCTTAATGAAGAGCTTAAATTTAAGTGGGCAGCCTGTACGGAGCAGCAGAGTTACTTTATCCTAAACAAAGGCTCACCACCACTTCACCCATAGGAACTCATTCATTTTCTCTTCCTGGGGAAGCTGTGTCTTCAGATGTGACGGGTGCCAGCAGTCGGCTGGGGCCCATGGCCCTTCCTGGAAATCAGCGCAGCCACAGTCCGCGCTCTCAGGAGTCCAGAGACCAGTGGTCACCTGTGTCCAGGGCCCTCCTAATGTCTTGAGTCTCGGCCCAGCCTGGACACTCAGGAGGCTCCTGAGAATTAAGAACTCCATTTGGGGGTTGGGGGGAGATGGGTGCTGTTCAGGAAACACTCCCCTGGCTCATATCGCCAGGGAGACTTGACAAGGCCCTCATGAGAAAGGCCGACAAAATATTTTTTAACTTTGGCAGGCATCTGGTTTGTTAGAATGTTTTAGATGTGGATAAAAGTATAATCCTGAAAGTCCAGGTTTTATTTATTTCAACACAGAACTAGGATTAGGGAGTTTTTACTCTAGGACAAAGAATTAAAGATTAATGGTTTTAATATAGCACTTATCCAGTAGAAAGCCTCAAGTATAAAACTCAAGTGAACCATAGCCACAAGGTCAATGGATTTTCATCAGCTGAATTTTATAAGTGTAGCTAATAACTATTTGTAGTAGTCTTCATTTCCAAGATAACTCCCTGGAGAGTGCTGTTTGTGAAATGAATGGGGGAAATGATATTGGGTTTACTTACACTGAAAAATCTTATTATTTGTATTGGTTAAAATATAGAGAATACTTCTTATATCTAACTATCTTCTGCCCATGGGTTCTGATTTCTTCGCTATATTTGTGTTTTTGAAAATAAGCTGTATTTAAGAGACCTCTAAAAGTTTGCATTTACTTTAATGTGTATTGAAGGGCTATGAAATAGTCCTTACTTTTCTGTAATTAAAAAATTTTTTTTTGTTGTTGTAAAAGGGTAGCTTGAAGACGTAGGCAACTATCCTGAAACTCTGAGTGCAGAACAGTGTAAATATATTTTTCAGAAGGTAGATATTTTCCTTCTGGCTTGCCATCTGGACTCCCACTTTCACTGTGTCCAGGTGGACATAAGATTACAGGTATTTGCAGTAACTTTTAGAACCCCCAACGCCCTCCAGCTAAAGAAAGGAAGTGTGTGTCTTAATGAGCCGGGAGAAGAAGGTTTGCAGAGCAGGGAGCCATAGGAGAGGAAGGGGCAGTGGGATCTGCTCTTGGAATAGGGAGTGACCTTTTCTGTCAGGAGCAGGCACCCAGAAATGAATGGGTGTGGCTTTGTCCTAACAGCCCTTATTTATGGACATTGAAATTTAGAATTCGTATCATTTTCATATGTCATGAAATACTTGACTTTTTCCAACCATGAAAAAAATGTAAAAAGTTATAGAAAAACAGGCAGTGACTGCCTTCGGTGGGTTTGACAGGATTACAGAGCAAATTACATGTCTGCCCTTCCAGTTTAGCACTGGCAGGAAGCAGGCAGTCCTGAGGCAAGAAGCAAATGCTTCAACTGGGTTCACCCTGGGAGTTATGTTTCCTTATCAAGCTGTCGTCCCAACTGCTGTAAAAGTCCAGCAGGCCTAGCAAGGGTGCTTGAGCTGCAGGTGGTCTCCCGTGGGGCCGGCCCCAGGGAGGCAGTGTTCTTGTCACGGGGGATGTGATGTCAGCTAGCACCATCTGCCCAGCTTTGGTGGCTTAGCGTGTCCACAGTGAATGCAGAGGTGCCAGGAAGCTCCTTATTTCAGAGCCCAGGTCTCCATTCACAACACACACCATTTAATTAGTATTTGTAGAGTTGGAAGAGTTTGGCACCTCATCCTTAAAAAGCACAAATTAAAAAAAAGAAAAGGCAACTACCTACCTTTGCCCATAAGATTTTTGAAAAACCACAAAAGTCTTCTGTGACTCATGATTTCCTGAAAACTACTCAGGAACACACACACTCCCTCCCTTCTCCCTACGCCACAGTAGCTGGCTTCATGTCGAATTAATCCGAGGTGTGGGCTGGGGCGGGCAGGCTTTCCTGGAGCCCCAACTCTGCTGAGTGCTGCCTTGTCTCACCAGGCCATCCAGCTGAGCCGGGATGGGCAGTACCTGCTGACCGGAGGAGACAACGGCGTGGTCATGGTCTGGCAGGTGTCCGACCTCAAGCAGCTCTTCGCCTATCCAGGCTGTGATGCTGGGATCCGGGCCATGGCCCTGTCTTACGACCAGAGGTAACACTGGAATGGGGGCTATACTGGTGGTGGGAAAAACTGTCCAGGGATTTATGTAGATGGGCTGTGCAGGTCACCTCTGCAATTGCAGAAGCCAATGAATATTGGAATTTCCAAGATACTTTTTAAAAAGCATGTTTTTCTTTGATGACATTGCCAGTTGTGGACAGGGGCTATCTTCTCTAGGGTTAGACAGGATTAAAGTAACAAAGGCTCCAATTATATTGCTGTAAAGCTTCTATACTCTTAAAGTACCTTTTTTCTTAAATGAAATTTCTTGTGACATGCCGTCTGTTCATAATGATCTGGCTTATTTCCTAAAACCTTTGTTTTAGGGAGATAGTCTTTATCTGACATCTTATTTCTTCTTAATATAGTCCCTCATTTTAGTTTTTAACATCTTTATTGTGATAAAGTATACATAAAATTTACTACGTAAACTGTTTTTGGTGCTGCATAATTCAGTGATATCAAGGATATTCACATTGCTGCACAACCATCACCACTATCAGCTTCCAAAACTTTTTCATCATTTCATCTCATAGTGTCCTTTGATATGCAAAATCCTTTCATTTTGATGAAGTTAATTTATTTTTTCTGTTATTGCCTATGCTTTCAGTGTCATATCCAAGATCATTGCCAAATTCAGTGTCTTGAAGTTTTTCCTCTATATTTTCTCCTAAGAGTTTTGTAGTTTTAACTCATACCTACTGTTTGATACATTTTTAATTAATGTTTGTTTATATATGATGATGGTAAGGATCCAACTTCATTCTTTTGCATGTGAGTATCAATTTTCCCAGCACTATTTGTTGAAAAAAACCGTTCTTATATGTGAGAGTTTTTTCTGGTCTCTATTCTGTTGGTCTGCATGTCTGTCTAAGGCAATACCACACTGTTTTGATTACTACACCTTTATAGTAAGTTTTTTTAAAATTTATTTTAATTGGAGGTTAATTACTTTACAATATAGTAGTGGTTTTTGCCAAACATCGACATGAATCAGCCACAGGCACACGTGTTCCCCCTCCAGAACCCCCCTCCCCATCCCATCCCCCAGGGTCACCCCAGTGCACCAGCCCTGAGCCCCTAGTCTCATGCATCGAACCTGGACTGGCGATCCGCTTCACATATGATAATATACACGTTTCAACACTACGCTCTCAAATCATCCCACCCTCGCCCTCTCCCACTGAGTCCAAAAGTCTGTTCTTTACATCTGTGTCTCTTTTGCTGTCTCGCATATAGGGTCATCATTACCATCTTTCTAAATTCCATATATATGTGTTAATATACTGTATTGGTGTTTTTCTGACTTACTTCACTCTGTATAATAGGCTCCAGTTTCATCCACCTCAGTAGAACTGATTCAAATGCATCCTTTTTAATGGCTGAGTAATATTCCATTGTGTATATGTACCACAGCTTTCTTATCCATTCGTCTGCCGATGGACATCTAGGTTGCTTCCATGCCCTGGCAGTTGTAAACAGTGCTGTGGTGAACATTGGGGTACACGTGTCTCTTTGAATTCTTATAGTAAGTTTTGAAATCAGAAAGTGTGAGATATCCAATTCTGTTGTGCTTTTTCGAGATTGTTTTGGCTGTTTGGACACCCTTGAGATTTAGATGCTTTATTTCTTTTCCTTGCCTAATTGCTTTGGCTGGGGGTATTTACTAGAAATGGTGAAAGCAGATATCCTTATCTTACTCCCAGTAAGAGAGGAAAAACTTCCAGTGTTCACCACCGAGTATGATAGCTGGAAATTTTTCATAAATGCCCTTTATTGTGTTAAGGTACTTTCCATCTGGTCTTAGTTTGATTTTTTTTTTTTTTAAATCATGAAAGGATGTTGGATTTTGTCAAATGCCTTTTCTCATATGGGTTTTTTTGTTTTTAATTCTATTGATGTGATATATTACAATTGATTTTTGTATATCAAACAAAAATTGAAACAATCCTTACATTCCAAGAATAAATCCCACTTTCTTCATGGTGTATAAATCTTCATAATACAGTACTGAATTTGGTTTGCTAGTATTTGTTAAAGATTTTTGTATAAGTAATCATAGGGGTAGTAGTCTGTAATTTCATTTCTTGTGGTGTCTGTTTCCGGAGAAGGCGATGGCACCCCACTCCAGTACTCTTGCCTAGAAAATCCCATGGACGGAGGAGCCTGAGGTTGCTAAGAGTTGCGACTTCACTTTCAGTTTTCACTTTCATGCATTGGAGAAGGAGATGGCAGCCCACTCCTGTGTTCTTGCTGGAGAATCCCAGGGACAGCGGAGCTTGGTGGGCTGCCGTCTGTGGGGTCGCACTGAGTCGGCCACAACTGAAGCGACTTAGCAGCGGTGTCTGTTTCACTTTGATATCAGAGTGTGTCGGACTTATTGAATGACTGAGGAAGTGTTTGGTGGTGTTTTTTAAATGTGTGGTAGACGTCTGTGGTGAAGATCTCAGTAACCAAAGGGCTGTAATTACTGACTCAGTCTCATTATTCAGAGTTCCTCTTCATGATTAAATTGTGGAGGAGGAATTGTGTATTTCTAAGAATTTTTCCATTTCATCTAGATTATCCTATTTGTTGGCATATAGATGTTCCTAGCATTCTGATAATCCTTCTATTTCTATATAATTGGTAGTAATGTCTCCAGTTTATAATTTTTAGTAATTTGAGTCTTTTTTCTTAGTCTAAAAGTTTCTCGAGAGAACCAACTTGACTTTGATTTTTTCTATCTTCTTTCCCATTCTGATTTTTACTATTTCATTCCTGCTCTTAGCTTTGGGTTTACTTTGCACCTTTTTCTTGCTCTTTAAGGTGTAGAATTAGGTTACTGATGGAGATATGGCTTTTTCTAAAGCATCTGTGTTCACAGCTATAAACTTCCCTTTTAGCTTGTTTTATTTTCATTTGTCTTGGTATTTTCGAATTTCCCTAGAGACTTTTCCTTTGACCTATCGGGTCAAACTTATGAATTTTCCTTCGTTATTGATGTCTAGTTTAATTCTGTTGTGATTAGGAAAAATAACTTGTATGATTTCAGTCTTCTTAAAGTGTATTTAAAGTGTTTTGTGCTCTAACATATGGCTTATCTTGGAGAATGTCCAGTGTGCATACTGTGTTGGGTGAATATATATGTCTTAGCCCCAATTGGTTTCTAGTATTGTTCAGATACTATTCTTTCTTTCTTTCCTTTCTGGTTGTTCTACCCATTATTGAAGTTTCCAAGTACTATTGTAGAACTGTTTTTCTCTTCAGTTCTGTCAGTGTTGGTTCCAACATCTTGAGTGTGCTATTTGTTCATAAATGTTTGTAAGTGCTATATACTCTTGATGAATTGACCCCTTTTATAATTGCTGTGTAGTACCCTTGTCTCTTATAACTACTTAAAACCCACTCTGATATTAGTATAGCCACCGTAGCTCCCTTTTCATCATTATTTGCATAGAATGTCTTTTTATATCCTTTCAACCTGTTTGTCTTTAGATCAGTGAGTCTCGCATCTTGATTCATTTTGTCAGTCTCTGCCTTCTGACTGTAGAATGTAATCACCTTACACGTAATTACTGACAGGCCAAGACCGGCCATTACACCGTCTGCTTTCTGTACGTCTCAGCGCCTTTTTGTCCCTCATATCCTCATTGCTGCCTTTTGTGTGTGGTTGGGTTTTTGTTGTGACACATTTTAGTCCCCAATTTTGATATGAAGCGCTACTAAGGATGACCTCTGGGGACTGTCCTTAGCAATCCTGAGACAGAGGAGGTTAGAAAAGGGCCTAAGGCAAGACGCGGGCGTCCGCCTCCGCGCGAGGCTCCTCTCAAGCGCCTGGCTTGCCGCTCCGTCTCCGCCCTGCACCACCAGCTCCTGCTCAGGGCGGGCCTGTCAGTGAGTGGCGAGCCTCAGCAGGATGGAAGTGGTATGGGGTTCCACGGAGCACAGCCTGAATTGTGGTCAGCACTGATTTCTTAGTCTTCTTTCACTTCATACATGGCAGATACCTCTGTGATTGACCGTGTGCTTCTTCCTTCACCAGCAGTTGCTTCCTTCATTATTTTCATTCTGATACCTAATACACAAAATTCACTTGCCCAGCCTCCCTGCCTCAGAAATGACTAGTCTGTTCAGGTTTTTGTGACTCATCCTGCACATCCTGGCTGTACTTTCAATATAAAGGCAAGCTGTGGATTGGACCCTTGCAGAGTGACGGAGCTACCTCTGTCACTACACTCTGAGCTTGCCCAAGACTGCATTTTAATTATCAAAAATGTATCACGAATTGTAGGTTTGGCTGCCATCTGCTGTATTTACTGTGTGGATCTGGGGCGGGGAGGCCTTTCTTTAGTAACAGCCTTAGGAGACTCCTGGGTTTGTAAATGCCTGTCTCCTCTCTGCTCCCCCCAGGTGCATCATTGCTGGCATGGCCTCAGGAAGCATAGTTCTGTTCTACAACGACTTTAACCGGTGGCACCACGAGTACCAAACCCGCTACTGATGGTGACAGCTGGGCTCAGCCACGCCCCCAGCCTCAGCACAGGACCTGCCCTGAGCATCCTTCTCTTAGAGATAGCTGTCACATCTGAATGTAACTTAAATTTGCTCTAAGAAGCAAAATATTTTTTAAAGTTAATTGCTATTTTTGTAGACTTTGCTTGACTTTTTTGGGGGGAATAGCAAAGCAGAAAACTGGCTGCTGGGTTCTGTAGTTTTAAAAAAAATCTATATTTTTAGTCATAATGAGAAGTCTATTTTCACCAATTACAGAAATACACAGTGGTGTAAACCCACTTATTCTAGTTATATATGAAAAAACACTTCCCATTTATCTGTAATCTTGAGAATGTATGATTTTAACAATAAGGAAATGGGTTATAATTCTGGGACGCAGGAATTTTATGCTATACTTTGGGTTCTGTATTTTTCCAAACTGTGCTTCTTCAGCACAGAAATTTCTGGGATTTAAATAGTCATGTTTAAATTATGATAAATGCAATTTGAAACATCTCAGTGAATTATTTCTATCAATATTATCTTTCAAGCATGTTTTAGAACTAGAAGATTATGGTTTGGGGGAGGCTTCCTTTATTGCGTGGTCATCTTCAAGGATCTCCTGTTCTAGCAGGTATGAAATATTTGCAGTGTTTTCCTTACCTGTCCTCGTAGCACACCAGAACGAAATGATGGGAATGTTCTTGGGCTCAGTACCTTGTTTTTCTTTTAAAATAAATGCAAGTAAGTACTGAAGCCCACCCCGAGGGCTGACTGCGCCCACATACTCAGGCTCGTCCTCCCCGGGTGTAAGAGCAGCGGCTGCTGGGTGCTGTGTGAAGCAACCCTTGTTTTACCTTCTATTTGTCATTAAACAATCTTCCCCTTCCTTTGGATTAGCAATTTGTACTACAAAAATGTTATTTTGGTGTTGTAGAATTCTACTTTTCTAGTCGATTGCTGTGCGGAATTCTGTGAAAAATATCTGAGAAAAGGTCTGTATTGCATAAATAAATTCTTTGTAAGTTGTGAACTCTTGAGTTGAAACTGACATTCCATCTCTATTTCTCTTGCAACTTACCTAAAAAGGGTGACCTCCTTTTCGTCTGGGCTTCCCAGATGGTACTAACTAGTGGTAAAGAACCCGCCTGCCAATGCAGGTAGAGACCACCTTTGATCGCTAGTTTGGAAAGATCCCCTGGAGGAGGGCATCGCAGCTCACTCCAATATTCTTGCCTGGAAAATCCCATGGACAGACGAGCCTAATGGGCTAGAGGCCGTGGGGTCACAGAGAGTTGGACACAACTGACGCAACTTAGCACACAATGCACCTTTATCCTACACATTCAGCTCTTTTCTAAAAGCAAAAATTAGGAATAGAAAAACTCAGTTTGACAGAAAAATAAAATGTGTTTGTAATTGTTGGAAATATTTTTACTCCTTTTTTTCTAGAACAAGTACTTTAGTCCATGTAATCATCAAAATAACACTATGCTTATAGTTGAGAAAATTAAAGATTTCGTGGCACTAATATACTTGGCTTAGATCTTGACAGCTCAGTCTTAACACTAAGCCAGAATTTAAACCAAACCCTGTTTTTCCCAGCACAACATGCTTACACTAGGTACCTAGAACTGTGTCAGCGTCTAGCAATTCCACTTCGAATTTTGAAACAATGATAGTACAGTTATTCTCAAACATTAAACTTTGGTTCATTCAGTTTTTGAATAATAACCAATAGAGAAATTCTCTTGAATGAAAACAGGAAAAATGAGCCTCTCTCTAGCCAGAGAGCTCCCTCTTAACTAAATGAGAACACTAGACCTTTATCGAAGGAAAAAACCAAAGAGTTTTATACGCTGTTCCATCTAACATCCACAGCTACAGTTGTTTCACAAACCACTAACAAAACAATAGATGGTTAAATGTGGGAGAGGGGAAGTACATCTCCAAATCAAAGACATACGTAAGTTACGGCTCGATGAGTAGCCTCACGGTATCAACCTGTGATGTCACGCTTTCGGAGCTTCATGCAAAGTGGTAGAAGGAACAGGAATCTCTAAGTCACATACCAGGCATCTGATACCTTCGGCCCTTATTAACAAGCCTGAAGCCAAGTTCATGAAGCAGCTTCCTTTTGGTGCCTAAGACGACATTCAGTGCCTCCACTGCCTCTATTGTTTTAAAACTTACAACTCTGGAAAATCCACTAAAACATAATATTTAACAGCTGGCATCAACACACCACCTCAGCCTGCTCCCTGCACCCACAGCTCCCACTGACCATAAATGTAAAACTTATAGCTGTGGAGGGTCAACTATATGTACTCATAAAACGAACTCAGCTGGCATCAACACAGGGCTTCTTAGCAAGAGAATCTGTTTAGTTAGTGCAGTATATGTTAGGATTTAGTCAACATTCACATATTTGTCCAATTTTTACTCCTTTAAAAAATTACATCTATATCCATCAACAGAAGAATGGATAAAGAAGATGTGGAAAGTATATACAATGAAATATTAGTCATAAAAAGGAGCAAAATTGGGTCATTTGTAGAGACGTGGGTAGACTAGAGACTGTTACACAGAATGAAGTAAGTCAGAAAGAGAAAAACTGTACATTAACACATCCATGAGGAATCTGAAGAACTGGTAGATGATCTCATATACAAAGCAGAAACGGTGACACAGACAGAGGGAGGAAGAGGGGATGGGATGAAGTAGGAGATCGGGATTGGTGTGTATCAGCCACGCACACATCAGCTACTTTACAGTGTGTAAAACAGCTGACCAGTGAGAACCTCCTGTGCAGCTCGACGCTCGGCGGAGACCTCGATGGGGAAGAAATCCAGGAGGGGATGGATGGAAGCACATAGCTGGTACAGTTTGCTGTACAGCAGAAACACGGTATTGTAAAGCAGCTATGCTCCAATAACTTTCTTTAAAATTACTTCAAATAAATGTGAACCATTTATGAAAAAGTCAAAAGTGAGGTGCTTTGGGCTGAAACTGGAGGACCTACAGCAACCGGGAACCCATGCAGTGTGAAGTTGCCCAGCCTCGGAACCGTACGGTTTTTCTCACCAATGCTGTGGATTCTGACTGAGACATCGTCCATTAAGTCCCTGAGGCTCCATAACTTAGGAAATCGCCCCCACCTCCAGGAGAAAGCACGAGGCTTGGCGCAGCAAGCACACAAGGCGGGCAGGCACGCGGACACAGAGTGGTAGACACTACGCTCCGGAGAAGCTTGTTCCCACAGTGGACCGACAGCCAGAAATACACGCTCCAGTCAGCCCGCTGAAAGGGACGGCCTGCCTTCAAACACCTGTCCTTCAGTTCTGCTGGTCGGCATGCTGGACGGCCCCGACCTGGGAACCACAGGGAACCGAGCACAGGACCCGAGGCTGGCCGCTTCCTGCCCAGGCTGCCCACTCCGATTCAGCAGGGAGGACGGAGCCCTGCCAGGGGCCTGCCCACATCCGAGGCCCTGTGTCCACCCCTGGCACCTCCTCTGCTGTCAGAGGGGCAGTGAGATGGTGGAGGTCGCGGGGGTCAAGTTGGCAGATGGCCAGGGAATCCGGATGCAGCCAGACTGCCTGTCTACTTTGCACCCGTTTCCACAAATATGACTGAATTTAAATGGCTTCCCTAGTGGCCCAGTGGTTAAGATTCCACGCTTCAATGCAGGGGGCCCAGTTCAATCCCTGGTCAGGGAACTAGATCTCACATAGCCAAAACTAAGACCCAACCCAGTCAAATAAACGAATAAATATTTTTAAAAAATAAATGCCACACATTTTAGATCCACCAGGACAGGACTTGGACAGGAGCGTTTCACTAGAGACCTTTGATATATCTCTCCCAGATAGGACTGAGAACTCTGACAGGTTTGGGTCTCCTTCTTGCATCAGCCCGCCCCCCCCCACTGCAGCCTCCCCCTGACAGGCTCCCTCTCAGCACCCTGTCTGCATGCTGGAGGGGCCCACACTGAGCTTGATGGACAAGCGCCGCCACTGTGCCGTCACTGGGCAACAGGAGCAGCCAGCCCCAGGCTGGCACGTCATCAGTGACATCACGCTAGGCCAGAGCACGCTCAGCCACACACAGGAGAGGCGCGTGAACGTCAGTATGCACACACCACACGAACCGGCAAATACACCAGGGCCTCCACCTGGCTATTTCTGCCCCATCACGGAGGGAAGAAAGAGTGTTGTGCTTCAACTGGGAGAGTGATCTTTTTTCGCCTCTCTTTTTTGTAACATAGATGACGTTAATCCTGTAGGCATCACAACTTGTCACTCCAAGGGAAAATCAAGGAAGATGGAAAAGACCATAAAAGAGCAAATCAAAAATGAAATTCTGTCTATTTCCTCTTAGACAAGTGGGGGCAACATCTTTTGGATCTTTCTTTTCAGCAGACATGAAAAGTAGAGCCCGTGAGGAAAAGTCGAGTCCTAGGTATCCCAGTCACATGATCACTGTATAAAAGCCCGAGGCCACGATGAACACATGGAGCTGGCAACGCAGACGGCTCATCGTTCTCTCTCATGAACGGGGGGCTGACCTGCAGGCAAGGGGCGCAGGCCACCTACCAGATCCCTCTGAATTCCCTCAGCCATCAGGTGTCAGAAGCATGCAGTGAGTTCTTTTCCTGTCGCAAGTCCAGGAGTGTGTTTGCTCGCCAAACCAGCTGGCTGCGCTGCAGCTTCGGACTTGGATCAGCTGAGATGCTCCTCAGCCTTGACCCCGGGCAGGTGCCCAGCCTCACACGCATCAGACTCAGGCTGAAACCCTCCTGACCGCACCGAGGCCATGCCCTCGGCTCTACCCGAAGTGAAGCAGGCTTCTGTGTGGTCTCTACACCAAATACCTTTTCCTTCCCCTCTGCTGCCCGATGATGGCGACGTATCCCCACTGAGTTCAAAGCTGTGGGTTTTATGACAGAGCCCCCTGAAATCCGCTGGCCGGGACTCACCAGAGCTGCACACATCAGCCTCCCTCCAGAGAAACCGTCTTCCCTCATCTAACAGACCACACATGCCGTGGCCTGAGCGCTTCTTGCGCTTCTTGCAACCCCATGGACTGCAGCCCGCCAGGCTCCTCTGTCCATGGGAATTCTCCAGTAGAGTCCTGGAGAGGGTTGCTGTGCCCCCCCAGGGGATCTTAGCCGCCTAGATTTTCCACCATTGTCAGGGGTCTCCCCCAGCCCGGCCCACCTCCACCTCAGGATACAGACGCTCCTCCTTAAGCATCCCTGACCACCTGGAGGGGCAGACCGGACACAGGACACCTGCCCCGGGGCAGGGGAGGCCTATCCCAGTTCTGGGCCCTGGGAACCCATCCGAGTTTCCTCATCTGTTGAACAGGGAAGTGAGTGTCTCCCTCAGGGCCGTGATGTGGCTCAAACAAGACGGGATGAGGTACTCTGTAAAGTGTGGACTTCTGTTAGCACTTTCCACCTAGGCATTTCCCAGAACTAGACCATCGCCTCCCGAGAAAGCAGCAAACCCTTTCACTGGCTGCTCCTCCAGCGCTGCGCTGGCACCTGACCCTCCATGCCTCCCACCCACCGACCCCGGGCCACACCCCGAGCACCCCAAAGACGTCTGCACCCCCTGCCGCAGAGCAGCTCTTGGTGACCAACACCGCGAGCCGAGGGCCCTCCGCGGTCCTGGCCGCCGCCCTTGCGGCAATGGTCGCCTCCTCCGCACCGCACCCCCAGCACGGAGCCCCCCGAGACCTGCCGGCCTCTGCGGACGCGGCGCACGTTATGCGGCCGCCGACGCGGCTCGGCGCCCCTCTCCCCTCCCGGGTGTTTTCCGTGCAGCAGTGAGCGCCAAGGCGTTGGCCGCTGACTCGACAGGACTCCACGCTCCCATGTCACACCTCAGGTTTGGAGCAGTGCTCTCACCTGCCGAGGCCACCTGAAATCAAGCCATCCCATTTAAAACAGTGGCTAAGCCCACACACCTATGGGCACCTTATCTTGGTCAAAGGAGGCAAGAATACACGATGGAGAAAGGACAGCCTCTTCACTAAGTGGGGCTGGGAACACAGGACAGCTCCATGGAAGAGAATGAAATTAGAACACTTCCTAACACCACACACAAAAATAAACTCAAAATGGATTAAAGACCTACGTGCAAGGCCACACACTGTAAAAACTCCTACAGGGAAACACAGGCAGCACACTCTTCGACATGAATTGCAGCAATTGACATACCTCCTAGAGTAATGAAAATAAAAATAAACCAATGGGACCTAATGTCACCTAAGGACTTTTACACAGCAAGGGAACCATAAACAAGACAAACAAAAAGCCCTTATAATGGGCGAACATATTTGCAAATGAAGTAACTGACAAACTTAACCCCCTAAATATACAAGCATCTCAATATTTAAACACACACACACACACACAACCCAATCAAAAAATGGGCAGAAGACCTAAATAGAAGTTTCTCCAAGGAGTACATACAAATGGCCAAGAAACACATGGGAAAATGGTCAATATCACTAATTGTTAGAGAAATGCAAATCAAAACTACAATGAGGTATCACTTCACACCAGTCAGAATGGCCATCATCAAAAAATCAACAATAAATGCTAGAGAGGGTGTGGGGAAAAGGGAACCCTCTTGCACAGTTGGTAAGAATGTAAATTGATATAGCCACTATGCAGAACAGTATGGAGGTCCCTTAAAAAAAACTAAAAACAGAACCAGCAATCCCACTATTGGGAGTTAATCCTGAGAAAACCGTAACTCAAAAAGATGCATGAACCCCAATATTCACTGCAGCACTGTTCACAATAGTGAGGACAGGGAAGCAACCTAGAGCAGATAAATGGATGACGAAGACGTGGTACTTACATACAATGGATTATTACTCAGCTATAAAAAGTAATAAAATTGAGGAATTGTAGTGATGTGGTGGACCTAGAGAGTCATACAAAGTGAAGTAAGTCAGAAAGAGAAAAGCAAATATATATTAAGGCATATATATGGAATCTAGGAAAATGGTACAAACTAACCTATCTGCAGGACAGAAATAGAGACGCAGATGCCGAGAATGGACACATGGACACTGGCAGGAGGCAGAGGAGGTTGGGATAATTTGAGAGAGTAACACTGACATATATGCAGTGCCGTGTAGCAAACAGCTAGCTGGTAGGAAGCTGCTGTGCCGCACAGGGAGCGCAGCGCAGCGCTCTGCGACCACCTCTGCGGGGGGGGGGGGGGGGGGGGTAGGGTCAGGGTGGGAGGGAGGCTCAAGACGGAAGGCACGTATGTCTGCTCAATAGCTGGTTCATCTCGTCGTACAGCAGAAACTTAACAACGCTGTCAAGGAACTATACTCCAATAAAAAGTAAAACAGTGAATAAGGAGTCATTCTTCATTGTTGGTCACATCGCATGCAAAACTAAACAAGAAAACTGAGTGTGTGGCCTTTCTTTAGAGCTGCACCGTCCAGCGGGACAGGTGGAGGGGCACAAGGCTGTGAAACGCTTGAAACATGTGCGGTCCAGCCAGGATGCGCCGTGCCCATCAGTACACACTGGGCTTCAAAGACTCAGTACAAAGAAACAAGGGAAACATCCCACCAATTTTCTGTTGATTACATGTTGAAAGTTTACTTTGAATATATTGAGATACAGTTGGCTAAATAAACTATGCTATAAAATTAATTTCACCTGTTCCTCTTTACTTTTTTTTTAAAATGTGTTATCAGATAAATTATATGGCTTACATTGTATTTCCACTGGGGGGCAAGCTGCTCTGGAGATCCTCATCCAAGACAGCATCTCTACCCAGCACTCTCTCTTCCAGTATGGTGTATCTGTTTGGGTCTGTCCTCACTGTCTCCTGATTCACATTTCACAATCTGATTCATGCACGTATTCTGGAGGGAGTGATGCCAAATGCTGCCAATCCGTATATTCCATATACTTTCATCTCACAGCAACCCTTCTGAGCAAAGTGAAAGTGTTAATCGCTCGGGCCCGTCTCTTTGCAGCCCCATGGACTGTAGCCTGCCAACCTCCCCTGTCCATGGAATTATCCAGGCAAGAACACCGGAGTGAGTTGCCATTCCCTCCTCCAGGGGATCTTCCTGACTCAGGAAGAGAGGCAGACTCAGGCTTACCCGTGGCTGAGCCCAGCAGGTGCCCCCAGGGACATCAGCAGGTCCCTGCTTCCCTTGCTTTATCTTCTGTGGCCAAGATGCCCCTGCTGGAATACGGGGAGGAATAAAACCCCAGCCCAGGCCTCTCTCACTGTGCAGGAGCGGAGGAACCCAATAGTTGGGCCCCTGCATTTAGCCTGGATCTGAGACCAGCACCAGAGCTCAATAAATGTCTGCGGAATGTGTGGGCAAAGGAACAACCTGCTTGTGCGGGCAGAGCCTTTCCCTGGCCACTGGAACCCCGGCCTTCACTTACCACTTTGTGGCTCTGTCTCCTGCCAGCTCTGTGACCCTGGTGTGTCACTCAACTTCTAGGCTCGTTCCTTTACCACCACTCACTGCTCTGGGTGTTTGTGGGATGAAGGTATGTACCAAAGAGCTGCTCAGTCACGGCGAGGGGTTCATCCTGTCACCTGCGACTGGCACTGCCCTGGCCACTTATTTTAAGTCTTTGGCAAATGTCTTTGAACCTCGCCGTTCAAGCAATGGGGTCGTGCTCCAGCATTCTTCCATTTTCATTTTTACGTTAGCTCTTCACTTCCATTGCATGCTCACCTGGTCCTGTCTGACTCTGCAGCCCCATGGACTGTGGCCCACCAGGCTCTTCTGTCCGTGGGATTTTTCAGGCAAGAATACTTGAGTGGATTGCCATTTCCAGCTCCAGGTGATCCCAACCCAAGGATCGAACCTGTGTCTCCTGCATTGACAGGCAGAGTCTTTACCACCTGGGAAGTCGCTCTTCACTTTCACTAACACTTTTCTATTAGAAGCTATAAAAAAAAAAATCTTGCTCTTTAACTAGTGGGGAAAACAACAGACTGTTCTGGACCTGCCCATCACTACCCTCCTCCTGAAGCCTGCACCCCCTGGTGCTGTGCACTCGGGAGGCCCGTCTGCTTTCTATCACCCGCCTCTGGTTTGGCTCAGCCCAGGGAGAAATCACACAGCAATGTGAACGGAGAGATCCAGAGCCAAAAGAGGATTTCAAGCCATGCCAGCTGTACGGACTTGAGAAGCTGGAGACAGAGCAGTTCCAGGCTAAGCCCAAGCAAGTAGCTGTCATCAGAGAACAGAAATCAAGTGCCAGAGTACACTGAAAAAAAGCAGAGACAAGAGATGGCACAGTCTCTGAGACAGACACAGAGAAACAAGAACGGCGGCCCTGACTCCCCGTTGCCTAGAAAGCCTGACCTTCCGGTCCCTGGCTCCATCAGAGTCCTGTGCTGTACACGAATTGGCCCTGTTGGCTATGGAGCCTGTGCTGTGTGCTTTTGCACCTGTAATCAAATACACCTGGATCCAGGGTCCCCTCTCCTCTCAGTCCTGTCCCCAGCACAAAAGCAAACACTGGTACCTTCCAGAACCTGGCCCTGGGGGGTGTCGCTTTGACCACACACTCTGCAATGCAAACAGCCACACAGGGCCCTCTGCCCACCCTGACTACTTCTCAGGAAGGAAGAGTTTATTGGATACACTCGTAGGGGGCAAAAGTCTAACAGTGTGAAGGAACTACAGGCTCACCCATTTAGAAGATGAGCAGGGAAAACAAATACACTGATTATGTACAATCATTAAAAACAGCAGGGTGGTGGAAAAAAGGAAAAACTGCCAGCAGCCTTCCAGAAGGTTAGTAACAGAGGACGTCTGCAGGCACCTTCCTGCCCAGTCCCGACCGTGCCCGCGCGTCCTGGGGTTGTCCCGCGGCCGCCGCAGACGAGAAGCAGATGGAGCAGGGAGACTGGGGGGCTCCGAGGGGCTCACTGGTCCTGCTGTGCCCGCAGTCGGACCGGAGACGGAAGCCCCGCCGGCGACGCACATGCACACGCTTGCCTCTCCTCGAAAAGCCCCAAGGACAACGTCCCGGGCATCTCCCAACACAGACGTGGCAAGAGCTGAGGAAACGCACGTCGTGGAGGAAGCAGCGGCCTTTCCTGGGGCCTGTGTCCAAGTCCAGGCCCGGTGTCCTCTCACGTGAGCCCCGCGCCTGGCACCTGCGAGACCCCGAAATGGGCTGAGCGCTCGGACCAGGGGGTCCACTGGGGGCCCAGGACTTCCGCTGGAAACCAGCCCCCGACCCCCGGCAGCAGAGGAAGGGTACCCACAAAGGGACAGATACAGTTCTGAGCTGTTGGTAAGAGAGGAAAAAAGAAGCCCTCTGAGTTTACTTAAACAGAGACCTTGGTTCATCCAAAGCGTTTCTATAAAAATGCGCTGGGTGCCGGCTAGACGTTGCACAGTCTCCTGGCGATGCGGTCCACCGTCCACTGAACTGAAAAGACGGGAAATGTAAAGACGCCGCTCCGAGGACCGTCCCGAAGCCGACGCTCGCAGGCCCTCCAGGCCCCGGAGGCGCGCCCCGGGCCGGGCGGAGTGCGGAGATGCGCGGGGCAGCGGGCGCGCGGGCGCTCAGTCGCGGTGGCGGCGCCAGGTCCCCGCCCGCTCGCTGCCCGGGGCGGGGGCAGGAGGGCCGGGGCGCGGGGGCGGCTCCGGGGGCGCGGGGGGCGCTGGGGCGGCGGGCTCCAGGCCGGGCCGGCCGCCGTCAGCGCCGAGCTTGCTGCCGAAGATCTGGCCCTCCTTATCTAGAGCCGTGTTCTGGGGAGAGAGCCGGAGACAAGACTCGTTAGCCCACCGCCTGCGCCCAGCACCGCGAGCGAGCAGGGCGCGCCGAGCATGCAGGGCGGGAGCAGGAGAGGAGAAGTAACGCCCGCGGCCCGCCCAGCAGGCCCTCCATCCCTCACCGCGGCCTCTGCTCCTACTGCCCCGGCCGGCGCCTCTGGGATCTGAGCCCAGAAGCGTCCTGGACAGGACGCAAACCGCACGGGAATGCAACCTGGCTGCTAACTTCTCTAAGGAAGGTTCCCCATCGGGAGACTGGAAAGGTTAAGTCGTGACATCCAGAATTCCTAACCCCAGCCCGCCCCGAAACCACCGCCACACGGGCGGCCGGTAATCTATGAAAAGCCTGGGAGTGTAGGGTGTAACATCACCCACCTTTCCACCCTCCAGCATCTCCTCCCTGGCCTTCTCTTCCAGTGGGGTGTCTTCACACCCCCAAGGGTTGTGACCTGCTCCCCCTGGTGGCTCAGATGGTGCAAAAATAAAATCTCCCTGTAATTCAGGAGACTAGGGTTCAATCCCTGGGTAGGGAAGATCCCCAGGAGAAGGGAATGGCAACCCACTCCAGTGGTATTGCCTGGAGAATTCCATGGACAGAGGAGCCTAGTGGGCTACAGTCCATGCGATCACAAAGAGTAGGAAATGACTGAGTGACTAACACACTCAGTTTCTCCTGCTCCGGGGGTACAGATGTCGCCTTGCTCTCTGACCCTAGCCTGGAGCTGGGACCTAGCCCGCCTTCCTCCTCCTCCGACCGGGTATGACTGCCTCTCGGCCAGGGAGGCCAGGCCAGGCGCCTCTCACTGGGTTTTCCAAACGCAGGCTCTTTCAGTTCTCAGCACCTTTAGCTGAAAGGCATGTGGACCAGAAATCCTTTTCTTGTCCTCTAAGCACCTTGATGGGGAAAGGAACCATCGATTCTTCCAGGACTCCAGGAGGGGGAAAAAAGTGCCTGGAGAAAATATGAACCAACGGGGCTTCCTCGGCCTTGGGCGGCTGCCTGCGGAGCCCTCGGTGCAGCCTGGAAGACAGGTGTTCTCCACAGGCCCTTCCTGAACACTGAGCAATTGCCAAGGGCAATTTCCGTTTCCTGGAGAAGAGGTGACTGGGGGAAAGCCAAGTCAGAAACTCAGCCCTGCGCCGTAACAAGCTTCGGAGCTCCGAGTGGGAGCAGAGGCCAGGCCGCCCTCAGTGAAAACTCGGAAAGCGCCGAGAGGCTTCTTCCGGTGTTTTCCACCTAAAAGCTTCCCCTGGGCGGAAGACACCAACACCCCCACGGTTATTTCTCCTCTTCTCTTCCCGACAAGAACATGAACGTGTGCAGCGGGCCGAAGCAGAGCGGTGCGGTTAGTACATACCATCGCCGCGGACCTAGCCAGAGGGAAGCAATGCAGGCAGCGGGAGAGGCGCGAGGAGGGAGGAGAGAAGCGGGGACAGAAACTGGACTTACTTTCAACAGAAGCAACACAGTCGAAACAGTTTTGTCTAACTTAGATTAAGCCCCAGCCCTTCCCCACGTCCCCCTGAAAGGAGCAGAGGCCCCCGAGCGAGGAAGCACTTCTGAATCCATCCTTTCTCCAGTCGGCTCCGAGGCTGCACAATGCAGCCACGAGGGGTTTCTTATCATTAGTTCCCGTTTCTACCACGAGATGGCCTCTTCTGGGCGAGGCCCTGAGCCCGCTCTGCAGGTGCAGGCTCTTTCCTCAAGCCTCTCAGGACAAGTCAGGGCGAATCAAGTGCAATCTGAAACCACAGGCCCAACTTAAACCAAAACCCTATCCTCGGAATTCTCCCATCCCAAAGCCTAGCCGACTGCACACTGTCTTAAGGAGGACAGTGCCTCCTTGCAGATATACTTGGAGAAAGAACCAAAGCCTTCACAGAGGCTCGCATCTTAACGCTGTCGTCCACTAAAAGATACGCATTTGCACCTCAGTGACAGACAACCTTCAGCAGGAGAATGACTGGGGTCCTCCTCCCGTGCCCTCACCAGCTTTTGGTCTGGGAAGCAAGGTGATGTGACAAGCTGAAGAGTTTTAGGTTTTCACGGGTGTGTTTGGCCAAAATGGGTGTCAGTAGGTACAGGAGACCAGCACCCAAGAGAAGCTGAGAGCTGGACACTGCTGTCAGAGTCTGAGAGAAGCATGCAGATAAGAGGGGCTGAGAATCACAGGCCGCTCTGAGGAAGCACAGCACGGTGGTGAATACCAGAACGCTGCTCCGGGTCCCCAGAGTCTCAGCGGGGTACACAGTGAAACTCTGAAGTGTCTCTCAAACTGTCAAGTCAAACTGTCAAACAAAACGCAGACAACAGCATCAACTTTACTTTCTCACCGTTATTTACCCTTCCTGTCCTACCATCTCCTCACCGGAGCCCCAGGCTCCAATTCTGGGGGTTCTGAGGCAGAGAGCAAGGTTCTAAGAGAACAAAACCCAACCAGAGGGTCCCGCCTCAGGACACTGATACACTGTTTCCACTGCTATTGCTGTCAGTAGGAAACCACCTGAGCCTTACATTCCCCAGATACCAGAACACATACATACCAGCAAGAGCTGTCTGTGAATAATGATTTTTAAGAAAACATTTGAAACTGTTCCCCAGGGCAGGCCACACAGACGCACGGTAATGGTGGTGAAGGTGGTGGGGGCCAGGAGGGGGTGGGGATGACTGATGACCCGGAAGCACTGCAAGCGGTCCTGACAGCCATCCCCGGACCAGGCCCTCCGTCGGGTGAGGATACGCCCTCCCCATGGAGGCCTGCGTGGGACAAGCCAGATTCCCAGGCTGGCTTTCTGGCCGTGGCGAACTGGTCCCTCCAGAGGCAAATGCTCCTGATTCGCCCGTGGGCTTCGGACCTCATGGGTCAGCCAGCACGTCCCCAGAGCTAAGGAGCTGCAGAGTTACGTAGGGAACTGGGGGGTGAGATGGAGCCCCACCAACATGCCTGACAAGACACTTAATACACACGTGGACACACAATGCTCACAATCACTGCTAGACTCACAAATAATAGAGCAGTGTTCATTCACGCAAACGTCCTGAAGGTCAGGAGTTTGACACTGAATGCTTGAACTTCATCAGCAAATGGAAAAACGCCATTTGTAAACCACAAGACGTAGGTTCTGAGAGGGCCTGGATGTCCTCATCCAGAACCGAGCCTGTACTGGGCCAAAAGGCAAAAGGGCCGATCATTCCAGAACCTTGGTGGGCCACAGGCCCCGCATCTGGGCTGTGGGTTGACAGGTGACCCAGGGAGTGAGGGGAAGCGCTCATGAGCTCTGGGCGAATCCTCTAGAGCGTCTTCCTCTAGGATACTAGGAAGCTTAATTCACGTGTGGCTATTAAGGTGTGCTAACTCTTAAGGTTCTTTATTACATCGTGAGTGTGGCAAGTTTTGATTGATGTTTCAGGTTTTTCTAGAGACTCACTGGGAAGGTTCTCCTGCTCTGGGCTCAGGCAGGACAGCTCTTCTCGCAGGGTCTCAGCTGCCGTCCTGGGACAACTGACTGTCTCAGGCTTTCGGCGGGACACTACTGAGATCCCAGGAAAACCACAGCTCAAGAGGCCTTCTGCTCGTTTGGCCCAGAGCCCCCAGGGTGCTGTAGCCTGGCCCCTGCGCTGCAGCGGGGAGCGCGGCCTGGCAGGGGAGGAGGAGAGGGGTCCCCAGGACAGAGAGCGGACCCCCACCCCGGGACAGAGCAGCCGGCTTCCCTCCGGCTCCCGCCTGCACCCAGCCCTCCAAGGGAAGGATCAGAGGTGCAAAGTGCTGGGAGAATAAGCGACTGTTTTCCTCCCAGTCGGGTAGGAAAGCAACCTTTGCAGAGGGGGAGGGTCTGTCCTAAGGCCAGAGTGATGCAGCGGATGTCCAGCTCCTGTGTCCCCACCTCCAGAAGAAGCCTGCCTCTCCTGGGGAAGGCAGCCGCCCACTGCTCCCCGACCCTATGAGCAGTGCGGGCAGCAGGGGAGGCCATGGGGGCCAGCTTCACGGCTCACAGGAGCGAGGATCGGGCCTGAACTCTGGTGGGAGGGGTGCTGACCACACTTCTGACTCACTTCTGTCTTTTCTGCCATCTTCTCCCGTTCCCTGACCTACTTTCATGTTACTTCACATACTTTAGTGTCGTTTTCCATTTGCTGTGTTTATGAATTTAGGTAAGCTGCCTGAAAAACATTTTAGAAGGAAGATCTGACAAAATATGGGGATCAGTGTTACTGACTTCTCACGAAATTTTACCAACCCTGAAAAACCCAATTTTGTTTTCATTCTTCTGAACTTTTAAAAATCACAAAATACTGATTTTTAAAAAATGGAATTTGCTTAACTCTGTTGCTTACCCCCAGTCCCAAAGACTCATTCACAGCTCAGATAATCTACTTGTGAAGCCCTGAGTAGTCAGGGAGTCATTGCCTTTGGCAGCAAGTCCCGCCTGGCTGGGGAACCCTCCCTAGGGGGGAAAGCAGAGCTGGGACAGACGCCGCAGCCCAGGGCCCACCGAGCCCAGGAGAGGAGGGGGCCGGGCCCAGGGCCCTGCAGTCTGGCCTGGCTGGAACCTGCACGACCTCTGACCCCAGGGCCCGCGGACCGGGAGCCGGCCACACAGTGCCCCTCACGTGCCAGGCCATTGCTGCCGTGGAGGGAGGCGCCCAGGAGGCACCTAGGGCTGCGAGAGGGGAGCGCTGGGCCGCTGCCTCTGCGAGGCTCACCGTCAGCTGCCCAGGGCGGACGGTGGGCTCCACTTACCATGATGACGGAGACCCCGGTGGTCGTGCTGTTCTGTTTGGGGAGCGCGTTATTAAAGTGCTGTTTGAGTTTACCTGTTACTTCAGCTTGCATGTTATTCTCCTGGGAGGCGTCATCCTACAGAAAAGAATCAAAGACACCGATTCTGAGTCGCAGGCCCACGGTGTCTCTCCCTCAACAGTCACACACCGTCCGTCACTCCCACCATCTCCTCCTGACGGGCCGTCTGAGCCATGAGGTCAGGGGAACAATGCAAGTAACTGAAAATGCCGACTGCTGTCTGGTGGTCCCCTGCCCCGCAAAGACCCGGTACACGCGCCTCCCTCCTGAGGTCTGGCGTGGGCCGAGGAGAGGGCAGAAGGACCTTCTGCAGGCCTCAGAGACCTACTCCACAGCACAAAAGCCACCTAATTTAGTACATGTCCTGCCCATGGAAACATCAAAATCATCATTTTAATCAAGAATGCAGGTACTGTCAGTCTTTGTCACTCAATAAAAAAAATGTGGCATCTCAGCTACTTGGTCCAAGAACCAAGTCACCTAACAGGACCCAGAGAGTCTGAATGGAGTTGTCACAATGTGGGGGACAGAACTGGGGTGGCAGAGGTGCACAGAGAGCCCCCAAAGTCAGCAAAAGCCCCTGAATTAATGCCACTGCCCCCAAGCTCCCAGGACTGAGGGGGACCCAGACTCCCCTGGGGGGGATTGTGTTTGACCCGAGCCCGGAGGCACTCTCTGCACTCAAGGAACTCCCCAAATGTCACACATCCTCGCCCGGCTCCCGCCCACCCCATCGGGCACAGGCAAGCTCCCGAACCACGTGCCAGGAAGGCAGAGGTCAGGCTGTGACACAGGCTCATCTCTGGGCAACTGCTGAAGCCTCTCGAACCCCAGGATGACAGACAAAGGTCCTTGGAGAACATCCCGGCCAATCCCCTCACCTCACAGGTGAGGAAGCTGCGGCCTGGGCAGAGACCGTGATGAGCCAGGTCACTCACAGAGGGAGCCTGGGGCCGGCTGTGTCCTCCCGGAGAGCAGGCTGCACGCTGCTTGCTCATCACGGAAGGGCACGCTCAGTCCTCCACAGAGCTGGGACCCAGAACTCGGTCTGCACCACAGCCCAGGCGAGGAGGCCGCTGTGGCCCACAGGCCACAAAGACGTCGGCTCCCTGGGGACGCAGGTACTTACGGACACCCAGGGGTGACTCAGGATCTGCCCTGCTGTGCACCTCGCTTCAACATTGACCTGAAGCATCTGACTGATTAGCTCCTGGGAAGAAAGAAAGGAGATGACAGAGGGGACTAAAGTGGAGGGACTAACAGTAAACAGAAACGTTGAGTCTGCACCGAGACAAGCTGCTCGGTCTCAGGACGCAGACGCGATAGCGCCTCCACCTCCCCGGGCCCCCGGGGCAGGCAGGCAGGCACGGCCGCCCCGTCAGCAGCACCGAGATGGGAGGTCTCCCCGAGTCTACACAAACCCCCGCGTTCCCTCCTAAGAGCTGTGGGCAATGCCGTCAGCCACAGCACAGGCTGCAGGACTGTTCCTTCTGGCAATGCCACGGGCCTCACAGGGCCACCCCTGCAGGCAGAGGGGGTCTATGACATAGCTCTGGAACAAATGAAGGGGCACACATTCAGGGCTTAGAGAAGCGTCTGTAAGCCCTAAGGGGGTGGCCTCGGCACACTGGGAAGACAGCCAGGCCAGCTTTCCGAATCCAGTGAAGTATTTCAGGCACCGCGCTGTGGGATGAGCCACATGTCCAGACAGACTCGGAGCACAACAAGAGTGGCGACAGCCCCCCATGACAGGCAATGACCCCGTGACACGCCACCGCCCCCAGAGCCAGGCCGGGACGGGTACCTTGGCTGAGTCTGTGATGTTGTCCCAGTAGGGGGCTGGGAACTCCAGCTTCCCAGCCAAGATCTGGTCGAAGAGATCTTCCTGGAGGTTGTTCTCACTAAGTCAGTGACAGAGAAACAGAAGAGTCAGCGTCACCATTCGGCTTTGTAATAAAATGCTCACGGGGAGGGGGGCCAGGGGAGTCCAGTGTCTCTGGCGTGGGCATTTCACAGCTTGGCTGTGCATCTCAACCACGTCTGGGATGACACATTCTCCCAAAGAACATTTCCATGGGCCTGGGAATCGGAGAGAAAGGGGAGGAGGGTGGGTGGTGGAGGGAGGAGAAGGAGCAGGGCAGCAAGATAGAGGAGCAGAGATGCAAGAACTCTGTTTAGTGGGTACTGGGTTTCAGCGTGGGAAGACAAAGATGTTCTGGAGATGGGTGGTGGTGATGGTTTCACAATGGTTTAAATGTACTTAATACCACTTAACACTTGAAATTGTACACTTACAAATGGTTAAAGGGATAGATATTACGTCCCATGTATTTTTCCACAAAAAAATCAAGAAAAAAATGCAATCCACAAAAAAAATGTCCTATTTCAAAAAAAAACGCAGCTCAGCATCTGCCCTCAGTCATTCATGGTACAATAATAAGTGGGGAAAAGCAGCAAACCTGAGTCAGATCTCCTTGTCCTTCCCCCTTCTACTTTCCCAACAAAACAGCCAAAGATCAGTGAAGTAGCCAACACATGGGAAAGTTATAAGGAGTTCAGAATCTGGATAAACATTCACAGCGGAACACGCTCCTCTACTGAAACCTGACTTTCACTGAAGCTCTGTTTGAGAGAAAAAGCCCATCACCTGAGGACGTCCATTAGAACTGCAGGGGTGGAGGCCCCCGAGGTGGGCATCCCTCCCTGCCTGCCTCTCTCAGAGGAGCACCTGCACCCAGCTGGTGTCTAAAGAATAAAAGATGACTTGATTTTTGATGGACAGTGCCAGGGAAATGCGGAAATACTGCTGGGGAAAATTCAGGAAATTGGATGTCCCCTACCTCCCAGAAAACTGCATCTCCATTGCCACAGGACCCCTTCCCTTAGTGGACACATAAACGGCCAGAGTGAGAAGCAAGTCACTGGCTCTCTAAACCATTGTACAGCCTGGAAGAAAGCTCAGGATGGGCTGCTGGACTCAAGATCAAAATCCAGGAGCGGAGGTTCAGTCTCAGTTGGCAAATAAGTGTAAGTAAGTGTTAGTCGCTCAGTTGTGTCAGACTCCTTACGACCCCCATTGACCGTAGCCTGCCAGGCTCCTCCATCCATGGGATTTTCCAGGCAAGAATAGTGCAGTGGGCTGCCAGTTCCTTCTCCAGGGGATCTTCCAGAACCAGGGATCGAACCCAGGTCTCCCACATTGCAGGAAGACGTTTTACCATCTGAGCTACCAGGGAAGCCCAGTACTGGAGTGGGTAGCCTTTCCCTTCTCCATGGGGTCTTCCCAACCCTGGAATTGAACCCAGGTCTCCACGCTGCAGGTGGATTCTTTACCAGCTGAGCTGCAAGGGAAGCCCAAGAATACTGGACTGGGTAGCCTATCCCTTCTCCAGTGGATCTTGCCAACCCAGGAATCGAACCAGGGTCTCCTGCATTGCAGGCGGATTCTTTACCAACTGAGCTATCAGGGAAGCCCTGATCACTTGGCAAGGATGCAGCGTTTCTCCCTGAGCTCCCCACAGACTGCCTTCAGCCCCACGCACTGCTCAGGGGGCTCCCGGGGGACCCTGCCCAGCCTTCTGCAGAGGAGCCTGGTCACACCACCAGTCCTCCAGGGACTGTGGTGGTGAGTGTGGCATCCCTAGAAGCAGACGACTGAGGGCAGTGTCCAGAGACAGGCTCTGGGGCTGTGTGATGAGGTGGCTGCCTCGTTCCTGTTCTAGGAAAAAGAGCAGAGTTTGTGAGCTCTGTGAACACTCCTTACATCAAACCAAGCTCAGCGGATCGACACTGCTGCTTCATGACGTCATGCAGCACTCAGAGCAACCTGGGTCAGGCCAGGCCCGCAGGCAAGGCGAGCGATGCCCCCCAAGCCCTGCTCCCCAAGAAACTGATGTTCTTCAGTGAGCACAGACTGTTTCTTTCTAGGTGCCTAAATGTTCTTTCCTTTTCACTGTTACCTCTCTACTGATTTAATTCAGCTCATCTCTCCTTAAAAATGGATAAAGAATGTGCCTAAAAACACAATGGGATTTTATAGAAACTTTCAGAACATCAGAGGACCCTGGGAGACGATGTTAGAAGAAGATATAACAAGTCACCCATTTCCAGAATCGTTCTTTTTAGCCATTTCTCTCTATGATGGCATGCCTCTCCCTCTTGGTCTTTTTCTGGAATCTCAAATAGCTTCTGTTAACACACACAGTCTTTATTTTGTTAACAAACAGCTAAAACATTGGGTGAGTGTCTGCAGCATTTAGGTTCTTGGCAGAATTGCCTGAGTCAACAACACAACCCCAGGATTTGGGCAATTAGAAGGGCTCCCTGAGGACCCCTGCTGTGAACTGCGAGAGCCCTGGGGTTCCGGGTGGCCCTCGGCAGGGGAGACCTGCAGAGAATGCAGCCTCCTCAGTCGTCACAAAGTAGAAGTCCCTTGGATTGAATCTTCCCTGGATCGATTAACGCATTTATATGCTACAGTCTGGCTGAGATGCTTCAAGCACTTTTTAATTCTCAAACAGTATAGTGCTGTAAGTCTGGAAGTGCCCAGTAAGAAAACTCTGAAAACAGCAAAAGAGTCCGTGAACACACTCCAATGCCGAGGTGTTAAAGGTCAGACGAGGTAACCTGAAAAATACTGTAAGCTATTTCACAAATGATGTGCAGAACATTTCACTTAAAGGGGGTGTGTGTTTAAGAGAAACTTCAAATATCTCAGTATAGTCAGGCAAAGACTATTTGTTACTTCCTTAGGCGATACCTAAACCCTGGAAAAGCAACCCTCTTCTCAGTAACAATGCAAGAGTACACGTCAGCCTAGGACTAACGCCCGAAAATCTGGAAAGAAGAATGGGAGATGCTAGAGTTAAAGGAGCTCAAACTGTTAATTCCAAGAACAATTTCAATTAAAAAGCTTTGGGTTCAATTAATGTTTCTCAGAAAACAATGAAAATATTTTGAGATATCTGTTGAAAGACTTTTATTTTAGAAGCAAATTTATGCAGATTCGCTTAATCGTAAACCACAGTCATTTGTCATTGTTTAAAGGACCATTTCCATAGTTTGATATATATGCTATATAAAATATGTAAATATTTTATATTATAGTAGAAAATAAAATCTATCCAGAAAGTCTCTGTAGGCTATGAAGATGCTTCCACAACTAACATGTAACATAATAAATCCTCTTTCATCACAACATGGTATGAGAGAGGGAGACATTTTCAAAGGTAAGCTATCTAGAGTTATAGGACCAGCCTCTGAACATAGCCTCTAAGGCAGCAGCTCTCAGAATGTACTTTTACTGCTTTTGCTTAGCCAGACTGATCTGAAGATCCCACAGAGAGAACAAGGTAACAAGTCACAATAGATGCACACTGTTAGTTTGAGCCTCTCTTTTGTTAAACAGTAAAAAGAAAAGTCAAAGAAAAAAAAAACTTCTAGGCTGCACTGGCGAGTGGAAACACTAGAGGGAGTGGTGAGCACACACTCCTCTACGAGTGCTCCTCCCTACCTTTTCCCCACCGCTCTCAACTTGGGTCAACCAAGGAGGGAAGCTCTGCTCTAAACGGTCCTTGGATTTGTTGTTGCTGGTTGCTCAGCTGTGTCTGACTCTTTGCGATGCTATGGACTGTAGCCCGGCAGGCCCCTGTCCACGGGATTCTCCAAGCAAGAATACTGGAGTGGGTTGCCATTTCCTTTCCCCAGTGGCTATTCCTGACCCAGGGATAGAACCCACATCTCCTGCATTGGCAGGCAAATTCTTTACCGAGTCACCAGGGAAGCCCCTGGCCCTTGGGTTACATGCCATCAAACCCCACGATCCTCTGCACTTGACTGGTTCCCAAAGCAAGTCATCACTGACGCCAGCTAGGGCTCCATGTGACTGCAAAAAGAGTCACAGATTACTTCCTTCCTTTTGTGGACACAGACTTCTCCCACATTCACCCCAGGCTTAGCTATTTGATTTCATTTGATCAGTGGGACATCAACCAAGCCGTGGGAAGCAAGCAGAGATCTGGAAGGGACGCAGGCAGGGAACTTGCCCTCTCTGGCTGCTTTGCGGAGGCTGTCGCCACCATCACCTGAAGCCCAGGCTCACTCTCCGATGCTGGGGGCATGTGGCTAAGTCCAGTCTGTGGTCCCAGCTGACACCAAGCCGACCCCCAGGCATGTGAGTGTGCAACACTGGACCTCAGGCTCCCGCGGAGCCACCAGGGCAGGAGAGTGGCTCAGAATGGTTCAGACCTCTCCTTTTAGAACAAACTTATTATTCAGTAAAAACTGATCGATATGTCATATCCTACAGTCTGAATAACCCACCTTGGCAATGACCTCGATGGAAAACCATGATGCTGATGGATGGCCAGACGGAAAGAGCCTTCCACCTACAGAAACCCGAGCCACGCCACGAGGACGAGGTTCCATACCAGTGTCCTGTCTTTCACCAAACCTTGTGTGATTTCCAGTCCTCAACTTGGCATGAACTCATGCTCAGTTATTCTGCTTGATCAACATTCTCATGCTGTGTTTTCAAACCAATAAGCCTCTCAAAAGTAGAGGCTGACATCTGTGTTATTCCTGTATGTAATGTTAAGCAAAAAACCCCCAACTATTCAACTCAACTAAAAATTGATCATTAGGGACTTCCCTGGTGGTCCAGTGGCTAAGAATCCATGCTCCCTACACAGGGGGCCCAGGCTTAATCTCTGGTCAAGGAACTAGATCCCACATGCCACAACCAAGACCCAGTGTTAAAAAAATATATATTTAAAAAATAGGTCATTTTAAAAGAAAAGCATATATGTCGTACCTTTGTACTTTTCTGTATGTTTGAAAGCTTTTATAATAAAAAGCTTTTATAATAAAGCTTCTATAATAAAAGCTCTTATAATAAAGCTTCTATAATAAAAAGCTCTTATAATAAAATGTGGGGGGAGAAAGGGAAGAAATAAATCTATTTTCACTTACTGACTGAATACACACTATAAACACTATGGCCTTACAGAATAAGTTTTGTTTCCCACCAGATTCCCAGAACTGAGAACAATGCCTGGCCCACTGTAGCTACTCTACAAATAGTTGTCAAATGACCATAAGAAAAGATTAAAAGGAAAACAGCGTTCAAGAAAAGTCAGAGGAAAATAATCAAACACACATCATTAGATTAACATCGGCTTCAAAGTGTTCGTGCGCTTCAGAGGGAGACAGCACTGGCAGAGAGAGACTACGCTGAAGCCCCTCGTGCCCCTGCTCATACACGGCTGGGGTCCCCATCAGCACCCTGACCCTGGGTGCGGGCACCTCTCCTCCCAGCAGGTAAGTGTACGGTCATCTGCTCTTCCCAGGCCTGTTAATGCCAAAAGTATTTGTAATGCTCCTTAACCAAATAGTATGTGAATGGACAAAATTAACTGAAAAAGAAAGCATTCCCTGCATCTCCAAGAACCAGGTCAAACGCTCTGCAAAGTGAGTTGTTAAAAAACAGCTGTCAAATTAGGTAGAAGAGACAACCCTTAAGAACTAGAAAAAGTCTTACCTGCGAGGATCAGATTGCTTGGCGAGGATCTTTAAATCTCACTCCTCTTGAAAAAGACCGGGAATGGAAACCATGGACACTGGACTGAGGGGTGAGTCTTATGGAAGAATGACCATGGGAAACCCAGGGGACTAGGCACAGGGCAGAGGGCTGGGCGGCACATCAGGAGTGCGGGCGCGGAATACACATCAAGAGGGTGTAAATCGAGATTAAAAAGTGAAAGGTATGTTTATGCAACTTTTTACTGACATTTTTATTGACCTGTTTCTGGTCCTGATTGCCAGGAGTAGAATGTCTGCTTCCCGATCAAAGGGAGAGAGTTTACAGTTCAAATACGGTCACCTGAAGAGCCACTGACCTTCGGAAGGGGGGGAATCCGCAAAGCAGGATGTATGTGATCACGCCAGCCGCCCAGATGTCCACCTTCAGGCCATAGCTGGGGAAACAGAGCGGGTGGGAGGAGAGAGGCAGGATGCTACCCCCACGAACCTGCCACGGGCCTGGAACACTTGCCTTTGTTAGGGGAAAAGGCCTTTCAGTACCAAACCACTCATTTCATGCAGATGAACGAACTACCCTTTGGACAAAGGTGTCTGCTCCTCTCCCAGCCTCACCACTCTCTGGATTCCAAGTCTGGCCTTGGGACAGAGGTCCAGGCCCAGGGCTCTTGGAAGTACAAGTGCAGAGTTCCTGGGATCAAAGCCGCAGTGCAGGGATCAGTCTCTCCTGCCCACCGGGTCCGCAGGAGGCAGGTGAACCCACAGCAGCTGTGGCAAACATACCTATTCCCAGAGCTCAAGCACCAACCCGGCCCCCCAGGAGGCATACCCGGTTTCCGCAATGATTTCGGGGGCCACGTAAGTTGGGGTGCCACAGACGGTGTACAACGGGCCTTCCACCACAGTGGCCAGCCCGAAGTCTCCCAGCTTCAGAGACTTGGTCCCATCAGGATAGTCACACACCTGGAATGGAAACCAGCAAATGATCAGAAGTCCTTCCCTCAATGGTCGCAAGGCGGGGAGCCGCTGGAATTGGGCAGAAATGACACTGATACATTTACCAACAAATCATAAGAAACCTCTCGTTCTGATATTAATGCCATGGTTTAGCTCTGCTGCTTTCTAGTTCTGTGTTTTGATTTTTCGGCCATGTGGCATCTTAGCTCCCCGACCAGGGGTCAAACCTGCAGCCCCTACATTAGAAACCTGGAATCTGAACCACTGGACCATCAGGGAAGTCCCTCTCTTGCTTTTTAAAGCTCTAACTTTTCTTTTTAGAGATGTTGCGTGTGATTTTGACTGTGAAATATGAAAAAAATATTTCCTACATTTGCAAAAAGTCCCTTACCTAGGAGCAGAATGAACGGGCGTGCATGCTGAGGGGTGAAGGTGGGCTGCTTACCCGGTTTGCCTGAGAGGCCCTGAGCCTCAAGGCAGGACGCTGACCTCTGCTGTGTGCCCACTGTGTGTGTGCTGGGGGGTGGTACTTGAGAGCCTCAGAAACGGGGTGTATTAGAGGTTGCCCACTAAAGCACCAGGTGCTCCCCAACTCATATGTTTAGTTCAGAGGACTCAGTTAGGACTGGCTCTCTAGACAATGAGGAGTATAAACAGTGATACAACCTGGGGAGAACTCTGGAAATCTAGAGAGAAAAGGACTTTTGGGATGAGACAGCCCAAGCCGGCAGGACGAAACACTCCACCCACTTGTCCGGTGACTTGGCCCCTGGAAGCCCCTCACCCACCCTGGGTGTGTTTTGTCACCTGTGAAGTGGCATAACAACTGGCCCCTGGCTCACAGCGTTGGTGTGAGGGTGAAATGAGATGAAGCTCAGATCGGCACTGGGTGAATGTTCCTTCCTTCCTGGAAGGACTGGCTGATTAGACCAGGTGGATCATCACCTTGGAAAAGGCTTAACAATGCTGGTGAGGATGTGATGTGTTTGCTGACACTGAAGCAACTTTTCTAGAAAGTATGGCAGTCCTATGTAAATTTCTTAATATCCTTAATAACCTGTGTTCTGTAAATTTACTTCTAAGAACATGCTGTAAGGGAACAGAGATGGATTCAAAGGTGACATCCAAAAACGCCGGCCTCAGAATTCATCTTCTGTTTTTTAAAAACTAGAAGCAACATAAGTGGCCAACAGGTTAATGACTTAATAAATCATAGCAAATCCTTACAGTGATATTAAACAGTCACTAACAAGCACAATTCAAGTAAATATTAATCCTATGGGAAACAGTCAATGTATTAAAGACAAAGGAATATTCAAAATTTTATATGTATATATATATATATATAGTAATACTTTAAAATGTTAAATTAACTCTAGGTGGCAGCATTACAGGTTACTGTACTTTTCTTCCTTATACTTTTCAGACGTTTCCAGAATGTTTACAATGAACACATGCTGGTTCCATAATTCAGAAAAATTAATTTAATATATATAGACAGACTTTCCTTATGGGATAAAAGTCTGGAAGTTATTTTAAATGGGTGGTTTTAGAAGCAAACAAGTGTATATAAGAACATCATCTGAGACCTGACCGTATGAGCTTTAATAAGCTACTTGCCTCTTAGATGTCCATTCTGAAAACACTGAAATTCGAAATAACTGCAAAAACCTAACATGTACTAATGTCATATCTTTACTCTACTTTTACATTTTAAACATATTTGCTTGTGTTTCCTTGTATCCTACTATGAACTGAACCAGACTTTCATCTAAATCACTACTTAATAAAGGAAGAGAAAAATTTAGCAAATGACATTTTTTTCAAGATAAGCACATTAACGACATCATTCATTAGTCTGATACTTAATGATGGGGAGTGATTTATAAACTCTTCAATAAAAAAAAACATCAAGAACCTCAGGCCTTCCTAATGCCAGTGACACCCCATCTTACCAGGCATTTTTTAAGGATGACACTGAAATACCTTTCTCGATTGTGATGCTTCTCAGCAGTTGAAGAGGAACAGTTTTCACCTCAGTATTTTAATAACTACCTCCATGTTGATGTACTAAACACCATGCTCAGCAAGCACCTTTATGACTTTCCAGTTTCACAGGACTGACGGTGAGGATTTGGGAGCCCTCACAGATATTTATCACTCTGTGTCAGCCCGCAGCTCAGCAGAAGCGTATTCAAAGCTACTAAGGATTCAGCCTAAAGCAGCAGAAACCAGGTTCTTAGTCATGCTTAGCCTTAGGACGACTTTCCATCCATTATGTTTAATGTAAACATTAATGAGAACAATCTGAATTATAGTTAGAATTTATGATGCATTTATTGCAACCCAGACTTTAGAAATTCCCTAAGCAACTGCAGTGATAAGAACATTATAATTCTAAATGTATCATGAGAGTAAAAAAAAAGTTTTGTTAATGTCATTTTGTTTTTACAACTTTACAATATACTCATTAGGTACATTTGTTTTTTTAAATCGTGTTTATTTTAGACGTTCAATTTAGGGATGCCTAGGGGTATTTAAGAGCTGTTGTTGGATACTCAGAGGTCCCAGAAGTCCCATTTTTCACATCCCCTACAAGGAATTCAGAGTCAGATGCAGGAGCATAAATAGAAAGGGATTGAAGAGTCTATAATCATTGAATAATGTTTGAGTAAGTGGTCCTCTGGCTAAACATCAAAAGGGAAGTGTCAGATAGGGCAGACAAGCCTGAACTAATAATATTTTATCTGATTCTCTCCTCAGTGCTAGACACAGAGGCAAATATGTGAAAAAAGAAGGTAAGTAAATTTCAAGTCTTAGCTGGAGATTGTCTTTAAAGCAGGAAAATATATACACATCTATAAATCTACATGTACACACACACACACATTTAGGACACCCCTTTAAGAAACTGACAGTGGCACGCACACGCATGGCTCTGCTCTAGGAGACCAACCCTAGGGAAGAGTGGCAAATGCACAGGGGGCGACTCCAAGGCCTCGTTCCAGCAGAGTTCAGTTCTCAGTAATGCCCATCCTCGCAGGCCCGGAAGAGTCCCACAGTCTCCCAGACACTGCCGCATCGCACTTCTGTGGTCACCCTGCTGGGCAGCCAGGGAGGCGCTATTGTTCCACTTTATAGATGAGGAAACCGAGGCACAGAAAAGTCAAGTTTTGAGCGGGTGGCCAGTGGGATTCCAAACAATTTCCCTTTTCACTTTCACGCACTGCAGAAGGCAACGGCAGCCCACTCCCGGGTTCTTGCCTGGAGAATCCCCGGGACGGGGGAGCCCGGTGGGCCGCCGTCTATGGGGTCGCACGGAGTCGGACACGACTGAGCGACTCAGCAGCGGACACTACCACCCTCTGCACTCTCCTGCGTCTGAAAGGCTACAGGGCGTGCAGACGTCGGGTGGGCTGTAACCCAGCACCCCCGTGGGGGCGCTGGCTCTGCTGTGCTCAAATGCCCCGCCACCGGCTGAGAGGCCCCGTCACAGGCTGCTCTCAGAAGGCAAAACTGAAAAATGGAAGGAATGCACATCCCACATACAAACTGCATGCCCCAAGTTCTTTAAATAAAATGTCAGCATCATGATTTAGAAGGACCTCAAATACGAGAAACCAGCCCTCTTCTCTCCCCTGTCCCCAGAACCCCTGGAAATGCGGAATTTATCACTGGTCTCTCATAGTTAACTCTGACCGGGCACCACCGGGCTGTAACTCACGGCATTAATGGCCACCCCTGTGCTCCCTGACACGGCGACCCATACATCTCTGCTGGCAGGGGTCTAAATTACGACCCAGCTGCCAGACGAGGGGATGCAAATGAGACGTCTGAACGCGCTGGTGCCTATAGACGGGATTCGCTCAGAGGAGGGAGGGGCTGGCAGTCCCTCTGTGGACTGGCTTCTAGCGCCGCGATGGCACTTCCTCATCCTGGGCTGACAATGCCGGGGGTCCCCTTGGGTCTGCAGTGGCAGACACGCATCTTGCTGAGACACACGGTGAAGAGTCTCCGCAGCCTGACCCCACGGCCCTCGCATGTCACACAGGACCTCATGCAGACCTCATCCAGGTTGACCCTCCTCCCTTTGGGCAGCAGAGTGGGGCTGGGGCAGAGCTTGGAGCGGGGGAACGAGGCCGCCTTCTGAGACATGGCAGGCTGGAGGCGTCAGTCCCCATCACGGTCTCTTGCCTTCATGGGTAACAAGAGCAGAGGATAAGGGATGGGATCCCAAGACTGGGCACACAGTAAAGAAGTGTGAGTGGAAAGGGGGAGACCTGGAGGTGGTGGGGAGGAGTGGGATCAGTGAGCTGGAAAGGACACCCTCGAGTCGACAGAGAGGCTCCCCAGCCCCTGCAGATCCCCCACGGTGTGACCGAGCTCTCAGAGACCCTCAGTATCTGCAGCCACTGTGGTGAGATGGGTGTGGAGGGCAGGGTGTTCTAGGGAACACCTGGGGGAGCCCTGTCACCTCTGCTCGGGAATCTCGTGGCCAAATTTGGCCGGCGGTAGAGGAGTTGGGGCGGGGGAGAATGCTGACACCTGTCGCAGCCCTTTGGTGCAGGAGCAGGACCCCAGGTCCTCATGCCCCTCTGGAGGCCTGCCTCACCGCTGTCTCCACTCCTCCTCAGAGTTCCAAAAACCAAGCCACCTGATACATCTTGCTTTACACATCATGGGTATTTATTTTCCTAACAGAAAGAAAACACATTCCCTCAAGGCAGAAGATGGTAAGAAAACAAACGTCGCATGCTTTTAAGTGGACGCTGAAAAAGGATCAAATGGCACTATCAAAAAGGGAAACAGAACCGTGGATCAGGAAGGTCCAAGAGCGGCGCCAAAGCCCCCCCATCAAAGCACACTCTGTTCAATAATTATTGGTATGTTGCATGCAGGACACAGGGTGTAAAGACCTGTGCGTGAGTGTTAGCTTCAGGTGAGCTAAGTAACCATCAGCGGTCAGTTACCAGCCATTTACTTTTCACCCACTGTGTGCTTATTCAGCACCCAGGGTACAAAGGCAGCTGAAACACAAGCCTTGTTCTGTTGGTGCTTGCTACCGACAGAATGGGGACGGCTAGAGATCTCAAGAAAATCAGAGACACCAAGGGAACACTTCATGCAAAGATGGGCTCAATAAAGGACAGAAATGGTGTGGACCTAACAGAGGCAGAAGATATGAAGAAGAGGTGGCAAGAATACACAGAAGAACTGCACACAAAAGATCTTCACAACCCAGATAATCATGATGGTGTGATCCCTCACCTAGAGCCAGACATCCTAGAACGTGAAGTCAAGGGGGCCTTAGAAAGCATCACTATGAACAAAGCTAGTGGAGGTGATGGAATTCCAGCTGAGCTATTTCAAATCCTGAAAGATGATGCTGTGAAAGTGCTGCACTCAGTATGTCAGCAATTTGGAAAACTCAGCAGTGGCCACAGGACTGGAAAAGGTCAGTTTTCATTCCAATCCCAAAGGCAATGCTGAACAATGCTCAAACTACTGCACAACTGCACTCATCTCACACGCTACTAAAGTAATGCTCAAAATTCTCCAAGCCAGGCTTCAACAATACGTGAACCGTGAACTTCCAGATGTTCAAGCTGGTTTTAGAAAAGGCAGAGGAACCAGAGATCAAATTGCCAACATCCACTGGATCACTGAAAAAGCAAGAGAGTTCTAGAAAAACATCTATTTCTGCTTTATTGACTATGCCAAAGCCTTTGACTATGTGGATCACCACAAACTGTGGAAAATTCTGAAAGAGATGGGAATACCAGACCACCTGACCTGCTTCTTGAGAAATCTGTATGCAGGTCAGGAAGCAACAGTTAGAACTGGACATGGAACAACAGACTGGCTCCGAACTGGAAAAGGAGTACGTCAAGGCTGTATATTGTCACCCTGCTTATTTAACTTATATGCAGAGTACGTCATGAGAAACACTGGGCTAGATGAAGCATAAGCTGGAATAAAGATTGCAGATATGCAAATGACACCTCTCTTACAGCAGAAAGCAAAGAAGAACTAAAGAGCCTCTTGATGAAAGTGAAAGAGGAGAGTGAAAAAGTTGGCTTAAAACTCAACATTCAGAAAACTAAGATCATGGCATCTGGTCCCATCACTTCATGGCAAATAGATGGGGAAACAGTGGAAACAGTGACAGACTTTATTTTGGGGGCTCCAAAATCACTGTAGATGGTGACTGCAGCCATGAAAGACTCTTAAAGACTCTTGCTCCTTGGAGGAAAAGTTATGACCAACCTAGACAGCATATTAAAAAGCAGAGACATCACTTTGCCAGCAAAGGTCTATCTAGTCAAAGCTATGGTTTTTCAGTAATCACGTACGGATGTGAGATTTGGACTATAAAGAAAGCTGAGTGTCGAAGAATTGATGCTTTTGAACTTTGGTATTGAAGAAGACTCTTGAGAGTTTCTTGGACTGCAAGGAGATCCAACCAGTCCATCCTAAAGGAAATCAGTCCTGAATATTCATTGGAAGGACTGATGCTGAAGCTGAAACTCCAGTACTTTGGCCACCTGATGCGAAGAACTGACTCACTGGAAAAGACCCTGATGCTGGGAAAGATTGAAGGCAGGAGGGGAAGGGGAGGACAGAGGATGAGATGGTTGGATTGTATTGCCAATTCAATGGATATGAGTCTGAGTAAACTCCAGGAGTTGGTGATGGCCAGGGAGGCCTGGCCTGTTCCAGTCCATGGGGTTGTAAAGAGTTGGATACAACTGAATGACTAAACTGAACTGACCTAGAGAAAATGACAGATAAAGAAATGATAAAATCGCAGAACCATGGTAAGTGCAGTTAAAACCAGAGGCGGCCAGGACTGACTGCCTCTGTGCAGGGAGGCTGGGGTGATGTCAGGAAAACATGCCTTCTTCAGTGCCTTATGAGATGAACCTGTTTGCTGGGGGACAGGATGCTGCAGATGAGACCAGTATGGTGGTGGTTTAGTCACGGAGTTGTGTCCAACTCTTGCCACTCCAAGGAACATAGCCCACCAAACTCTTCTGTCCATGAAACGTTCCAGGCAAGAACACTGGAGTGGGTTGCAGTTTCCTTCTCCAGGGATCTTCTCCATCCAGGGATCCTCCCAATCCAGGGTCTCCTGCACTGGCAGGTGGATTCTCTACCAACTGAGCATACTGTATCACTTTACCAGGACCAGTTTGGACATCAACAATGAGGTTTAACACTGCTGATAAAAGTCTGATCTTCACCAACTCTGGGGCCTGGGGAAACCTGTGTTTGGATGAACATGACACAGGAGACGTAGAAAACCTCACCTGCCAAAAAGTAAGGAGGATGGTGGTGATGCTCAGCCCTGAAAGGCGAGAACAGAGAAGCCAAGGATCATGTATATACTGGTGGATCTGTGAACGGAGAACCCCCAAATTTCCTTTTCTTAAATTTCTCTACAGTGTCGACTGTCCCCAGTCAGCAAGCTACCTTTAGTGATTAAGGCCACCATGCAGTGAGTTAAATCTGGCTTTAAGGTGAGTGCCATGCTAGCCAGATGGGTAAGGAAGGGAGGACAGGGACAAGAGGCTGGAAAGGTGAACTGGGGCCAGACTGTGAAGCTGAGCACAGTAACAAGGCAAAGGAGACCTCCAACAAGAAAGGTCAGCATCCCTGGAGCTCAATTTCCATACCTGCAAAGCTGAGATGAATAGACTACATTTCCAAAGTTCTGTCCTGCACATAAATGAACCCTTCTACTTCTGTTTCCTATGAGCCTCTAATTCTGTCACCAATTTATTCACCAGAATTTTTTGCCTCTTAAAATAATTTCCTGTTTGTCTTTCTCCAGTGAGTACCATCCATTGAAACTTAAATGAAAATGTGTTTTCTGGGCTTCCCTTGGGGCTCACAGGTAAAGAATGTGCCTGCCAATGCAGGAGACACAGGCCTCGGAAGATCCCACATTTTGCGGAGCAGCTAAGCTTCTGTGCCACCACTACTGAACCTGTGATCCTACTGAGCCCCTGTTCTGCAGCTACTGAGGCCGTCTGCCCTAGAGTCCGTGGTCCGCAACCAGAGAAGCCACTGCAATGAGAAGCCCCCACGCCACAACAGGAGAAAGTCCGCACAGCAGCAAAGACCCAGCCCAGCCACAAATACATTAACAAATAAAGAACTTTTCAAAAAGAGAAGAAAGAAAATATGCTTTCTAATGTCTGGTAAACAGTAAATGCAGAAGTGCAGACCAGTGCAAGAAATCCACGAACACTTTATGGTCACTGACTTGATTTGCTAGATTTAACTTCTCCTGGCCTCTTACCTGCTGGGTTGGTCTAGATTTTAAAATATCACAGTCTGTACAGGATTGTCTGCATGTGGTTTCCGTCACTTTAAAGGGAGAGAGGCCTGAGCTGGAACACAAGAGGCAGAGATGACGTACCAAGAGGTTCTCCGGCTTGATGTCTCGGTGCACGATGCTGAGGGCGTGGAGGTACCCGAGGGCGCTGGCCAGGTTGTACACCATGGCGCTGCCATCCCTCTCCGTGTACTTGGTGGAAGAGGTAATTGCGTCAAACAGATCTCCGCCCTAGAGAACACGTGAGAGAACACATCAAAACATCAACAGTGGCAGAAACAGACTCAGAGACTTAGAGAACCAGCTTGTGGTTACCAAGGGGGAAGGGTGGGAGGGAGGGACAGTTAGGGAGCTTGGGATGGACACGGACACGCTGCCATACTTAAGAGGCAAAAGCAACAAGGACCGACGGCACAGCGCAGGGAACTCTGCTCAGTGTTATGTGGCGACCTGGATGGGACGGGGGTTTGGAGGAGAATGGATCATGTATACATACGGCCGGGTCCCTTTGCTGTCCACCTAGAACTGTCACAACATTGTCAATCGGGTATGCGCCAATACAAAATTAAAAAAAAGTTTAATTTAAAAAAATCAACAGTGGCAGGGCTATGAAGGGGACAAACAAAGCTCCTCAGCCTGAAGGAGGTGAGAAAAAAAAAATGACACAAGTGCCTCTCAAATGAATAAACATCCATTTCATAAATAACGGAAGTTTCAAGGGAGCCACATGCATTTCCAGTGAGGTCCTGGAGAACACTGTTAAGTCCTGGGACCCAGCGCTGACGGGCTCTCTGCAGCCTCTCCGCCTCCTACCTTGACCAGCTCCATCACCAGGAAGAGCTCGGTGGCCGTCTCCATCTCCTCGATCAGCATGATGATGTTCGGATGTTTGACTCTGCGCAGGATCGAGACTTCGTTCTCAATCAGATGTTCCTGTGGAAAAGGGTTTAGGGGGTGGCTCAGACTCGACAGAACAGGCTCTGTCCCTGCGTTCCCGAGGACAGCACAGGCCGCGGATCTGAGCCTGCAGGGGCGCAGACAAACCACACCCTGGGGACGAGCCAGGCCAGCGTGACAGCTCGCTGAGACTAACGGACAGACATCTTTCAGAACGTCCCTCGAAGGGCTCGGGGTGCTGTCTGGACCATACGCCATGCTCCCTCTGCCTCTTCGTCATTTCTAGTACTTTAAGAGGTCATGATGCTGTGAAAGCCGGGGTCGGCCACACTGCGCCTTGTAATTCAGCTGGAGTCACTCTTCCCTCCCAGTATACACTCAGAAATGAAGACAGCACGTAAGGGACTTTGGCACACTTATGGGATACAACTTCCAGTGTTACAGACATTTTTAGGTTTGAAACTATTTACCAACATGAATTTGAATTTTGTGTTGAAATTTGTGAAAAAGAAACTTTCTTCCTCTGTATTTGGGTATGAACCACTCACCAGATAGATGTTCCTTATCTTGTATTTCAGAAGTCAGGAAACATATAGTACCACGGGGACCACTCCCTTCATTTCAACTCTAATCACTTCTCTGAAAACACCATCTGATTATCAGTCCTGGTGAGCAATGTGGTTGGGATCAGCACCGTAGCAAAATGTTTACTCACGGCATTAAGGAATTATGCTTAGTATGCCAGCCCATGAATCATGAACAATGACTGCTCTATTTTATTAAGAGACATTAAAATCTCTTAATAATGTCACATTTGTTGATCCTCGTTAACTGTAATAATAAATTATTTAGGGAATGTTCTGTAAGACTGCTAACTGTCCTACTATAGACTTCGGGTCTTCAAATAGTTTTCTTCATGTAAGTTTACCGTATCAGAGCTATCATTTGCTACCTAAATACACATACGTGCATATACATCCATAAGGTGTGTGTGTCCCTCTCACCACCCTTTTTGCCTCCTCTGCCCTCATGAATCTCAGAACTAAACTGAATGTCCCACTGCAGTAGTAAGATCATTATTTTATCTCTAGTTCAGTATACCTTTTATGGTCCCTTTCTTATCTCCATGCCTCCATTTATATGTGTATTTTTACTCAAAGCAATCTCAAATATTTCTGGACAAGAGATGGAAGCATAAATTATATGAAGCAAATAAATAATATCCAGACAAAAGTCTGTTGCTGCCTCCTGTACATGGTGAGTGGTGGTTTTTGAGTGTTGAATGCACTCAAAAACCTTTGTCCAAAGGTTGGCAAATGACAGTGCGAACATTAAACAGAAGTAGGGGAAAGAAAGGGGCTTCCCTGGGGGCTTAGCGGTAAAGACTGCCTGCAACGCAGGAGCCTCAGGAGATGTGTGTTCAGTCCCTGGTTTGGGAAGATCCTTTGGAGGGGGGCATGGCAACCCACTCCAGTACTCTTGCTAGGAAATCTGGTGGACAGAGGAGCCTGGCAAGTTACAGTCCATAGGGTCGAAAAGAGTCAGACACGACTGAGTGATTTAGCATGTACACAGGGGAAAGAAAAGAACCACCATTCCCTAGGAAACGAGTCCCTTCCTGTCACTGTACGGGGTTCAGGGTAACGTCTCCACACTTATTCTTAGAATAGTGCTTTGGGGGCAGAGGGGATGCAAACCTAGATTCCTGACCTCCAAGCCCACATCTTTTGGAATCTTTCAAAATGAAAATGACAGCTGTCAAGCCAAACCTGATCCCTTGAAAGGCTGGAACTAGAGGTGGCATCGCCCTGAGGTAGGCTCAAGGCAGGACTACAGTAGGCTTCGCACAAGCAGAGCATCTACGCCTATTCACGAGTCGGGCTGGGAAGACTAGGTGGCTCTGGACTCGGCACACAGGGAAGAGTGCAGTTTTCAGACCCTAACCGGCCACGGCGGAGAGGCCACAGGGCTGATTAAAGAGCGGCGGCAGCAGCGGGCAGGCTCAGAGCCCCGCTCCCTCCCAAGGCAAGCAGCTGTGCAGCCAACCCCTTGTGGCCACAAAGACTCGAAACACCGTCCATGTTCATACACTTCTTTAGAAGCCTTTGGCTCGTCTGCACCAACCGGGTCCTTAATCACAGTAACCGCAGAGGTGGCTGTACCTCTGTGAACAGGTAAAGGCAACCGAATGAGTTTAATTCACTCTGTGTGACGCCAAGTCGACACGGTAGTCAAACAGGAGTTTGATTCTTAAGCTAAATGGATCTATCATGTCAGCTCTCCTCCCTCCTCTCTGTCGCCCGAGGTTGGGGGGAGTCTATAAATGTACCTCTGTTCAAGGGCTCTGCATGTGATGCTAATTTCCAGGGACATATATAAAATAATTCGCATCACCAGTACCCCAAGAATGCTCTCAGACTGGAACTAAAACAGTCCAGCTCGCAGGGAGCCTGCACCTCTCCAAAGTCATCTTCTTCATGCAAAGGCACAGTAGAGCCTCTTCTGGGATGCACTGTGCAACTTAGCCCTGGGCCTCCAGCCGTGCTACATTTCAAATACTAAGTGGATATTCCAACATTTTTTTCCACCACTATTTATTATTTCGGCTTGCTGAATGCTACTCGACAATGTCTAGTATTCTGTGCATATACTGAAGATTTTTGTTGGGATGCAGGAGCTATTTGTTTCCCAACCTCTGACTATGCCTGTAAAAATGTCTTTCAAGGAACAATCCACTTTTTAAAGTGAACCATCCTCAGAAGCAAAATGGAACAGTGCACAAAAGTCTTTACAAATGCTGTCTTCCTACTTCTTATACAGTCCATATATAATCATTGTTTCTAATATATAAATATGCTATCTAGGTTACATTTTCCAGAAAAATATTTCTAAATATAAGATGAACATCACTTTTGTCTCGAACTGTACTGAACTTACATTATTCAACCACCCACCATTATTTATGTTAAGTGATTCATGATTCTAACTCCAAATAATTTACATATGAATCATTTCCTGGCAGTATGCCATGGTTTTGTGTGTGAGAATAAATGACAAAGAAAACTGCTAACTTGGCAAAGGATACATACAGCCTTATCTTTAGCCAGGGTGGTTTTTAACATCTAAAAGAGAGACAGATAGACAGAGCCAGAGACAAATGGATTTGGGGAATAAACAACACTCCCAAACCAAACGATTCATCTTGTGTCCAGTCTTTCTCGCCTGTGTCTTTTGTCTCACTGAAAGAACCCGGGTGCCAGGAGTAGAAGGGCATTCTACCCTGACCCTCCCTCCTGCATCCTCCTGCCCAGCTCATCAGTCACCCATCCCTGCCAGGTCTGCCTTCTCAGTAGCCTCAGAATACATCCATTCCCTCTTAATCCCTTTTGCCAATCTTTTTTCTAGGCCTCTAGGCATCTGCAAAAGCAGTTTTGTCTGGAACTTTCTTTCCCCACTTCTTGGTGAACTCCTATTTATTCCTCAGAACCATGGGAAATCTCACCTCCTCCAGGTAGTCTTCCTTGCTCAACCACAGCTGGGTTAGGAAACCCTCAAATTTGTCCTCATAGCCCCCTGTGCTCACTCCAATCACAGTTGTCACCCTGCTGTCTTGAAAGTCTTTGTTTATCTTGCCCTCCAGCAACCAGCATGGTTCATTCTTAGTAAACACATCACACATTGCTCACTGCTAAAAGTTTTACAGCCGGTATCTATATTGTGGGGTGAGTACGCTGAGGGTAATACAGTGAGAGAGACGAGACACTCACTAGTTGTATGTGATGAGTGTGGATGGTTGAATAATGGCCACACAAAGTTATCAGGTCTCAATGCCTAGAACTTGTAAATACTACTGTACTTGAGGAAAAAAGACGTCTCTGGAGATATGATTAAAGCCACTGCAACAAAGGAAAAACTGTAGATTTTCTGGGTGCCATTGCAAATGTCTTTATGAGACAGAGGCAGAGGGAAATTTCACAGTCAGAAGAAGAAAAATAAACACAAAGAAGAGAGGGAGATGTGAAGATGGAAGCAGAGTCTGGAGTGATGTGTTCCTCTAAGCCGAGGAATACTGTCAGCTACCAGACGCTACTTAAGAGTCGAGGAACAGATTTTTCCCCCCGCAGCCTGCACAGGGAAGGTGGATTTCAGACTTCAGCCCCCGAAACAGTGAGAAAAATGTTGTGGGTCATCAGGCTGGTTGGTAAGTTATTCCAACAGCCTCAGGAAGCTAATATAGCATGCATTTAGATTTTTGTCCTACCAGGACCCATAACATGTAGATAATGAATGCAGAACTCTGGGGAGAAAAGGAAGGAAGGGCCACTTCTAAGCACACAACAGAAAGTGCCAGGCTTCACACACTGTGGGAATTCAGTACATATTTAGAATATTAGGCATAGAAGAATTCTTAAATTTATCAACATCATAGCCTTCTCTAAAGCCTCCATGAATCTGGCCCTAAGGTAGATCTTGCAAAAATCTCCTACTTGGTATGTAAATCAATGAAGTCAGAACACTCTGTCACACCATACACACACACAAAAACTCAAAATGGCTTGAAGACTTGAATACAAAATAGGACACCATAAAACTCTGAGGAGAGAATACAGGCAAAACATTCTGACATTAGGTCAGTCTCCCAAAGCCATAGAAATAAAAGTAAAAATAAACGAATTAAACTTATAAGCTTTCATATAGCAAAGGAAACCATAAACAAAATAAAAAGACAACTTACAGACTGGGAGAAAATATTTGCAAACAATGCAACCAGAAGGGCTTAATTTCAAAAATATATAAACAATTCATACAACTCAAAATAACAAACAACCAAATCAAAAAATGGGCAGAAGACCTAAAAAGACATTTCTCTGAAGAAAACTTACAGATGGCCGATAGGTACATGAAAATATGCTCAACACTGCTAACTGTCAGAGAAATGTCAATCAAAACTACAATCGGATATCACTTCACACCGGTCAGATGGCCATCATTAAAAAGTCTATAAATAATAAATTCTGGATAGGGTGTAGAGAAAAGGGAACCTCCAGACACTGTTGGTGGGAATAAAAATTGGTGCAACCATTAAGGAGAACAGTATGGAGGTCCCTTAGAAACACTAAAAGTAGAGTTACCGTATTATCCTGCAATCCCACTCCTGGGCATATGCCCGGAGAAAACCCTAATTCAAAAAGATACATGCCCCCGGCGTTCACCGCAGCACTATTTACAATAGTCAAGACATGAAGGCAACCTGAATGTCCACCAGCAGATAACCAGACAAAGGAAAGGTGGAACACAGACACAACGGAACATTACTCAGCCGTAAGAAGAATGAGAGAATGCCAACTGTGGCAGCACGGATGGACCTCCAGGTGCCCACACCAAGTGACGCAGGTCAGACAAAGACAGACGTTACATCACGCTATGTCAAGTGCTGGAGGGGGTCGCCATTCCTCCTCCGGGGGATCTTCCTGACCCAGGGATCAAACTCGGGTCTCCTGCATCGCAGGCAGATTCTTTACCATTTGAGCCACCAGGGAAGCCCCAAATCACTTGTATGTGAATCTAAAATATGACACAAATGAACTTATTCACGAAACAGAAACAGACTCACAGACATAGAAAACAAACTATGGTTACCAAAAGGGAAAGGGGGTGGGGAAGAGATAAATTAGGAGTTTGGTATTAACGGATACAAACTAGTATACCCCTACTACAACCAGGGGCTACTATATATAGCACAGGGAACTATATTCACCATCTTGTAATAACCTATAATTAAAGAAAAATATATGTATAATTGAATCTTTTTGCTGTAAACCAGGGACACAACATTATAAATGAACTATACTTCAATTTAAGAAAATCTCCTACTTGGAAGAACCCAGCATGCTTTCCAGCTCCCGGGCCGCTGCCCAGGCTGTGCTGACCCCCTCCAGGCTCTCTGTCACTGCTGCCTAGTCGAGCCCTGCGTGCACGCACACTCAGTCATCAGTCACGTCTGACTCTTCGTGACTCCACGGGCTGCAGTCTGCCACTATCCCACTGCTCACGTTCAGCTCCAACGCTTCTTGCTCTAAGGCATCGCCAGTGAGCATCTGCTTCTCCCTCATCTTCTTCCCTGAACTCCCAAAACACTCTTTCCAGATCTGATATTAATTTGTATGTTAAATCACCTTACTCCTAGCACAGTGTCTCACACAAACATCAGGTGTCAGATAAACAGTGAATTAATCTAATAACACTCATACACATTACAGAAAAAGCAAACAGAAAGTCAGAGGTTAAGAATTTTTCCCCAGGTTCTTATTACAGGAACAAAGGCAGAAATTGAACTTGGAGCAGGAGCGTGATGGACTAACCCAAAGATCACTGCTCTGCCTCTGTGTGACTTCTGGGAAGCTATCTAATCTGTATTTCTGTTTCTTTAACTGTAAAACCAATACATCTGTCTTGCAACTCATTAAAGATAATGCACAAAATTCCTAAATGTCCAAACCTCGATAGATAATACGTTTTGATAAATGGATAGATAATACGTTTTGGATAGACATTACATTTTGATAAATGGCAGATATTGTTTCCAGCATTATTACTTTTCTGTGTACATCTCACAAAGCAGAGGTAATGAACAATGCCCCAGGAGAGTGTCTTAATACCTGCCCTAAGATTTTGTTTAAAAAAAAAAATTCTCTATACCATTTTTTCCGAAGTATAAAATTCAGTGGAAAAATCTACTTATTGAAAACAAGTATGAGATGAACAGATACAAACTACTATACACAAAACAGACATGCAACAAGGATTTACTGTACATCCTGTAATGACCCATAATGACATTATCTGAAAAGAAATAACTGGTCACTTTGCTGTATGCCTGAAACCAACCCCAATACTGTAATCAACTATCCATTTTTTTTTTAAGTTTTGAAATGATAATTTTATACAATGTGGAAATAATTGTTCAAGTAAACAAAATAGAAGGATGAAAACTAACTATATGAGCATGAATTATAAAAATACAATGATATTCAATAACAAGGAAAAACAAAACCTCAATTTTTTTTCCTTCACCCAAATGTCTGAAGTGACCTATTCATTTGCCTTAACACCTGGTGTACCAGACTGTATTTTTTTGCATGAAGATCTTTTTTTCAACTACTGAGACTGCTGCTTAAATTTTAATCAGGTAAACAGTATTCTTTCCACCATAATTATTTTTAAACTTTTTATGAAGAAATACTTTAATGCAATTGTTTAGAACCTGGCTCCCCAAATTACAACACATTCTGTTTAAATCACACAGTATCATATCCAAAGAGCAACACCCACTTCCATATGGAGAAAGGCTAAGCAGTTGAAAATGTAATCAGATTGTCAGCACGATAGGTAAAAATGCACAGAATTATTTAAAGAAAATTAAATTTATAAAAATCTTATTCAAAGAAAGGGGAGCATTTTGCACAGACTCTGCTTCATTAGCTGTCACAACGTAGTAAAAAGGAAAAAGAGTGTATGACAAATTTGCCTATCAGATTTACATTCTGGGGCTCTGAGAAATTTTACCATAATTATTTTAGGTTTTCTGTTAAAAATACACAATTTTGTAAATGTCTGATGAAGAATAGTTTTACGAGTTTCATAAATATAAAACCACTACTGCCACATCAAGACCTCCTAGTTACAAGTTCTGAACCCCTCTGGCCTATTAATAATACTAACAGCTAACATGTGCTAAACTTTTACTATATACCGGTACTTTTCTGCATATCTTACATGCCCTAATTAATTCACAGTAACTTTTATCTTAAATATTACTAATAACTGCACTTTATTAGTTATTAGGAAGAAACAGAGGCACAGAGGGGCTAATTTTGCCAAGGTCACACAGCAAGAAGACACAGGACCCAACTTAATACAATCTGTCTTGAGGAGGACTGTTCAACAGCAATGTGATCCACACACATAAATCTAAATTTTCTAGCAGCCATGCTAAAAGAAAGAAAAAGCAGGTAAAATTAATGACTTATTTAACCCCAAATATTCAAGATATTACCATTTTTTCAACATGTACTCAAATACAAAAGATATTAAGTATCCGGCTTTCTTCCTTGAGGATTACGTCTTCACACTCTGTGGTGTGTTTTACACGTAGCAAACATTTCAGCTGAGACTGGTCCCATTTGGTGCCAGGAGCTCAGAGCTGGACCATCAGCTCCAGAGCCTGCTCACTTAACTGCTAGGCTACCTACCAGAAAGGAGTCTAAAAAGGTCCTGGTCATCATTATTGGAGAATATTTATCTTTTCAAACAGAGCTAAAATACCAGTAATCTAGCAGCATCCCATCATTTGATTTTTTTTTCCCCCAGATGGATCTTGAGAGTGGGACAGAGAAAAAAGTTCATCCACTTGGAGAGACAATCCATGGTGTGCGTGCGCATCCTGCATCAGCTCTTGGTACAGCTGTCTTTCCAATCACGTCTGTACCGCAAACACGCTTGGAGCGCAAAGGCGGCGTCTGCCCTGGCCGGGAGGGCGCATCTGTTTCCTGACCATGGTGATAATGTCCTCCACCGAGGCAGAGCTCGGCGAGGAGACGAGTGGCTGCCTCCTAAGACTGGGGGGCTCCTAAGCTTGGGGATCCTCCACTGTGACAGAAGCCCACTGCGGGCACTGGGAGCTAGGAGGAGCCAACGCCAGCACGGAGCTCATGCTACCCGCCATGCCACAAGGAAGTGTTTTTTGGTCTCTGACCCAGGAATGTTGTGTCTTCTGCCACATCTATAAAGCCAGAAGGCTAATCTGTAATAGTCTGAAAGTGGGGTCAAGACTCAGACCCCTCAGTGTTCTTGACACAACTTTTTTTGTGTTGTGTGGCTAGGTTCTGAAATAGGCATCCCCCAGAGAAGAGAGCTTCCATTTTTCGATGGTTAGGACAAAGATCAAATCAAGTTACTGTTTTAGGATTAAGGTTTCAGAAAAATGGCAGGGGAAAAAAGCTGGATAGGGTTTCCCCGAATACTACCAGCAGTTAATTCCTGTTATGAGCTTATCAAATCACCACTTAAATTCCTTCACCACAGTAAACAGCTCTGTTTTCAGTTTCTTTTACAAAATAGTTATAAACACTGTACCTTTCCACAACATTTGGCTTTGTCTATAATCTTCAGGGCAAACTCCTTTCCAGTTGACCTATGAATAAACAGAGGAAGGCTATTTAAAGACATACATCAAAGACACCATCCTTCCTGATTTCCTCTACAGCAGACTCTGGGAAGAAAGACTGGCTTCCTCCTCTATATACCAGAGAGGATGCTGAATGGGGTCTGGGAGAAAAATGCCCCAAAAAAGATTTTTTTTAAAAACCCGCAGAGCCACACTGTCAATTTCCTTTTATAAATACCAATCATTACAATATTATTAAGTAACTCATATATTTAAAATAGTTAAATTCTGTTGCATCAGAGCTGGATGAAAGATATTTTTCCACACTTAAATCTCAAAAATAGTTATCTTAGCAGACAGAATAAAACTTGGAAAAATGAATCAAAGTAACAGAAAATTTTTCTCATCAATGTCTTTACATGAGTCCATTAGTCCATCAGGCCACAATTCAAAACTGAAAAGTCCCTAGACTTTCACTATTCATTTCTCAGTCAAAACTGCAGTGAAGACCTGGTGCCATTTCACCCACACCTCTAAACACCCCAGTGTAGTACTAGAGACATCATTTCCTTGGATACAAGAATCTGGATGAAGTTATTTAACCTTTAAGCACCTTTAACGTCATCTAGGTTGAACATGCCAAAAATACATCTTTCAGAATTCAGGAGAACAGTTCAAGGAACACTGTGGTGTTGTTGGAATACGTTAGTTCTCTCAGTCATAAGCTGCATTTTCTAGCTGGTCACAGTGCACACTGATAACCTACCTTGGAAGAATAACTTTTATTTAAATTAGTACATGGTATATATAGTAGTAAAGAACCCATCTTCCAATGCAGGAGACATAAGAGATGTGGGTTCAATCCCTGGGTGGGAAGCAGAGCACATGGCAACCCACTCGAGTATTCTTGCTTGGAGAATCCAGGGACACAGGAGCCTGGCAGACTACAGTCCAGAGGGCTGCAAAGAGTCGGACACGACTGAAGCAACTCAGCACGCGTGTATGCACGTATGTATAGAGTGTTAGTCACTCAGTCGTGTTCGTATATACGTGTATAGAGTATCTGCTTTCTACTCTGAGAGATGTATCAGGTCTCATCCATGAGCCAGAGAAAAATGGGAAAGAATACGATTCATTAAAAAGAAGTAAAACCTCCTACAGCACTTACCTATGCCAGGCTTTGTTCTCAACGCCATGGTTGTATTCATTCATTTAATCCCGGCAGTAACCCCTCATTTAATATTTAATTTCAGATTATCAGTAGTTCAGGATACATGAGTTCTGACTTTATTCAAATCAGCCAACTTTTATACATATTAAAATAATATTTCTGCTTTTCCAGCCTTATTTTAAGGTCTTGATTTCTCAATTATTTCTCAAATATTAAAACTGGAAAAGATTCAGATTAGAGTCTTTGTACTTACAAGCTGTTTTTCTACCTGTTCTAAGTGGTAATTTTTGCTGTGGGGGGTGGGCAGGAGGTGAGTTTTCCAGAAAGTTCAGGTAACTGAAGTTTTTCTGTTTTGCTACATCTTCGGTGAAGGTTTACTGCTTGTTATATGCTGCAGAAAGCAGCTCCTTGCCTTCTAAGCTCCTTTACTTAGCTCTGGTACACAGATTGTTGCCCAAGCAACAGGCATCTAAAACATGACTTAGTTCTTAAGGCTCATCAGAAATCCGAAGCAATATTTGGTTTATAGTATGGGGAAGGGCTTCTCTGGTGGCTCAGACAGTAAAGAATCTGCCTGTAATGAGGGAGATGCGGGTTTGATCACTGGGTCAGGCAGATCCCCTAGAGAAGGCATGGCAACCCACTCCAGTATTCTTGCCTGGAGATCCCAGGGACAGAGGAGTCTGGCAGGCTACAGTCAAGTTGCCTGTGAGCATGCAAAACCACTAGTCCCTATGGTAGAGTCTTTGAGAAGGCCTTCTGTTCATGCAGATAAGAATAAATTCCAAGGCAGAAGCATATGCATCAGTGAACAAACAATTATCCTCCCTCACCTGTCCATGCACTCTTTGACGACTGCAAAATTGCCGTCTCCAATAACTTTGCCAATTTTGTATTTCTCAAGAAGAGTCGACGATTCAGAGCACCTGTTTCCATTCACACCTGCAAAAAAGGATAAATGCATACTCTAATGAACACATCACATTTCACCTTGATTTTTACGTATTTGTAAAGTAATAAATCTAAATGCACTTCTAAATCCATAGTAAAATTAAAGAAAATCCTCCGAGCCTATTTTCTTAATATTAACACCTGAATTACCAATTTCCTTTTAGCTTTGTTGGCTGGAATCAGAAAATTCAAGAAGACTGAGTCTTTTTGGACTGCAAGGAGATCCAACCAGTCCATCCTAAAGGAAATCAGTCCTGAATATTTGCTGGAAGGACTGATGCTAAAGCTGAAACTCTAGTACTTTGGCCACCTGATTTGGAAAGATCTGACTCATCTGAAAAGACCCTGATGCTGGGGATGACTGAAAGCAAGAGGAGAAGGGGATGACAGAGGATCAGATGGTTGGATGGCATCACCAACTCAACAGACATGAGTCTGAGTAAGCTCCGAGTTGGCGATGGACAGGGAGGCCTGGCATGCTGCAGTCCATGAGGTTGCAGAGTCGGACACAACTGAGCGACTGAACTGAACAAATTCCTGAAATATCAGCTGAAAATAAGTGATTAACTTTGGGTAATAGGGAAGTCTAACTAAAACTCTAAATTTTTTGTCAATTCTGGGGAAGGGGGAAGTGGGTGATGGTGGGGATTTAATCTTAGATATTTTTTTCTCAAGATTTTCTAGTAAAGAAAATTCTAGTCAGTTATGAATTAAGTTAAGTTAATACAAATTTCTGGCTCAAAGTTATCTCAAAAATAAGATGGGGAGAGGCAGGAAGAGGAAGTGGTTAAGACTGACCACTTATCACAATGCATCCCCAAGTGGACTGTACATAGCAGACATCAAAGAAAGAAGCCTACTTACGATATCTAAGAAAAACAAAAAGTCTACATTTAGGAATTGCAGGCAGATTGCCACTAAGGAAAAATAATGGAAACCCAAGACTAAAATTTGACATTGGGATTGCATAATTAACACTGATGTGACCCCTGACAACTAAGGCTGGATAGGTTGACTGGTGTCATGATCTCACTGCTGTTTAGGGAGATAACCATAAAGCACAAGTGGGTCTGTGGGTCCACCAAGCTCCCATGGATGCCTTCCATTACAACGAAGTACACATATTGAGAACTACCTTCAGGACTCAGGCAACGATCAATTTCAGGCCCTCCGTTGACATTGGAAGAAGATCGGCCGTGCGCAGAAACCTGCTACAAATAGACAGTGCTCGTTATTTATTCAGCTTATCGACTATGTGGATAAGTTTCCATATAGAATCATATAGAATAGAGGAAGCATCCCCTTGCTTCTCATCTCACCCTTCTGTCTATATACAGTCCCATTAATTCAGTTCTCCCTTAGACACAGTACTTTCAGTTAGTATCATGAAAACTGACACTGTGCTCCTCTTCTTTGATACTGTGTTACTTTTGATCTCAATGAAGTAAAGAAAAGGAGACTTTCACGGCATCACTGATGAACAAGGTAGTCATCCACAGCACAACACCCTCCAGAGGGTCCAGTACCCAGACAGGAGCCCTGGCCCAACCAACTCCTTTACCACCATAAGACAGCAGGAGTTCCTTTGGAGCATCATAAGGAATTTTTTTAAAAACTAGGAACCAGAGGGAAATAAAAGATAAAACTGAATGATAGATTCCCACCTAACAAAAAGCTGAAGTCCCTAGTCTAACACACAAATATCTCTAAATTCTTTGGTAAACTGAAAAGCCAGAGGAACCAGAGATCAAATTGCCAATATCCATTGGATCACTGAAAAAGTGAGAGAGTTTCAGAAAAACATCTACTTCTGCTTTATTGACTATGCCAAAGCCTTTGACTGTGCAGATCACAACAAACTGTGGAAAAGTTTTCAAGAGATGGGAATACCAGACCACCTGACCTGTCTGCTGAGAAATTTGTATGCAGGTCAAGAAGCAACAGTTAGAACTGGACATGGAACAACAGACTGGATCCTAATCGGGAAAGGAGTATGTCAAGGCTATATATTGTCACCCTGCTTATTTAACTTATATCCAGAGTACACCAGGAGAAATGTTGGACTGGATGAAGCACAAGGTGGAATCAAGATTGCCAGGAGAAATATCAATAACCTCAGATATGCAGATGAAACCACCCTTATGGCAGAAAGTGAAGAAGAACTAAAGAGCCTCTTTAAAGTGAAAGAGGAGAGTGAAAAAGCTGGCTTAAAACTCAACATTAAGAAAACTAAGATCATGGCATCCCTCCATGGCAAACAGATGGGCAAGCAGTGGAAACAGTGGCAGACTTTATTTTTGGGGGCTCCAAAATCACTGCAGATGGTGACTGCAGCCATGAAATTAAAAGACGCTTACTCCTTGCAAGAGAAGTTATAACAACCTAGACAGCATATTAAAAAGCAGAGACATTACTTTGCCAACAAAGGTCCATGTAGTCAAGGCTATGGTTTTTCTTGTAGTCATGTATGGATGTGAGAGTTGGACTATAATGAAAGTTGAGCACCGAAGAACTGATGTTTTTGAACTGTGGTGTTGGAGAAGACACCTGAGAGTCCCTTGGACTGCAAGGAGATCCAACCAGTCCATCTTAAAGGAGATCAGTCCTGAGTGTTCATTGGAACAACTGATGTTGAAGGTGAAACTCCAATACTTTGGCCACCTGATGCAAAGAGCTGACTCTTTTGAGAAGACCCTGATGCTGGGAAAGATTGAAGGCAGGAGGAGAAGGAGACGCCAGAGGATGAGATGGCTGGATGGCATCATTGACTCAGTGGACATGAGTTTGAGTAAGCTCTAGGAATTTGTGATGGACAGGGAAGCCTAGCGTGCTGCAGTCTATGAGGTCACAAAGAGTCAGACACGACTGAGCAACTGAACTGAAACTGAAGAGGGCTTCCCAGGTGACTCAGTAGGTAAAGATTATGTCTGCAATGCAAGAAACGCTGGCAGACATGGGTTCTATGTCTGGGTGAAGAAAATCTCCTGGAGTAGGAAATGGCAACCCATTCCAGTATTCTTGCCTGAAGATCTCATGAAGAGTAGCCTGACAGTCTACAGTCCATAGGGTCACAAGAGTCAGACAAAACTGAAGTGACTGAGCACACGTAGGTAAACTGACTATGCCTATGATGATACATACGTTTATCATTGTTGTTATCATTCAGTCCCTCAGTCATGTCCAACTCTTTGCAACCCCATGAATTGCAGCATGCCAGGCTTCCCTTCCTTCACCATCTCCCGGAGCTTGCTCAAACTCATGTCCATTAAGTTGGTGATGCCATCTAACCATGTAGTCCTCTGTCATCCTCTCCTCCTCCTGCCTTCAATCTTTCATAGGATCAGGGTTGTTTCTAAAGAGTCAGCTCTTCGCATCCGGTGGCCAAAGGATTGGAGCTTCAGCATCAGTTCTTCCAATGAATATTCAGGGTTGATTTCATTTTCCTTTATTTTTTTTTTTATCATTTAAAACTTTTATATTTGGAAATTGTAAAGTATGTTATATTAATATTTGGAAGCTGCTAACACATTTCGTTTTCCTTTGAAATTGACTGGTTTGATCTCCTTGCAGTCCAAGTGACTCTCAAGAGTCTTCTCCAACACCACAGTTCAAATGCATCAAATGATAAAATATGTATCATTATTTACTACTATTTTATGTATTGTTTATTATTCTGTAGGCTTATGGCATTTTTTTTTCATAATTTCCGAGGGCTAGTACAGTTCCCAGCTCAATCTTTTCTCTTTCTTCTTTAACTTTCTTTCTTCTCTTAAAAAAAAAAAAAAAAACAAAGTATTCCTTTTAGGAGTTTACATGATCAAAGGTCTTACCAAACACTAAGAAGCAACTCTGGCATTTTTTGGTGCTGATACATTTATATGCTTGTTTCTATGCCCAAACTGTCCTGGGAGCTTCTGCCCCATCACGGCTGTGCCCTCTTCATCCCTGCGTTCCCTGTGTGCACCACAGGGCCAGGTGAACACACCACTCAATTCCCACTTGCTAAATGAAAGCGCAGACGGCACAGGTCTAGGGCACGGACCCAGCCACTCATGGCCCACAGGTTGGAGACCCAACATCCACTCCCGATAAAGTGAGAAACGTCACAGATTCTGAGTTTCGTTCAATCCAGGAAAACCCAATACTTACAACATTCCTTCAAACAGGATCATCCAGAAGTTCTTTGGGGATAAAATACAAGCCTTGACAATAACAGGCATATAAAAACTGGGCTGTTCCCTCAGATTTCACATAAGCATACCTGTGTGGATGGTAAAACCAGGAGTGGTGTGTCTTGTTAGGAAACCCAAGGCCACTGAAAACCAGCGCTGAGATACACCAAATCAGCCCTGCCCTGAGGACTAAGCACCCCTCCCTCAGTGCGTGTCCCGCACTCTGACAGGCGAGCAGTCGTGCAGAAATGCGGGTGTGCGTGTGTGTCCCCTTCTGGCCACCCTTAACCTGAGGAAAACTGAACACTTGGCTCCTCAGAACTCAATCACTCTTTCCTCATAATACAGGTCATTGGTGGACAAAGTTTTTCAAAATTTAGCTTTTTTGCTTGTTTCCTTTATTTTTTTCCCTGCTAAAACGGAAGGCAATTCCAAATTCAGCAGGAATTTATGCTAGAATGTTTAAAAGTTAGAATTTAAAAACCAAGCCCCAGAAGAGGACGTGAAGGGAAGCTGCAAAGAAAACCACACATTCTCTGCAGCATTCGTTGATACAGCAACCACTCCAGTCCTGGTGGTCCTCAGCTTCTGGACAACTCCACCCGAGGCAGCCTCAGTCACCATCAGTCTCCCCACGCCACGATCACTGCCAGAGCAGCTTTTCCAAAGGAGACTTCTGATACCAGTCCCAGGGTCCCAGAACCTCAGTGGGTCTTGGCAACCAAAAGAACAACCCTCGGGTCTTCAGCCCACCTGCCAATGCAGGAGACATAAGAAACCTGGGTTTGATCCCAGGGTCGGGAAGATCCCCTGGAGGAGGGCATGGCAACCCACTACAGTATTCTGGCCTGGAGAATCCCACGGACAGAGGAGCCTGGTGGGCTACAGTCCACGGGGCCACAAAGAGTTGGACACGATGGAGTGACTAAGTCACAACAGCAGCAGTCTAAATCATTAAGCACAGTCAGCGACATGTAGCACTAACTCAACATTAGTCATTGGCATTTTTCCTCAAAACACCTAAGGTAGAGCCTTGAAATGAGTGTATGAGAAATGCTTTTGAATTGTTGACTGTACAATGGCTATAGAGACGTTTCTATATAATTCACTCCAAGTCAGTTTTCTCTTCTAATGCAACACTTCCTAGATGGAAAATTATCACTCAAGAAAGTAAGAAATCCAAATTAAATTCATATCAACTGGATTCTTAATGAACAGTATGAAAATGCAAAAAAGATATGACACTGAAAGATGAACTCCTCAGGTTGGTAGGTGTCCAGCATGCTCCCAGAGAAGAGCAGAGAAAAGCTCCAAGCGGGATGAAGAGGCTGGGCCAAAGCAGAAACAACACCCGTCTATGGATGTGTCTGGTGGTGAAAGTGAAGTCCAATGCTGTAAAGAACAATATTGCATTGGAACCTGGAATGCCAGGTCCATGGTAAATGGGAAGTGGTCAAACAAGAGATGACAAGAGTGAATATCAACATTTCAGAAATCAGTGAACTAAAATGGACTGGAATGGGTGAATTTAACTCAGATGACCATTATATCTACTACTGTGGGCAGGAATTCCTAAGAAGAAATGGAGTAGCCATCATAGTCAACAAAAGAGTCCAAAATGCAGTATTTGGGTGCAATCTCAAAAATGACAGAACAGTCTCTGTTTGGTTCCAAGACAAATCATTCAATATCACAATAATCCAAGTCTGTGCCCAACCACTAATACCAAAGAAAGTGAAGTTGAATGGTTCTACGATGACCTACAAGACCTTCTAGAACTAATGCCAAAAAAAAAAAAGATGTCATTTTCATCACAGGGGACTGGAACGTAAAAGTAGGAAATCAAGAGATACCTGGAGTAACAGGCAAGTTTGGCCTTGGAGTACAGAATGAAGCAGGGCAAAGGCTAACAGTGTTTTGCTAAGAGAACACGCTGGTCATAGCAAACACCCTCTTCCAACAACACAAGAGAAGACTCTACACATGGACATCACCAGATGGCTGACATCAAAATCAGACTGATTATATTCTTTGCAGCCAAAGGTGGAGAAGCTCTACATAGTAAGCAAAAACAAGACCAGGAGCTGACTGTGGCTCAGATTATGAACTCCTTATTGCCAAATTCAGACATAAATTGAAAAAAGTAGGGAAAACCACTAGACCATTCAGGTATTGCCTAAATCAAATCCCTTAGAACTGTACAGTGGAAATGACAGATAAATTCAAGGGATTAGATCTGATAGAGTGTCTGAAGAACTATGGACAGAGGTTCATAACATTGTATAGGAGGTGGTGATCAAGACCATCCCCAAGAAAAAGAAATGCAAAAATGCAAAATGGTTGTCTGAAAAGGCCTTACAAATAGCTGAGAAAAGAAGACACAAAAAGCAAAGGAGAAAAGGAAAGATATTCCCATCTGAATGCAGAGTTCCAAAGAATAGCAAAGAGAGATAAGAAAGTCTTCCTATGTGATCAACGCAAAGAAATAGAGGAAAACAACAGAATGGGAAAGACTAGAGATCTCTTCAAGAAAATCAAAGATACTAAGGGAACATTTTAGGCAAAGATGGGCTCAATAAAGGACAGAAACAGTATGGACCTAACAGAAACAGAAGATATTAAGAAGAGATGGCAAGAATACACAGAAGAACTACACAAAAAAGACCTTAATGATCCAGATAACCATGATGATGTGATTACTCACCTAGAGTCAGGCAACCCTGAATATTCATTGGAAGGACTGATGCTGAAGCTAAAGATCCAATACTTTTGCCACTTGATGCGAAGAACTGGCTCATTGGAAAAGACTCTGATACTAGGAAAGATTGAAGGCAGGAGGAAAGATTGAATTCAGAGGACAACATGGTTGAATGGCATCACTGACTCAACACATGAGTCTGAGCAAGCTCCAGGAGGTGTTGAAGGACAGGGAAGCCCGGCGTGCTGCAGTCCAAGAGAGCAAAGAGTCAGACATGACTGAGCAACTGAACAACAACAGATTCTTAACAGAATAAAGATAAGAAGAAAGTCATTGGGGGTAAGTTGCATATCTCAAAAGGTAAACAGAAAGATGCCTTCTGATCTCAGCTCACCTCTAGATTATAGGGATGGCAGAGTGGACGCCAATGCCCCGGGGAGCAGCGGTGGACAGTGGCCGGGCTGACCTGTTAGTGTATACTCCACAACCCAGAAAGGGGCAGGCCCACACCCTCGGGGCACAGCAGGTTCGGTCTGGCCTGGGCACTGGGTCAGAACCACCTCCCTTCCTAGCACTCAGAGCCTGGGGAGTGTGCGGGGTGCAGAGCCCCCCTCCACCGCTGCCTGCCTTTGTCCCTACTCTCCTCTAGTACTGCCTGCTCAGCTCTCCCGGGACTGGTAACCCTCTTCTCCCAGGTCTCTTCCCTGAGCTATCTGAGCAAGTCAGTTCATCACAAACTGATGTGCTCTGTGTGACTCAAGGGCTCTCTAAAAAAAGAAATCCAAGAAAGAGGCGAAAACTGCAGGCCCCTTTACCTCCTTGTACACGTTCACACAGATGGGTGACTCGCGAGTACTGACTGAATTCCCGTCAACCACAGTCACATTCTCCATGTTTCTTTTGATTAAATTCTCATTCACACCTATCCTGATTCCCAGCGCTTACAAACTCGGTTAGTGTTGGGATTCAGAGGCGGCAAGGGGCCAGAAAAGACACCAGGAGACAGAGCAGGTGGTGGAAGCTGACAGTGTAGTGACCAGAAAGAGAACAAGGCTGGAGCTGGCCTGCGAGGCGGCTGGGGCAGCACGAGGGTGCAGGACAACGCAAAAGGCTGTTTCCACGTGCATCTGACAAAGGTTTCACTAAATCACCAGAAGTGCAGCTTTCTTAGCAGAGGCTGGTGGCAAGAAGAGCATTTTTCAAAACTCTCCAACACAGTGAGACTTTTTTCCAAAGTGCTAAACCTCCAGCCTTTAAAAAATAGGAGATCTAACAGAAGAGACTTATCTGATTACCTGTCCAAACATGTTCCTTTACTTGGGGGGGAAAAAGCTTTCATGAAGAAAATGAAAATGCATACAAAAAATGAGAGAATCATCACATTATAACACAGCTCAGTAGGCAGCACATGATTAGATGCAGGGACGGTTTTCCTTCGCTCCATCAGCAACAACCGCGCTGGATTTTTAGAGGATGCAAAGGTCAGGGCCACGGTCTTTAGAGCCTGGAAGTTTACAGCCTAATGAAGAGGCATATGTGTTTCCTGGAAACCTCACTGTTCCAGAATGTGGTTCTTTCTGATGGTTTGTGACCCATGGGAGGGTAGCTGTTTCGCTACAGCACGAGTCTGCACTTGGCACACCTGAATCACACCTCTACCCTGAAAGCACGTTTGACCTCCCGGCAACGAAGCCTGGTGCTCCGAGAATCCAAGAAAATCTGGGTATTCACCAAGATCTCTGGACAGATCCCTGGCAAACATGAAGTGTCTATTGTTACATATAAGGCACGCCTGGTGCCCCAAGAGACACGCAGACAAAGAGAAAGGAAAATAAGGGCAGAAGCAAGGACTACAAAATCCCCTCCGTTTACCAGGCAGAGTGTACGGATTTTCCCGTCCCTGGCAAGAGAACTATCCTCTTATTGAAGCAAGGAGAGAATAAAATACAGCATTCCTGATTAAACCTGTCCCATTTCTATTGTCCAACTAAATGTTTTTATTAAAATCTCTTTAAATGCTAATGCGCTTCATGCTTCCGTCAGCAGCCAGGATGCTGAGACAGCAAGAAGACTGTGCCTGGACGCTGCACGTGAACGAGACGCTCTTCAATCAAGTGTAAACGGATGGTAGGGAGCATCTGGGCTCTTTTGAGATATTTTCCATAATTACTAACTGGTTCAGAAAGATGCAATACCCTTCTCTGATGGTCCAGTGGTTAAGAATCTGTGAGTGTGGGCGACACTGGTTCAAGCCCTGGTCCAGGAAGATCCCACATGCCTTGGGGCAGCTAAGCCTGTGCCCCACAACTACTGAGCCAGCGACCTGCACGAGAAGCCCCCACAGTGCGAAGCCTGCCCACCACAGTTAGAGAGAAGCCCCTGCTCGCTCCAACTGTAGAAAGCCTGTGCACAGCAGCAAAGACCCAGCACAGCCAATAAATAAACATTTTTTCTTTTTAAAAAAAGATGCACTGGTGTTAGAGGTGGGGAGAAGAGGGGACTTATTTCCGATGAGGTCACAGAGGGTGAAGAAAGGAAGTGGTGGAAAACAACGAAGATCCTGCGAGCTCCCTGCATTCCCTGTGACCTCCACCACCACTGGCTTCTCTCTGGAGGCAGCAGCCCCAGTTTTATGAGTAAGGAAGGAGACTGCACCAGAACCCACTTTGCTAAGAACCTTAAGAAAAAGATTGAAAACAGAGCAGAACATTCTATAAAGTGCTCTCAACTGCTAGCACCATTTAAAAGGGCATTCCTGGCAGACCGAGTACATCCGATGACACGCCAGCTTTCCACAGTTTTAGCAAAGAAGTCAGGGTCCTACATTAAATTTCTTTGACAAGTGGATTATTACTATTTCTATGAAATGTAAAGAAGAGAAATGTTAAATGCTGTACTAAAATTGTGAAGTTTTGTTCACAAACACGCAACTCTCAGGAGAAGAAAAGCAGCAAAAATAGTTCTGGTAATGCTGGTCCCTACTTCATTGTGGTTTTCATAAAAAGAAGCATTTGAACAGAATCTAGCAGATATACTAGATTAGAGAGTTGTAGAGAGTGGACTAGTGTAGAGGGCTGACTTTCTTGAATGCATCTTGGGAAATGGCACTGTGGTTTTAAGTGACCTGCTGCAGGGGTCAGAGACATCTTCTGTAAAGGGTCAGAGAGTAATATTTCAGCCTTTGTGGGTCACGTGGTCTTTGTCACACCCACTTAACTCTGCCGCTGTAGTGTGAACCAGCCAGAGACCAACTAGAAACGAAGGGGCATGGCTGCGTTCCAATAAAGCTTTATTGAGAAAAACGGGCGATGGGCCAAATTTGACCACAGGCAAATAAATCCCTGGCCCACAAGAACTTTCTTGGGAAAACTTTCCCTCCAACATAATTCTTATACTTTTAAACACTAGAACAGAATAAACCCCAAGGTATGATGCTATAAAGCAGCAGTTCTCTGCTCTTGGCTGTGTATTAGCATTCCCAGGGAAGATCTGAAGCATTCCATCGCTAGACTGCGCCACAGGTTAAAGAATCCTTGCATGTAGGGCCCAGGTATCAATATATTTTTAAGCTCCACAGAAGATCTAATGTGTAGCTAAGGTTGAGAACCTCCATGGAGGAAGTTTCTCGCAGTGACTATAACTGATCGTTCAGCTACCTTAACTTCTTTCTCTCTGTCACTCATCCAGTAACCTAACCATTGGGAGTCATCCTTAGCCCAAGGACAATTTTCCTTTTGTAAGTAAAGGAAAGAAACTCATTACAATTTACTGAATGTCTACTTTGAGCCAAGTCATAAAATAAATACTTTTATATCTTATGAATTAGGTATTATTTCATCTCGATTGATCTGTGAAGAAACCAAAGCTCAGAGAGGTTATGTAACTTGCCCAAATGGCACAGCAAACGTAAACTCAGGACCTAAACTCAGGTCTGGCTACTGAGCCCAGGAGCTCTTCAACTAGTCTCACATTATAACCTCAAATTGCTCATCAAGTCTTACACCCGATACAATTCACTGATCAAAATATTCACTGTGGTAGATTTAGAACATGCTTTCAGGTTACATAACTATAATCACCTTCCTATAATTTAGTCAAATAATACATAAGCCAATAAATACACAGCCTATCCTCATATAAAGAGGTCTTCAGAAAAAAATTTTCTTTAAAACGATGACCTCTGAAATGTACTGGAAGATTTTTTTAAAAATCAGTATGCTACATTATTACTTGTACTGATAAATAGATGTGCTTCCATTACCATTTTTGTAGTGTTTTTAAAAACTACCAGAAACATCAGTTTCATTAATTAGAAGGAAAACCAGTGTAAATCAGGCATCCATTTAAAAACAGAAGCGTGGGGCTTCCCTGCAGGCTCAGTGGCAAAGAATCTGCCTGCCAATGCAGGAGACATGGGCTCGATCCCTGGTCTGGTGGGATCCCATGTGCCCCAGAGCAACTAAGCCCGTGCGCCACAACTATGAGCCTGCACTCGAGAGCCCAGGAACCGCAACTCCTGAGCCCACGGACCGCAACCACTGAAGCCCTCGTACCCTGGAGCCCGTGCTCTGCAACGAGAGAAGCCACTGCAATGGGAAGCCTGGGCACCGCAACTCGACAGCAGCTCCCTCTCGCTGCGGTGCAACTCAAGAAACATCCACGCAGCAACAAAGACCAGCACAGTCAAAAATAAACAAAATTATTTTCCAAAAAAAAAGAAGATTTATCACTTTTATACTAGATTTGTAATAACATACTCTGAAAGACTTCAGTATTAGTAATGAGATATGAGAACAATTAATCTGAATCATCACCTAGAGACTCATAACACACAAAATATTCTTACCTGTAGCCATACCTTAGACCTGGTTTCATTTGGTACAATCAGTGGTACTCGAGACTTCTGATTAGTTAATAGTGGAGGACAGCAGTATACAGAACCCCACTGTCTGCGCATGTACATGGTTAGAGACAGTGGCCAGCTCAAGTCTGTGAAAGTGTAATAGGGAAGGACAAACCTGATTCCATACTGGCTGTTTGTTCTACTTCAATCTTTGTATTCTGTTGCTTTCCGCTACAAGTTAATAACTAAAAGAATGTTGCCTATAGCTTGAAATATACAGGACGGCCCATCATCAAGGCTCTGATCTTTAACGATGTGACATTTCTCCATTCATATAGAGATAAAAAGTGGCAGAACAGAGACTAACAGTTGTCTTGAGGGTTTGAAGGAACATCGTGACCTGACCTCCACTGACAGCTCCAAGAACAAAGGATTCGGGACCAAGAAGTCTGCAATAACCAGCCATGTCCCCTCCTCTCACCTGGGTGAGATGGTTCTTTGGGACGCTAGTCCACCATCTTCTCAGTCTTCCGGCTCTGTGAGTGAAGTCACTACTCCTTGCCTCAGCAGCTCTTCTCTCAATTTACTGGCCTGGCCTGCGGTGAGCAGCATGAACTTGGACCTGGTAACAAAGGGGCTTGTGTGGAACCTGCTGACTTTGGCCTTCTGTTCCTCTGAGGATCGCTGCCACCTCAGCTGATGACCTGGTTTGCCAAAACCAGCAAAGACTCTCATCACATCCCTCTTGCGTGAGCCTTTCAAGCAGTGGTGGCTTACTGGATTTTGAGCAAGAAGCGGTATGGCCACGCCTACCTGCTAAACATGGCAGCATCCTTCCAGTGTGGCGCACCTCCGATTTCCAGGCTGCCTGGGTGGTGGCGGAGGCGATGTTACTTTCAGTGTCAACGACACAGGCTACAACCTCTATGCAGTAACGCCTCCCGATTATCTGATGCATGACCGAGAAGACTGCCTGATGACCCACTTTTATGAATAAAAGGGTGTTTGAGATAAACACATATGCTGCTTATATTCAAATAAAGTTTATACAATCGATCCTACCTTACACACTGATTTGCCTGGCAAACTCTCCCTCCACCCCCATAAAAGTGGGCTTCCACCCAGCTGAGCCATTTATGCACCAAATGCCTCTTCTCTGCTGATCAACTACAAGGTACAAATCAATGTCCTCAAACAGAATCTGCGAGTCATCATGATGATTGATTTCTTTAGGGCACCAAAATCTTCAAAACTGCTTAGTCCCTCTTTTGCTTTTCTGTCAACAAAATCATTACAGGCAGAGATTAAGTGACCACTCACCATTTCTGAGGTAATAAAGGGTGTCAGTCTCTTCGTACTAAAGACCATTAACTAGTTTTTAAATAGTAAAGAAAGCCTAAGCTCCAGGGAAAAGCCAAAAACCTCTCCAAGGTCAGAAGCTACCGTGGATTTACATTTCACAGCTTCGCAAAGAAGGTTTTGAGTTCAGAAGGTCAAAGAGTTACATTTTAGCTCTGCCAATCAGCATGAGATACTACCAGCCCTTTCATCACACTTCACAAATCTGGAAAATCTTTCAGCGCCAGTAGACCCAGGAGACATCATCAGATAAAATATCAGCACATCAGACAGTTTATAATCTCAAGATGTTGGATAATGTTCCAACGTCCTTTTTTCCCTTTTTTCTTTCAACCAACAAGAATGCTCACGGTAGACAGCCCCTGGGCATACGCGTCAGCATCAAAACGTGAGACATTTCATCCCCCAGTATCCACAGATGTGCCCCTCACTATGAAGCCTTGAATTACTACAGCCTTGAAAGTCTTAAACTGGGACGTGGATGATGAATTAAATTTCAGGGAAATGCTTTCTTCATCCATCTGGCAGCTGATGACACATTTAGTACTCTTTATTGCCTATCTGTCCTGAAGAAAACGCTGTGATTTAAACACAGTAAATATTCCTGAAGGGAAGGGTATCGGCCAGATCGAAGGGACTCCGAGGAACTTGGGCAGAGGAAACAGGAGACACAGGCTGAGGTCAAGGAGAAAATGGAGGATCCGGAAGACGGGGATTAAGGGAAGAAAATGTCAGTGGGGGGGGGCCTCTAGGATTTAAAGGGGAGAGAGAAAAAATGGGCAGGGGGTGATGGGTCTACAGAGTAAAAGGACTGGAGGGAGAACAGAGCAATGAGACTTATGGGGAGAGAGACCTATGGTCCTCAAAAGGGGGAGTGGACAGAAAGCTACTGAGGGAGCAGAGGCAGCCTGGGAGAGAAACTTCCGGCGAGGTGAAAGCAGAGAGAAGGGGTGTGGCGGCCAGGCTCCAGGACAATCCCCGTGCTCCCTCGGTTCATGCCCATGTGGAGTCCCTTCCCACACTCAACTGGACTGACATTTGCAGTTCCTAAGCTCTGATGGGAAGGATGCTGTATCCGAGGCTAGGTCACAGAAAGGGGAGCTTCTGCCCAGCACGCTCGTTCAGATCCCTCACTCTCAGGAAACACAGCTGCAACATTCTGAGGATGCTGCAGCCAACCTGTGGAGGCATCCAGCCAGTGAGGAACTGAGGCCTCCTGCCGAGACGGCAGGTCACCTTGGGAGGGGCGCCTCTGTTCCCAGGCAAGCCTCCGCGACTGCGGCCCTGCTGCACATCTACAGCCCCATCTGAGAGCTCAACCCAGTTAAGCTGTCTCTGAATTCCTGACCCACAAGAACTGTGGGAGAAAACAATTTTTTATCGTTGTTTTAAGCTGCTAAATTTGGGGATAGCTGTTACTAATGGTATTACCTACAGATTACTAACAGAACTATGTAGAGAGAGCAGGAAGGGACTTCCTTGGTGGTCCAGTGGTTAAGGATCCACCTTCCAAGGCAAGGGCCATGGGTTTGATCCCTGGTCGGGGAACTGAGATCCCACAGGCCTAGGGGCGACTAAGTGTGAGTGCCACAAGTACTGAGCCCACGCCCCACACCTAGAGAGAAGCCCGCACGCCACAATGCAGCCAAAAATAAACAAATTAAACAATGTTAAGAGAGGGGAGGAAAACAGAGACAGAAGGTAGAGCTGGGAGGGAAGGTCATAACAGAAGAGCAGAGAAGGTAATAATATAGCAGAGAAGCCTGCCTCCTCTCATTTTCTCGTTCCTTCTTCTCACCTCATTGCCTATCAATTTTTCTTTCCTAAGTGAAACTTCTCTCACGTGAAAACTGAACCTGGACACCCTGATGCTTCTGGTAATACAAGCGGAACAACAGAATATAATAGAATAACAATAGCATAACAGAATAACGAAGTTATTCTAAGTGCTTTCTTTATATGTAATCAGTTAACCTCAACCCTGTGCAGCAGGCCACAGAAATACCATTTTTCACAGATAAGGGTGATGCGACTTGTGCAAGGCCACACAGCTAGTGAGAGGTCAAGCCAAGATGGAACCCAGACACCTCAGTTTCCTAGCCCCCGCGCTGAACCACAGTACCATCTTGCGTCCACCTCAGACCAGGGGCCTCTGGGCTCACCCTTCTCAGAGCCACTCATCCTAAGTAGCTGCATGCCAGGGGGTGCTGTCTCTGCCCTCACCCTCTGTTTAAGGGGGCCTCTCTTATCTGGGACGGATTGGACTTTGACAGAAAATTTTACTAAGTAAGAACACAACTTAGCGACTAGGAGAATAAAAGGAAACTAAACAAGAGTCCTGAGGAGACGTGTGACCTCCTGACACAGGCCTAAGACAGCCTGACTCCCCATGTGCCTGACTGAGGTGGGCAGCCTGGTGCCGTGGAGGTGGAGGTGGCCCGTTTCTGGCTGCAAAAATGTCTCCTCCCCACATGACTGTCAACAAGAGTGGCCCTGTGTTTAGAAAAGCCAGATTCCCCAAATCAATACAAAATCAAGGCCAACCTCCCAGCCCTAGGGTCTAGGTTCTGGGGAACACGGCCCATGGGGACCGGCCCAGTGGCCCTAGCAGCCTCCTTTATGAATTTCTGGTCTGAGGACAAAGTTCCAAGCATCCAGCAGACCAGCCTTGCTTTCTCACTGTGTCCTCAGGGCTAGGAGTGGTCATGTGCGAGATCTACTTTCAAGTCCCAGCCCTGCCACAGTGCTCACGACCTGTGGTCCAAGACCACCGAGGAACATCATCCCACATCCCAAACATCAGGCGTCCGTGCTTGCCGGGCCAGGACCACAACATCCGTTTCCAACCTGTGCCAATCTCGACCACACTCAGCTCCACTGCTGGCTTCCAAAGAAAACCAGTAACCCTAACCTACTGCAGACTCTGTCATTCCACCAAGCCTTAGGGGGTCGGTAGAGCTGCTGGTCACGTGGTGTAACCACTTCACTTGAAAAGAATCATCATTAGATACGATGAACAATCTCTTCCGCCAAGTCTCCCAGGAAGACCTGCCAACAGGCATTCTCCTCTACCTTCCTCCTCCCTTCACCCAGCCTCTCCCCGATCCCAGGATCCCTTTTCTCAACCTTCCCCTCTCCCTGTTCCTTCCCCAATCTCACAACCCATTTTTATTCAGAGCATCTAAACCCAGGCACTCCCCCTCCTAAAAGCTTTCCGAGGGGCGCCTGTATTGAGGTCGTGGAAGCAGACCCTCAGGGGGTGGGGGGAAGTCAAAGGTTAGAGATGAAGTGCTTGAGAGGGCCAGAGATCCCACCTGGCCACTGGGACTCGAACTTTATATCTCTGTCAGATTCTCCATCTATAAGATGAAGACGAACTAAAATATCTGGGGTCACTTCTGGTTTCCACACTCTATGATTTTAGCTAACTATCTAGCAAAACCAGCAAGTTATAACTGAGGAACAAATAACTCTCAGTTGTCCTAACATCTTTCAGCTTTAGGTTTAAAGAACCTTAATGACTTGGTTGCCACCCTATTTCTTAACATCCCCTCCTTGCAAAAAACACAATTTGAGGAAAGTTTCGCTTCCTCTCCTGCCTCTGGTCCAGCCCCTTTGAGCCTGACTTTGAACACATCTGAATGGAGTGGAGTTGTCTTTGTCACACGGGTATTACCCGGAAAACAATGGGGGCATTTTGTGGGGGAGGGGGAGCTGATTCTGAATTTCCATGTTTTTCGAGGAGCAAACAAAAACACCACTGCCGCCCTGGAGTCAGAGATTAAACATCACAACGTCACCATTTTTCAATTATTTTAGTGTCTCCACCCAAACACCAGAATGGTTCCCAGAAACCGCCACAAGCTGGGGGCGAAGGGGATGGATGATTGTGTCAGAATATCAAATTCTGCTTACCTTTGCCTCAACTTTCCTAAATCCCCTATTAAGTAAAACCAAGATGGGGGAGGGGCGGGGCGGCGGCAAAGCTGTGTCCTGGGGAAATGACAGGCGTGTCAACCCCTGCTGTGCCATCCTGGCCCGGTTTGCTGCTTTTGTCAGTTCTCTGGAAAAAGACTACCCACAAAGCCATAAAAGCATCTAAGTAGGATAAACAGTGGTAAAGAGCTGCTGCCCGTGAGGAACAGCCCTCCATTGTCAGACATCCTCTCTTAATGGATCTTAATGAGCTATTTTAAATGAAGGGGAAGGAAAAAGCCTAGCACTCACACATGATAATTATCTGTAATTCTCCATGTGTAATGTCACTTAATAGAGGAAAATAATTCAAACGTGGACAGATGCTGACTAGAGCTTTACAGTGACATCAAAATGAGGGTATTTTGTACAGTAAGGAGACGACTAAGCTGCAGTATTTCAAAGGCAAGTTTTCATCCCAAGGACAATACACACCACGACTGCGGGGAATCTGCGATGAAATGAATGCCCACAAAGTATGAGCCCTGGGAACAGGCAGGGGCTACAGATATTTAGCTTTATGTCCGAACAGCTGACGGTGTAGCAGAGACTTGTTTAGCTTCGAATATTTAATGTAAGATTCAGTGATTCTATATCAGCTTGAGTGAGAGGAAGAGAAATGGAATCCCCAGCTTCCTAGACAGGTTTTTTGGCAACTTAAAAGAACTACAATCAGCACTGTAGGAGTCATCCAAAGTCAAATGTTCTTATTTCGCAGATGATCAAGCCCAGAGGAGGTCTCGCACCTGTCAGCCAAGCCTCAGGTGCGCTGGAGGAGAAAGGAAGGGGTGAGAGGTAATGAAAGGACTGTTACCCTTTATTTTACTGGTGATTTCCATCTTGACCAGAAATCACCATTTCCTGTAACTTTCTTCATCTCTTTTTGCATCAATAAATAACCCGTGAGCACTTATCATGGAACTGTGTGTGCTAAATTCTGAGGTTCCTCTAAATAGTAAGATATATCTACTGTAGTTGGGAATGTTTTTATCTAATATCTCTGCCATCTTATTAAACCTTGTTAGCATGTCTTAAAAATCCCACTGGAGGACTTGCCTGGTGTCCCAGTGGTTGAGAATCCGCCTTGTAATACAGGGCACATGGGTTTGATCCCCAGTCGGGGAACGAAGATCCTACCTGCCACAGGGCAGCTAAGCCCGCCTATACATCACAGTCAGAGAGCCGGTGTGCCACAGAGAGGCTTCCCAGGTGGCACTAGTGATAAAGAACTTGCCTGCCAATGCAGGAGACACAAGAGATTCAAGTCTGATCCCCGGAACAGGAAGAGCCCCTGGAGGAAGTCGTGGCAACCCACTCCAGTATTCTTGCCTGGAAAAGTCCAGGGACAGAGGAGCCTAGTGGGTGGCAAAGTCAGACATGACTGAAGCGACTTAGCAGGCACACGCGTGCCTCAGTGAAGATCCCAAGTGCTGCAACTAAAACTGCATACAGCCAAAAATAAACACGGTTTTAAAGCTCAACTGTACTATTAAAAAGGGAACCCAACTCTGCACCTCAGATTTCCGCATCGGTGACTGATCTCCTCCAAGTACGCGCACACGTGTAAAAGAAAGAGTCTGTATCGGAGCACAGCAGCATCAACTGACCGAGTGGCATCCACAGGAAAGAACAACTGTGGGCTGAGCTGCAGACAGGCGAGGAAGAAAGACAAGAGCCCACATCAGCAATGGATAATAAAAACGGGGGAGACGACCAAGACCCAGGTGAGCACTGCGATGGCCACATACAGTCAGAGGCCCAGGATCCCAGCAGTCCTGCCTCCAGCAACAGCTGGGGGAGAAATGCAAGTGACCCCTGCAGGTGGACCACTGGAAAGCTTCGTTTGGGTCTGCCTAGGTTGCCAATCACCAGTGCTAGGAATCGCTTGCCTTTGCTTTAATAAAGGATAAACAATTGAAACTGGAAACAAGGTAAATCGACTTGATTTTTATTTCAATTTTCTTGCAAGTTACCTGGATTAAAACACAGGGCACCTCCAATCTATCCTGGGGAAAAGAAGTCAGGCAAGAAAAGGTGAAAATAATGACATCAGTGGTTTTTAATTGATACAGCTTTGCTTCTGGAGCTGGCATTTAAGAATTCCACTGAAATCACATTAGTCACTGACCTGAGCCAATTTAGCACTTCGGAAAATGGCCAGTTCTTTTGATAAAGATCAGGAACTTTCAGCACTTAGAGGTTACCTAGAGCTCTGTGCTCCAAATCCCAAACTGACTACTGGTCCCTCCAAATTCTGCCAACATACATAAGCAAGCAGGCATGAAACCAGATAATCTGTCCTTTTCCAGTGAAAATTTCTGTTATTGATGTCAGGCACCTAGACAAGAATATAGAAAGTTCACTCTGGAGGTAGAGACAGCATTCTCAGGACCCGACAAGCATACCCGAGTGTCAGATGGAGAACACAGCCCTGCAGGCAAGGAGAACCCACAGACCTACCGCCCTGCCAGCCCAGCAGGTTCCCACCCCAAATTCACAAGGCACGCTGGGGCTTTCATCTTTCACTTTACCAGTGAAAATGTTTTTCAACATCCTTAAGGGAAAGAAAACCACCTGGATGATACCTGAAACGTTTGGGCCACCAACTTTAGAGACTGTATTTGTCACAAAGATACTTCCAGTGTTAACTAAACACTCCAAGAGTAAGTCAGAAAGAGAAAGATAAATATCATATACTAATGCATATATAAGGAATCCAGAAAGATGGTACTGATTAATTTATTTGCAGGTCAACAATGGAGAAAAAGACATAGAGAACAGACTTAGGAACACAGGGTCGGGAGTTGGGGAAGGAGAGGGTGAGATGTATGTAGAGAGTAGCAGGGAAACTTACATTACCATATGTAAAATAGATGGTCAATGGGAATTTGCTGTATGACTCAGGGAACTCAAACAGGGGCTCTGTATCAATCTAGAGGGGTGGGGTGGGAGGGAGATGGGAGGGAGGTTCGAGGAAGGGGATATATGTACACCTATGGTTGATGCATGCTGATGTTTGACAGAAAACAACAAAATTCTGTAAAGCGGTTATCCTTCAATTAAAAAAAATGTACTGCTATTTTGTCAGGCAAATTTACTCATAAATTTAAACTACTGAGAGCTACTAAGTCAAATTAAACTGGTTGAAATTCTGCAAATTTGGTTTCACTCACCATTCTTCTTCTTCTCTACCAGATAAAATGCATATTAAACCAATTGCTTATCATGTTATTTTACTGTTCATATTTTCAGGACATCACAGTCAAAACCTAAGACTTATTTCTAAGTTCTTCACAAAAAGGAACACATTTCTCTTGTGTTACTAACTTCCGTATATAAGTATTATGCTAGAATTTCACTCTATTTTAGGCTTCTACATAGTCAAATTATGGTAACAATATCAAAATCATGACTTTTAAATGAGATTTCTAAAAAGAATCATGGTTTCTAAATGAGATTTCTACAAAGAAACAATCTCCAAGGCTTGGCCATTGCAACTTATTCTGATTATAATAGGAAAACTACTATTTATTGATATAAAACCACATCATGTTCAACTCTAACCACAATTTTATATTCCCATTTAAGAGATGGTGAACCTTTTAGCTCAGAAGAGTTAGGTAAATTGACCCATATTACGAGATAAAAAAAGGATACAGGATTCAAAGTCAAGCCTTCCTGGCTCCAATTCCTAACCTCTTTCCTTTTTGATTTGTTACTGCGCCCAAATCCCTGAAGAAGTTAACTACTAAGTTATGCAACATAACAGAATCACACAAATATGGCACATATCCTACGTCATACCTTTAATCCTCTGAAACTTCCTGGACTGGTTGGAGAGGAGCTGGAGGATTTCGTCGATTTAGGAGTGGAAAGCTGGCTGCTGGGAGTTCCATTAACTGACCGCGAGACAACAAAGGAGACAGTGGTCATCAGAACCCAGAGCCACCAGAATGGGCAAAAACACCAAGCACATGCCCAACACCGCGCCAACAGACCTTCGACTCACCGAAAGCTCAAAGCAGATGGATGGCAAATCAGCAAAAAGCAAAAATAACATGTCTTACTGCATTACAGACAAAGTATCAGACAAAGAAGCAGTGAAACTAGATTTTCAATCATAGCTTTCCAGCGGTAACATAAACAAATATATAAAACGTTATGGAGTTAGAGATGTGAACGAGAACTTGTCCTTAAATCCCGCATGTGTCATGTTTGTAGCTGTTTACTCGGAAGGCTGCCTGCCCTAACCTGTCCACACGACCTGAATCACTGAGGCATTTCTCTGTCTCTCCCAGATCAACTCCACAATAATTCTGACACATTTCCTAAGGATATTCTTAATGGAAAAAGAAAATTACGGGTCATTTTCCCCTGTAATACCCACTTATTTGTCTAAAGGTCATAAAAGGCACTCTTCCAATTTCTTTTATCTGGACTAGTTTTTTCTAATTCCTTCCATTTTCTTGTCTTCTTAGCTTAATTTTCCCATTACTTGGCAAATCTTGCTGGGTTTTTCTGACACCCTCCTCTAAACTTCCGTACACTTCCTAGGTTGAAAGCTCAGTTTAGAGTCTAGGCGAAGAAAAGTATGGCCATGGCGGCTTTCAAGAGAGGGTTAGCCTGCAGATTTTACACTAACTATACAATGCTAGTCACACATCTCAGTATAACTCAGGCTTATTCCTAATTATAGGAATCCACTTCTGTTGTAATTTCACAAAGCCATTAGTTAACATTTGGTACTGGTTATTTTTTTTTCCTTTTCTAGGGAGTTACTTTAACCCCTTTTACCATTAATTTTCAATGCTTTTGCCCCAAGTAGATGAAAACTGCCATTTGTCTCTATGGAAAGACAAGCAAAGTCCATTTCCTTTAAAAAAAAAAAATCTTTTTAATACAAGGGAGCAGACAACTGCTATTTTAAATGATGCTATTAACTATAAAAAGCAAAATGCAAAACTCCTGAAAAGGTGACCTCAAAAAACTGAGCACCAGTCCTTGAAAGGAGGCAGAATTCTAGATCAATAAGCATAATATTTGTGATCAGATGACTCATTCATGTTTGTTTACTACATGGCTCTCTGTAAAAACTCAGCAAAGATGCAAACATTTTATAATTATTTTCCATTACCAAACTTTTTAACTTTTCTAGTTTAAAACCACTCATTGATAAATCATAATCAGTTATCTAGATTTTCTTAACAAATGTTTGTGGGTATTTATAGCACAAGTACAACACAAGTAACTGTACAATCAATTAAAAACTTTTTAGAGTATTCAACAGTCCTGCTTATTTTTCAATAAAGTTACACGTCAATTAATGCTGTTTCTTTAAAAAATTCTCTCTAAAGGGAACTGGTGGTAGGAATTTACATAGAAAAGAGATATTTATGAGCAATCAACTAGTGAACCTGCTAGGAGCTGATACTGAGTCTGGCTCCCTTTCTTCTTCATTCACCACGACTACCTGTTCATGTCCTCCTCCCCACGTGCTGTTAACCTTTCACTGAACCTCAGAAACCACTTTGCGATCAAAGATTTCCTTGGAGCAGTGAATGGAAAAGGAACTAAAGAAGAAAAATTGGTTCCTGCAAATGGTAATCCCTGTGGCCAACCAATGTCCTTAAAAACACACAAAATACACCTCCTGCCTAAACATAATTTCTTAACAAAACTCACTGGCAGGGATTGAGCTGGTATCAGCATATACATGTTCATATTTACCCTTAAATAACTCCCATCCTAGAGACACTAAGCCATAGACAGCCCTCTAAGTTTCTGGTAGTATTTGGAAGGCTCAAGAAAAAAAATGCTGTCTAGTGAGAAGTTCTTAATGTCATTTTGTTTTTGCACATTTCTCCATTTCTGCGAAGATAACTGGAAGCTGGGACAGAGTCACCTTGGGCTCTCTCCCCTGACACTGCTGGCCCCAACAGGAAGGTGGACAACGCCCAGCATCTCTGTAATGCTCCCTCTTCTTCAGTATACCCTGGATTTTCTTTCCCCCAAATAAGGCTTTTATCTACCCTTCCCCTCAACTGTAAGGTAAGAAATTGACTAGGGGCTTTCTTATTCACTTGCTCTGAACACTTTTTATCTGGGTGGACAAAGAGTCACAAGCTAGAAACCTTAAGTGAGAATTTTTAATACTCAAATTATGGTGACTATTATAGCTCAGTTGGTGAAGAATCCAGTGCAATGCAGGAGACCCCAGTTTGATTCCTGGGTCAGGAAGATCCCCTGGAGAAGGGACAGGCTACCCACTCCAGCATTCTTGTGCCTCTCTTGTGACTCAGCTGGTAAAGAATCATCCACCTGCAATGTGGGAGACCTGGGTTTGACCCCGGGGTTGGGAAGATCCCCTGGAGAAAGAGTGGGACAAGACTGACAGCCTTTGACTTTCCCTTTACCTACTGGGTTACTCGGATTAATGTCTATGTACTTTTTACATACTATTTAGCTATTTTGATAAATTTGAGTTTTATGGAGGGATTTAGTCAATCAGAAGACTTCAATGATGGGAGCACTTCTGTCCCAAGAATGAAAAAGCACAAGATTATGTTTACAAAGTTATTGCTCAGTGAGTCCCATGGAATGTTCTAAATGGTAATGGGTACACTACAGCAAAAGTAGCCTGTAAAAGCAAGTTATAGATCGGGGTTCTATGGCTTTTAATACAAAACTCTCTGTTTTTTATAACTATACAGTATGTATTGAACATGCTTTTGAATTAATCTCTTTTAGAGAAGTCATTTAACCACTGAGATGTGTTTTACATCTCACAACTTTTACTTATAAATTTAAGATAAACTTTATTAATCCAAATCCAAAAATGGACTCAGTTGAAAACCTGAAGTAGTGAAATGTTAAGATTTTCTCGAATCACTTTATTTAAGCATCTCAAATTCTAGTTAAGAAGATTTATATATTTATTAGACTATTCTGTGAAGCAGTTGGTCCGTAAGACAAGTATGGCTATGAAACATGTTTTTAATTAATTTCCCTCTTTAGAGCTCAGGTAGCCAAAATCAGAGTAGTCATAATATTTGAACCACTCTCTCGACTTTTATTTAGTTTAGCTATATGATAAACATCTGTAAACCTATCACTAAAACAAAAGCTAAGAACCTGATAGAAGTCTACATCTACCATATAGTAAAGCCAGTGAAGTGTATTCATGCAAATTTCATGTTATATTAGCTTTGCAAGCATCTGAAATATTGGATTGGCCCCAAAGTTCATTTGGATTTTTCCATTCGATCTTCAAAAACAAATTTGGGGGCCAACCCAATACTTTAAAGAACACAAAATATGATCTGAAATAAGCTTAACATCAGAGAGATGCTTTCAGTTAAAAATATTCATATTGCCAATACTTTCAGAGAGACAATATTGGGCCTATTAACCCCAGAGTGAGGAAGAAGGGAAGGAGAGTATAATTGCTTCTATGGCCATTTTCGTATTACCGACAACCCTTAGCCTTTTTTAGTAACAGATTATTTTCCAAAATTAACTAGCAGAGAGAGCCCTTGAAGCACTGCGCCCCCTCCATCCCTGTGTGCTGACTGCACAGAGACTACACGGGGGCTGTCTCCTGAAGATGCCTGGCTCCCTAACAAGCAAGGGAGCCGAAGCATGAAGCTCTTGCTACAGCACAGATGTCCACTGGTACAAGCCAGATACAGTCATGGAAATGGAGCAAAAGGAAACAGAAAAGGTGGCAAAAGACAAAAACAAAAAAACCCAGCAGAGCGACAAAGCCATGATTCTCCTGGCTCACCTGGGGATCTGGCTGTAGAGTAGGCACTGGGGTAGGGGCCAGCCCTCTTTACTGTACACATTCGGTACCGACAAAGGGGGAGAAGTGAGGAGAGCAGTTATTCGGCAGGTCTGAGCATGCACACAGAGAGAAGGGCAAACGACCCCACCCAAAAAAAGCGGGGGCTGTGCTGAAGACCCCCCAGACTTGGCATTTTATAGACAGGTTGATGCTTCAGACACTTTGTATTCATATTACTTTCACATGTTCTAGATTCCTCACATGTTAAAATCATGTTTTTTCACAATCCTTTCCTTAATGGGAAACAATATTGGCATACTATAAGCGAGATTTAGGGGACATTTTAATTTTTAAACAATGTCAAAAGCTGTCAAAATTATGACAAATCTATAGGTCTAGGATCTGAAAGAAATGCAGAGGTAAGTCTGACTCTGAAATAAGCAGTATTACTTCCAATAATAATTGTTGCTACGATTAAATTGCTTAACGAAGGAAAAGCCTGAGGAAACTTATCAAGGAAATATTTTTCCTAGGTGGGTGTGTTGGCTTATGCTTTAAACTAATAAGAGAAGAAAACATCCACAATCATACAGCAAAAATTTAAAATGCAGACAGGGTGGTCAAAACGTGAAACACTTCTATGTAAATACCAGGAAAAGAATCTAGATAAGATTGCTCTTGAGAAAATGTGTCAGAACAAGACAAGTATCTTAGGACACTTATCATAACTTGGAAAAGCAGACTTAAAATTTTGGATCTAAAAATCATGCCATCTACATGTTGGAACCTGGCTGCATACAAGAATGCGCAAGACTACTAACTCTCATGAAAGAAAACCGCAGAATGCTCTGCTCCGTTTGTGACTACCCGCTTCCTTCCCCATAACTACCTGAAGCTGGTGATTTGCTGCGTCGAGAAGGCCCAGGGCTCTTGGATCCAGAATATTTAACGGCTGAGGAGCGAGAATAAGAAGACTTCAAGACACGGCACTCTAGAAAGAAAGGAAAGCACTTTAAAGAGATCTAGTTTTAATTCTAACCAAGAAAGATCACATTCCAGTAGTTTAGTGCCTAGAACCATTACCTGACCATCTTATTACTGTTAAATGACTTTTAGATACAAAGCATCCATCCCAAAAGCACACCTGAGATTTTCTTAAATTAGGCTTCAGACTTTGTCATTCACCTCATTGTTCCAGATGGAGTTCTTAATACAGAAATCCATATATAGTAAGTGCTCAATCAAGAAAACTTGATTCACACACACAGTCTAATCTCCATATGTGCAACTTATTATTATTGATCAACAGCATTGATAGGCAAAGGCTATAATAAAGAGTTCTCTCCAACTCAGACAATCTTAATTTGAAGGGATATAGGATTCTAATTTATGAACCCCTTACTGTCTTATTTTCCATCTGCCCAAAGTACAAACCATCAAAAATGAGAGAACTAGCTTTAAACAACAGCTTTATTCTTTCCATAAATTGACAAATAAATCAGCATGTGAAAGTGGAAATGGCTCAGTCATCTCTGACTCTTTGCGACCCATGGACTATACAGTTCATGGAATTCTCCAGGGCAGAAGACTGGAGTGGGTAGCCTTTCCCTTCTCCAGGGGATCTTACCAGCCCAGGGATTGAACTCAGGTCTCCCTGCTGCATTGCAGGCAGATTCTTTACCAGCTGAGCTACCAGGGAAGCACAAATCAGCACATAGAGTACCAGAACTAATTATACAACTAAAGTAGTCACTTCCAATTCAAATAATTAAGAATCTGGGTTTTGGAGTCATGCAGATTTGGGATGAATCATGAGTGTGACTTTGCTAACTGGTGCACTTAGCTTAGGTCTAAGTCTCAGTTTTCTCTCTCTATGAAATTGGGATGAGACTAAATATGCTTAACAGGCTTGTTATAAGGATTAAATTATATAACATATTGTCAAATTCACATTAAAATACTTCAATTTATGCAGAAAGATTAAAATATGGGTTGATTTTAATCTATACCCCCAGGGACAATAAATTAACAAGCGAAGTACACTAATCAGCAAAATACACACCAGGGGCGGCTAGTTAGCATCGGAAAGACTCTAATCAAAACCTGACTCCAAGGGGCTGCAGCAAAAGCAGTTGAGTTAACTCGCGTTATAGATGTTAGAAAGCATTCCAGTGTTGAAAGGAGTGGTGTGTGGATTAGCTAGAACCTTCCCAAAGGCACTGCCCCTCTTTCATGAGCAGGATGTGTAACCCCAGAGTGCTAATGACCAGAACCACCCCAAGGTTCAGGAATCTGAGCAAGCCCCACACCCAGCTCATTAACACAGGATTTTGCCCTAAGACTAAGGTGAGTTAAACTCGATGAATTTTGAATGATTTTTTAATGCAAGATGTTGTTAGAGGTATAAAAGGACAGAGTTGGGACGCATCAAGATTACAAGTTAAACAGATTTTGTTTGTTTTTTAATCTCTGCCTCCTGAACCCAAACAGGACCCTGTGGAAGCTCTTGGGCATGGAAGCCTTTCCCTGTCCCCCATTTCTTGTAGGGAACAGACACCAGCCTCCCTGACCTTCCCTGAGTTCCAAAGGGCAGGTTCCAACAGCTGCTAGTCAGGGAAGGAAGGCAATGAAGAGACAATGGGGGAGCAGCCCAGAAACAACGTGCAAACTCGGGGCAGGGTCCTGGTTCTGCCTCAAGGGATACACAGAACAGTGTCTCTGAGCTCTTTACAGAACAAACCCCCAGTAAACGGAAGATATCAGCAATCTTCATTCCAGAGAAGACCACCTTTAGGAACCAGCAAAACTCACCAGAAGACCGCCTGAGAACAGGTCAAAGGTTGGACACCTGCTGTAAAACCCCTCAGCGAACTCTCCAGGGTTGGGACATGCAGGTTTGAGAGGTAGGAGCCCACTGTGTCCCCCTTTGCCTGGCAAAGCAAGGAAACTCTTCTTTTCTATTTCACCCAAAACTATGTCTCTGAGATTTGATTCAGCATCAGTGCACAGAGGCTGAGTTTTTGACATCACTCCTAATAAATGCACTTGTGGCAGAATTAGGTCTGAGACTTGTTTTCATAGTAAAATTTTATGACCTAATGGTGATGCTATAATAATAACACTAACAACAACGGTAACAGCACATACTATGTAATGGGCACCCTTCCAACTGTTTTACACATAGTAATTCATTTAACCCTCACAAAATCTTATGAGAAAGCCCCTATTATTATCCCCAGTTTGCAGAAGGTTAAGTAATTAGAGACCAAGAGGGAAGAAATCAGTAACTTTCACCTATCTCTAATTATGGGAGTTCATTGGCAGCCAAAACAAAAAACTATGAATGATTCAAATATTGTAGGTAAATTAACAACATATGTACAAAGCACCAAGTGCAATGCCTAGTATATACACAGTAATTACTGTTGTTGCCGCCCAAATTAACTTGACAACCTGAAATACGCTGAGTTTCAGTGTCTCAACATTCAAAATGATAAACACAATGACAGAGAAATATGAAATTAAACTCCAGTCAAAACAGACGTAAAATAGAGATGATGTGTAAATTCACATTCTTTCAGTAAACCCACAAGAACAGGTGAGAGTATTAACATAGATAATATCGATAATTCTTTAAGGTCTTTCTGGTGGCATTGCTAATCTAAAGCAGGGCTAGATATAAGATGCTACAGAAACCCTCAAAAAATTCGGCACCTGTGGGGAAAAAACAAAGCGGAAAACCAAGAAGAGTAGATAATTGAGCCCCAAGCACTCAGTTGATAAGTCACCCCGAGAAAACTGACATAGGGTAACAGGAAAGAATTACACAGGAAGTCTGACACCATAGCATGGATCACCTTAAATTTTAAAAAGTTTATGGGTCAGCATATTAATTTGGTAATATGTTAATCCAATTCTGGACTGTCAAGTAGCTACAACTGGAAGGGGTTTATAACTAGTCTAATTTTTGAAAAGCCAGATTTCCTCATTCATGAAATTAAAGAGTGGGATTGAAACCTCTAACATCTCTCTTCTCTGTGAAACAGTGTCTATATGATTCTATCTCATTTAAAGATGAAGTTGACTTCACTACCAGCTAATAATCACTAATACTCTAATCAGTTTAAATTTCAGATAACAGAGTAGAGCAATATTCCCAGAATCAATAACATCTGAAATCACTGAGGTTATTGCTAAACGGTTGAAAACTCCATTTTTTGGCTAAAATTAAGAGAAAGGGATTTTCTTATCCTATCAATGAAAATAGCTTTATTTTTTCTGCATATATAACAATTATTTTTTGAAAAGACGGAAACGGAGCAAAGAAATCTGAGATAATCACTACTAACAAATTATTATTCTTTTACATATCTCTTTATGGACGTGTATGTATAATGAACTATTTTCAGGTTCAGTACTATCCATATTTTAAGGTGGCCTAGCCAAGGCACCATTCTGGAAGAAGGTAGGAATCAATTTCGAAATTCTAACAATGCAGTAAAAAAGAGAAGAAACCAACTGGCAAAAAAGAAAAAAAATTAACTACTTGGAATTAGAGTTTTTTGGTTTTTGCAACTAGGGTTAGGTTAGGGAATTAGGGTATTTTGGTTTTTGCAATGAGAAAATACCTCATTGTATTTTCTACTTTTATTAATTCAAAGAAATTAACTCTACTTTCATTGATTCTTTCTTCAAACACACCAGACCACTTAACATGCACAAAATGACAAGCCTAAACCTCCACTTCAGGGTTACAAAGATGGTCACTGAATTGCCTTACCACTGTGATCCAGGACAAAGTCATCTTGGGCGTAGCGGAATTTTTCAGGTCCACATGCAATAAAAACATCATCATCACCAAAAAAGTCTTGCAGACAAGTAACCTAAAAAAAAACAAAATTCATGTCCAAGAAGTAAATTAGAAACATTAGAAGTGCAATAAAAGTCAACAAAATTTAAATATATTTTCAAGCCTCACCGATAATAGTGAGTCGGAATGAAAAACTATTTCCAAGCATTTTACTCTTCACAAAGCACTTTCACACACTGTCTCCTGACCCCAGAGCAACAGAATGAGGGGCTCATAGCTGGCACCAATATTCCTGTTTTACAGGAGAAGTAAAAGGCATCCACAGGAGGCTCAGGGAAGTATTCCAGGTTTCCCACTAACAGGCGGCAAAGCTGGGGCTGATGGAGGTCTCTGTTCCTGGTCTACTCACTTCCTCTCTCCTAGCAGCTCCACATCCCAGCCGTGTCACCTGTGGCGTGACCCCTCTGTATCTCTGGTACAGTGTGCCTCAGGCTGTCGTGAGGACTGATGTACAGGCATCATGACAGGATGAGCGCCAGGCATGTAAGTACAACATGGTCATACTCATCTCTGCCACCATCATTGGAATCAGAGGAAGACTTGTCATAAAGCTAATGAGGGCCCTTCCAAGGCCCTGTGTTTAAACAGTCTTAACTTCATTTTCTTTTTTTCACCCCCCTCCGCTGCACAGTGTAAGTTTCAGATTCCACAGAACTCGACCCACCCCAGGGAGCACATTTATCCATTCATCCAAGTGGTGACAAGAAGAACCATCTTCTAGGATTTTGGATGCAGACAGGCTCCACTCTCACCTGTTTTCTAATGGGATGTATACGATTTCTTTTTCAAAAAGTACTCCTCTCCCAATAATAATATAAAGTTTTAAAAAGGTAATAAAGTTTAATGAAGTTTCTAGTACTTGGAAAAGCTGTGCAATCTCAAGAATTCCTTGTCTTTCTGATCACTACTTAGCTTTTTATTTGAAAAAAAGTTTTTTTTTCATTGCAGAGTTAAAAAAAAAAAAAAGGCTCTAAAGAGAAGACAGTGAACTAGACACAGAAGGTGGACCAGGCATGGACACGGCTCCAGTCACTCCAGTTCTCACGAAGCAAGATGGGTCTTGTGTACCTCACCGCAATCAGCCCAGGTAGCAGTGCTTTACTCAGTTTGGGAAGAGATTACCACAGACAAGGCAGCTTCAATGACAGAAGCGTATTCTCGCAAATCTGGAGGCTGGAAGTCTGAGATCAGGGGCCAGCACGGTGGGGCTCTGGTGAGGACCCTCCTGCCGGCTCCCTCACGTGGTGGGGTGCCGGGACGACTCAGGGGGAGCAGCTCTCTCCTGTATTCTCATAAGGGTGCCAGTCCTCCCACGGGGGCTCCTCCCTACTGACTTCGTACAATCCTACTGATCTCCCCAAGGGCCCCACCTCCTAACACCATCACACTGACACCAAGCAGAATCCTGCGGGGGTCCTGGACACTGAAGACGTTCTGTCTCCCACTGTCTTGTTTGCAGGGAACAGAATGCAGTCTCCGTGACCTCCCCCTGAGTTTCAAAGGGCGGATTCGAACAGTTGCTAATCAGGGAAGGAGCAGCCAAAAAGCCACCTGAGGCCAAGGGAAAGTGATCAGAGAGGCTCATCAGGGCGGCTGCTCTTGTTCAGTCACTCAGTCGTGTCCCACACGTTGCGACCCCATGGACTGCAGCATGCCAGGTTCCCTGTCCTTCACTACCTCCCGGAGTTTGCTCAAACTCGTGCATCGAGTCAGTGATGCCATCCAACCATCTCATCCTCTGTCACCCGCCTCTCCATCTGCCATCAATCTTTCCCAGCATCAGGGTCTTTTCAGGTAAGTCAGTGCTTCGCATCAGGTGGCCAAGGTATTGGAGCTTCAGCTTCAGCATCAGTCCTTCCAAAAATATTCAGGGTTGATTTCCTTTAGGACTGACTGGTTTGATCTCGCTGCTGTGAAAGGGACTCTCAAGAGTCTTCTCCAACACCATGGTTTGAAAGCATCCATTCTTTGACACTCCGCCTTCTTCACAATCCAACGCTCATATCCATACACAACTACTGGAAAAACCACAGCTTTGACAACCTGGACCTTTATCAGCAAAGTGATATCTCTACTTCTTAATACTCTATCTAAAATAAAGGAAAGAAATAGAAATAGCAAAGCAACAGCCAAGAGATGGAGGAAAACAATGGAATGGGAAAGACAAGCGATCTCTTCAAAAAAATTAGAGATTCCGAGACTCTTTCATGCAAACATGGGCACAATAAAGGACAGAAACGGTATGGACCTAACAGAAGCAGAAGATACTAAAAAAAGATGGCAAGAATACACAGAAGAACTATACAAAAAAGGTCTTAATGACCCAGATAACCACGATGGTGTGATCACTCACCTAGAGCAAGACATCCTGGAATGCAAAGTCAAGTGGGCCTGAGGAAGCATCACTATGAACAAAGCTAGCGGAGGTGATGGAATTCCAGCTGAGCTATTTCAAATCCAGAAAAGTGATGCTGCTTGAGAATACTCAAATGACCACACAGTTGCACTCATCTCACACACTAGCAAAGTAATGCTCAAAATTCTCCAAGCCAGGCTTCAACCGTATGTGAATCAAGAACTTTCAGATGTTCAAGCTGGATTTAGAAAAGGCAGAGGAACCAGAGATCAAATTGCCGACATCCACTGGATCATAGAAAAAGCAAGAGAAATCCAGAAAAACATTTGCTTTATTGACTATGCCAAAGCCTTTGACTACGTAGATCATAACAAACTGTGGAAAAGTCTTAAACAGATGGGAATACCAGAAGACCTTACCTGCCTCCTGAGAAGTCTGCATGCAGGTCAAGAAGCAACAGTTAGAACCAGACATGCAACAACTGACTGGTTCCAAATTGGGAAAGGAGACCAACAAGGCTGTTTATTGTCACTGTGCTTATTAAACTTATATGCAGAGTACATCATGCGAAATGCTGGACTGGATGAAGCACAAGCTGGAATCAAAACTGCCAGGAGAAATATCAACAACCTCAGATGTGCAACGATATCACTCTAATGGCAGAAAATGAAGAGGAACTAAAGACCCTCTTGAAAGTGAAAGAGGAGAGTTCAAAAGTTGGCTTAAAACTCAACATTGAGAAAACTAAGATTATGGTATCCAGTCCCATCACTTTACGGAACGTAGATGGAGGAAAAAGTGGAAACACTGACAGACTTTATTTTCTTGGGCTCCTGAATCACTGCAGATGGTGACTGCAGCCATGAAATTAAAAGACACTTGCTCCTTGGAAGAACAGCTATGACCAACTAGATGGCATATTAAAGAGCAGAGACATTACTTTGCTGACAAAGGTCCATCTAGTCAAAGCTATGGTCTTTCCAGGGGTCATGTATGGATGTCAGAGTTGAATATAAAGAAGGCTGAGCGCTGAAGAACTGATGCTTTCAAACTGTGGTGTTCAAGAAGACCCTTGAGAGCCCCTTGCACAGCAGGGAGATCGAACCTGTCAATCCTAAAGGAAATCAGAACTAGAATATTCATCTGAAGGACTGATGCTGAAGCTGAAGCTCTGATACTTTGGCCACCTGATGCGAAGAACTGACTCCTTAGAAAAGACTCTGATGCTGGGAAAGATTTTAGGTAGGAGGAGAAGGGAGATGGTTAGATGAGTCTGAACAAGCTCCATAAGTTGGTGACGGACAGGGAAGCATGGCATGCTGCACTCCATGGGTTTGGAAAGATTTGGACAGGACTGAGCGACTGAACTGAACTGAGGCCCTGCACACATCCTAATCAGCCACCCCACCCTTGCTATAAAACTCCCCATCAAATCATCCTGGGTGAGGATTCACAGGTTTTCAGGGCAGGAGCCTGCTGTGGCCCCCTTTGCCTGGAAAAGCAATAATGCTATTCTTTCCTACTTTACCTAAAACTCTGTCTCTGAGATTCACTTGGGCACTGATGCACAGAGGCTCAGCTTTAGGCATGAACTTCACCAAGCTTTCAGCATCAACAGTGGGGATTAGGGTTCCAATATATGAATTTTGGGGAGACGCAAACATGCCATTCATAATAGAATAACATTCTTCACCTTTCATGTAAACCCTGCTTCTCTTCATCTCAGCTGGTGATCACATACATCCTTTGTCTGTCCTAGAATCCTGGGACTCATCCTTTCCTCCCATCATCACCAACCCCACATCACTTTTCCTTCCTACATGGCTCTGAAGTATTTCCCTTCCTACCCCTTGGTTCAGCTCTCACTTCTCTTGCCTAGGTACCTGCCATTGTCTAGCTACAGGTTTTCTAATTCCAGTCTTCAATGCTACCCTAGCTCCAGTCATGACTGTTCTCACAGATGTGCAAATAAATGAATTCTGTGTTGGTACATGCCGTCTCTTATGGTATGGTGGTTTAGTCACTAAGTCGTATCCAACTCTTGCGACCCCATAGACTGTAGCCTGCCAGACTCCTCTGTCCATGGGATTCTCCAGGCAAGAAAAGTGAGTTGCCATTTCCTTCTCCAGGGTATCTTCCCAACCCAGGAATCAAACCCAGGTCTCCTGCCTTGCAGGCAGATTCTTTACTGATTGAGCTAAGGTAGAGGGGTACCCAAGAGTCAGGAAAGGGGCGGGGCACAGTCTTTAAAAGAATGACATAGCCTGAGGACACAACATAAACTGATTAGAATCAAATAGATCCAAGATGTGCCTGAGTCAGTGCCCACCAGACCTTGAGCCTCATTATACAGTCATCACAACATCAACTAGCCAAACGGCACACCCACAGGTGCCAGGGCAGTTCCAGGGCTGATCACAAAGGTCAAAGGGTGGGCGGTGGCCGAACTGCTGGAAAACCCCACCTCTTCTCCTAGAAGAGCTAGAATACTCCTCCCACTCATCAGCCTATGAAATAACCTACTCCTGTGAAAACTGACAACCCCATACCCTGGGAACTACCTCGTCTTATGAGATGACCCACTCTCTGTGGAGTATGTTTCTTTCCTGAATAAACCTCCTTTCACGTTACTGTGGCTTGCTATTGAATTCTTTCCTTTGTGAAGCCAGGAACCCACACGTGGCGACCAGCCCAGGGACTCAGATGTGACCTGGGATGTGACGATTCCCCAGCGCCCCACTCTCTTTCCCACAATACCCACAGTACTTACAGGAATCACTGACCTCCTTCCCTGACAAGATGACGACCCTTCACAGGGCACACAAGACGGGCCCTGCCTGGGCCTTCGGAACCCTTGACTGTGCACGCGCTCCTTAGCCACACCAAGATGACTTAAGGTTCACCACCAGTATAGCCCAGTGATTCTTTTTCGTTAAACAGCTTAATTGAAACATAATTCACAAACCATACAATTCACTCATTTAAAACATGCAGTCCAATGATTGTTACCGTATTCAGAGTTTTGCGACCGTCACCACTGTTGTGATCTAAAAAGAATCCTCCCCCCAGGGCCCATTATCATCGACTCCCCAGGTCTGCATCTCCTCACTCCCAAGAACCTATAATCTGCTTTCTGTCTGTATGGATTTGCCTATTCTGGTTTCTGGACATTTTCTCTAAATCAGGTCATACACTATGAAGCATTTTGCAAGTACCTTCTGTCATGGAGCATGTTTTGAAGGCTCATCACATTGTAGCACACACTATTACATCATTCTTTTCTACAGGTGAGTAATATTTGGTTGTATGGATACACCACATTTTGTTTATCCACTCACCAGTTAATGGACATTTGGGTAACTTCTACTTCGGTGCGGGCTCTTATCAGTATACTTTCCCCCTGTTGTGTCTCTGCCTGAAGTGACCTTCTGACAGCCCTTTGGTGCCGTGACCTCCAGGGAGGCATGATATTTCCTGTTCATTGTTCCCTAAGGTCTAGGAGAGTTCTGGCTTAGGTGGATGCTTCATACCTGTCTGTTAAATGAACTACGTGGCTTGCTCCTATTGGAACTGAGCTCTCGGGCGCAGAATAACTTCTCTGGGGCGAGTGGTGTCACAGATGCCACCTCCACCACCATCACTCACGTTTGGGGCTTACAGAGCTAAGGCATCGCTTAACCTCACAGAACTGTCTCTGTATCGTGTATGTGTTATCTCATTACCCCTACAATGACCATCAGGTTGATATTATCATCACTCCTCATTTACAAATGAAAAACAACATTCTACAGTGAGCACCGTGTGCACACAGGTCATGAACAGAAGCACAGGGATTCGACACAGGTCTCCCATGTCTACATCTCCGTTTTAAACTTGACTCTATGGTGCAGCCCCTCACCTGGAATCCCAGAGTTCGTGTATATACTTTTATAGTTCTTATCACATTCTACCTTGTTTTACAGTTATTTATGTCTCCTAAAGGAAATCAGCCCTGAATATTCATTGGAAGGACTGATGCTGAGGTGCCAATACTTTGGGCACCTGATGTGAAGAGCTGCCTCATTGGAAAAGACCCTGAGGCTGGAAAGACTGAAGGCGAAAAAAGAAGGGAGCGGCAGAGGATGAGATGGTTAGGCAGCATTGCTGACTCAATGGACATGAATTTGAGCAAACTCTGGGAGACAGAGGACAGAGGATCCCGGCATGCTGCAGTCCATGGGGTTCCCAGAGTCAGATGCGACTTAGTGATTGAAAAACAGCAACGTCTCTCACATCTCCCACTATTTTGTTTTTTACACACATTTAATTAATAAATCGTTCTTAAATGGAACTGAATTGAGTTTTACTTTCTTGGCCAAATAAACATCTACCAAAGTTTAATCCATTTTTTTTTAAAGAACATTTCACTAGTTTTTGTAATCAATTTACAAAATATGACAACTGAATTTTTAAATATACCTGTGTGAATATCTGTTTGAAAAGTAAATTAATTTTACAAGGAAACATTTCATCCGATACTAAATTAGTTGGCATTTGAGTAGAATAAATGCCAAATAATTAAGTTGCCTATTATGCAGAATAAAGGTATTTAACAAGTCTAGGGAATAAAATACATCAAAAAGGTAGTTTATTCCCCCTCCCTGAGCAGTCCTATTTAATTCTTCCTAATCAATGGTTTAATGATTTCACCTGTCAATATTTGTCTGGCTTTCCAAACATGGTTTGCCTAAGATGCTTGCGCTCTTAATTCAGGTTCTAGCCATTAAATACACATTTGGTTAAACAGTTAAGCAAACCATCAGTCAGTTCAGTCACTCAGTCGTGTCTGACTCTGTGCGACCCCACAGACGGCAGCCCACCAAGCTTCCCAGTCCCGGGACTCTCCAGGCAAGATCACTGGAGTGGGTTGCCATTTCCTTCTTCAATGCATGAAAGTGAAAAGGGAAAGTGAAGTCGCTCAGTAGTGTCCGACTCTTAGCGACCCCATGGACTGCAGCCCACCAGGCTCCGCCACCATATAAATTAGCAATTAGGTTCAGATTTACCTAAAATAAATTACCACTACTCTCAAAAATTTATCAGTGTCATATAAATGATAAAACTGAGATGAACAAGCATGTCTTTCGACTAAATCTATTTTATTAAGGTATACTCAGGATGCTGACATACCTCATAAAATGTTAAACAACTCCCGTTTCCATTCATTCAATGAATTTGTTTTGAGAACTTACGTGCCAGGCACCATACTAGGTGCTACAGAAACATCAGGGGAGGGGGTGCCGACAGAGAAAGCCTTACCCTCAGGAAGCAAGTGTGAGCTGGCGCATATACATAAGCCCATCTGTACACTTTTTCTAGGTTCCACATATATACACTATTGTCTGTAAAACAGACAGCTAGTGAGAAGCTGCTGTATCACACTGGGGCCTTAGCTCAGCGCTCTGTGATGACCTAGAGGGGTGGGATGAGCAGGGGAGGGAGGCCAAGGGTGAGGAGATACACTGTATACATATAGCTGACTCACCCTGGACAGCAGAAACACAACACTGGAAAGAAGTCATACTCCAATAAAAAAATTTTTTTTAATTGGTAAGTAAATGTATGCGATGTCAAAAGACGTTAGGTGCTACGGAGAAAGACAGCAAAAAAGGGGAATGATGAACACAGGGTGTGGGCGATGCAATAGACAGCTTCCCTGCAAAGGTGACATTTGAACAAAAGATTAGGAGAGGTCAGAGAGAAGCCTCACGGACGTCTAGGAATGAGGTGGGGTTGGGGAGTGCTCCAGGAGAGAGAAAAGAATATGCACACGCCTTGGCGTGTTCACAGGGAACACTCAGAGAGCACGTGAAGAGGCAGACGCCGCAGGAGACAAGGTCTGCAGGGCGAGGGAGGTGAGCGGCGGGGTGGGGCTGGTCGGGACTGGCTTCCCTCTGGGTGAGGTGTGCAGCCCCTGGAGGCTTCCAGGCAGAGCACTGCACGGCAGGCCTCGAAACAGGATGGCACTGTGTTCGGACTAAACCGTCGAAGGGCAGGACAGACAGCAGCAGAGGCTGTTGCTCTTCGGGCAGTGAGAGCGGCCGGTGGCAGGAGTGAGTAGAATGAGAAAGGGTCTCATCGGCCCTTGGATATTGGGACCTGAGAGGAGGGAGAAGACTATGATGGCTCACGGCCGGGGGCTCGAGCCTCTGAAAGGACAGGCTTGCCGTGAACTCTAACAGAAGAGCACGAGGTCCTGGGCAAGGTTAGTGGCAGAGAGGATGCTCACAAATTCAGACTGGGAACCTGAACTGGGAAATGCCTATTAAACAGTGGAGGTGTTGGGTGGAATCTTAGACATAAATCTGAATTTCATGGGAGAGATCTGGCCTGGAGATACTTATTTGGGACTCACCAGCACTTGAACGGTATATAAAATCCTGAGATCCTGGCAGTGCACATGGGGAAGTGGGCTAAAGCCTGAGCTCTGAAACACAGCAACTTTACAAGGTCAGGGTGAAGAAGCAGGACCAGTGAAGAGGGAACAGTCAGTGAGGGAGGAAGAGAAGTGAGTGTTTATAGTCTGCGGGACGCCAAACAAACTGTTGCAGGGGGAGGGGCCATCAGCCAGGTCAGTGTCACTGGTGCGCCGTGTTAGCTGAGGACTGAGGACCGAGGAGTCCAGCAACACGGAGATCACTGGGAGCCTAAATATCAGAATTCGCTTTGGTGCAGTGGTTGACGAGCAAGTCTGACTGCAACACCTTTAACACAGGATGGATCAGACAGTAAAGAATCCGCCTGCCAACGCAGGAGACCCTGGAGAAGGAAACGGCAACCCACTCTAGTATTCTTGTCTGGGAAAACCCAAGGCCGGAGGAGCCTGGCGGGCTATATATAGTCCATGGGGTTGCAAAGAGTCAGACACGACTGAACGACCACTAGCAGAGGACAGGAAAGGAACTGCAGACAGAGAATGCAGACAACTTTTTCAAGGAGTTTCGACTGAAAAACTGGAGCAGAGGGGGTGGGCAGGTGGCAGAAGGAAGAGATGAGTCTGTGGTTAAGAGAACTAGTTTTCAAGGTGAGAAAAACAATGCAAGTCACTGGGCTACTGAACCGATCTAGTGGGACAAAAATGGGAGTACAAGGATGGGAACTGCCAGACCTGCCTCCCTTAGTGAGAGGGGAGGGAATCAGCAGGCCGTGAAAGGGCTCGGCCTGCCAGTGACTACTGTCAGCCTTCCACAATAAAGGGAAGGACAGATGGGACCTGCTAGGCGGGGACTTGCAGTGGGGCCGTAGGGGTGAGTGTGCTTCCTGCTTCACTGAGAAAACTGAAGCAAAGTCATCAGCTCAAAGCAAGGCAGGGGGCAGGAGGAGGGAGGAAGTACAGCAGATTTGAGGAGGAAAGTAAGGTGTGAAATTACAGTCTGTGATTGTGGGCAGGATGAATGGGGAGGGAAATATGACATGCCTGCAGCCAGAATTAGCGATCCACTCAGTGTCCCACAGCCGACACAACAGACATGCTTGGTTCTAAAACCCGAAAGCAGCTATCCAACCTATACAGTGTTTTAGAAAAATGGAAGTCTTTTTAAGCTGGAACTGTTAGCATTTCATGGAGTTGCACCTGATCAGTCACTAGAGAACTGCTAGAAACACAGATGATACAAAATCCTAGACCCCACGGGTAATGAGTATGTAAGGAATGAATGGGAACTTCTCTCCCTCTGTTGCTGATGTAAAATACAAATAAAACACAAATCTCTGTTCATACTTTTCACAACACGGACATGGACTGTTACGCACTGTCATTACTGTCATTACACGAAACCGTAAACTTAAAACACAGTAGCACCAGACACCAGCAGGCAGAGATGCAGGCTGACAAGTATTCTAAAGGTGGGCCAAAACTAACACGCAGAGGAGGAGAGTGAACAGACTTCAGTTCTGTTTTCACACACCGCATAGGACAATACACCTATGGCATGATTTAAAATACAGGTGTCAGCCCAGCCCAGGCTCAATGCAAGCTTTCGCTGGAAGCAGAGGACCACCTGGCTGAGTATGACTGCCTCCTCCCTCTTATACACGTAGAAAAGATGCTTAACTTCTAAGGCTCAGTTTCTCTGTCTATAAAACAGGCAAGAAACCAGTTTCATCTTTAAGGACAAAATGTGACAGTATGTGAAAGGAGCTAGTACATGCTGTTTCGTCACATTCATTAATCCATGGCTCCAATATTTTTTAAAATTTAACTTAACGGATAATCTTTTCCCTAAGTATAAATAAAACAAAAACAACACAAGCTTTCCTACAAGTTTAATAACATAGATATATTCCCAGAAAAAAAATCGCTGATGTCTTGGAAACTTTCCACTGATACCCTTCACTTGTGAAAAATCAGTGCCCCCCAAATTTAAGATCTCTTAAGTTCCCAGAAATTGCATACAAAAATGTGATTCATGTTATATAACATAAACCATATCTAGTATACATGTGACATGTAAGATGCATAAATGTTCATATGCATATATTAAAAAATGTTTCTACCTAGAACAGCTACAAACAAGAAAAGAAAGATTTGACTTAAATGCAATAAGCACTGGCTTAGGTACATAAGCTATACCTATAAATGTGAATGTCTTTAGATAATGCATATAAAAATAGAACTCTAAGCATATCAATCTAATTGTATGTCAAAATTACGTTTGTGAACAGTAGCTCCCCATGTCATACAGTCATTACTTGGCCATACTTAAATTTCACAAGCACGTCGGACCACATATTTAATTGTTCTCTGTAGTACCCCAAAGTCAGTTGATACCTTTCAAAATACATCAGACAGAATGCCCAGGGTAATGTTGTAAGTTAAAACAACGCTCACGTTAATTTACTACTGTACATTCACTCTAACATGAATCACATGCCTACTGGATGCCAGGCGTAAACAAAAGACAAGAAGCACACAGAGCAGTGTTGGAGACGAGCAAGAGAAGGAGTAAGAACCACTCAAAACATTCCAATAAGAAAAGGCTGTAACAGAAGAACACCCTGGCTACCGCAGGAAGAAGGCGGCGCAAAGAAGCAATAACCTGATGGAAAGCGGCATTCTGTAAAATAGTCAATGCCTTTAGAGTATTTCTTTGGTTTAGACACTTAGATAATTCTCTTATGGTGTCTTGTTCTTTAACTCCAGTGGTCTGTTTGTTCCTTTTATCACATATTTTTAAAGCTGGCATTTCACATTGGGTTATGAGCCATGTCACTAAATCTGACTCAGAAAAATACCTATCAATACCTTGAGTAATGTCTCAAAGTCATTCTTAACAGGATGAGGAAAAGCATATCAGTTTGAAAGACCTCTTACAGCTTGCTTCTAAATTTTTTTTTCCATGCAAAAAGCTCCTCACGAATAATGGATGCTCTGTGGCTTACAAAAGCAAGCTACACAGATGAAGGTAAAGTAGTATTTCTGCTAAGGTACAAAATTAAAGCCAGGAGCAGGATCTAACGGGGAAACATCCAACTGAGACATAATGTATCTGCAGGAGCATATCTGAGTCTTCCAAATGAATGTGGGCCATTTAAACACAGTAATTTTTCTATACTTCAGTAGACCGATTAATAAGGTCAGGGTGAAGAGGTGGCAGCCGTAATTTCAGTTCTGGTACTTAATAAATTGCAACAACCACTTTTTTTTTCTCTTCTTTCCCTATTTGGACCCTGTTAGAGGATACAGAAAGAGACACAAAGGCATGAGGTCTGATAAAAAATACGCTGCATGTATCAGGAGCATAATAAACCATTTCCTCCAAAGAAAACAGGTGGAGGACACAGAGATGTCATCGCCTCCGGACACTCACGTTCTGAACTCAAGGTCTCTGATTCCTGACCCCCTAGCACTCTGGAAATCTTATATTTCCTACCCTTTCCAGAGTTACAAAGGAGCTGATGGTAAAAACAGGCTGAATTTCTCTAAGATCACTTCCTACTACAAAGTAGTATAGTCTAAATATTTTAGTTTCTAAGAAAAGCTTATTTATATTTTAGGACAGTGCTTTTAGAAAAGTTGAGTGCATTTCTCTGAGAGAAGAAAAAAAAGAAACACTATTATAAGCAGGTAAATAGCTATGTCCATTTGGGATTTCCTTCCGTTCAAGTTTCACATGTCCTCAAAGAGAACGTCAATGAAATCTTCATGCCCTCCAAACCCAGGTGTTGCCTTAATACTCTCTAACTTTCTCAACACAGACGTTAACAGTGAGGCATAGCCTGGTTTTGTGTCTAAACCTCTCACCGGAGTGCGAGTTCCACACATGGAGGCTCCTTGTCTTAGTCATTATTATCGATAGATTTCTAGCTTAACACATAGCACCCAGCATGGAGCATGTGTTCAACGAACTTCTGTTGAATTAATGAAATGTCCTCACTCCTTTTTCTTCCAGGAAGCCCTTCCTAAAGGCTCCATCTCCCACTCCTTCTGTGAATTCCTATCAACTCATTATCATGTAAGGTAGTATTTGTTCCCAGATTTAAAAATGGTAGTTTTCTCTGGCACCTTCCTTGGTGGCTCAGTCGGTAAAGAGTCTGCCCATAACGCGGGAGACCTGCATTCGAGCCCGGGGTCAGGAAGATCCCTTGGAGAAGGAAATGGCAACCCACTCCAGTATTCTTGTCTGGAGCATTTCATGGACAGAGGAGCCTGGTGGTATACAGTCCATGGGTCATATCAAGATAATCCATAAACTCTGTGACCACACCAATCAAACCCTTAGCTCCTTATAGGAGGTATTCAGCAAATACCTGCTAATCAAATTTTGGCTCTAGACACCCTGGAATACTCATCTTAGATCACATAAACTCTTTCAGGAATTAAATCTCATCAAAAACTGCTCATGCTGCAACCATTTTGCAGAGGAGCTCCAAAGGCAAGCAGTTTGCAATTAGACCTGCCATTCAAAGACTTGGGTTCTATTAAACAAGTTCTCCTGAGCTGTTTTCCAAGCCTATTTTATTGAAACTCTCCAAGACCTGATTACAATGCAAAAGAATCATCCTGGATCTCAGTGAGAGCCTAATTAAAACCAACACACATAAACTTACCTAAACGGAGTCAGGGTCAAATCTTAGAACTTCTGAAATTTCCACCTCTGAAATGTGTACTTTTGGGAACAAGAATACTTTATCAAAGAAATAGGGCATGATGGACATCAGAAGTAAAAAACTACAAGATGGAATTTATGGATTTTCTTTCATTTTAACCGTGTGTGGGTACATATGAAAGAGAGAAAGAGAGAGAACAACAGTCCACAGCTCCTGTTGACATCAAATGCTTTCGCTATCATGGTTCAGCTTTGAAAGGTGCCCTCTACTGAAGAGCAGTTAGGCAGAAACTTTTTTTTTTCCTCGCTTACTTATAAAGAAGGTTTGAAAGAGCTCCAGAAAGAAAGCCCAGTAAGTGGCTTACATTTGAAACTAAAATTATTATACAGGCTTTTAATGGAATTGTATCAATACTCTTGCTTTTGTTTTTTCCTAAGAAATGGTAATAAATTGCCAAAGAGAACTGCATGGTGAACTCTCAAGGGGTGTCCTACCACATGTAATTTTTCTATTAACTAAACAAATAGAAATGTTAACTTTAAGATGTAAAAAAAACCCAAATGACAATTTTAATATACAATAAAGGATGAGCCTAATAACTGACTGAACCAATATCTTCCTGTTTCTATTGCTAGCAGGGAGACACTTTTTCTTTTTTAATAAACTGCACTCATAGATACTTTCAAGGCTATAAATTCAGCAGACTGACTTCGTCATAACTAACATTATCTCAGACACACATCACCACCACTTTTCTTTTTAAACCCAATTCTACCTCTGAAATGTAAGTTCTGCTTAAAATGAACAGGAAAATCATATCTGAATTAAGTCATCTGGCTCTTCCAAAATGTTAGAAACGACAACCAGAATAATAAACTCACAGGTCAGTAGCCAGGGGCTGGGATTCTCCCTATTTGTTTCCTCCCTGCCCAGAATACAATCAGCATAAACGGCCTGCTTTGTTCCCAGTAACTGCTGGCTGGCCCACAGTCGGGGAGAGGCTCCTTTCTACAGCTAAAAAGAAAGCTACTTAGAATAGCAGTGTTGTTCAGCTTCCTGTAAAACGGTTCAGCCAGGCACACAGCAACCCCTGGTCCCCATGGAAACAGAACTGAAGCTAAAAGATGTCAGTGCTCACAGTGAAGGGCTTCTCAGCCCCGTCCGCAGAGCGCCCCCACATCTACTCTGCTTTCACTTAAAAACACTGGGCTGACCTTCCTCTTCTCACCGTGGCCTCCCCATAATAATGATGATTCACCAACTGAGACTACTTAGAGAGTACTGAGGCCTAAGATTTGGCTTCACTAAGTACATCTATCAACAGGATGAAAAGACCTTGACAGATTCACAGATATTTAGCTACTGACTGTATTCTGGGAGGAGAGATCACTTTTTCTGTAAAGGAGGTGATTTCTAAGCTGACCCTCTGACCGCCTCCACGGAGGGACTCAATCTTAATTCCTACGAGACAAAAAGTTTCAAACCTACTCCAGAGCTTTCTATCAAGGGAGAGAGGCTGGAGCAAAATGTGAAGCAGAGGAAATCTATTATACCAACCATCATGAGTTTTCCTCTAATTCTGAAGTGGGAGCTAAATGTTTTCAAGCAGATGTGACTAGAACTTTGAGTTAATGTTCCCTAGGACTCAGGCATCAACCATAAACAAACAAACAAACAAAAGGTATTATCAGCATTATAGAAGAGGCAACTGAGAATTAAAATTAAGGCAGCAATTTTCTAATCCAAAATTTTCTGTTTCCAACAGACAGAGGACAAGCAGAGCATACATACAGTACGCCCCGAATCTCATTTACACATCAATTTCATTGAACCCCCAGAACAACCCTGTCAAATGGGCACACTTTTTCCTATTTTACACAAAGAAAGCCTCAAAAAGGTTAAGTAACTTGATCAGGGTCACACAGCCAGTGAGGGAGGAGCTGACTTTGTTACTGAATCCAAGATCACTCTGCTCGCTGCACGAGAGGCTAGTAAATCTGAGAGACCAAGTGTTGAGGCAAGGAATACGACTATTTGGAAAGCCAGCTGACCAAGAAGATGGCAGACTAATGTCTCCAAATAACCATCTTGTTGGGGTCTGGATGCCAAGTTATTTTATGGATTGGGGGCGAGGAAACAAAGGTTAAAAAGACCATTAATCTTGTAAATATCTCTGAGCATGGCAAGCCTCAGGCAGGTGGATGTGTCAATTTCAATTTCTTTCTGCCATCCACAGGTAGACAGGGTTTTGAACAAAGGCACTTTAGCTTAACAGTCAGGCAGAGGGGCAGGATTCTCTGAGGCAGGCCATTATGTATGATTACAGTAACAAAAGTGGCATAAAAAAAAGGCGGGGGGTTAAAGTGAAAGAAACAGATCTAGCATGGAAGAATCAAAATTGACTCTTTCCTGTTACAGGATGTGAAGTCTGCCTATCTACCTTGGAATGCATCCTTTGTACCTGACCACATACTGTTTCCATTAAGCAGAAAGTGAAACTTTAAGTTGCTCACTTGTGTCTGACTCTTTGTGACCCCATGGACTATGCAGTTCATAGAATTCTCTAGGCCAGAATGATCTTCCCAACCCAGGGATTGAACCCAGGTCTCCCATATTGCAGGTGGATTTTTTAACAGCTGAGCCACCAGGGACACCCAAGAATACTGGAGTGGGTAGCCTATCCCTTTCTCCAGGGGGTCTTCCTGACCCAGGAATCGAACTGGGGCCTCCTGCATTGCAGGCAGATTCTTTACCAACTGAGCTCCCAGGGAAGCCAACAGTGTGATTTATAATCTATGGAAACAACATAAAAGACCTTACTGAGATAAAATCTTAAAGTATATGATTTTATACTTATTGATATACACTTGTCTAAAACCCAAATAATCAGACCAGTTTTCTATGCCATACTTTTGTGAAGAAAATGAAAGGCAAGCATATAAGCATATATCTAGGATCCGCTTCCCCTCTTCCAAGGATCAACTTCTAAGTAATGCCATAAGGTCAGAACAAGTTCAGGCCAACCACTATAGTTTCGGGAATACTAAATATATTCTGAAATTGATATCCTCAAACAAATTGGCGAAGTCTTCCTAAACACAAATTACAAGCACAAGTTGGAATCATATGGTTTTCAGGACTCCATTTGCTTCCAGACTGGAGACTCTCAGAGTATAATATGTATTAATAAATATTGTGACCTTTCAGATTTTAACATAAAGGTAAACCCTGCAACACCTTCTGGAAATTCCTCCTCTGCATATAGTTTAGCATATGGTAAGCACATCCAGGTAGTAAAGACCCTGGGAATCAAGACTAAGAGAACCATTAGAGTGCAGGGTATGGAAAAACTTGGTCCGTTAATTCTGTACTTATTCTGGAAAACACCAACCACTCATCACTACCAGAACAAGCATCACGGCATGTTCTCAGGTAGTAGGGCTATTTAGGTTTGTAGGAAAACCATCCCTATCTTTAAAAAAGAATCATGTCTGCGGTTTATGCTTCTTTCATCTTAATTATTCTCCTCCTTTGCCATTGTCAACTACAAGTTGGCATTTACCAATCGCATTGCCAATGACTGAAAAACAGGGGCCTTTGCCATCTGTCTCTGCAGAGTCTGAACCCTGTGCTGCTGCAGCTGCTGATCGTCAACGCCGCCTGAGCAAGTTCAGATGGAGTACGGCACCCTGAGCTCCAGGGAGTCTGGTGGGCCAGGTCTTTAGATAGTTGGATGTCTTTAGGAACAGATTTTATGATCTCAATCCTTGCATCTCCTCACACCTAGAGAAGCACTGGGTTCTTTCATGGTGACATGAGATCCTCCTGACTAGCAGAACACCTTTTGTAAAACGAGTGCTTAATGATATTGAACTCTGCCTTCACCAAAACTTTATATATTGACCTTTCTCCAGTTGCCTCTTTGAAGCAGTCTCTCAGAGCTTTCTGAGGTACTGCCTCCCGGGCTGCAGTCCTCATTTTGTCCCAAATAAAACTCAACTCACAACTCTCAAGTCATGCATCTTTTCTTTAGTCAATACCATCATGCTCTGAATCTCCATTCCTTGTATCAAGAGAACCACCCCACCTACTCTCAGCACTGCTCACTTCTGATTTGCTGCATTTCACATTCAGGAGAGATAATTCAGGTTTTGGAAACAAGAGTAAAACAAGAGTAAACATTTGCTGGAAGAAGCTTTAGTGCCCAAATTTTACACTGTCTAATGACAAAGTTCCCTTCATATAGCTCCTGTTTTGAGCTGTGGTCCAGCCTGGTGAGTAGGCTAGATTTGAATCCAAAATTAAGTGGGCAGTTCTGTGCCACAGAAACCTTAAGATTTGGGTTTCTATGGCTGCATTTATTTTCACCATGACAAGGAACCAAAATTTCCATTTTTAAAGCAACATCAATCCTGCATGAAAAGCGATGAGAATATTTTTTCCAACATAGTCTTCTTACCAGACGCAGGTCTCACTTTTACAGCCAAAGAAATCCTGTGAGTAAGTTACATGCCTGTGGCTATTTAGAATTGGAAAGCATGCCATCCGTTTGAATTATTTATGGCAACACTTTTAAAATGAAAGTGATACTGGCGGAGGCAAAGACCACAATTAGATTTTCCTATTTAAAAGGCACCTGTTCCTGAAACACAGCCAGAACTTGTTACACTAACATGTACATAACAGATTTGCACTTGTCGTTAGAAGAGGTCCTTAGTTTTGGAGGACTTAAAGCAGTAAAGATACCCAGCAGTCAGATTCAACAGTTTGTCAAACACACAAAACCCCCACAGAAGACGTATCTGTTGACTGTGCAAGTCTATTCCCATTGGTTTGAAACTTCAGAATGAAGGCAGAAAAATATTTTTGCTGTTGTTTCATTTTAAGGTAATTTAATATATTTTAGGACCAAAGAGCACTGCAGATAATGCCCAGCACCCCACTCAGAGTTAACAAATGTTACTTGGTCATGTCGGCCTCAGATTCCTTTAATATTTGGAAATAAAACCTAATCTCTTTTGTTTCTGGTCCCAAGCCCCATTCCCCCTCCCTCTTACCTGCCTTTGTTCTCCACCACCCCCCAAAAACACCAAGAGTTATTCAGCCTAGGTCCTTTCAAGCCACGTTTTTAGATCCTGTAGCAATATTACAGACAACCAGGAATTTAATATGTTGTAAATATTTCATGTAAGTTATAGCATACTAAATACATCACCCTGCAATTTGCGTTTTTCAGTTGGTATTGATCTTAAAATCTAGCCAGGTCTTAGTTTTTGGTATTAATTCTTTTTTTCTTTTTAGCTCATTGATCCATTCCTAAAGTTTTTGCTTTTAAAACCTTGATCATCGTGTACCACTTAACATTACTTTTGATTGCAAAGATAAATTCTACCTAGTCTCAAAACTCAGAATCTTTCAGATAAATGATTATTTTCTCAGGCTATTCATTTTCAACCATTAGGGTGACAACTTCTCAGATGGAAGAAAAGATGTGTTAATCAATTCCTTTTTTGCCCACAGACTTCATCTCCAATTATGAGAAAGGCATGTGCAGCAAACACTTGACATTTAGGTCCAGAGATTTGGGCAAATTTTATGATTCCAAGAACAGGGTTTTTTGACCCAAAGGAGAATAAACTCTGGAAAAAAGAATTGTTTAATTACTACAACTTAAAAGTTTTCATGACAGAGATATATCTAAGCTTTCAGAGAAAAATACCTGCAAAACGACTTAACATTACTAATTCATAGGAACAGTTCTTTTTGAAAGACAAAGCAAAGGAAGAAGAAAGCAAAATCATACATCAGGTTTATTCTACACTAGAACACCAGACAGGTTTTAAAGGCACAGGAAACTTCTGTTTCACAGAGAATGCATAAAAGGAATAACTCCCTGAAGAATTCCGTAAGCTGGGAAATACCGATGAGCTGTATGCCTGTAGAATTTCTTATCTTTTTCTTGCATCCAGAGACATGATATTCTTTCAAAGAAACATCTATGGTTTTTTTCCCCCCAAGTCTCCAGGGGTGTCAATTAAACTGGGACTGGGACCAGGGAGTAAGGGAAGTTGTCTGTAAGCATTTATCATCAAGTTATATGCCTTGCATGAGGAGCCAGCTGTCTTAAATAACCATCCCCTCCCTGGGGCCACAAGCCTGGGCAAGAATGCTACTTATGTCAGAAACTCATGTCATGAGATTAGATTTGAATGGAAAAGCAAAGGGAACGTGGGCTCTCTGCTCCAGCTGGGATTGATTAGTCCCTTCCCAACAAGGAGGCTCTTCTTTAGCTTGAAAAGAAGAGCCTCCTTCCTTCTTGGCCATCTTCCAACCCACCACGGCACCTGAATGACTTAAAGAATACCCTACCTCACCTCAGCTTTAAGGCCTCTCAGCCTCTCTCCAGGAAGATAGATGCCTTGGTCTTGGTACCCTGTTTCTCCTCCACATGAACAGAAGTTACCCCTCCTTTCTTGTGGTGTGGCAAGGTACCTTGGAAACCTAAGCAGGTGGCTGAGGACAGATGGGACGTCCAGAAGGGGACTTCGGTAGGTCAGCATGAGCTTGGAGCAGCAAGGAGGATGGGGAAAACATTTGGCAGCTGGAGCGTGTGTCTCTGTCTCTCCACACTGTACCCAGAGCCCCAGCACTGAGCCTGAGTTAGACACACAGGGACTATTCACCATGTGAGTGGGTGGATGCGTGGTGCAGAGGCAGGCACTCCAGATTCTGCAGCCTCAGACTCACAGCGGGGCAGGTTTCACTACTGCATTGCAGGGATGGCCATGGACCACCCGAGGGCTTAGAAAACAGACGTGAGCGGAATGGTGGCGTGACTGCACAGTAGCAAGGATCTGACCACCAGCAAGGTGCCAAATGTAAGTAACATTATCACAATAAGCCCCATCCACCTATCTGTCCTCTTCCACCATAGCTGGTTAAGATCTAGCAACTTAAGTGACTTGATGGGAACACTCCCAGCTTACAGTCAGGACAAAAATAAATGGGACCTTAAGGAGACCCTGGTATCAAATGGACCCTTAGGGCACCCTAATATCTGGAGTGCTGTGGGCAGGAAGAGTGTGCTCAGAGACCAGGGAAGGCGCTGAGGAGGGAGGAACACTTCCACTTACTAAAACACAAATGCAGAAACGGGTTAAGGTAATCATGACATATTCTACATGCAACAGCAAACGATTTAAATACACACAAAACTACAACTACATATTTCTGGAGAAGGAAATGGCACCCCACTCCAGTATTCTTGCCTGGAGAATCCCATGGACAGAGGAGCCTGGTGGGCTACAGTCCATGGGGTCACAAAGAGTCGGACATGACTAAAGAGACTTTGCACAGATTTGCACAACTATATAAATTCATTCAGTGATTATTTTTAAAGACTCAATATGAGACCTTCACAAATGTGAGGTCTGGACCAAATAGCCCACAAAATCAGCCCCAGCACCTCTAGGCGAGTTCCGAGTCCTGGCAGGGACTGAGGATGAGTCTCCTTCACAGTCTGGTTAGTAAAGGGTAGCTCCATTCCTCACCTCCATTCCTCAGGTGTCCTGCCTTGCTCTGACTTGAGTTCTAATTCTACATCATAGTAACACAGTTGACATCTGAAGAACAGGGGTGTGAACTGCACAGATCTACTCAGAGGTGGAGTTTTTTTTTTTTCATTAAATAGTACAGAACTGCCACATGGTCCATGGTTGGTTGAATCCAAGGATGTGGAACCACGGATGTGGAGGCTCCTTATGGGGATTGAACATCAGTGCATTTTGATATCCAGAGCACGTCCTGGAACCCATTTACTTGGCAAGGATACTAAGGGGTGACCTTACTCATCTCATTCCCTGTCTACTACAGGAGGAGAGCCTACTCACAGACCAAGAAATTAGCTCCATCTTTAATATTCCATTTTGGAATGGCAGTTGCTGCTTCTGTGCAGTGTGTGGGGGGTTTTCTTCAGTCCTTCCCCAATGAATAGAGTGGCAGCCAGCACCCTCTCAGGGGACCATCTTTGGCTGAACTACTCCCAGGCTAAATAATCTCACCAACAGAGGAACCTGATTAGCAAAGCTTGTCATGTGTTGTTTTAAGTGCCATCTTCACTATAAAAAAATTATTTCAAGATCTACACAGAAAAATGGGGTTCTGAAATGATCACATTCTTTGTCTGATAGACTCAGGTCTCCCTTCTAAAACGAAGCACAGTCATGTAACAGGAACAAAGAGACTCACAATGCATCCATTCTCTGAAGCAGTTGAGCTCCTGACAAATGCAACTGGTCTGGGTGTGGCTCGGCAGGCGGAGTCATAAAGAGATAGACAGGACCACGTTCTAAAAAGAGAAGCATTCTTTTTACATGTTCTCTTTATTAGTCAATCCTAAAGGAAATCAACCCTGAATATTCATTGGAAGGACTGATGCTGAAGCTGAAACTCCAGCTGATATGAAGAGCTGACTCATTGGAAAAAACCCTGATGCTGGGAAAGATTGAAGGCAGGAGGAGAAGGGGACGACAGAGGATGAGATGGTTGGATGGCATCACCCACTCAATGGACATGAGTTTGAGCAAACTCCAGGAGTTGGTGATGGACAGGGAAGCCTGGTGTGCTGCAGTTCATGGGGTCACAAAGAGTCAGACATGACTGAGCAAGTGAAAATAACTGCACTGGTCACTCCTTAGGAGACCACTTTGGGAATTTTAATAGCAAGAAGCAACCGTGTGACAAAAAGACCTGACAATGGGACCGGATTCCATCCCAGGACAAACAGGATGCTGGTGGTGACTCAGGAGGGGAAGTGCTCTGCACAGCAAAGAGGGCTGCAGGAAGGACGTGCTGAAACCCACTCTGTGTACGCGAGTGTGTGTCCTGCCCGGCCGCGGTGTGCCCTGGAGGCAAGCGCTGTCAGCAGGGTGGTGGTGCCGGGATTCCCCAGCTCACTTCCCAGGCACTGCTGATGTGCAGTGTGGAGGACCGCTCCTGCTAACAAGTCAGGTTTTGTTGTCCCCGCCTTCTCTGCCTTCAGTACAGTGGGATTAATAATCATGAAAGATTCACAACCTTTCCACTTCACAAGAATTTTGTAGTCCTTCCCTGATAAATCATCAACATCGTGTGGGATAAATAATTTGAATTTTGCTCTCATCACTGCCGTGAGCTGTGGGTATAATAACCCTCCTCCAGCTCCCTTTGTTTGAATTGGCTAGACACTCTCTGCTCTCCCAACCTCAGGCAGGAGCAGCACTCCTATTAAAATTCATGATGCTTCCCTCAATGCAAGTGTCTGATTGCAGCTGTCAGTTTCCCAGTTCAAGGATTTTCATAGCGCCTGAGAGGACAATGCAAGGCTTGCACTAAGGAAGTAGGTCAAGCTCAATTTCTCTACTTCGGTTCTGCTGTCAAAAGGGCAGGCTTTTCCTTCTAGAAAACACACATCCTTCTGGGGAGGCTCAGCACTTAAAAAGAGGTGAAGAGGGTACACACGCTTCTTTCCCTTCCCAAGGGTGCTGTGATTTCCTCACACAGCGCCTGAAGAAGGCGCCTCACTGTTCCATCACCAGTGACGCCCTGGAAGAGCCTGTCTTTTTGCTGTTTTGCTTTTCTGCTTCATGGACGTGGATACCAAATACAGTCCGCAGAAGAACGAAAGCTGGAGCACCCACAATGAGAAGGTTTGTAACATCCTGAAGTCCACAGTCATCCTGCTGAGTTGGCTGGTGTTTTCATCCTGAGCCACCTGGGGAAGGATGGGTGGCAGAGCAGGAGCCACTGGGGCTCCAGTCCATCCTGACCCACCTCTCCCCTCCCCTCACTCCCACACATGCTTACACTTTTCTGCTCTCTCGCTTAGTTGCTCAGTCATGTCTAACTCTACAGCTCCACGGGCTGTAGGCTGCTAGGTTCTTCTGCCCATGGGATTTCTCAGGCAAGAATGTTGGAGTGGGTTGCCATTCCCTTCTCCAGGGGATCTTCCCAACTCAGGGATCAAACCTGGGTCTGCTGCATTTCAGGCAGATTCTTTACTGTGTGAGCCATTACTTTTGGCAAACGCTGTGGAAACACTTTATAAGAGGCAAGTAAAAGAAGAACTGAACATTCTTGAATCCCCCAAAATCAATAAAATTCAGAACTATGGCTGAGTTACTGAGTGTAACTAGAGGGGCCTGAGCGTTTATGGGGCCCATGCCAGGTTACAGACATGGAGACAGAAACCTGGAGAAAATAAGTGAATCCTCAAAGGCACAAATGGAGTGGCAGGGTTAGAAAGAAACCAGGTCCCCTGACTCCTAGGCGTTCTTTGCACTTTGGTCCTAATAACAGGAAAAGGAGAGATGGACAGTAAGAGAGATGGGCATGCCACAGAGAGATGTACAATCCAACCCTGAATCCAGCTCTCACTGTTCTTATATACTGCCAGGCAAAGATGAGAAAGAGCAAGGCATCTCTTGAAAGAAAAAAAAAAAAGCACCCCCTAGAGTGAGAAGACCCAGATAATGATGCCTAAAATTTTGTTTGGTAATCTTGAGAAAGTTACTAACCACTCCAGTTGTCAGTTCTCTCACCCATAAAGCTGGAGGGTTGGAGTATATGAGCTGTAGATTCCTTTCATCACACACGTACATGTTTCCACACATGTGTCTATTGAGATTAGCTATGTGTTCCTGGCACTGCATTAAGCACAAAGGGAGGGAAGGTCTCTTTCATCAAAGAACATTTACACCTCTTTCCCATCATCCGTTAAGTCAAGCATGCAGAACAGCAAACAGCGTGGAACAAATGATGTTATTGGACACTAACTGCATGTAAGGCGCAATGCCTGATCCTGGAGGAGCAACAGCTAAGGGCAAGGGATGCCTGAGATTTCTGCAAGCAGGAAATAAGACTGTTGTTCGGCTGCCAAGTCATGTCCAACCCTTTTAACATTATTGAGCCACATTCTGGACACGGCGTCAGAGGGACTCATGTGCTGATTTATCTTCTGTCCTTTCAGAAGAGGGAGTGTCCTGGAGGACTCTGGGAAAGCCTCCTTACAGAGAAGGTGAACAGACCAGGCTAGTCAGAATACAGACCTGACGAGCCAGGCTGGCTCAGTTACAATGTAAAGGACTAGGGGTGAGACGGGTGAGGGCAGTGGAGGTTGCAGCATTACTATTTGACACAATTTCCAAACACACATTTTATGCTATAACCAATGTTTAAATTTCTAGAACATTCTATGATCATTTTTACTTCTGTCTTGTTCATGCTTTCCCTACCTCTATACCTCATCCCTGAACCTAGTCTGCACACACTCTGCCCTTTCAAGGTTAAGTTTACTCCCATTCTTCTGGAGAATTCACTCCAGTTAATACTGCTATCTCCTCCCTTAGGCACAAACATACTGAATTTTAGCTAATTTAACTTAATTAACTATCATTAATTTCTGACCAATTTTATAATGACCTACAGTGAGCTTCCCAGGTGGCACTGGTAGTAAAGAATCCACTTGGCAATGAAGGAAATACAAGAGACTTGGATTCGATTCCTGGGTTGGGAAGATCCCCTGGAGTAGGAAATGGAATCCCACTCCAGTATTCTTGCCTGGAAAGTTCCATGGGCAGAGGAGCCTGAGTGAGACACAACTGAGCACATTGTATGTCTTCTATCAAGAGGGCTTTAAACTTCTAAAGAGAGATAAAGACAATACAGATTATTGAGTCCCAGACTTAGAAGCTCCCACTGAGATCATGTAACCCAAACTCCCTTAGCTTATAAATTAATCAACTGGGATGCTCCCTTTAGGAGTCCAAAAAAGTCAGGAATATGTATTGAGGATGTTCTGAATCTGGCCACTGTAGGAGGGAGAGGGCAGTTACTGAAACAAAGATGGATTTTGGTAAGTGTTGCTTCACTTTTGATAATAAATCTTTTTACACAAGAAAGCTCTCTTCAGATATCTCCATCATCAAAAGTACTTGATTTTATGTGGACTGACTCCAAACTTACAGTGTGTCAAAGTCTTAATGCACAGGTCTTCAGAAAGGAAGGGTCAGAGACCAAGGTTCTGTTCTTGGTTCTGCCTCCAAATGACACTGAACACGTGGTTAGGTAACTTAGCCTCGAAGTATTTCACTTTCAATTTCCTTCTAGGAGAAATGAAGAAACCAGACTAGGCAATCTATAAAGAACCTTTCCCCTGTAATAGATTATGTTTCACATCTCAATATCCCAGGGACATCTTTGTCTTCTATGACCCCACTACTACTGTCTGTTTCCATCCATTTCCCTCCTCTCATTGTCTCTAGCCTAACTTTGAAAAATTCTAGTTTCTTGTAAATTGGACTGAGATCAACTTTTCTCACAGTACCAGTGGTCCAAAAATGTTTTTTACTGATTTCTCCCTTTCCCCACTCAAGGAAATTCCTTTAATTTCTTTTTTCTATTTCTTTTAACTACCTGCATCTATGATTGCCTGATAAAATTCAGGACATCAAGTTAAATTTAAATTTCAGATTAGCAGGGGGTGGGGGGAGAGATAAACTGGGAGACTGGGATTGACATACACACACTTTACATATAGTAATATGTAAAACAGATAACTAATAAGTATCTACTGTAGAGCACAGGGAACTCTATTCAATACTCTGTAATGGCCTATATGGGAAAAGAATCTTGAAAAGAGTGGATATATGTATAAATGGGCTTCCCTGGTGGCTCAGATGGTAAAGAACCTGCAGGAGACCCAGGTTCAATCTCTGGGTTGGGAAGATCCCCTGGAGGATGGAATGGCTACTCACTCCTGTATTCTTGTTTGGAAAATTCCATGGACAGGACAGTCCATGAGGTCATAAAGAGTCAGACATGACTGAGCAACTAACACTTTCACTTTATGTATACATATAACTGATTCACTTTACTGTATACCTAAAACAGAACATTGTAAATCAACTTTATAGTCCAATGAAAAAAATTTTAATTGAAAAAATAAGTAAATTTCAGATAAGCAATAAATCATTTTTTAGTATAAATGTCTCCTGAAAATTTTTTTTATCCTTTCTGAATCTGACAACTTTACCAGTTCAGTGTGAGGACATTTAGAAATTAATTTTTATGTTGGAAATATTTTAATAAATTTCCAGAGGCAAGGTTCTCCTTGTGTCAGATAAGAAGTTTCTCCAATCTGACAGCACTCCTGGATGTGAATGACCACTCTTTAGTTAGAACAGCTGGAGGAGGGGCCTGGGTAAGAGGGCTACAGGGAACACCGGTCTGCCTGCCTGCCTAAGCCAAGAAGCTAAGAACAAAGACGTGTGAAATGGGACCAGCACAAACAGTGGTTCTCTCAGATGGGCCCTCTTGCTTCTTACGTGGAGCAATGGCAGAACAGGCTTGTCCTGAGCCTTGAGACAGTCATGGGACCTTCCTGTTCTATTAAATATCACACCTCCATATCACAGAGTCACCTGTCTTTGACCTTCAAAAGCAACATCACTGAGAAACTGGTCAACAGCTTAATAGTCAGAACAAGCTAAAATCTGGAGTTCATCAGTGAGAAATACGGGTCAGTCATTTCAAGAGCATTGACTGATTATGTAAAGAGCATATACCAGAGTAAGCGTCGTTGCCAGCTCACTGCAAAGCAGTCACCCAGGAGTATTAATAGAAGGCCACTGCAACATTCAGACGGCAACAGCTGCCACACAGACAGAGGTAGAGAACTTGATTCCTGTCGTGATCAACTAATAATCTAATGACAGTTCTACACACCGTACTGTCTCTTCCTTTTTTTTGGAGGGGATAGGAAAACCATAAGGTATAATGCCTTTCTATTGTTTGAAATAGGAGGGATGGGGGCAGGGCACAAACTTTAAAAGAATGACATAGCTTGAGGACACCACAGACTGATTAGAACCAAAAGGTCCAAGATGGCAGATAAGCCGACTTCCATTAGCCCTTGAGCTTCCGTGAAAGTTGATCTTAACACATCAGCAAGCTAAATGATGCAACTATAGGCACCATGACAGTTCCAAAGGCCACCATAAAGGTCAAAAAGTGGGTGGTGGCCCAATTCCTGGAAATCCCCAAAATAGTTGGAATAATCCTCTCAGTCATTAGCCGATGAAATTGACTCAGCCCATTAAAAAACTAACCACACCGAATTTCAGGGCCTCTAACCTTCTAAGATGGCCCACACCATGTCTGTGGAGCGTGTTTCTCTCTAAATAAATCCACGTCTTACCTATCACTTTCTCTCTCACTGAACTCTTCCTGTGCGGAGACACAAAGAACCTAAGCCTCAATAAGTCTAGACGCCAGGTGAGTGATTCGAAAGAACAGACCATGGGTTCAAGTTCCACTCTGGATTTTGGCCAGGTTAGAGACCCAGCATGCTGGTTCAAGCCCACTCAGAGGTGTGGTTTCATCTTCCAATCAATTATTAGATCTAGGTCTCAGAACAAATTCTGTTGGGTCTTAACTTGAAGTCTGCAGTATCCTTTGGCTGGCAAATCACTAGCAGACTGGTGCAAGTTCACAAGCAGATACAGGCTGTTTTCTTCTGCAACTTTATAGGAAACTGTCCGTGAGTATTCCAGACGTGCCAAGGACCTTTCAGAGTCCTTCCTGCAGCCACAGAGAGCACCTGCCCTTCCTAAGCTGAGGATGTAACTAGTGCAGAGGCCCAAAGAGCTACCACGTCTGTAGGTCTGAGGCCAGGCTTCTGGGATGTCCCTTTCTCTTTCCTCTTTCTAGGTGAAATAGATAATTTTTTGACATTTTTCCCTGAAATGAGGAAAGCACATTTTAAATTGCTTTTAACTAACTGATGGTCCTCTGATGAGAGCAATTTATCTCCTGAATATGGAAGAGAATTCCCTCAACCCTACCCTGGTAATGTGTCTCCCAAGAGAATACTGCACCCAGGCAGGCCCCCTGAGCTGCTCTTTAATCAGAGGCTATTTTACACGATCACAGCCTTCATTAGGCAGTGTCACGCCCACCATTTATCTCTGCAACAAGGAAGATTCTGAAAAGGAGGCAAGGCTCCCTGCCATTCAGAGGGATCTGAAAAAAGCCAGAAGCGCGGTTTTTTAGAGGGTTGTCTCCTAATCAGAAAAGGACCGGCAATCAGCCCAGTGAGAGCCCACCTCTCCCTAACAGTGCACAAAGACTGCAGGAGCAGAGAGGACTTTTAATCATGGCCTGGAGCTGTGCTCTAATTACAAACTCAGATAATATATGCACTAACATTTGCATTTTAGTTAATCATTGGTCACACAAAGAAAACAGGAATCTGTTTACTCATCACAGAAGTTGGCACCCAGAACTTCACCCCTTCAGCGATAAGACACCAGGGAAAATACTCTTCTCCATTACACAAGAAACTGAAAAGGCTTGTGTAAAACAAAGAATGTTGCCCACCGTCCAGTAGAACAAGGATTAAGTCGTTAGCCATTGCAGTCACTGACTGACAGTACACCACGTAAGGAATCTAGTATGAAAAATGAGATAAGAAACTCTGTACTCTGGAAAACCGGGCCTTAGATAGTTGGAGATAGCACAAGAAAACAAGAATTTAAGGAACCCAGATTCTTGCAGCCTGCAAAGAAAAGCACTAAAATCATTAACTGAGCAATCTGACCCTCGTGAATAGCAGCAACCTTTAATGGAGCAGGGTACTGTGGGGTCCCTGGGCACAAAGCTTTTCTGTGTTCCCTATCTCATGGATTAAAGGAAACAGGCTTCATTCAGTTCAGTCCCTTAGACGTGTCCAGTTCTTTGCGACCCCATGGATTGCAGCACACCAGGCTTCCGTGTCCATCACCAACTCCCGGAGCTTGCCCAAACTCATGACTATCGAGTCGGTGATGCCATCCAACCATCCCATCCTCTTGTCATCCCCTTCTCCTACTGCTTTCAATCTTCCCCAGCATCAGGGTCTTTTCCAGTGATTCAGTCCTTTGCATCAGGTGGCCAAAGTATGGGAGCTTCCGCATCAGTCCTTCCAATAAATATTCAGGACTGATCTCCTTTAGGACGGACTGGTTTGATCTCCTTGCAATCCAAGGGGACTCTCAAGAGTCTTCTCCAACACCACAGTTCAAAAGCATCAATTTTTTGGTGCTCAGCTTTCTGTATAGTCCAACTCTCACATCCATACATGACTACTGGAAAAACCATAGCTTTGACTAGATGGACCTTTGCTGGCAAAGTAACGTCTCTGCTTTTTAATATGCTGTCTAGTTGGTCATAGAGTAAGCGTCTTTTAATTTCATGGTTGCAGTCACCATCTGCAGTGATTTTGGAGCCAAAAGAAATAAAGTCTGTCATTATTTCCATTGTTTCCTCATATGCCATGAAGTGATGGACCATGGATGCCATGGTCTTATTTTTCTGAATGTTGAGTTTTAAGCCAACTTTTTCACTCTGCTCTTTCATTTTCATCTCTTTAGTTCTTCTTCGCTTTCTGCTATAACAGTGGTGTCATCTGCATATCTGAGATTATTGATATTTCTCCCAGCAATCTTGATTCCAGTTTGTGCTTCATCTAGCCTGGCAGTTTGCATGATGTACTCTGCATATAAACTAAATAAGCAGGACGACAATATACAGCCTTGATGCACTCCTTTCCCGATTGGGAACCAGTCTGTTGTTCCCTGCCCAGTTCTAACTGTTCCTTCTTTATATAGATTTCTCAGGAGGCAGGTCAGGTGGTCTGGTAGGTTTCATTCACCCTCCATGATCTTCCCTGAGTTCCAATTCAAGAACTTGTTGATTTAACTGCAGATTTGAGCAGTTGTTAATTAGGGAAGGGAGAGGATGTGAAACTAGGGAGAAACAGACAGTCAAGAGCAGCCTTGAGGCAAAGTCCTGTTTCCCCATAATGGATACACATAACAACAAAAGGATGTCCAGGAGCTGATCATGTACCCTCTAAACAATTACTATAAACTTCTCACTGTCTTCTTCAAGTTGGGACACATAGTTTTGAGGGCATTAGCACACTGCGGTCCCTCTGCCTGGCAAAGCAGTAAAGCCTTTCTTTTCTACTTCACCCGGAACTCTGTCTTTGAGATTCGATTCAACACCCATATTTAACATGAAAGCTGAGCTTTCGGCAATAAACATGAAAAACTCTTCTCTACCCCTTGGCCTCCCCATCTCCCCTCACAGTGTATCATGTATCTGCATCACATCTTGACCAAACTTGCCCACTCAGTGGAAATACTTGCTTAACCATAAAGAGCGACAAGAGGACTAGCATCACAAGAGGACCCCTTAAAAGATAACATCCCAGGCCTCCCTGGTGGTCCGGTGGTTAAGTATCCACCTGCCAACACAGGGTCCATCCTTGGTCCAGGAAGATTCCACATGACACGGAGCAACTAAGCCCATGGGCCACAGCTCCTGGGTCCACGCACCTAGAGCCTCTGCTCTGCAATAAGAGGAGCCGCTGCACCCACGCTCTGCGCCAAGAAGCCTGGGCAGAGCAACTAGAGAGTGGTCCCCACCCACCGCAACCAGAGACAGCCTCCTCACAGCAACAAAGACCCAGTGCAGCCAAAACTGACTAAATAAATAAAAAACTTTTTAAATGACAGCATGCCATCATGATCTTGCAAGGGGTCACATGACTCGCCACAATGATGCTTAGCTCTGGTTTATGTAAACTGTCGATGACAACAAATCATTTCAAGGACAGCCCTTTGTCTCAAAAACCTTAACTGTGCCTTGACTGTTTTGTCTGACAGACAGAACAGTTCTCAGAGCTTTCTGAGATGCTATTCCTGGGTTATAATCCTCAAATTTGATTCAAATAAAATTTTATTACTTCTTTTTTGGATTAATTTTTCATTAGCAGTCAACACTAGGAAGAAGTGGAACTTTGGCGAGATTTTTAAACAAATACTGTGTTGGCATTAGCCTCGAAACTCTCTGCAGGGACTTTCCTGGTGTGCCAGTGGCTAAGACTTGGACTCTGCGATCCCAATGCCGGGGGCCTGGGGTCCATCCCTGGTCGGGGAGCTAGATCCCACACGCTGCAGCCAAAGACTCCACAGGCCACGATGAAGATTGGAGATCCTGAGCGCTGCAACCAAGACTGAGCACAAATAAACAAACTCCACAATGACTAGAATCCAGACTCCAACATCAAGCGAGTCAACTAAAATGAACGTAGATAACACTGGACTGTAATTGAAGGATTCAGGATGCTGCTGCCGCTGCTAAGTCGCTTCAGTCGTGTCCGACTCTGTGCGACCCCATAGACGGCAGCCCACCAGGCGCCCCCGTCCCTGGGATTCTCCAGGCAAGAAGATTGGAGCAGGGTGCCACTGCCTTCTCCCAGGTTAGTTCTATATTGATTCTAAACAAGAGACTCAGGACTACAGGATCTCAAGGTTCAAGGCTTCCACTGTTTTTTTACAGGTCAATTTATGTTCTCTCTGAAATAAATTCTCTCCCCCAAGCACATTCATGATTCCGGCCAGAAAGTGTTTACCATGTATTCAAGCTAATACACAGTTTGCAGCTGCTTATGGAAACAACTGCAGTAACATGCTGCACATTCAAAAACCAATTTTTAGAAATGGGAGCAATTCCCCGATCTAACCAACTTTATGTTGGAGGACAAATTAAAAACAGAAAGAGCAAAGCTCCACCCTGAGCAATCCAATCAGCAGCATTGTATATAAAATTAGCACCTAATTTCAGCAAACATCTGACATATTTCTAACAGCTGCTAGATCTACAGAATAGAAATAGCGCTAATACACCCAAAGGCAGACAAAGATCAGAAGAAACCACAGAACTGAACACTCACAGCTCAGTGACCACGGTCACTTAAGTATAAAACTCCACAGTACACAGTTGTTCAGTTCAGTCGCTCGGTCGTGTCCGACTCTTTGCAACCCCATGAACCGCAGCATGCCAGGCCTCCCTGTCCATCACCGACTCCCGGAGTCCACCCAAACCCATGTCCATTGAGTCGGTGATGCCATCCAGCCATCTCATCCTCTGTCGTCCCCTTCTCCTCCTGCCCCCAATCCTTCCAGCATCAGGGTGTTTTTCAATGACTCAGTTGTTCACATCAGGTGGCAAAAGTATTGGACTTTCAGCTTCAATACCAGTTGTTCCAATGAACACCCAGGACTGATTTCCTTTAGGATGGACTGGTTGGATCTCTGTGCAGTCCAACAGACTCTCGAGAGTCTTCTCCAACACCACAGTTCAAAAGCATCAATTCCTCAGTGCTCAGTTTTCTTTATAGTCCAGCTCTCACAATCATACCTGACCACTCGAAAAACCATAGCCTTGACTACATGGACCTTTGTTGGCAAAGTAATGTCTCTGCTTTTCAATATGCTCTCTAAGTTGGCCATAACTTTCTTTCCAAGGAGTAAGTGTCTTTTGATTTCATGGCTGCAATCACCATCTGTAGTGATTTTGGACCCCCCAAAATAAAGTCAGCCACTCTTTCCCCTGTTTCCCCATCTATTTCTCAAGAAGTGATGGGACCAGATGCCATGATCTTAGCTTTCTGAAAGTTGAGCTTTAAGCCAACTTCTTCACTCTCCTCCTTCACTTTCATCAAGAGCCTCTTTAGTTATTCTTCACTATCTATCACAAGGGTGATGTCATCTGCATATATGAGGTTATTGATATTTCTCCTGGCAATCTTGATTTCAGCTTGTGCTTCTTCCAACATTTCTCATGATGTACTCTGCATATAAGTTAAATAAGCAGAGTGACAATATACAGCCCTGACGTACTCCTTTCCCTATTTGGAACCAGTCTGTCGTTTCATGTCCAGTTCTAACTGCTGTTTCCTGACCTGCATACAGGTTTCTCAAGAGACAGGTCATATGGTCTGGTATTCCCATCTCTTTCAGAATTTTCCACAGTGTATTGTGATCCACACAGTCAAAGGCTTTGGCATAGTCAACAAAGCTGACACAGATGTTTTTCTGGAGCTCTCTTGCTTTTCCTATGATCCAGCAGATGCTGGCAATTTGATTTCTGGTTCCTCTGCCTTTTTTAAAACCAGCTTGAACATCTGGAAGTTCATGGTTCACTTATTGCTGAAGCCTGGCTTGCAGAATTTTGAGCTTTACTAGTGTGTGAGATGAGTGCAACTGTGTGGTAGTGCGAGCCTTCTTTGGCATTGCCTTTCTTTGGGACTGGAATGAAAACTGACCTCTTCCAGTCCTGTGGCCACTGCTGAGTTTTCCATATTTGCTGGCATATTGAGTGCAGCACTTTCACAGCATCATCATTTAGGATTTGAAATAGCTCAGCTGGAATTCCATCACCTCCACTAGCTTTGTCTGTAGTGATGCTTTCTAAGGCCAACTTGAATTCACATTCTAGGATGTCTGGCTCTAGATGAGTGATTACACCATCATGATTATCTGAGTTGTGAAGATCTTTTTTCTACAGTTCTTCTGTGTATTCTTACCACCTCTTCTTAATATCTTGTGCTTCTGTTAGGTCCACACCATTTCTTTCCTTTATTGAGCCCACTGTCTCATGAAATGTTTCCTTGGTATCTCTAATTTTCTTGGAGATCTCTAGTCTTCCTCATTCTGTTGTTTTCCTCTATTTCATTGCATTGATCTCTGAGGAAGGCTTTATTATCTCTCCTTGCTATTCTTTGGAACTCTTCATTCAAATGAGAATATCTTTCCTTTTCTCCTTTGCTTACAGATCGTGGTGGAGAGTCCTGACAGAATGTGGTCCACTGGAGAAGAGAATGGCAAACCACTTCAGTATTCTTGCCTTGAGAACCCCATGAACAGTATGAAAAGGCAAAATGATAGGATACTGAAAGAGGAACTCCCCAGGTTGGTAGGTGCCCAATATGCTACTTGAGATCAGTGGAAAAATAACTCCAGAAAGAATGAAGGGATGGAGCCAAAGCAAAAACAACATCCAGTTGTAGATGTGACTGGTGATAGAAGCAAGGTCCGATGCTGTAAAGAGCAATATTGCATAGGACCCTGGAATGTGAGATCCATGAATCAAGGCAAATTGGAAGTGGTCAAACAGGCCATGGCAAGAGTGAACATTGACATTCTAGGAATCAGCGAACTGAGATGGACTGGAATGGGTGAATTTAACTCAGATGACCATTATATATACTACTGTGGACAGGAATCCAGTAAAAGAAATGGAGTAGCCATCACAGTCAACAAAAGAGTCTGAAATGCAGTACTTGGATGCAATCTCAAAAACGCAGAATGATCACTGTTCGTTTCCAAGGCAAACCATTCAATATCACGGATATCCAAGCCTATGCCCCAACCAGTAATGCTGAAGAAGTTGAACAGTTCTATGAAGACCTACAAGATGTTCTAGAACTAACACCCAAAAAAGATGTCCTTTTCATTATAGGGGACTGGAATGTAAAAGTAGCAAGTCAAGAAACACCTGGAGTAACAGGCAAATTTGGCCTTGGAGTACAGAATGAAGCAGGGCAAAGGCTAATAATAGAGTTTTGTCAGGAGAACGCACTTGTCATAGCATACACCCTCTTCCAACAACACAAGAGAAGACTCTACACATGGGCATCAGCAGATGGTCAATACCAAAAGCAGACTGATTATATTCTTTGCAGCCAAAGATGGAGAAGTTCTATACAGTCAGCAAAAACAAGACCAGGAGTTGACTGTGGCTCAGATCATGAACTCCTTATTGCCAAATTCAGACTTAAATTGAAGAAAGGGGGGAAAACCACTAGACCATCCAATATGACCTAAATCAAATCCCTTATGATTATGCAGTGGAAGTGAGAAATAGATTTAGGGACTAGATCTGATAGACAGAGGGCCTGATGAACTATGGACGGAGGTTCGTGACATTGTACAGGAGACAGGGATCAAGACCATCCCCATGGAAAAGAAATGCAAAAAAGCAAAATGGCTGCCTGAGGAGGCCACAGTTGTTAAGGGTCTTTAATAAAGGAAGTTCCTTCTCTAAGGGTATGTTCCACCATTAACGACAAAAGCAATATTGATGTTCTCAAGGGATCTTCACTAGAGGACATGAATAAACTTGTCTTGGATGACTGAACCCATTTTATGCCTACAAAATCAGAAATTACTCCTGTAAACCAGAACAAGTGTTTTCATAAATCAGTGGTCAAAAGAACAGTAGGGTCAGAAGACAAGAACCAAGGGGATTTTTGTTTCTTCTATATAATGCTGCTGTAGCTCACAATAAATCATTACTAAAAAAGTGAACAAAAAATAAATCTTTACTACCTGATAAGACACATATGGTTAATCTACACATTAGATTTCAAATACTTTAGAATAGTATACACACTTATTAACGTGTCCTTCAGTTTACTTCAGCTGCTCAGCCGTGTCCGACTCTTTGTGACCCCATGGACCGCAGAATGCCAGGCCTCCCTGTCCATCACCAACTCCCGGAGCTTGCTCAAACCCATGTCCATCGAGTCAGTGATGCCATCCAACTATCTCATCCTCTGTCATCCCCTTCTCCTCCTGCCTTCAATCCTTCAATGACTCAGTTGTTCACATCAGGTGGCAAAAGTATTGGAATTTCAGCATCAGCCTTTCCAGTGAATATTCGAGATTGATTTCCTTTAGGATTGACTGGTTGGATCTCCTTGCAGGCCAGGGGACTCTCAAGAGCCTTCACCAACACCACAGTTTAAAAGCATAAATTCTTCGGTACTCAGCTTTCTTTATAGTCCAACTCTCATATCCATACATGACTAATGGGAAAATCATAGGTCTGACTAGACGGACCTTTGTTGACAAAGTAATGTCTCTGCTTTTTAATATGCTGTTTAGGTTGGTCACAGCTTTTCTTCGAAGGAGCTTCCTTTAATATCATGACTGCAGTCACCATCTGCAGTGATTTTGGAGCCCGCCAAAATAGTCTCTCACTGTTTCAAATGTGTCTTTAATAGCTGCAGATCTACAGAATATCTAAAATTGGTGCTATCTGCTGATGAATTACACGTTTTTAATTTAGGGGAGGAGAGGCAGTGTGGGGAAGGTGTGTGCAGTAAAGCAGGAACATATTCCTTAGAGCAGTGGTTTCCACTGGAGCTGTATGTTTTTCACATGTTGATATTGTGGGTTCCAGCCCCAGATCATTTAATCACACCTCTAGGATGAGGGGTCAGGCATCTGTATTTCATCAGTAGCATTCAAATTCTCCACGAGGTGATCCTAATATACATGTGGAGTTAAGTCATTATCTTAGAAAGTACACATTATACTCTAATTTCCGGAGTAAAACCAAGGTTTACCTTTTCATTGCTTGCATAAAAACTGTACAGTAATATCAAATAATATGGATATGACAGAGAACTGGAAAGGTGGCTTAATGGTGTGGTACTGTCCTTAACCATGGAAAGCTGAAAAGCATTAAAAATAAAATAGTCAGCGTCCTACGGAGAAGGAAATGGCAACCCACTCCAGTGTTCTTGCCTGGAGAATCCCAGGGACAGCGGAGCCTGGTGGGCTGCCGTCTATGGGGTCACACAGAGTTAGACATGAATGAATTGACTCAGCAGCAGCAGCAGCAACTTCCTAAGACTGATGAGAACTTAATTATAGCCATTCATCTTAATCATGGGCATTTTAAAAATTATTATGAGGTTCAAATGGGAATGCAAGCCAGGGTATTTTCAAAACAGAAAAATCTCATGCAAATTAAATAAGTTATATCAGAGTGTGCCTCAAACATCATCTGCTTGAGTTTGTCTATGCAACTTTTTCCCCCACATAGTAAGTACTCGACAATAACTAGCATTTGCTGCGTTCTTACTCTGAACTGACTTTCACTTCACTTCCCTCTCTGAAACCAGAGAGGACGCTTCCTGAATGTTCTCTTATTTAATCCTCACAACCTTATTTAGTCCTCAAAGGGCAAGCACTAAAATTACCCTCATTGTGTAGGTAAGGAAAGGGATCAAAAATTTAGTTACACAACAGAGGGGTAGGAGGCGGCTTAGGGTTCTGGGCTCTAAACTAACATATGATCTGTTATCGAATGAAAGAGGGAAAGAACAATAATTTAAATGTCTGGTTTCATCAGCTCCCTCTGATGAGGTGACTGTCCTGGAGGATGATTTAAAAAGTGTCATTTTGCCAATTTTGGAAGACATGGAGGTATTTCTTCACAGATGTAGCTCATTCTCAGTATTACTATGCAATAGACAATTCTATGGTCATAATAAATATTCAGCTGATTGATGAGATCAGGATACAGAATAAAGGTGTCAAAAGATTTTTCTGAACCTGAGTCTGAGTTACTACTGCCTTCTGTGTTGTAACTGGTTCCCTGGTGGCCCAGTGGTAAAGAATCCACGTGCCAACACACGATACACAAGTTAGATTCCTGGGTTGGGAAGATCCCCTGGAGAAAGAAATGACAACCCACTCCAGCATTCTTGCCTGGGAAATCCCATGGACAGAGGAGCCTGGTGGGCTATAGTCCATGGGGCCACCAAAGAGTTGGACACAACTGAGCGATGAAACTACACTAACTACTTCCAGTAGGACTGAGAGTATCCTCCTGGAAAGCCTGTGAAATAATAGCCTTAGGGGGAAAAAGTTCAGAGAACATTATTAAAAATTATCTGTACATTTGATTTGAAATTATATTCACTAAAATACCTTAGACTATCTAGCTATTTATCATGGTAACTATTTTAACATTCTGATCTTTTCTAATATAAGCCTGAAACTTTTAGGAGGGAGGCCATACAAATGTACATAGAGGATAATACTATTTAGTAGATTTATAATCCACTTTTAAAAAAAATGCCATCTAGATTTGCTCCTCTGTTCCTAATAATTCTGTCTTTAGTGTATTAAAAAAAATAAATCACAGTCAATAAACAGAAAGTGAGGACATGAAGAAAGTCACAGTAGGAGACAAGTTTATGACTCCCCTAGAAGAATCATCCCATCAGCCTCTGTAACTCACAGGACCTGAACTTGAGGGACTGTCCACGTGGTAAGGCACCAGACACAGTATCTTACTATTTTCTTTTTAAGTTCCTGGGACAATTCAGTTCTAATGTCACAATTTCACAAATTGTGATCTCTCATCTCCCATCTTCCAGGCACTTCGTAACCTGTCCACAGCATAAAATACTTACAAATGGCAACCCCTGTCTGTGGATTTGGGGCGCATCTGTGCATATTTTTAAGTGGATGTGCTGTGGTTTCCTTCCTTTCCTCACAAACTGTTAATATATTAGAGAACCAAACTGATTCCAGAGAGCTTTAGTGAGTTACTGTACTGAATGATGGGGTGTTACATTGTCTTTTATCAGCTGCACATCTTATAAATTATCTGACAGAATCTAAAGAAGTGGAAAAGCTCTCAGACCTTTGGGAACTGAAAAATTTGTATTTTGCTTCTTTGTAACGCACATCCTAGATCTATTACCCCATGAACTCACAAGCAGACTGATCTCTGGCTCTTGAGGGAAGACCTATCAAGTAGCTCTCCAAGCTTCAGATTCACCAGTATCCATCAATTTTTCTAATTTATAGAGGTTAGCTGAAACTGCAAATAGAAAGCACATTTATTACTGCTTTACAAGACCCGCATGAGTTAAGATAGCCTGCATCCAGGCAGTTCCATGCTGATTTACATCACAAAAGGGAAGCTTCCCCAACTACACTTAAACTAAGTTCTCTACATCCTCATCTTCTGATTTTTATAGCCCCTGTTCACAATCTATATAATTTAAAGTTTCTATAAAGCAATCAAAGGTTTTACCAAAATATTGCTTCCCTCTTCTTTCTCATTTCCTTTTAATGCAAATGGTTTTAACTAGCTCAGTGAGTTTTTGCATGTTTGTTTTTTAAACTTCAAAGAGTGGATATGATTGAAAAAAAATCAATGAATTTGGAGACAGGAGTCTTGCCACCAAATAGCTTTGTTATTTCAGTCAAGTCTCAGCCTTTCTGGAGCTTAATTATCTCACCAATAAAATGAAGAGCCTGCAGTAGAGGATTTGTAAGTGTCCTTCTACCTAGGACCACATAACACAAATGTTCCTCTCCCCTGCCCTACTCACAGAAGGGAGTCCAGAGGGAGCAAACACTCTGGTTGGATGGGATAGTCGACCTCATCAACACCCTCTGGAGTCCTGAACACATGAACCAATGCCAGTATTAGCCTCTATCCCAAATCCACTGTGAAACAAACAAGTCCATTAGCTCTTTAATACTGCCATTTCCTCAGCCTTAACAATACCCCTGTACTTCCTGTAGGTAAGCTATTTAACCTCTTTGAGTTTGGGGCTTTTAACTGCCCAGGGTCATCACGAATCCTTAGATATGTGGATAAAATTCAAGTCATCCTCAGAACCATCAATACCATGCCACAATACTGAATGTAAATAAAGTTACAAAAGCTGCAAAATAATTAGCGTATGATTATCAGAGAAAGAAAATACTACTCTCAAAGCATCCCTTCTGCTGCAAGGGCATTCAGGGGAGGTTTGCAAACAAGAGAATGAAAGAAAAAGGAAATCTTTCATATGCTAGACCATCGTTTTATATGCTGCTCTTGTTCTTAAGTCCCTTGCAAAGGGATTCCTGCTCTTTCTAATGAGGAAACAAAGGAAGATGTTCCTCTCTCAGCCACCTCCCATCTTCATGTCCTAATCCTTACTGAATCCAAACGTCTTCTTGCCTCCAAGGTTATCCTTCTACAACACTTTCCTAATTGTATCACATTCACTGTCACTATCAATTTACCTTTGTGCACAGCAGAAAAAGGTTCCCTTTCTTCAATAAAGATTTCAATTTAGTATACTACTGTGTCAGGGGGAGAAACTTTTTCCCCTACTCTTAAGTTCTTCTGGCTGATTTAAGAATTAAATCAATATTAAACAGACGAGTAGGAGGAAGTCCAACAAATGTTTAATACATGTATCCATGGGAAAGACCCAGTAAAACAGTAACTCACAGAAATCAGCTGAAGCCCTCACCTTAAATAGCATCCTCAACTACAGACCAAAAGAAAAAAACAAAACGGATGTTGAGGGTGGGGAGAACCAGTTATGGAAGGTTATCAGGAAAAGGACAGTAAACAAATCTGGTGTGCAGACTGAAGTCATCACCTCCTCTGCTGTTAAGGTTCTAGAGATTTGGTCGTCGTCCTCGTCCTGGTTGGACTTTCCTGGTGGTTCAGTAGTAGGGAATCCTCCTGCCAATGCAGGAGATATGGGTTCAATTGCTGGGCTGGAAAGATCCTCTGGAGAAGGAAATGGCAACCCACTCTGGTATTCTTGCCTGGGAATTCCCATGGACAGAGGAGCCTGGTGGGCTACAGTGCAAGGGGTCACAAAGGGTCAGAAGGGACTTAGCAACTAAACAACAACCTCTTCCTGGTCCAGTGAAGGAGACACCGTTACAAATGGAGATTTTCCCTTGCAAACAGCTGCTTCTTCTAAAGGGCAATTCCTGCTTGGTTCTCAAGAGTCTTTCCGGTCTGCTGTTTCCTAGAAAATAGCCAGCTTCAAACAATCATAGGACAAAGAACCACACTGTGTGGTGAGGAATCTTGGTCCCCTGCAAGAACACACTGAAAGCCCTGTTGAGGGGGACTGGCAGGTGTCACGGCCTCGTCTGCACACGCAGAAGCCTGACGCTCCTAGTCACAACACCCCTCTCTCAAATGCCAGGCGGGGCACACAGGCCCAAGTGCCCACAGCACTCTGGCCCAGGCCTTCTAGAGGACACTACCAGGTTCCAAGGTGACAGAAGGTGAGTGTTAAATCCCTGAGAGTGGCAGACAGGCAGAGAAGCCCCCTTAGAGGACACCCGGAGGCAGACGAAACGCCACCAAGTTGATGCGCGGATCGTCCACGTTCACAGACACGTGAGCTGATGGGATTCACGCAAGGGGGCCTCTCCACAGCCCAGGGCTCACCTGGAATCACCACACCAGCCCCTCTCACCCTGGTCATGTCAAGGGTGTGCTGGCGCCCCCAGGTACACGAGCCGGATGTACACTGGGGGCCAAACAAGTCGAAATGTCGGAGTAGGGAGCAGAGAAGTGTTTATTGCAGGGGCTGAGCAAGGAGAACAGGCAACTCACACCCAAAGCCCCGGATCCCAGAGGTTTTCAGGGAAGAGTTTTTCAAGTGAAATTTGCTGGGGAGGGCTAGAGGGTGCGTGCCTTTCTTATGATTAGTTAGCAGTGAGGTTAACCGGGCTGTGCTCTGGGAATTGTATGTCATCGGCCTGAAGTCACCATCTTCCACCTGGGTGGCCTTAGTTTCTTGCAAAGATATACTGTTGTCTGTATTCACCGAGGAGGAGCCAGAACTCTATGGCTACACCACTGTTGGACTGTATTTCCTTTCTATCTGCATTGCCTCACTTTCCTAACTAAAAATTGTTTGAATCTGCCTTTTGGAACTCAGGGAAGGCCTACAAATAAAAACATGGAGATACAGAAGGGCTTTGTACCTGGGAGGGCCCTGCAGAGTCCTGCTCAGTTTTAGATGAGAATGGTACCTCTTCTGCTGTGGTACTGAAATAGGAGGAAACGGGGCAGGGCACACCCTTTAAAAGAATGACACAGCTTGAGGACAAGACTAAACTGACTAGAACCAAACAGGTCCAAGATGGCGGACGAGCTGACCTCCACTAGACACCAAGCCTCAATACATCCCCTTTGCAACATGTCAGCAAGGTAAAACACACACCCCTGATGCCGTGACAGTCCCAAGGCTGACCACAAAAGTCAAAGAGGGGGCTGTAGCCCAATCCCTGACAATCCCCACCCCTTCCCCCAAATGGCTGGAATACACCTCCCGCTCATTAGCCTATGGAACTCCTCGCGCCTGTAAGAACTGGTAACCGCACACCCTGGCACTGCTCTCACCTTCTGAGACGGCCCACGCTCTGTCTGCGGGGCGTGTGCCGTGTGCGTGCTCAGTCCCTCACTCAGTGGCGTCTGACTCTTTGCAGCCCCATGGACTATGGCCCACCAGACTCTTCTGGGCATGGAGTTTTCCAGGCAACAATACTGCAGCAGATTGCCATTTCCTCCTCCAGGGCATCTTCCCCACCCAGCGACTGGACCCGCATCTCCCGCGTTGCCAGGAAGGTTCTTGACCCTGCGCACCTGGGAAGCCTATAGAGTACATTTCTCTTAAATAAATCCACTTCTTACCATCACTTTGTCTCTCAGTGAATTCCTTCTGCAATGAGATATAAAGAATTTGGAATCAAGTCCTAAAACCAGGTATAATCTCAGTTAAAAGACCATGGGTACATGTCCTGATTTGCGGATTCAAGTCTCAAACTGAGTTACGTGACTTCAGCTTGTGGCCCTCCAAAATTCAATCCTACCTGACAAAATTGGATTCCTTACTAATTATCTCATTACAATTAAATTAAAAGATCTTGAATGAATTAATAAATTCAGACATTTAATTACTTAAGAATTTTTCCCTAGAGGGTAATAACAAAAAAGAAAAGCTAAGAAACACTGAAGTGGCTAATACAGAAATGTATCTACCATAGCAGTTTTCAAGACTGGGACTGATACAACCACAATGGAAAACAATAACTCGCCAGAATCTATACACACACCTATTTCTTTATACCTTCCTTCCAATTACAACAGGGCCATGTTCCTCCCCATGGTGATCTAAGACTCGTCTCCTCCGGTCTTCTCAGGGCCTTATCCTTTTTCACTTCTTTACAGGATAATCTGCAAGAGCACTTATTTGTTTCTCAAATCTCTCCCACCTCAAGAGCAAAGTTTCTGCAAACCCCACTTAATCTTCTGCATTTTCCTCTCTCCTTCCCAGCCAAAATTCTTGGCAGACTATCTTCACCACTGTCTTCATATCCCCTCATCTGAAGGCACTCGAGTGTGGGTTCGGCCTGACGCCTCCAGATCACCAGCAACCTCCATGCAGCCAAGTCTTCAGTTCTCACCTCGGAATGACCTCTTGCCAGCACCTGTCCATTTACCTCCTTTCTGAAAGACCTGTTTACCCTTGGCTCTTCACTCCACATCCATCTGTCTTCCTCAGCCTCCCAGGCCCTTCCTCCATCTGCCCTCCCTGCTCTGTTGTGGTGGAAATTCTGCAAGGCTCAGTCCTAGACCCCCTTCTTCCTTCCTGCTCTACACTCTGTGCAGATGACTTCCTTCAGAGCTGCCATGTCCCCCTGAATGCATCTCTACCCACTCATGTGCACAGTCTTTACTCTGTCCTTTTTCCCTAGGCTAAAAACTCAACCCAACCTAACAGTCAATGCCCGGCACTACAATCGCCACAAAGTTCTCAAGAGCCTTCCCCTGGGGCCTGGAAGCCTTTCTCAGTACTCACTGTCAGGAAACACCCCATGCCCCTGCCATTCCTGACCTCCAGAGGGACATCCTCATTGCCCATGTCATCACGGTCACTATCCAACAGATTTTCAGACATGCTACAGTTATTCACTTCTCAAATTCAGTACAGCCATTGTCTTTTTCTCATAAAGTAATGCTTTGCTGTACATAAAGACTGAGCCTCTTGAAAAATATATTCCCAACCCTCAAGTTAATATGAATTACTTCCCAGGTGGCTCTAGAGGTGAAGAACCTGCCGGCCAAGGCAGGAGACAGAAGACACAGGGGTTAGATCCCTGGGTCAGGACGATACCCTGGAGGAGAGCATACCCACTCCAGTACTATCGCCTGGAGAATCCCATGGACAGAGGAACCTGGCAGGCTACAGTCCACAGGGTTGCAAAGACTAGGACACAACTGGAGAGACTTAGCACGCATGCAAAGTTAATATGCAACATACACTTCAGCTGGTATAGAGCCTGAAAATAAAAGTCTTGATCCACAGAAAAGTTAAGCATAATGTATACCGTCTACTCACGATGGAGGTGAGTTCAACCTTCGGGATTAACTTTCTCTTGAGTCATCTACACGAGCTGTAACAGAGAAGGGCCTTGTGGCACCTTCTCAGAACAGCCTATGTTCCCCCTTCCACTACGTTCTCCATCTGCCTCTTGTCTATAGAAAAACGTTAGCCTCTGAGGCCTTGCAAAGAGCAAATTTAATCAGAGAAGTGAGAAAATGTGGAAGAAAGGAAAGCAGCTGAGTAAGACAACAACAGTTTACCCATTAACCAGGGGCTCCCCCGGTGGCTCTAGCAGTAAAGAATCTGTCTGCCAAGGCAGGAGACGCAGGAGACGTGTGTTCGATCCCCGGGTCAGGAACATCTCCTGGGGGAGGAAAGGGCAACCCACTCCGGTATTCTTGGCTGGAAAATTCCATGGAGAGAGGAGACTAGGCCACAGGGAGCAAAGAGCCGGCATGACTGAACACACATGTAGCCATTAAACAAAGTCAAGGACCTTCAGTTCCTCCTCAGGAGCTACAGACAGTATTCTGAGCCATGCCCTTTGGGCTGTTCTGCAGATACTGAAACCCCCACCAGGTGGGAGAAGGTTAACGTACGCTGCCCGGAAGCACACAGACCCCAGACTGGTTGGAACCAGAAGGTTGATGATGCTGACTCCTGATTATCGCACCACCAACAAATCAGACGAAGGTCCTGATTGCGAGCGGACTGCACAACTCACAACCCTCCTCGTTCACCCTGTCTTTAAAAACCTTTTTTGCAAGCTTTGGGGAGCATTGCGTCTTTTAAGCACTAGCTGCCCTGGGCTCCTTGCTTGGCTCCTGCAGTAAATGCTGCCCTCCCCTTCACCACCAGCTAAGGGCGGTAGTCTGGCTTTACCGCTCAAGGGCACGCGAGTCCACGTGTGGTTTGGTAACAGCGCTATTACTTAAATGAGAATGTGTATTCACACATGTTGTTTATTGCTATAAAAATAAGCCTTCTAACATGACAGAAATCATAAAATAAAAGCCCATCACCCCACTTCTGTTTCTGCAAACTTATCTAGCAGAGGCTTCTATAGTTAGTTGATTGGCTTCCTTTATGCGTTTAAAATGTACTTGGTAATAACATGAAAGTGTGTTACTAAAAAAAAACCAAGGAAATAAACTGCACATCATCTTTCCACCTAAAAATTCAAGTTAAATCTGAAATGTAAATCTTTTTAACAGAAATGAAGGGTCCTGATGTAAAGCCTGAGTATTTAAATGGCCCTTCTGACCTAAGTCCCTTCTCCATGGTAAGCACTGTAAGAGAACAGGGTCCAACCTTACTTGTCTTTGCATCCCTCATGCAGAGCAAGATTCTTGATACAAAATGGGTGTTAATACTACTGACATGAGTAAGTGAATCCTTGATTTCAAGGAGATTCCACTCCAGTAGGGGGGAAATGTAATCAAAGGACCCTGACAAGTGTCCACTAGCAAGGAGAGAGAAAGCGTTACAGTGAATGACTGGGCATGCTGAAGACAAGGGGACCTCTGAACCAAGCCTGTGCGGCAGACTAAGCCCAGCACCCGCGTCCCAACTCTTCTTACAACAGAACACACTTTTCCCTCAGAGGACCATCTCTCTGCACTCAACCCAGGCTGGCCTTCGACCAGAGCGACTGACAGCACTGAGTCTCCAAATAGAGTCTGACTCTGAAATCATGCTGTTGTGTCAAGAGTTCCTTCAGAGATGCTTGGAGGGATGGAGGGGAACCTGGACTGTGTCAGAATAGCCCTGAAGCAGCCAGGGGCCACCTGAAAAAGAGAAGCACGCACAGCAACGATGGGCTCTTCATGGTTGCCAGGTGGCCCATGGACTGTCACACCTCAATGCCTCTGCTCACACTTACTCCTTCACTCATTCGTCAAAAGCCCCATTTAAATGTTCCAACCTCTGAGAGGAGGGACGAGCCTCTCGGTCAGAACGAGTCATTCCTTTGTTCTCACAGTACGTTGTTTAAGATCTTAAAACATTTACCAAGCTTTCACAGGGTTCCTCTCGCTGACAAATGGATAATACTGACCTCAAAGTTGCTCTGTAAGTCTGATCCACCGAAAGTATGTGAAAGTGTTAGTCCCTCAGTCATGTCTGACTCTTTGCCAACCCGACTCTTTGTGAACTGCAGCCCACCAGGCTCCTCCGTCCATGGGATTTCCCAGGCAAGAATACTGGAGTGGGCTGCCATTCCCTTCTCCAGGGGATCTTCCCAACCCAGGGATTGAACCTAGGTCTCCTGCATTGCAAGCAGATTCTTTACTGTCTGAGCTACAAGGAAATGTATCATTGAAAGCACTGTTTAAAATATATAAACAAGAGTCTTTAGTTTTAAATAGAAGAGTTGGGTTTTATTTTTTTAATTAATCTTTGAGCATTGGTGAAGCATATTTTTGCCCTTACATTATGATCATTAGTTATGATCCATTCGTTACAGATAATAATATTAGTTAGTTAGATCAAAACCATTAGTTTTGATCATTTTAAAATATTAAGTCACCAAGCAGCTACTCTAGGGGTAGTGTATAGAGAATTCATTGTTTTGAACCTGTCACCAGCTTTTCACTTTTTCTGATGTGCATATAGAGTGAAAAACCAAATAAAACCAAAACTCAGTTATGTCACACAAGTGCTTTCAAATTATATATGCATTTCCCACTCAGTTGTTATTTACCAAAATCTGAGATCATGAAGAAGACTCATAGGATCCAAATCTTGTTGCTATGGTCACAGTTTTCTTAGGCTTTTCTCTCCTTTTATATACATTTTATATATACATATATGCGTGAATATATATACATATACATGTAATCGATGTATATGTTAAATGCATGTGTATTTATATACATATATATATACATACATATATATAAAATGATTTCTACATTGTGTACATGTACCACAGCTTTCTTATCCATTCGTCAGCTGATGGGCATCTAGGTTGTTTCCATGTCTTGGCTATTGTAAACAATGCAGTGATGAACATTGGGGTACACGTGGCTCTTTCAATTCTGGTTTCCTCGGTGTGTATGCCCAGCAGTGGGATTGCTGGGTCATATGGCAGGTCTATTTGCAGCTTTTTAAGGAACCTCCACACTGTTTTCCATAGTGGCTGTACTAGTCTGCATTCCCACCAACAGTGTAAGAGGGTTCCCTTTTCTCCACATCCTCTCCAGCATTTATTGCTTGTAGATTTTTGGATGGCAGCCATTCTGACTGGTGTAAAGTGGTACCTCATTGTGGTTTTGATTTGCATTTCTCTGACAATGAGTGATGTTGAGCATCTTTTCATGTGTTTGTTAGGCATTTTTATGTCTTCTTTGGAGAAATGTCTGTTAAGTTCTTTGGCCCACTTTTTGATTGGGTCGTTTAAAATTCATTTGAATCAGTTCTACTCAGGTGGACGGAACTGGAGCCCATTATCCAGAGTGAAGTAAGCCAGAAGGAAAAACAACAATACAGTATACTAACGCATATATATGGAATTTAGAAAGACGGTAACGAGAACCCAGCATGCGAAACAGCAAAAGGAACGCAGATGTATAGAACAGACTCATGTTCTCTGTGGATGAGGGCAAGGGTGGGATGATATGGGAGAATGGCATTGAAACATGTTAATTATCATATGTGCAATCAATCGCCAGCCCAGGATTGATGCTCGGGGCTGGTGCATCGAGATTTCCCGGGGGGAGGGAGGAGGGAGGGAGGAGGGAGGGGGAGCATATGTAAACCCATGGCGATATCATGTCATTGTATGGCAAAACTAATAAAAAAAAAAAAAGAAAAAAAAATTATTTCTACACTTCATTGAACTTGGTACGTGATTCAAATTGACCTAAAATACTTCAGTTGAGTGAGCTGGTACTACAATAACAACTGTAATATTAAGCAAAGCATCTCATTTGATTATCTAAAATTTTACCCAGAGCCACATTTTAAAACACCTCATCAATAATTATGGAGAAACCTTCATTGGAGCTTCTTAGGTTTTACCTAGAGACATATTTTCCATTTCAAGCTTCTTGAGGAATAAAACATTCAAAATGCTGTATTCCCAAACTTCCAAAGTAATGGACTCGGTGGTCCTTATCTGCAGAAACATGCCAGGGCAGAAGGCAAGCAGTAGCCCCGGGTGAGGAGCCAGCACAACTTCCCTAGTTTACTCCTTTCTGGGTTCTGCAGAGTTACATGTGCCCATCCCAATATCTGGCTTGAAGACCTCAGACCTTCCACAGGCTCCGATATGCTGGCCAGAGTGCCTCCCAGACCCGCACGTCACTCAGCCCTCTGCAAATTCCTTACGTTGGGTGCCCCTCCCAGAAATTTGCTTCCCAGGTGCCTCCAGTGGTAAAGAACCTACCTGTTAATGCAGGAGACTTCAGAGACTGGGGTTTGATCCGTGGGTGGGGAAGATTCCCTGGAGGAGGGGACGGCTACCCACTCCAGTGTTCTGGCCTGGAGAATCCCATGGACGGAGGAGCCTGGCAGGCTACAGCCCACGGGGTCGCAAAGAGTTGGACACGACTGAGTGACCAGCACTTTCACCAGCACCACCGGTGAGGGTGTGAAATCTAGGCTCTGTCTCCAGTTTCAGCACTCTGTCAGACAAGGGGCAGCACATCCTTCTCATCATAAAGATAGTGAAAGAGCACTGATCTTTCTGAAATGAGAAATGGACTATGCATGACCTAACACGATATATACTGTTCTCACTTTCAAAAAAATTTTATCTTAAACACATTCAGTTAGACTTTCCATTAAATGAATCCATAGAAGCAAAAAAAGAAAGAAAAAAAAAACCCTCCCTTCATTTTTGAGAAGTCAGCATAATACGACTAACCCTCATGTACTTCAGCTATGCTCTTTGTCAAAATATCCTTTGAACAAAAAAGCAAAAACATTGATTTAAAAACACAAGCAAGTTAAACATGTGATATTTTGCTTGGATCAGGACTGGGTCCTCTTGGTTTTACAAGAACTGGATGCACACATTTCCGTAGTATTTTAAAAGTCACAGGACCACCTCATTTCTACCCCCAATCAACATGCTAAGACTTCTTCCCCTCAAGTCCAGATTTTCTGTATTAAACACAACTCCAAAGACTGGAGTGAGAGACATTCACAGTAGCAAAGAAAAATACATTCTTGCTTCTTGTCCCATGAGAAAAGAAGCTATTAATAATGTGTTGTGAAAGGGCACGTTTGCCAAATGACCTTAAGTTAGTTCTCACAAAACAGTAGGAAGAAGAAGGGAAAAAAAAAACTTTCAAAAAATAAAATGCTTCACTTCATGCCAGGCATCTTAGAGCCAGTGGTCAAAATGAATATTACCATAAAAACTGGCTGTTTCTCCACCACACTCTCCATTTCTTTTCTGAAACATTCTGACTGAATGACACACTCAATGCTACCTCCAGATACCTGAAACTTATGGGCTTCTAACAGCTGAGTTCAATATATACTAATCTTATGAAAAGTCAGTTCTGCTTCTTACCAAAACTGTTTATGCTACTTGAGCTGGCTAAAACTGCAATTTAATCATCACATAAATTGTAGAAATATGAATATGAAAATCAAGTTTCCCAATGGAAATTAATTGGAATGATTTGGAAATGCTCCATAAAGATAGGTTATTTAAATAAATTACTACTGAATTAAATGTTCTCAAGATATCTTAAATTTGGGGGATGAAATCTGATAAAAATTTAAATGGATTCTTCCCTCAGATTGATTCACAGGTATCCAATGTCTCACTCCATCTTTAAGAACTGAGACTAGCAATTATAGACTCAACACTGTAGATGTGGTTTAAGAGAGAGAGAGAGAAGGTTGACATTTCTTTAGCTGATTACCATCCAAGCAAAGGCCCTGACATCGAGTATCTGGTGAATCCAAGTGTACTTATTGTTTTAAGTTAAAATCTACTACAAAAAGGATATGTAACTTTTGTGATCTAAGACTTTTGATCCACCAAATACTACTAGGTTAATTACATTGAAACAAGAGGCTTTCTACTGCAGTTCCTATGGTGAGGGACTGTTCAACATGATCACGGTTCACTTTCCAGGGCAACTCTTACTTCAACATCTACTCTGTTCATTATTTAACAAAATACTTCTTCAACACTCTACCGATAAATATTGCCCAGACTGGTATTTCACTTAATCTATTTACTGTAACTCACAAAATGAAAATATCATGGCTAGAAAGAAGGATAATGTCCAGCAGCGCTCTCTGCCCACGGGACATGCCACCTCTGCTCTCATGCCGCCGCGTATACAGCGGGCTGTGCACCTACCCTGTGTCTGGCCAGCGTCCGCTCCCGAGGCAGGACTTTCTATCAAGGACAGGTGTTCCCTCTGCAGCCCAGCTTTCACAACACAACTGTACAAGATGGGGTTGAATAACAAGGGTATCATCTGCATGATGATTAGGTCAGAGTCAAGACCCAACAAGCACCAAACACAGAGGATGAAGCAGTGGTACAATTTGTTTTTGATGCTTTTGTTTCTTACCATTTTGTTTCAATTTATCACAGCAGCAGTATGAAAGTAATTGCTTTGGCTCTGGTCTTTGACAGCTTTAAGTAGGTAACTTAGTTCAGGATCTCTATTCAAAAAGGGCCTTCGAAATATCAGTTCTCCCTTGCTGTTTTATGGTGTCCAATGCACTTTTACATTTATTATTTCAGTCGGCCCTTAGAAAACTACATCAGGGAGGCAAGCCATTTTATAGACATGGTAGCCTTAAGTAATTTGTCCAAAGCCATGAAACTGGGTAGTGGTATGGCTAGATGCAGAATGCAAGCCTTTTAAACCTTATTTTCACTATATAACTCATCTTCCTTCCCAAACACATCAAACCATGCCACATTCTAACTACCTGAACTGTAATCAACTTCAAGAACTCCTACCCATATCTAAGGGTTCTTCAATAGTAAATAACCAGTTCACGATGGAAGACTCACTATGCAGCAGGCATTATGCTGGTCACTGACTATGAGAGAAGGTATCTGAACACACCTCAGCCCTCTGTGATGTATTTACCCAAGCTCACACATTGACTCAGTAAGAGAGCTAGGACCTGACACAGGCAGAATGACTCCAGCAACCCAGGTCCCAGAGGAATGAGCTGGCTTTCTACAACTGTACCACGGTACTGGCCAACTAGTTCATAAATTCACCCTAGGAAATAAACTATGTTTCTATATTCTCTTCTGACATTAGTAATCAGTACAATTGTCCAGGTAAGAGGTAGAGAATTTTCTCCTGTACTGCTTTCTTAAACGGTGAGTCTGTGCATACAAATCAGTTGGAGCCTGGGAAAATGCAGTGTTAGGTGCAAGAGAGCTAACGTTGAACCTGAGAGTCTGCATCTGGGAAAACTTCTGAGGGATGCTGATGCTAGTCCTTGGACTGCACCTGGTGGGGAGGAGGTAAGACTAAAACATGACCTTTTTTCCTGTAAATCTCATAATCTTCACTGGGTTAGGTAGTTCACCATTTTTCATCTCAAAATAGGTCTTGGATCCTTGACATTAGTGACGTCCACCATTTGAAGATGAACAGGAGGCTAAGAAGTAGGAATCTTTTTTGTTCAAAATTTTATTTCCAATCATTATCTGAATGATTTTGTCTGTGAAGTCATAAAAGCTCTTTAGAATCAGGGCCTGAGAAACTTTGACACTCTATGTGTTTTCAACAGAAAATCCCCTTTTGACAGGAAATTTGGGGACTCTGCATTTTTGAGAGTCATTTCATATCTATTTCTGTGAGATACTGGAGAAGAAACATGAGTTTTTAGAGTCAAAAAGATCAGGAGTTGGCATTTCAGCTCCAACTACATACCAAAGTGGAGTGACTTTAGGGAAACTGATGTTCAAAGAGAGTGTTCCTTTGCTATCAATAAAACTGACCTAAGGCTACCTACCTCTTTACATCTGTCATGATAATTAGGTGAAATAAAGTATCTAAACTAACCAATGTAGTTTCTGCCACATGATAGGTATTCAATAAGTATTTTATCAAGAAAAATTATTTCCTACAATGCCAGTCAGTCTCAATTGGCAAAAGCGAATGACAACAAAGTATTTTTGCCAATACTTGGGCTTTAAAGGGCTTCCCTTGGGGCTCAGTTGGTAAAAAATCTGCCTGAAATACAGGAGACCTGGGTTCAATCCCTGGGTTGGGAAAGATTCCTCTGGAGAAGGAAAAGGCTACCCACTCCAGTATTCTGGCCTGGAGAACTCCATGGGCTTATAGTCCCTGGGGTTGCAAGAGTCAGACATGACTAAGCAACTTTGACTTCTTCAATTCTGGACTTTAAAGGAAAAAGTGCAAAAGCAGTAAGAGCCAACATCTCTTCAACATCTATTAAGGTATTTCTCCAAGGAAGTCTGTATTATCATCCCCTTTTACAAGTGAGGACACAGGTTCAGAAAGACCAGCCTGGCACTGAGACTCCATGGTTTGCTCCCATAACCACCGACAACTTGCCTTCCCAGGGATTGGGGGTAAGTACTTGGTGATGCAGAGACAGTCAAAGGCAACCCCAAGAAAAGAGGGAGAATCTGAGTCAGCATCCCTTTAAAACATCTTATCTCATTGTCTGGAACATTCTTTCCAAGGCTCTTATGAAAAACCTTACACAGACTTGAGGGCTTTCGTTTTTCTCATTGAATCTGCTTCTTTATACTTACTTTGACTATCCAACCACAAGTTCACTAAAGTGACGAGCTGCATCTTGGGCACTTTCATGTCTGTTAAGCATAAATTCTTGAACTCAAATACTTGATTTAACATATGATTTCTCCTGGAGCTTGGCTCATTGTTAACTCTAGTACAGCTTCCATAAATAAAATAAATGCTTGAAGTCGATTCTGATGTCAATGAATACCAGAGGTAACTGGCTCTAATTTGAAACATAAGTAAGGGAAACAAATGCTGTAGGTTAGCATGTTAAATAATACATATGGGAAACAAAAGAAACTTAAAAACATCCAGAAAGACTCTCTTTCCTTCTCCTCTCCCCCTCCTTTTTTTAACCCTACATTCTATTAAACAGAAAGGGTGTGACGGCTTAGAAACCATTATCTACTATTATCATTCAGAGAAGGAAGATCTGGGGTCAATGATGGTATCTCAAATTACTCAACCAATACCCCTGCTGGGTAATTCAGATGACATCACCTAAGACACTGTGCTAATTATATACAAGATGATGACAGATGTGCTTCTGAAAACTGACTGCAGATCTAAAGAGAAAGTCAGAAGGGAGTGATGAAAGAAAGATTCGTAGAATATTTGGCAATGCAGGGAATTAAGTGGAAACTACACTAAATAATTATTTGATTCATGACAGGATAATAAACCTTTTTCCTGAGTGATGGGGGAAAAAAATCAGACATTTCACAATCCTCTGTCTAAAAGAAAGATACTAACATAATTTAACATAACACAGTCTGATTTCATTGTTACAGAAATCTTTCCTAAAAGAGAACTGATGCATTTAACACATCAAGCATCAAACTTTAAACCAGGGCTCAGGCCAATTATGTACTAATTACGGCTGTACGTTTCACCTCAATGACCCTAACTTCAGAGCATGAAATCACACCACTCTCTTGAGGAAAAGAGTTAGCAAACCACACAAACGAAGAAATTTCAAAGGCATCTATCTTTCAGAACTTTGTAGAGTAGTTCTCATTTGCTCTGAAGGCACATTTTCCTTCAAGTCTTTCTGCCAAGAAATGAACATGCACCTCAAGTTTATCACTCTCTAATCCCTAATATGTTTTCGACCTCTACTTTTTTGTACTATAGTTGTATATACTTGTTTGTATATTTCCAATGAGAACTCTGTGAAGACAGAAAATGAATCCTGGGAGACTGGTCTTGTAGTAAAGATGCCGATAAACCGTAGGAGCCAAACACTGAGAAGCTAACGAAGCTCTACTGCCAGATGTCCTTGAATGGTTTCCATCTCTCAGGAACCAAAATCTTCAGGGCTTATTCCTCTGTTTCAGCACTCCCTTCTAACCCCCTGTTTAGATCCACAAAATGAAACACCAACAGGAACACCAGAGAAATAAAACCTCACCCTGTCATCACACTCGCTGCTGGCAGAGACCATGTGAGCAGTCGGGGAAGTAGCCAAGTGGCAAACTCTAAATATTTCACCTTACCTTATGTAGCTTTTCAGACACAACTCTGAAAATGAGTCACGATGTGGGAAAGGCAGGCTAGCATGAATCATCCTACAACCTTTAAAAGATTAATTTTCTGAGAATTTAATGAAATACGGCCTAGTGTTAAGAACTAAGATATCTTATGGAATTAAAACTCGTAGGCTAGGAAAATGCCATGCAGACTTCTGCCACTCCCCCAAAAAACCCAGAACATTCAAAGCCACACACAGCTGGTCGTATGGCTTCAAAATCATAAGTATAATACCTGCCTAGCTGAGTATGTATGTTTGAAGGAAGAGATGGAGTTAAAATGAAGTGCCATTCACTCCCCTAAGTAGGTAGAAAGTTTTGTCAGTAAACAGACACACACACAAATCTGAACAATAAAGAAGTTTCTCATCTAGCTTTTCTACACATTCAACAAAAACTTTGAAAAGCATTAGATACACAAATACGATAATGCTAGTTATAATCTGCTACTCTTATCTTATTTACCTAGTTCTAATCCCTTCACTGTTATTACCAACATGACCTCTTCACAGTACTCATTGGGCTTCCCTGGTGGCACAGTGGTAAAGGATCAGCCTGACAATGCAGGAGGTGTGAGTCCGATCCCTGGGTTGGGAAGATATCCTGGAGAAGGGAATGGTAATCCACTCCAGTATTCTTGCCACCATGGCCAGAGGGGCCTGGTAGCTACAGTCCATGGGGTCACAAGAGTTGTACACGACTCAGCAACTAAACAACAACAGTACTCACTGTCTTAAGATCTAAAAGAATACACGGACTAGCACAAGAAACATTAAAAAAAAATAAAAATAAAACAGCAGCACCATCACAAAATTTCACTCCTGTGAAAAGCAAACTGAGTAAGAATAGGAAGAAGCAGCAGAATATAGTGAATTTCTTATCAGTGCATTGACCTATCTGCAACATTTGAGCATAGGGCAGTATTTATTTCATGCATACTGCAAAGTCTTTTGTGAAAAAGTCCTTTCTCCCAAGAATTGTCTTCATGAGTGATTCTAGCACTTTCTCCTGCCGGCCACACAGCATCACCGCTAGAGACCTCAACATATAGTCTCCTTTGCTGTCACTTTCACAGACCCCTTAAGTTCTGGAGACTCATGGGGTCTAGAAGGGCCTACATTCTTGCTTGGGGAAGCCTATTATATATTTCCTCCACGAAAGAGAACAAAGGTATCTAATTTCTTCTATTAGAGCTTAAATTCTAAGATATAAGCACTGCAAAATATTAATAACAAATAGAGAAGGTAAACTAACAAATCATCACCTATTTCATTTTAGAATTTGAGTCATTTTAATGTACTTTATGAAAGAAATCTGTTCTGCTTCTTGCTTTTTGCCAAGGGAAAATTATATTCTACATTCTCCTCCTTGACTTACTAAGAGTCTTTGATTCTATTTCATACAATGGTTTATTAAAGCTTCACTTTTACACCATACTGAGATAAAGACCAACGCCACCTTTACAGACTATACAAGGCTAAGTGGGAACTAAGCAGTGACATTCCAGAGGTGTATTTTGCTTGTTACATTTGCCAAAATGTACAACAAATCACATCAGCTGGATAAGAAACAAACAAGATTAACTTCATATAAACATTGACATCATACTTTTTAAACAGACAAACTGCAAAGACAATAATGCTCCAATATCCCAAACTACATTCTTGGCTCAAAAACGGCATCGGGTTTGGCACTGCAGAGCCACTGTAGCCTGAACAAACTGGTTTCTGCTCCTCCCAGCAGGGACCAACACCACACTTCATCATGAATGATACCTGACTCCTTTGCTCTGTGAGAGCCTCCACCTGAGATGACTTGGGTTTTTTCTGCAATCTCTTGGAAAGAAGCACCCTTTCAGAGACTTCAGAAACACCAGCATCAACTACAGAGCTCCCCTTCTCCCTCTGTGGATTCCCATTTCAGCTGCAGACACCTGTGAGACCACAACTGAACCCTGCGCCCCTGTATAAGTACATAACCACCCTCCGCGGTGGCTAACCGCCAAGTGCCATCTGAAACCACAGAGAGTGTTCCCTGGCACTCACCCAGCAGCCTGCACGCAGACTCCCTCACGCACCTGGTCTGTACTGCCTCCCTTCACGCTGGCATCACTTCAGATTTATAACTGTGCTTTTCCCAACAGCTTGCGAGCTTCTCGAAGATGGAGACCATATCTTAAGTTCTTCGCTAGGGATGATTACTGTCCACGCAACAAGTCCCCAGTAAATGTGTGATTTTGCAAACTAATTCTCACCTTTAAATAACTGAGACCTGAAAAATTCCAAAGCAGATACAACCTTTCAAACATTCCTACTCAGATTTCTAAGTTCACAAGTCTTAGACTTGTTCTAGCTATCACTGAGCATAATTTGTGAAATAGTAACTTTGTTTATATTTCATTTATTGTGGCAAAAAAGTAACCTTTACTGATAGTTACAGTAGGCCAGGCACTGTGCCCATGACAAGGTCTACAAGAATACACCTCACTGAATCCTCAGGCCACCTTGGAGAGTAAGCAGGACTGCTGTGTGTGCGCGTGTGTGCATGCTCAGTCGCTTAGTCGTGTCCATTTCTTTGCAACCCCATGGACTGTAGCCTGCCAGGCTCCTCTGTCCATGGAACTTTCCAGGCAAGAATACTGAAGCAGGTTGCCATTCCCATCTCCAGGAATCTTCCTGACCCAGGGATGGAAGCCAGGTCTCCTGCATTGGCAGGTGGATTCTTTACCAGCTGAGCCACCAGGGAAGCCCAGATAGGATGCTCACTCCCTTTTAAACAAGAAGGAACTGAGGCAAGAGAGTTAACCTACCTTGTCCAAGATGTCACACCCAGTCTGACAAAGCCAGAAATCATATCCAGGTAATTTGGCCATGAAGCCCAACAGTTTACCCTCTCTCTTCTTAGGAGAAAAGTCTTCCATTTATTACTGGTTTATGATATTCAACTTTGAAGCTACTCTTGTATTTTACTACATCTAATCTCAATAAGAAACTTGTGAAGTAACTTCTCTCATTACAAATGAAGAACAGGCAGAGATAAAAATTTCATGCATGCATCTGTAATGAAAGCGTGAGATAAAGTAGCAAATTTCTATATCTTTAAATCCAATGTGTAGGGCCTCCCTGGTAGTCCAGCGGTTGTGAATTTGCCTTGCAATCCAGAGGACGCGGGGCTGATCCTTGGTCATGGAACCAAGATCCCACAAGCCGTGGGCCAACGAGCCCAAACATCGCAACTAGAGGACCCTGAACACACAACCAGAAAAAAAAAAAAAAAAAATCCAATATCTAATGCTTCCCACAAAGGTCCCCTTGATATGCAAGGCTATAATTAGATGGTAGCTGAAAAAGGATGTGGTTTGGGGGTTCAATAATATTTTTACAACACATTTTGTTATGGAACAGAAATGAGGAAAATTTATAAGGTGGGTTACATTTTATGAGTAATTCTCCCAAACTCATTTAAATCCTGTGTGATTTTTCCTACGGGGAGGAAAAGGTTATAAAGCAAGGGAAGTTCCCCAAATCCTACACACCCTCTATTTCACTCCTAGAAGAACTATAATGAGTATTACTACTCCTATTATGGCAGTCTCTGGTCACTTTTCCTTGGCATTTTACCACCGAGCCTGACAGAGTACAGGTTTCATCAACTTTTCTTTTTTTCATCTGCAGTCATTTCACCTTCACTAGTAAAGACACGTCTCTGGCTTCGGTGACAAACCTCACTATTGTCCCCCAGTCCTGACCCCTCCCTGTACTCAAGTCCTCTGCACACATTTTACCGCCCCTTGACACAAGGGCTTGTTGCATGTGATCATCTTTGGCCAACAGAATGAGGCAGAAGTGACGTTTTGAGTCTCAGCTTCAAGAGGCCAGGCACATTTCCACTTGCTCCCCTGTGCTTCTGACAGATGTGGAGAGGGCCTGGGCAGATCCGAGCATGAGAGCTGGCCCACCCTGCTCTATCTCACAGTTCTGCGGGTCCCAGGAGAGCTACGCGGCCAGCACTGAAAGGGTGACGGAGAAATGCTTATTGTGCTGATTTCTGAATGTAACTGAATTTAGAATGACTTATTATGCAACAAGAGATCACTGATATTATTTTGTGAATTGTTATGGACGAGGCAGTTTTACTTGATTTTGACAGCTCTGTGTTTTGACTATTAGTCCTACCTTCTATCAGTTCATATACCTGTTTATGCATATTTAAAATGCATTTGTCTTACTTCACTCTGGATAATGGGCTCCAGTTTCGTCCATCTGAGTAGAATTGCTTCAAATGAATTTTTTTTTAATGCTGAGTAATATTCCATTGTGTATATGTACCACAGCTTTCTTATCCATTCGTCAGTTGATGGACATCTAGGTTGCTTCCATGTCCTGGCTATTGTAAACAATGCAGCGATGAACATTGGGGTACACGTGGCTCTTTCAATTCTGGTTTCCTCGGTGTATATGCCCAGCAGTGGGATTGCTGGGTCATATGGCAGGTCTATTTGCAGCTTTTTAAGGAACCTCCACACTGTTTTCCATAGTGGTTGTACTAGTTTGCATTCCCACCAACAGTGTAAGAGGGTTCCCTTTTCTCCACATCCTCTCCAGCATTTATTGCTTGTAGACTTTTGGATGGCAGCCATTCTGACTGGTGTAAAGTGGTACCTCATTGTAGTTTTGATTTGCATTTCTCTGATAATGAGTGATGTTGAGCATCTTTTCATGTGTTTGTTAGCCATTTTTATATCTTCTTTGGAGAAATGTCTGTTAAGTTCTTTGGCCCACTTTTTAATTGGGTTGTTTATTTTTCTAGAATGGAGCTGCAGGAGTTGTTTGTATATTTTTGAGATTAATTGTTTGTGCCCATTATCCAGAGTGAAGTAAGCCAGAAGCAAAAACAACAATACAGTATATTAACGCATATATATGGAATTTAGAAAGACGGTAACGAGAACCCAACATACGAGACAGCAAAAGGAACACAGATGTATAGAATAGACTCGTGGACTTTGTGGATGAGGGTAAGGGTGGGATGATATGGGAGAAGGGCACTGAAGCATGTTAATTTTCATACGTCTAATCAATCGCCAGCCCAGGACTGATGCTCGGGGCTGGTGCAGCGAGATTTCCCGGGGGGGGGGGGGGGGGGGAGGGAAGGGGGGGGGGGGTTCCGGAGGGGAAGCATATGTAAACCCATGGTGATATCATGACAATGTATGGCAAAAACAATTAAAAAAAATAAATTAATTAAAAAAATGAATTAATTAGAAAAATAAATAAATAAAATGCATTTGTGCAAGCCTTACCCCAGGTCTATTAACAAGAATCTCATGAGGCGTGGGGTCTATTTTTTTTTTAAGCCCCACAGGTGATTCTGATGGATGGTCATGACTCAGGACCCCTAATTTGATGGTCCCAAAAGATGAAGGGCCAGTTTCACTCTTAGGCAGGGCTTCATAGTCCACGGGAGACAGCGACTCATGTCATGTGCACAGAGAAGCACATCAAAAGTAAGGATGTCCCTGTTGAGACAACAGATTCCAGAGCCTCCTCCCCACCAGCCCGATACTACTTCCTGCAAGGACCTCTGGAGATGCTGTTAAGAACCATGACATCTCATTTGTCAAGTACCATGTGTCAGCCCTGTGCTAAGTGCTTTAGCATAAATCTTACTTTACTCGCATTTTTTAAAGAGCAGTGAGGTTACTTGATGAAGCTTATACCATTAATAAAAAAGGTGGACCCAGGAATCAATTTCTCTGCGAATGAAGAGCTCTTCTTCTTGTTGTTATTATTTGGTCATGCCACATAGCTTGTGGATCCTGACTAGGGTCTCAAACTTCACCCTTGGCAGTTAAAGCACAGAGTCCCAACCACTGGACTGCCAGGGGGCCCCCAAAGCTCCTGTTCTTCATCTCTAAAACAAACCATTCCAGCACCAGTACCTCTCACTAAGGCTGCAAGGAAAATGCGCTTGAAGCAATGACCTCTCAAAGGTCTCTAGGGATGAGATGCAGGCTAGCGGAGATTTCCAATGAACACTTGACCCACTGTCAGGGACAGGCAGGATGGAAGGGAAAGAAGGGATGCGGCAAGGATAAGGGGCCCGGGGTGGGGGAAGAGACCAGGTCACGGATGGAGACCTGGGAGCCGTCATTTTGTGAATCACATAATTTTTCAAATATTTGATGTCCCCAGCTCAAAAATGGTTTCCAGAAATTTTCAAATTTGATTTTCAAAAATGAAAATCCAGAAGCTTGGTCCATTATGTATACAACTTCATACAGTAGACAGACTACCAACAGCGTTCATCAAAAAAGTATTTATTTGGCTGCTTATGAATTTATCATGATCTTTTATTTTGTAGCCTCTACATCTCTGTTACCAACTACACTGCAAAGTCACAGCCTCTTCAGAACCCAGGCTATTGGTGAAACCACACTCCAGACACCACCTCACTCACATTGTGGGTGAGAAGAACCTGCTCACATGTTCACAGTGATGCTTCCAACCACTTCTCCACCCTGAAGGTAAAGAAATCCCCTCTTCCTCAGAGTCTCATGCCATCTAACTTATCACTTCATATTTTCCAGTTCTGACAGTCTCCCTCTTTCCCTAAAGGCTTGAGAACTTGGTTCATGGTCTCTCCATACCAAGTATCCCTTCTAACATCCTGAGTGATATCACAGCCCATGCTGATGGTCAGGACAACCTCCTCAGCTCCAGCAGGGCCAGTACCACCACAGGTCCTCAGTCACTGTGACTCACTGCTGCATTCCGGACCACATCATTCTGGGGACCCCCACTTCTGAATCTTTAAAACAGCCCCCTGACCACAAACTTCCTGTTTTTCTAGCTCTTTCAGTCCTAATAAACCCATATATTGACCTCTGCTTTTCAACTGTGGTGTTGGAGAAGGCTCTTGAGAGTCCCTTGGACTGCAAGGAGATCAAACCAGTCAATCCTAAACGAAATCAGTCTTGAATATTTACTGGAAGGACTGATACTGAAGCTCCAATACTTTGGCCACCTGATGCGAAGAACTGACTCATTAGAAAAGACCCTAACGCTGGGAAAGATTGAAGGCAGGAGGAGAAGGGGATGACAGAGGATGAGATGGTTGGATGGCATCACCGACTTGATGGACATGAGTCTGGGCAAGCTCTGGGAGTTGGTGATGGACAGGGAAGCCTGGTGTGCGCAGTCCATGGGGTCACAAAGAGTTGGATATAACTGAGCGACTGAACTGAACTGATCTCTGGGATCTGAACCCTTTACTACCCTCCTTGCTCCCAAAACAGGTTTCCTTCCCCATTCAGCTCAGCCTCTATGATCAACTACGATGACTTGATTGCCCTCTCATTGCCCATGACTGAGAAATCCCAAATTCCTGTCAACCCAGCTCTTAAATACTCTGTTCCTCACCTGGGCAATGGATGCAGCTGAATAAAACCCACAAGGCTCTGTACATTCATGATGCCATGATGAAGTCCGTGGTTCCCACCTCACCAGAACCCTCACAGCTGCTTCCCCCCTTCCAGCTCTCTTGCATTTACAAGGCAGCTATCTCAAACCTTCTTCATTTTCTTCATGGAACTTTTTACTATCAAAAATGCTAACTGACTTATTTTCTGCCTTTCCATGATGGAATTTAACCTTCATGCCAGCAGAGGCCTTTCTTATTCATAGCTGTAGCCCCCATTCAACCCATTCAGACATTCGTTTTGGCAAAGTGAATGAAAGAACACTTCCTGCTGAGTGTGGGTTAGGTCCCCAGCCTTCCCAGTCTTCCGCAGCAGCACCTGTACTGACCATCAGGTTCCTGTCTCTTATCTCATCGTGTTCTGTCGCATTCACTGCTCTCCCCGTGAAGGCGGTAAAAACCATGAGTCACCAATTATATGCCTTCTACTTAGCTTGGCGGATGGCCCATAGTAGACACTATATTTGAGTAAATAATAACATTTAAATGTCTGCTTCTCTTCAGGGCAGCATTTTACAGAACATGAGCTCAAGGGGATACTAACAAGATACTCTGCAACGAAGGGGTCTACGATCAAATACTTTGGGAAGTGTTCTAACACAACACCAGGGCCCAGTTTCACAGAAGGCAATTTTTCCATAGACCAGGAGGGTTGAGGGAGTGGGGAGATTTCAGGATGATTCAAGTGCATTATATTTATTATGCCACCACTGATCCGACAGGAGCGGGAGCTCAGCTGGTAATGTGAGTGGTGGGGAGCAGCTGTAAATACAGATGAGGCTTCACTCGCTCTCTGTCACTCGCTCTCTGCCACTCGCGTCCTGCTGTACGGCCTGGCTTGTAACAGGCCGTGGACCATTACCAGGCCAGGGCCCCAGACTTGGGGATTCCTGGACTAACAGGTTTTGCCATATATGCACTTTGAGTCTCTAAGAATGATGCCTTTCCCAGACACAACCTAGAACTCTGTAATACAGACAGACACATACATGTACATATACATGTATATATAATGTGCGTGTGAGTACATATATATGTATGGTATGTGTAGGTTTGTGAAGGGGGGGTGAGGCACAGTGGATTCTGACTTTTCTGAAACCACTGCCCAGAGAATAGAGAAAAATAATAATTGAGAAAACCAGTCTTCTAAAATTTGGCTTATAACTTGTTTAAAAGCATTCTAAGTAACTATTTCATTATATAATGAATGAAATCGGGATTTTGTCAATGGTCTAACATTATCATCTGGCTAAGGCAAGTCAGTAAACAGTGATTTAGAAGATGAACTCCTTTAAAGACCAAAATAGTATCAAAAGAGAGAGTGAGGCCATTGCTCGTCTGGCCTCCTGAGTGAAATGGAAGGCCGCCAGGAGAGCGGGCACACGATTCAGGGAACTACTGTGAAGAAAAGCCACAAACACAAACTGCAACCCCACAACACACCAGGTTTCAGAAAACAGACAGATTTTGAGAATACAAAAAAAAAAAAAAAAAAACATTTTTGGATATTTCAAAACCTTTGCAACAAAAAAGCAATTATTGATGCTACCCAGGCACTTAAATATTATACCATCACTGTACATGATTGGCTTAAAGGTGATAAGACAATTTATTAGTCGCTCAGTCGTGTCTGACTCTTTGTGACCCCATAAACTGTAACCAGCGAGACTTCCCTGGAGATCAAAAAAAAAAAAAAGCCAAAAAACCCGCAAAAAACAAAACCAAAAAACACTGACACATACCATGAGCCCTTGCTACATACACATAAACACAAACGGACATACACTGCATCTATGAGTGACTGAAATCTTCCAAGACATTTCCGGTCATCTTGTCAACACAGGTACTGCTTTATCTGTTTATTTCACAAAATAGTCCCTACCATAGGAATGTCTCACAATATTTTGAACACAAAAGTGTCATTCAGAGGACAATGCTTTCAAAATGTGCAATCTCATTTCCTGAATCTTAATATTGTATCACAAACACCGAAGTCTGCTTTCCAAAAGAATTCCTCTAATTGTGCAATCATTAAAGAAACTGGACAATATTTTGGAGCCTGTCGGTGTCTCTAAGGGAGTGATAACAGCCTTTCTATACTCTGTGCTATCTCAACTTTTTTCCATCTCCTCATTTTGTTACAACCTTTGTTTATACAAGATGACTCATGAAATGAAAGTAATGTAACCTACCATTAGTTGGATACTTTATTTTTATACATTGTAACTAGCTGACACTCAATGATTGCTATTGGCACCCTGGGTTATCAAACTCACAACACCTTCACATTCTCTTATCAGAGAGAAGTAAATGTATTTCAGGTTTACTTTAAAAACATCTGACACAAAACAACTTTTACTATCTTCTGAATCAGCTCTCTCAAATTTTAAAAAACATTGCAGTTGGTTCATCATATGAATGTATTACATCTTATACCAGACTTCAAAAAAAAAAAAAAAAAACCCAGTAACCACCTTTTGCCATGTTGGTACATAATTTTGCATTACAAGTCAGCTCACTGTGATAAAACAGCTCACATTCCAAGTGCACTTGATCCTCTGCTGCAGACTCTACAACTGAGATTTTGCCTACTTTCTAAAATGTATTTTTGGCCCTAAATCAACACTCACGGCACTTCTGCAGCCATTCGCTGACATGAGCACAATGACAAAGGCTTGAGTCACACAACAATTCCCAGCTGAGTTTGAACAAAGTGACACTCTGCTGGCTGGCTCCTGCTCACACACTTCTTGTGATCTATTTCGTGCCATCATTTTTGTATTTGGGGGCTTGCTATTGTTTATCTCTCAAAATGGTCCCCAAATGTAGAGCTGAAGTGCTACCTAATGTTCCTAGTTTCAAGGAGGTTGTGATGTGCCTCACAAAGAAAATACACGTGTTAGACACAATTTGTGTGGCCATGAGTTACAGCACTGTTGATCCTGAGTGCATCATCCTAAATGGACAAACTATATATTAAATATATTATATATTAAAGAAAGCATCATTCAACTGAAACACACTTAAAACAAGATTGTGTATTGACTGGTTGATGAAAGTTGTTCATCATGGGTTCACAGGAACCTAACTTTGTTACCCAAGAGAAACATATCAATACTTGCTAATTCAGTGTCTGTGGCAACTTGATAGAACATAACTGCCATAAACAATGAGGCTCTCTTGTCTTTTGTAATCTACCACCTAGCACTGAATGTCTGAAGAAGTCAACCAACCCTCTCTGAACAACGTTACTATTAGCAAAATTGAGCTGCATGAGGAGGGCTGGAGGGAGCTCCATTCTCCCTGACAGGCAGGACATGCAAGCCTGTTGTGAGTTCTCCAGTTTGGTGGAAGGCAAGGAGTCCTTCTCTAAGTCTCATAAGATCTGGAGAGAAAGTAAGGATGCCACAGATTATCCCCACATTTGTCTCCACAAGGAGCCCTGTATTTTCATTTTGCACTGGGCCCTACAAATGATGTAGCTGGTCTTGCTGCCAGGCTTCCTACTCAATAGGAGGGACAGCACATGTCACCCCGAGAAGGAACAGAACAGTCAGGAGGCAACAAGGATGGTGAGAGCTGCCAAGATGGCAGAATCAGTTCAACTGCTCAGTGGCGTCTGAATCTTTGCAACCCCATGGAATGCAGCACGCCAGGCATCCCTGTCCATCACCAACTCCCAGAGCTTGCTCACTCACGTCCTTTGAGTTGGTGATGCCATCCAACCATCTCATCCTCTGTCGTCCCCTTCTCCTCCTGCCTTCACTCTTTCCCAGCATCAGGGTCTTTTCTAAGGAGTCAGCTCTTTACATCAGGTGGCCAAAGTAATGGAGCTTCAGCATCAGTACTTCCAGTGAACATTCAGGATTGATTTCCTTTAGGATTGACTGGTTTGATCTCCCTGCAGTCCAAGGGACTCTCAGGAGTCTTCTCCAACACCACAATTCAAAAGCATCAATGCTTTGGTGCTTCAGCTTTCTTTATGGTCCAACTCTCACATCCATACATGTCTACTGGAAAAACCATAGCTTTGACAACAGACATTTGTTGACAAAGTATCTTTGCTTTTCAATATGCTGTCTAGGTTGGTCATAGCTTTTTTTCGAAGGAGCAAGCGTCTTTTAACTTCATGGCTGCAGTCACCGTCTGCAGTGATTTTGGAGTCCAAGAAAATAAAGTTTGTCACTGTTTCCATTGTTTCCCCATCTATTTTCCATGAAGTGATGGGACCAGATGCCATGATCTTAGTTTTCTGAATATTGAGTTTTAAGCCAACTTTCTCACTCTTCTCTTCCTCTCTCATCAAGAGGCTCTTTAGATCTTCTTTGCTTTCTGCCATAAGGGTGGTGTCATCTGCATATCTGAGGCTATTGACATTTCTCCCGTCAATCTTGAAGCTTGTGCTTCATCCAACCCAGCATTTCCTGTGACGTACTCTGCACAGAAGTTAAATAAGCAGGGTGACAATATACAGCTTTAACATACTCCTTTCCCAATTTGCAATCAGTCTGTTGTTCCATGTCCAGTTCTAACTGTTGCTTCTTGACCTGCATACAGATTTCTTAAGAGGCAGGTCAGGTGGTCTGGTATTCCCAGCTCTTTAAGAATTTTCACAGTGTATTGTGATCCATACAGTCAAAGCCTTTGGCATAGTCAATAAAGCAGATGTTTTTCCGGAACTTTCTTGCTTTTTCAATGATCCAGTGGATGTTGGCAATTTGATCTCTGGTTCCTCTGCCTTTTCTAAATCCAGCTTGAAAAATTAGAAGTTCTCGGTTTGTGTACTGTTGGAGCCTCACTTGGACAATTTTGAGCATCACTTTGCTAGTGTGCGAGATGAGTGCAACTGTGCGGTAGTTTCATTCTACCAATGCCAACATTCTTTGGTAGTGTCTTTCTTTGGGATTGGAATGAAAACTGACCTTTTCCAGTCCTATGGCCATTGCTGAGTTTTCCAAATTTGCTGGCATACTGAGTGCAGCACTTTTAACAGCATCATCTTTTATGATTTGAAATAGCTCAACTGTAATTCGATCACCTCCACTAGCTTTACTCATAGTGATGCTTCCAAGGGCCCAACTGACTTTGCTCTGCATGAGTGATCACACCATTGTGGTTATCTGGGTCATGAAGATCTTTTTTTGTATAGTTCTTCTGTGTATTCTTGCCACCTCTTCTTAATACCTTCTGCTTCTGTTAGATGGTAGAATAGAAGGATGCTAAGCTCACCTTGGCTGTCTGCTTTCACTCTGTTTGTTTAACCTATATGCTGAGCATATCATGAGAAATTCCAGGCTGGACGAGTTACAGACTAGAAAGAAGATAGGTGAGAGAAATATCAACAACCTCAGATGTGCCGATAATACCAATCTAATGGCATAAAATGAAGAGGAACTAAAGAGCTTCTTGATGAGGGTGAAAGAGCTGGCTTAAAACTATATATTCAAAAAACTAAGATCATGGTATCTGGTCCATTACTTCATGGCAAATGGAGGGGGCAAAGGTGGAAGTAGTGATAATTTCCTCTTCTTGGGCTCTAAAATCACTGTGGATGGGGACTGCTGCCATGAAATCAGAAGATGATTGCTTCTTGGCAGGAAAGCTATGACAAACCTACACAGTGTGTTGAAAAGCAGAGACATTACCATCCTGACAAAGGCCTGTATCGTGAGGGCTGTAGTCTTCCCAGTGGTCATGAACAGTTGTGAGAGCTGGACCATAAAGAAGGCAGAATGCCGAAGAACTGATGCCTTCAAACTGTGGTGCTGGAGAAGACTCCTGAAAGTCCCTTGGACAGCAAGGAGATCAAACAAGTCAATCTTAAGGGAAATCAACCCTGAATACTCATGGAAGGACTGACGCTGAAACTGAAGCTCCAGTATTTTGGTCACCTGATGCAAACAGCCAAATCATTGGAAAAATCCCTGATGCTAGGAAAGATTGAGGGCGGAAGGAAGACAGGGCATCGGAGGATGAGATGGCTGGATGGCATCATCCATGCAATGGACATGAACTTGGGCAAATTTCAGGAGATGATGAAGAACAGGGAAGCCCAGTGTGCTGCAGTCCATGGGGTCACAAAGAGTTGGACATGACTGGGTGACTGAACAACAACAAGTTCATCTCCTTTTTAAGAGCACACCAAAATCACAGCTAGCCACAGAACAATCATTGATGAACAAGACTGGAGCCTACCAGCAAAAATCTACAACTAACAAAGAAGGAACCACAAGATTGGTAGAAGGGATAAAAGTGTTAGTCACTCAGTCATGTCTGACTCTTTGCAACTCCATGGACTGTAGCCCACCAGGTTCTGTCCATGGGGTTTTCCAGCCAAGAATATTGGAGTGGGTTGCCATTCCCTTCTCCAGAGGATCTTCCTGACCCAGGGACTGAACCCAGGTCTCCTGCATTTGCAGGCACATTCTTCAATGTCTGAGCCACAAGGGAAATCCAGGAGGGATGGGTACACGATATAATCAAATCTCATACTTCCTGGGTGGGTGACCCATACACTGGGGAAGAATTCTATTACAGAGAGTCTCCCAAAGGAATGAGCGTTCTGAACAGAACATCAGGCCCCCCAGCCCAGTGGCCCAGCACTAGGACAAGGAGCCCTAAGAGCATTTGGCTTTGAAGGTCAGTGGGGCTTGATCACAGGAGCTCCACAGGATTGGAAAACAGAGACTTCACTCTTAAAGAAAGTGAAAGTGAAGTCGCTCAGTCACGTCTGACTCTTTGCGACCCCATGGACTGTAGCCTACCAGGGTTCTCTGTCCGTGGGATTCTCCAGGGAAGAGTACTGGAGTGGGTTGCCATTTCCTTCTCCAGGGGATCTTCCTGACCCAGGGATGGAACCAGAGTCTCCCATATTGCAGGCAGACGCTTTAACCTCTGAGCGGGCACGTGCAAAATCTCACAGGCACAGGGACCAAAGGCAAGGTAGTAATTTGACAGGAGCCTGGGCCAGACTTACCTGCTAGGCTTGGAGGTATCCCGGGCAGAGGTGGGAGGAGGGAGGAGTTGACTCTGGCTCTCCCTGGCGATATGGATACTGGTGATAAATATCAGGAAACAGGCATCTGTGAGCTCTCCTAGAGGCAGACATCTGGGCACCAAGACCTGGTCCCACCCAATAACCTGTAGGCTCCCCCGCTGGGACACCTCAGGCCAAAAAACAAACTAGGCAGAGACACCCATCAGCAGACAGGCTGCCTAAAGATTCCCTAAGCCCACAGCAGCCTCAAGACATGCCCCTAAATCCATGGGCAGGCACTGGTCCCTCAAATTGCAAAGCCTGCCCAAACCTCCACACGAGCCTCAAACACCAGGAGGCAGACACAAGAAGCAAGAAAGTCCAGTTCCACAGCCTGCAGACCAACTTCACAAATGCAGGCCAGAGACTACCCTGGGATGAGCTGGCCTCTAGGCCTTGGGTGACTATAGGGAAGTGCACTGTTGGGAAGCATAAGATATCTTCTACAGAGGCCCACTTCTCCAAGGCTGAGAAACATAACTAACCTACCACATACACAAAAGTACAAACAGCAATTTAGACACAGTGAGGAAACGGGAATATGTTTCAGCTGAAGGAATAAAATAAAATCCCAGAAGACGGGGTTTTAAGTGACAAAGAGATGGAAAATCTACCCAAGAAAAAAGTTCAGAGTAATGATCATAAAGATGATCAAAGAATTCAGGAGAAAAATAAAAGCACAGAGCAAGAAATTAGAAGTTTTAAACAAAGAATTAGAAAATATAAAGAACGACCAAAGAGAATTGAATATAATAACTGAAATGAAAAATACACTAGAAGGAATCAACAGTAGACTAAATGAGGCAGAAGAACATACCAGTGAGCTGGAAGATACAGTAGTGTGGAAATCATCTCTGTTGAACAGAAAAAAAGAATGAAAAGAAATGAGGACAGTTAAAGAGACCTCTTGAACAATATCAAGCATGCTAATGGATTATAGGAATCCTAGGAGAAGGGGAGAGGGGGCTGAGGAAATGTGTGAAGAGAATAGCTGGAAACTTCCCTAACCTAGGAAAGGAAACAGTCACCAAAGTTCAGGAAGCAAAGAGTCCTGTAACAGATTACCCACAGAGCAGCACACCAAGAAACACTAACCAAAACGATAAAAATTAAAGATAAAAAGAGAATATTAAAAGCAACAAGGGAAAAGCAACAACTAACATACAACTAAACTCCCATAAGGCTATCAGCTGATTTTTCAGCAGCAACTCTGCAGGCCAGAAGGGGTGGCATAATATACTTGAAGTGATGAAAGAGAAAAAGAAACTGCAACCAAGACTATTGTATCCAATGAGGCTCTCATTCTATTGGATGAAAAAATCAAAAGCTTTACTGACAAGCAAAAGCTAAAAGAACTCAGCACCATCAAACCAACTTTACAACAAACGCTAGCAGAATTTCTCTAGGCAGAAAAGGCCACAATTAGAAACAATAAAATTATGAAACGGAAAAGCTCAGTAGTAAAGCAAACATACAATAAAGGTAAGAAACCTCCACACACAAAGCTTATAGGTTGTTTACAAGACAAAAGTAGTAAATTCACCCGTATCCACAATAAGCAGTTAAAGGATACACAAAGCAATTAGATGTACAATATAATATCAAAACCAGTAATCATGAGGGAAGGAGAGTACAAATGCAAGGTATCTAAAATACATTTGAAATTAAGAGATAAGCAATTTAAAACAAGTACATACATAAACCAACTACTATACAAAAGCCTCATGGTAACTGCAAACTAAAAATCTATAATAGATATAGACACAAGAAAAAGAAATCTAAATTTAACACTAAAGATAGTTATTAAACCACAAGAAAACATAAGGAGGGGGAAAAAGACCTACAAAAGCAAATCCAAAATAATTAATAAAATGGCAACAGGAACATACATATTGATAACTACCTTAAATGTAAACAGATTAATTGCTCCAATCAAAAGATATAGATTGGCTATTGGATACAAAACAGAACCCGTACATATGTTGCCTACAAGAGACTACCATCAGATCTAGAGAAACATACAAACCAAAACAGAAGGGATGAAAAAAGCTATTCCATGCAAATATACATCAAAGAAAGTCAGAGTAGTGAAACTTACATAAGACAAAATCAGCTTTAAAATAAAGACTGTACCAAGAAACAAAGGACACAATATAATGAAAAAAGAATCAATCCAAGAAAAAGATGTAACAGCTGTAAATACATATGCACCCGACACAGGAGAACCTCAATATTTAAGGTAAATGTTAGTGGACATAAAAGGAGAAATTACATTAACAAAATAGCAGAATTCAATGCCCCACTTTACAACAATGGACAGATTATCCTGACAGAAAATCAATAAGGAAACACAATTCTTAAGTGACACATTAGACCAGATGGTCTTGATTGATATTTATAGAGCATTCCATCTGAAAGCAGCAGAATACACATTCTTTTCAAGTGCATATGGAACATTCTCCAAGATAGACCACATGCTAGGCCACCAAACAAACCTTGGTAAATCTAAGAAAATTGAAATCGTATCAAGCATCTTTTCCAACCATAACACTATGAGGCTAGAAATCAACTACAAGAAAAAAACTGCACGAAACAAACACATGGAGACTATAAACAATCTGCTACTAAACAAACAACAAATCACTAAAGATTTCAAAGAGGAAATTAAAAAATTACCTACAGAAAAATGAAAATATGCAGATCTGAAACATATGGGATGCACTAAAAGCAGTTCTAAGAGAAAAGTTTTTGGAGATACAAACTAACCTCAGGAAACAAGAAAATTCTCACACAAGCAACGTAATCTTATGCCTAAACCAATCAGAGAAAGAATAAACAAAATCCAAAGTTGGTGTGCTAAGTGGCTTCAGTCATAAGCAACTCTTTGCAACCCTAAGGACTGTAGCCCTCCAAGCTCCTCTGACCAAGGGATTTTCCAGGCAAGACTACTGGAGTGGTCTGCCATGCCCTCCCCAAGGGGATCTTCCCAATCCAGAGATTGAACCCACATCTCTTATGTCTCCTGCATTGGCAGGTGGATTATTTACCACTAGTGCCACCTGGGAAGCCCCAAGTTAGTAGAAGGAAAGAAAAAAGAGCAGAAACAAATGAAATACAGACTATAAACAATAGAAAAGATCAATGAAACTAAAATCTGGTTCTCTGAAAAGATGAAACTGATAAGCCATTAGCCACATTCATTAAGAAAAAAGGGAGAGGGTCCAAATCAATAAAATTAGAAATGTAAAAGGAAAAGCTACAACAGACACCACAGAAGTACAAAGCATCATAAGAGACTATTCCAAGCAATTATATGTAAACTGAACAGTCTCTTGATGAAAGTGAAAGAGAGTGAAAAAGTTGGCTTAAAATTCAACATTTAAAAAACTAAGATCATGGCATTCAGTTCCATCACTGCATGGCAAATAGATGGGGAAACAATGGAAATAGTGACAGCCTTTATTTTCTTGGGCTCCAAAATCACTGCAGATGGTGTGCAGCCATGACATTAAAAGACACTTGCTCCTTGAAAGAAAAGCCATGACCAACTAGACAGCATATTAAAAAGCCCAGAGACATTTCCTTGCCGACAAGGTCTGCCGACAGACAAAGGTCTGTCTAGTCAAAGCTATGGTTTTTCCAGTAGTCATGTATGGATCTGAGAGTTGGACTATAAAGAAAGTTTAGCACCGAAGAACTGATGCTTTTGAACTGTGGTGTTGGAGAAGACTCTTGAGAGTCCCTTGGACTGCAAGGAGATCAAACCAGTCAATCGTAAAGGAAATCAGTCCTGAATATTCCTTGGAGGCTTGATGTTGAAGCTGAAACTCCATACTTTGGCCACCTGATGCAAAGAACTGACTCACTGGAAAAGACCCTAATACTGGGAAAGATTGAAAGCAGGAGGAGAAGGGGACAACAAAGGATAAGCTGGTTGGATAGCATTACAGACTAGATGGACATGAGTTTGAGTAAACTCTGGGAGTTGGTGATGGACAGGGAAGCCTGGTGTGCTGCAGTTGATGGGGTCGCAAAGAGTCAGATGCAACTGAGTAACTGAACTGAACTGATATGTCAACAAAATGGACAATCTAGAAGAAATGAATAAATTCTTAGAAAGGCACAATCTCCCAAGACTGAACCAGGAAGAAATAGAAAATATGAACAGACCAGTTACCAGTACTGAAACTGATTCATTAATTGACAAACTCCCACCAAGCAAAAGTCAAGGACCAGATGGCTTCACAGGTGCATTCTACCAAACATTTAGAGAAGAATTAACACCTACCCTTCTGAAACTATTCCAAAATTGCAAAGGAACATTTCCAACTTCATTCTGAAGCCATCATCACCCTGATATCAACACAAGACAAAGATTTTACAAGAAAATAAAATTAAATTATAGGCCAATATCACAGATGAACACAAGTGCAAAATTACTCAACAAAATACTAGCTACTAAACTCCAATAATGTATTAAAAGGATTACACACAATGACCAAGTGAGATTTATCTCAGGAATGCAAAGATTTTTCAACATCCACATATCAGTGTGACACACATGAACAAATTAAACAGTCATCTCAATAGATCATCTCAATAGATGCAGAAAAAGCTTTCAATAAAATTCAATATCAGTTTATGATAAAAACTAAAAACTCAATAGAAAATGGGCATACATCCTTCAACATAGTCAAGACCATATATGACAAACCCTTAGCTAACAAACTCAATAGTAAAAAGCTGAACGCATTTCTTTGAAGATCAGGAACAAGACAAGGATGCCCACTCTCACCACTTTTATTCAAAATACTTTGTAAGTCCAAGCCACAGAAATTGGAAAGAGAAATGAAAGGAATCTAAATAGTAAAGTAAGAAGTAAAAATGTCACTCTTTCCAGAAGACATGATGTTATACATAGAAAATCCTAAAGTCACTTCCAGAACATTAATAGAGTGCATCAATTAATTCTATAACATTGCTGGATACAAAATTAACATACAAAAATCTGCTGCATTTCTCATATACTAACAGTTAAGTACCAGAAAGAGAAATTAAGAAAACAATCCCATTTAACACTGTATCAAAAAGAATAAAATATTTAGGACAAACCTACCTAAGGAGGCAAAAGACCAGTACTCGGAGAACTATAGGATGCTGATGAAAGAAATTAAATTGTGCTACTGAATTGGAAAAAATCAGTATTGCTAGTATGGCCATACTACCCAACCAATCTACAGTTTCAATATAATTCCTATCAAGCTACCAATGGCATTTTTCACAGAATCAGAACAAAAAAATTTTTCATTTGTATGCAAACACAAAAGACCATGCATACCCAAAACTATGCTTCGGAAGAAAAACAGAGCTGGAGGAATCAGGTTCTCTGACTTCACACTATACTACAAAGCAACAGTAATGAAAACAGTATGGTACTGGCACAAAAACAGACACACACATCAATGGAACAGCATAGAAGGCCCAGAAATAAACCCATGCATTTATGGTCAATTATTCTACGGCAAAGAAGGCAAGAATACACAACTGAGAAAAGACAAACTCTCTTCTCAATGGTTTCATGTAAAAGAATGAAATTAGAATTCTCTAATACCACATATAAAAATAAACTTAAAAATGGATTAAAAGCCTAAATTTAAGACCAAATGCTATCAAACTCTTAGAGGAAATTACAGAATTCTTTTTGACATGAATCACAGCAGTACTTTTTTCAATCCACCTCCTAGAGTAATAGAAATAAAAACAAAAGTAAGCAAATGAGACCTAATAAAAGTTAAATGCTGTTGAGCAGCAAAGGAAATCATAAACAAAATTAAAAGTCAAACTATGGAATGGAAGAGAATATTTGCAGATGATGCAAACAATAAGGGCTTAATTTGCAAAAATATATTAACAGCTCATACAGTTTAATATGAAAAAAAAAATCCAAAAATGGCCAGAAGACCTAAACAGACATTTCTTCAAGGAAGAAATGCAGACAGTCAACAGGCATATGAAAATATGTTCATTATCACTATTACTAGAGAAATGTGAATCAAAACTACAAGGAAGTAACACCTTACACCAGTCAGAATAGCCATCATTAAAAAGTCTACAAACAATAAATGATGGAGAGGGTGTGGAGAAAAAGGAGCCCTCATACACTGCTTGTGGAAATGCAAATTGGTAAAGCCACTGTGGAAGACAGTATGGAGGTTCCTTACAAAACTAAACATAAAAATACAGTCACCATAAGATCTCGCAGTCCCACTCCTGGGGATATATCTGGAAGAGGTGAAAACTGTAATTCAAAAAGACGTACACACTTCAATGCTCATGGCAGCACCATTTACAATATCCAAGACATAAAAGCAACCTAAACGTGAACAGATGACTATATAAAGAAGATGTGATATACAGATGGACACATAATGGATGACTAATTCATGTTGAGATATGGCAGATATCAAACCAATATTGTAAAGCAATCAATTAAAAATATATTAAGAAAGAGGGAAATAATGCCACCTGCAGTAAAATGAATGGACCTAGAGATCATCATATTAAGTAAAGCCAGTGAGACAGCAAAAGACAAATATCATAAGACACTACTTACATGCGCAATATAAACATGATACAAAACGTTCATTTACAAATCTATTTACAAAACAGGGTCACAGACTAGAAAACAAATTAACGGTTACCAAGTTAATGGTGATGCGGTCCGAGGATGGCTCCGGGATTCTCACAGCGTTTCTCTCTCTGGTAAAAAGCTCTCTAACAACAGCGACTACAGCACCCGGCCCCCCTGGCAGCCCAGGAGGGCTGCAGGGTCAGCCAAGAGACCCAGATAGGGGGCCTCAGCTAGTTTCTCACAAAGCAGTCTCATGGGCTCTTACACATCTGAAAAGTCTGCTCCAGTCACAGAGCAGCTTTTTCTCATGTTTTCAGGTTAACAGCAAAATAAGGATATTTGCTACATAAACTAGGCCTGAATTTTACTTAGGTAAAAAACAGCAGCTTGCTTTCTTCACACAAAGAACATCTACTGGAAAAAAAACCACAAAACTCCCACATAAGCAGTTTGTGATATGGAATTAAACAAAAATGTTTATTGCTGTCTCACTGAAAGTGAAACGAAGTCGCTCAGCTGTGTCCGACTCTTTGCGACCCCGTGGACTGTAGCCTACCAGGCCCCTTCATCCATGGGATTTTCCAGGCAGGAGTACTTGAGAGGGCTGCCATTTCCTTCTCCAGGGGATCTTCCCAACCCAGGGACAGAACCCGGGTCTCCCGCATTGCAGACAAATGCTTTACTGTCTGAGCCACCAGGGAAGCAGCTAAAATAAAGTGAAGTGGGTATTTAAAAAAATAAATTGGCTTAATCTATTCCTGGATGGAAATGTACTAGACTTTTTTCTACCTCAAACATAATAATGAGCTTCCATGTCCCTTTAATAAAATGATCAACTTACTGCAGGAGCTATACCTTGGATCCCTGATATTTCTGTTTGTTCCAACTTTGGTGGCCCCTTAGGAAGCCAGGACTTTGAAGGGTTTCTGTGGCAGGTCTGCAGCCAGCTTTGCGGCTCAGTGATCACATGAAGGACTCCGGCGTACTCTTTTCACACCCATTCAGCCTGGATTCTCTGCTTCCCATCACTTCCTGTGTCCCACTTCTGCCATGCCACTTTGGACCAAACCCTGTTTCCAGAGAAGCTCTTCTGATGGGCTGTACAGTCCTCTTCCTTCCATTTCAAAATCAGTCCAGTGGCAGACTGACCCCAAAGGAGATTTTTTTTTTAATAAATTTTTTTGAAGTCTTTATTGAATTTGTTACAATATGCTTCTGTTTTACGTTTTTTTTGTTTGTTTGTTTGTTTGTTTTGTCTTGTTTGGCCTTGAGGTTTGTGGGAACTTTGCTCCCCGACCAGGGATCGAACCTGTACCCTCTGCAATGGAAGGTGAAGTCTTAACCAATGGACCACCTGGGAAGTCCCTTGAAAGCAGATTTTTAGTACACTGCTGTTTCATCAAAAGCTGATAGTCCCTCTCTATGCTGCTCTTTCTTTGAACTTAAGTCTGCTCCTCCCTCCAATTTCTCAAACTCCTTTTCCACTATGACCTGACACCATTCTCATTTCCCTTAGTACTACCATTCATTTTTATGTTTTCTTTTCCCTTACTGCTGTTGTGTGTGTGTGTGTGTGTGTGTGTGTGTGTGCATGTGTGTAGCTGGTAGGGTTGGGGGGCTAGGTGGGAACAGTCTTTCTAGATCAGCCTCCCCATCCATAATACAATTTACATCCTATTTCTTTCAGTCATGTCCCACTCTCTGTGACCCCACGGACTATACAGTCCATGGAATTCTCCAGGCCAGAATACTGGGGTGGGTAGCCTTTCCCTTCTTCAGAGTGTCTTCCCAACCCAGGAATTGAACCCAGGTCTCCCACATTGCAGGCAGATTCTTTACCAGCTGAGGCAGTAGGAAAGCCCAAGAACACTGGAGTGGGTAGCCTATCCCTTCTCCAGTGGATCTTCCCAACCCAGGAACCAAACTGGGGTCTCCTGTATTGCAGGCAGATTCTTTACCAGCTGAGCTACCATGGAATCCCTATTTCTTCAAGAACTCTTCCCAGCTCCTCCAGTTCACACATCTATTCTTTAGCTGAAGAGCCCTATCTGTTAGGCCTTTGTCACTGTCTAATTACATCATGTGTTTTATATTTCCTCACCACCTAGAGTATAAGCCCCTCAAGAACAGAGACCTTACCTCATCTGAATGAGTTGAGCATTCAGAAGTTCAAAGTGAATACATATTGAGTACTTCTGAGCCTCAGTGTTCCAGGTTCATTAGGTAGACTGGATGTTTGCTAACTAACGAAACTTTATACAGACTTTTAAATGTATATAAAATTTATAGATATCTATATATTTGTAAGGAAAAAAAAAAACTTCCAGGAGAAAAGTCCATGGACTTAACCCCACTCTCTCGTTTGTCCATATCGTTGCCTAAATTGCTCTAAACATCGTTTGAGGAAGCCATTAACCGAGAATCACTGTACAGAATAAACAATGCAACGCTGCATGTCATCAAACGAGCCTAAACACATCAGCATGAAAACTCCAAGTACAACTGCATGAAAAGTCAAATCATTTCATGGAGATCAGGCTCCTCTTCAAAGCAGTTTCTACGTCCATGAGTAAAGAAGCAAATTTTGATTTTAGGAAGAAAGAAAAGTCTCTTTGATTTTAGGAAGATAAAACAGAAATAGTTCAACAACTGACTTTCATCAATGTATTTCTGAAGACACATCTTATTAGCCAAAGCATAGGAGTCTTCACATTCTTTAAAGCTATGAAAGGTTTTGAAGTATTCTAATAGATCTGTCATGACCTGGCTCATGAAGACTGAACCATTCACCTTCTATGTGATGCTAATAATTTTTTTAAAAAGTATCTTTTATTTTTTTGCTGCCAAGAAGCATGTTTGTATTCATGTTGCCTAGTTGTCATACTGATTATCTTTGAAGTCATTCACAAACGTATTATTGGGGACAGAATATGTGTTATTGGGGCAGTACTTTCCATACTGTAGTAACAGGTTCTCCCAAACACCAATTTGCCTCCTGGTCATACATCACCTGACCTTGTCAGGTGTGTGCTGTGAAAGGAGGAGAAAAAGCATCCACAGGGCCAGCAGTACATGAGGAAAGGCAGTTGTCGTTCGGTCACTCAGTCACGTCCAACTCTTTGTGACCCCATGGACTGCAGCACGCCAGGCTTCCTGTCCTTCACCATCTCCTGGAGCTGGCTCAAACTCATGTCCACCGAGTTGGTGACACCTTCCAACCATCTCTCTCATCCTGTCTCCCCTTCTCCTCCTGCCTTCAATCTTTCTTAGCATCAGTGCCTTTTCCAGTGAGTCAGTTCTTCACATCAGGTGGAAAGGCAGAACTACTTCCGAGTAACAATCCCCATATCCATCCTGCCACAAACATCTCAAATAATGTGACAAGACAAAAAACACAGGGAAAATTCATGCTCTTTTTTGAACACTAATATTGATAAAATATTACTTGCTTCCAGTCACTGACAAGTTTGGATAATCTCCAACCAAGTGATGCTTTCTATCCATTTACTTAAAGAGACTCTATGAATCTGACCGATTCTTTCTCATGCCCTGCTAAAACCAAATCTTGACCCTCTGAAACTATTTAAATTTCTTTAGGAATGTCTGCTTCCTATATGGAACAGAGTTTAGGAACCAACTCCCATAAACATTTTGGAGACTATAAAATATATTACACTTTTGAAATAATATTATCTGAGACAGCTTCTGGGGACATTCGATCCTTTAGGACTGGTCATCTTTGTGAACTCGTTTTACACTCTCAGAGTAAACACTGTATGTAAAATGCAAGCCCAATCGGATGAGGTCCACATCTCTGGAAATGCAGTGTATCCTGTGCATAACCTTCCCTTGACTAACTTATTAGTTTCTAAACCTACACTCAACCATATGTATCGACTTACATCCCTCATGTTGGCCATCCCCAAACCATCTGCATTTCCCTCAGTACTCCACCTCTTTCCTCTTAACATCCAATAAAGTGGGCCATGGTTCCTCAGTCTCAGCACTACTGATGTTTTCAACCAGATAATTCTTTGTGGTGAAGGGATGTCCTGTGTGCTGGGGGGCATACACTAGCACTGCTGGCCTCTGCCCATTACACGCGAGAAACACACACTCCCCGACTCCTCCCACTGCAGTTACAACATCCAAAAATGTCTGCAGAAATTTCCACGTGTCCCTTCTGGGGCAAAATTATCCCCCAGTCAAGACCATTGAGTCAGAAAGTCACTGAATCCCTGTATGTGTGTGCTCAGCCATGTTCAACTCTTTGCAACCCCTTGAGACTCCTCTGTCCATGGAATTCTCCAGACAAGAATACTGGAATGGGGGTTGCCATTTCCTTCTCAAGGGGGTCTTCCTGACCCAGGGGTCAAACCCAGGTTTCCTGAATAACAGGCAGATTCTTTACCATTTGAGCCACCAAGGAAGCCCATCATAGGAAATGAATATATTTAAATAAAATTTCAATTTGTATTTTCTGATTCCAGTGCATATAATCAGCTCCTTAAGGGCATAAATCACACTGATGTCAACTCTCTTGACTTCTAGAAGTTCAAGAAGTGATTAAGACCTTGATGAACTAATGCTGCCTAGGCAGGAATGCTCTAGAAGTAAAAAATCACTTTAAAACCTTCTAGAAGAGTTATACATTTTACCTGCATGCATGTAAAAATCTGGACTGTATTAAGTGAAAAGACACATAAAACATTAAAATGTGGATTACATAACTAGGCTTTTACAAATTTCCATTTACACAACTTTTGCATTTCATTAAAAATACTCTTTTTAATTTGCATTTTCACAAAAGCATGTGTAGCCACAATATTTTATCACTACAAACATGTAAGTAACACTAAACTACAAACATGTAAGTAACACTAAACACTAGGTGCTTAATAAGCTTAATCATTCAGAAACACAATAATGTAATTGATGTCACTTTTAATAAGTACCAATACATAGATATGATATTTAGATATCTTCCACAACTCACACTTAAAATGGCATTTAATGACTTAGCATGTGGGCAAACAAAGAGCAATATTTAAAAATATAATCAAGCATCTTTATGCTCACATTTAGACAAGCTTGCCATAAACCATTACAAAACAAAAAAAGAAACTTTAAAATAAAACTTTACTATTTCAAGTCTTAAAGCCTGAAATGCATATGGCAAAGCAGAATGCTCCTTCTGGGTATGTGTTACTTCATTTCTAACAATCCTCGGGCCCAGAGAATTAAACTTCTGTGGAAGCGAACCTCTAATGACTATAGGCTTTTGAACACTTTGCTGGGAGTCTGGCAGCTGCATTTGAATTGAAAGTTCTAAAATTACACACGCACCGAATATTCATGAAAGCTAGTCTTCCTGTTTGAAGTGTGGTGCGTCTACTTACTTAAGCAAAATGCAAGAGGTTAATTTTTTAAATCCAGGAGATCGCACAGTGTTACTAAGAAAGCAAACACAGACTCTGGCTTCATTTGTCTTCATAAAGTAATTTTTAGTTTTGATCCAATTAATTCCTCTTCTATGAGACAGCACTCTAAGAATGTGGATGACCATGGTTAAGCCTAACTTTTGCTCTCCAGGAAAATCAGTGATTTTAAGGCTGAAAATAAATAGTTCCCCCAACTAAAGGGCTCAGAGTAAAACAAGCCAAAGAAGAGTTTCTTAAACTGCAAACAAGCAGATCATACATAAAATTTTGAGTCAGGCTCTACTTGGAAGAGAAAAACCACAGATTTCATCATGTCCTCAAAAGCTATTATGAACCCTGAAAGATTTCTCACCTATAAAATTAGAAAGCGACCCTAAATAATTTCCTATCTCAATTGTAAATTCTAAAACACCATGCTGACCTCACATTTGTCCTTGCTATTACCATAGGCATGATGAATAAATGACCTTTTCATAAAATCTAATAAAACTTGTAAAGTACTATGATATATTATATATATTGGAAGAAATTGTGATCAGCAGACCCTCATGATAGCATACAAAAACAACAAAATAAATCCAAGAGCTAGCTATGACTAAAAGCAATAAACTTTACAAAGTAACTATTCCAAGTAATAATCTTGACTCAATTCTGAGTCAAAGCATCACTAAGCTAAAAGTTACCTGACTTCACTAAATATCAGAACTATATTCATGGGACTTTTGGCATCTATGCAAAGGTTATTAAAAAAAACCTGAAATGATAGGTTTTTAGTTCAAGATGAAGAGACATAGTAGCATAATGTGGGATACTTGCTTAAAAAAAATAGAGTTTCCCCCTACTAATAAGCTTAGGGGGAACACTGGTTGGCTGGCACTTGCCTTGAACACACAACTGATAAACACAGGCCAATTGGTTTTTCTCCTTTAACTACTCTCTAGAAGAGCAAGCAGCAAAGGTGGTAAGAGGAATGCCTATCAGTTCAGTTGCTCACTTGTGTCCGACTCTTTGCGACCCTATGAATCACAGCACACCAGGCCTCCCTGTCCATCACCAACTCCCAGAGTCCACCCAAACCCATGTCCATCGAGTCGGTGATGCCATGCAGCCATCTCATCCTCTGTCATCCCATTCTCCTCCTGTCCACAATCCTTCCTAGCATTAGGGTCTTTTCCAATGAGCCAACTCTTTACATCAGGTGGCCAAAGTATTGGAGTTTGCTTGAACATCAGTCCTTCCAATGAACACCCAGGACTGATCTCCTTTAGGATAGACTAGTTGGATCTCCTTGCAGTCCAAGGGACTCCCAAGAGTCTTCTCCAACACCACAGTTCAAAAGCATCAATTCTTCGGGATTCAGCTTTCTTCACCATCCAACTCTCACATCCATACATGACTACTGGAAAAACCATAGCCTAGACTAAACGTACCTTTACTGGCAAAGTAATGTCTCTGCTTTTCAATATGCCGTCTACGTTGGTCATAACTTTCCTAGGCTTCAATTTACACAACAGGAATTTTGCATAAAGTACATTTTTCCATGGAAGAAATCAAGTATGACCACTCCGCCTGGCTGTCCTATCTAATCCAATCTCAAATCTCTCCTAGCTTCAGAAACACTGGCGCACATACCAGGAGTGTTGCCAACTAGACCACTTTGTGTCGACAGCTTTGACTGTATCTCTGGTATCCCAAAATACCTAAAAATCTCTTCTAGGAATATGCCTCTAGGCATACATCCTAAAGAAAAGAATTGATCTAATGATCTTAAAATCTATATGTAGCAAGACGATCAGAGGATTACAAAAAAGAGAGAAGCTGGAAACCCAAATGTTCAACAACAGGTTAGAGAAATGACAGTCTATTGAGCCAACTGACCATTGGGTTCAGTCATTAAGTGTGCAATATGCCGACTATATAACATGGAAGAGTATGATCAACAAAGGAGAGAAGCAGGATACATGATTACACGTAAAAACCACATCATGTAAACACTCTGTGTACATATGCGATTAAATGAGCTTTGCAACTCTGGTTAAGTTACATCACCTCTTTGAGATAGTTCTCGTCCATTCAGTTTAGTTCTCTTGCTCAATCGTGCCCAACTCTTTGCGACCCCATGGACTGCAGCACGCCAGGCTTCCTTGTCCACCACCAACTCCCAGAGCTTGCTCAAACTCATGTCCATTGAGTCGATGATGCCATCCAACCAACTTATCATCTCTCATCCCCTTCTCGTCCTGCCTTCGATCTTTCCCAGCATCAGGGTCTTTTCAAATGAGTCTGTTCTTCATATCAGGTGCCCAAAGTATTGGAGTTTCAGCTTCAGCATCAGTCCTTCCAATGAACATTCAGGACTGATTTCCTTTAGGATGGACTGGTTGGGTTTCCTTGCAATCCATGGGACTCTCAAGAGTCTTCTCCAACACCACAGTTCAAAAGCATCAATTCTTCAGCGCGTAGCTTTCTTTATGGTCCAAATCTCATATCCATACATGACTACTGGAAAAACCATAGTTTGACTATATGGACCTTTATCAGCAAAGTAATGTCTCTGCTTTACATGGATAGAAAATAAAATAGTATCCACCTCAATGATTTTTGTGAGGGTTAAATGAAATAACATATGTATCAAGTGTAGTACAGTAAGTACTCAATAAATGTTGACCATTATTGTTTTCATGTCTGAAAATTATCACTGTGTTCCTAACCATTAGATGCAATATACTATGTGTAAATTTATATTAAAGCCTCTCTGTACCATGAAAAGTAAAAATAAATTACATTAACAAAACTGTTATTAGATGGTTCCTTTCAAGAAGTAGAGTGAGACTAGGGAAGCAGGGCAGACATGGAAGAAGCCTTTCATTCTTCTTTGCATTTCCCTGAATTTTTTGCATTTTCCAGTAGAAATATACTGATTTTACCTGAATAGTTTTCTCTTAAACGAAACATGTGTAAATGAAAATATTCATAAAAACACTCGACTGTGAAAACAAAGTGCTAAAGTGGAAAGATTGTACATTTAGCTTTTCCTGTATTTTCTAAGTTTCTGCAATGTCACATTTATTTTTTTTCATCTATAAAATAACCCTGAGGCATCTTTTTGTCAAGCATATAATCACTCCTTCACCTATTTGTCTCATTTTTCAGATCCTACTCAAAATATAACAATGGAAATAGTGACAGACTTTATTTTCTTTGGCTCCAAAATCACTGCAGATGGTGACTGCAGCCATGAAATTAAAAAGATGCTTGCTCCTTGAAAGAAAAGCTATGAACAACCTATAGTCATGTATGGATGTGAGAGTTGGACCATAAAGAAAGTTGAGCACAGAAGAATTGATGATTTTGAACTGTGGTGTTGGAGAAGACTCTTGAGAGTCCCTTGGACTGCAAGGAGATCCAACCAGTCAATCCTAAAGGAAATCAGTCCTGAATATTCATTGGAAGGACTGATGCTGAAGCTGAAGCTCCAATACTTTGGTCACCTGATGCAAAGAACTGATTCCTTGGAAAAGACCCTGATGCTGGGAAAAATTGCAGGCTGGAGAAAGGAATAAGAGAGGATGAGATGATAGAGTGGCATTACCAACTCGATGGATATGAGTTTGAGCAAGCTCCGGGAGTTGGTGAGGGACAGGGAAGCCTGGCGTGCTGCAGTCCATGGGTCACAAAGAGTCAGACACGACTGAGCAGCTGAACTGACTGACTCAAAATACAATTTAACCTCACCATTTAATATCACACAGATTTTAGAGAAACCCCAGGTAAAATTGCATGATGCTAACACCTAAAAAAAAATTTTTTTACATAAACTGCTTACTAGTTATTTGTCCTGTCCTTCATTATTTTTAATAATATCACTGAAGCCTTTCCCAAAGCCTGACCACAGACGGCGTACAGTGTAGCTGTGAAAAGTATGGAATCCAGGACCACACTCTCTGGGTATGAACCCCAGTTCTGCTGCCTGCAGAACGATTCAGAGCAAGTTACTTGATTTCTCTTTACTTCAGCTTGCCCAGTGCTAAGCAGAACCTGCAATACCTAACTCTCAAGGCTGCTGTGCAGACTAGTGGAGAAGACCAATGCAGAGAATAACGTAATGTCTGACACCGTAAGCAACTAGCTGTATCTATTAGCTAATTAAGCTATTATTCTAAGCACTGCACAATACATATGTGACAAAGTATATATTTTAATAATTATTATAATCACTGAAAAATACATTTATAACAAAAGTGAAACTAATTTAACACAACCTTTATGTTCTATGCATTACTCTAACTTGGAGATCAAAGGAATAAATAAGGAAACAAGATTTTTCAGTAATATCTTTTTATTTCACCTACACTTTATACTGTGTAATTCACTGAGAACTAAAATTGTTTTTAAGTATCTCTTCTCCTAATTTGCAACTGCAGTCATTATTAACCAAATTCAGTGTTTTCCTACAGTTTCCCATAAAAGGGAGAAAGTATTATTTAAAGTCAGGGGAAATTGCCTATACCATGGATATCAGAATAGCAAAACACAAACTTTGACGAGGGATATCTAAATGCTCCCTTCTTTCTTCCTACCTTTCAGATCACTCTTTGAAAAACGGGATTTGTTCAATAAAAAACAAAGGTTAAGCTTTCCCTTCCTTCTTAAAGTAAGAGATACTTCTGCTTAGATGAAGGATCGAAAAACAAAAGAACATTCTCTCCCTCTCTATACCTGGACTCCAGCTGTACTGACAAAAACCCACTAGTTACTCACAGTCTATTGATTCCTGATTGGGATAAATTTTCCATGACTTGAGATAGATTAGCTATTTATACTTCAGAGGTGTGAATTTATCTAGGAGGACAAAACGCTGTTGTCTGGATTTCTAGTATCTACAAAAGGAAATGTGGGCACTGGGAGCAGTGTGAGAATTAAAACTGAACTGTCCTCATCAACCACAAGGGAAAAAACTATCAGGATTAAATGAATTATGGAAAACATTTATATTCAACCACTTGATTTTTCTGCAGCAACTTTAGAGAAGAGATTGCTTTAAATAAATTTGGTTGGGTCATTACAAAGAAATGAATCTTCACTAAAAAAATGTGATGCTGGAAAAAGGAAAGATACAAAAGAAGTATTATTCAGAGTATAGTACCCATGAAATAAACTTTTTAAAAAGTGAGGATGGCAACCTTCAGAAACTCTAAGATGGCTGATAAGATGGATGCCCTCCAAGGAACTGCCGCTGTTCCCCATGCAGGCCCCATGGCACATGGGCATCCTAAGGCTGGCACTGGTCCCAAAGTCTGGAAGCATTTCACCCCCAAAGCATCAACTGCTAGCAATTTCTGAGTCTGTTTTGCCTCTGCCCATGACAAGAATCAACTTGTTCCAAAGTACCACTAAGTATGTTTCTTTTACGTTAAAACTCTGTTTCTGTGAAAGCTAAAAGCTAGAATTTGTTACACATGTGGACAAAAGCTATATCTGGACCTTTCAGTCCCTTAACAGAATAAAGACATTTTTAAAAAAGAACTCTCCCCTGCTGCAGTTTATTCTAACAAAGGCACTCTGATTTTCAGAAAATTTAAAAAGTAAACCTTCTCATCCTAAACAATTTAGAAGTTCAAGAAGATTTTGTTTTTAAGAACAGAAATAAAAGTCCAGCATTTAATCTAAATTACTTTCAAGTTTAAAAAAAAAACTACTTAGGGGAATAGTGATGATTTCTATTTATACAAATGCTTTTTTTTAGTCATCCCATCTACAAACACCTAGGTTATATATTTTTAAAAAATGGATAATTATGACAACACTTTTAAGTATTAAATACTTGAGATTTTACAAAATTAAATCCTGATGTCTTAGGCTTCTCTTTAAATATAGGTAACACGGCTCGGGACATCTTTATTTAATTCCGTGTGAAACTATACCCAACAGTATGTCAGCCTCACACAATAAAGACCAACAGTCTGAAATCCCAGAGAATGAAGACTACAGACCATGACATGCAAACCCACCTGCCTCAATTAGATAAAAAGTGGACAGAAAGGTTAAGAGAACATCTATAAGGTCTGAAATAAACAGAACTTAGAGCATGAGGCCTAAGTGATAACAAAGTCAATATTTTAATAAGCATTTCCCTTTGAAGCATTTCACCTACTTTACACCCAGATTTCTGAATCTCAGCATTATTGACATTTTGGACCCCAAAGAATTATTCTGTGGCTGTCCTGTGCATTGCAGGAGGGTCAGGAGTTTCCTCTGGCACTACCCATTAAATGCCAGTCAAAACCATCAAAGCATGATTCACAGACATTGCAAAGTCCTCTAACAGCAGAAGTGTACCCAGCTGAGCACTACAGCCTAATGCTAAAGAAAACCCAAGAATTCTCATGGACAAAATTCCAAAATGTGATTTTATCTTAAGTGATTTTGTAAAGAGACATAAAATACATCAGACTAACCAAGTCAGACCTTGTAAATGGAGATAATACTACTAGGAAGATGGGATCACCGGTTCAGAGGAAAGGAAAGACTTCACAGACATGGTTTTCACAACATAAATGCTTACAGACCCATGGCACACTGGTACCTCTTCCATCAAGAAAGCTTTCAAACCATAAAAGATAACCAGGGCCCTTTAAAACTCTAGCACAGGTGTCAGAATGGGATCACTAGACCATTCATGATGAACTGATTAACTGCCTACAAACTGTTCAACCTCTATCCTTGTGTCAAAGACCAGACTAAGTAAAGTGAGAAGAAAATATGAGTAGGAAGTAACCAGGAAAAAGAACATTAACGTCACGGCAGATAGCTTAAAATTTTGTGCAGAGACAATTCATAAACACATCTTACTTCCTTTCTTATCACCTAGGCAAAGCTGTTATTTTTTTGAGAGTTTTTATTTTTTGTTTGTTTGTTTGTTTTTTATTGTTTTTGCCATACATTGTCATGATATTATTTTTTTGAGAGTTTTTAGAGAGCAGATAATTTTGAAAAATTCACTTTATGGAAAAAAAATCAAAATGAACATTGCCCACTTAAAGGTTTCCAGCACAAGACAAATCTCAGGCTATTTCAAAACAAGATTTAATCTCTTCACACTTATAAACCAACCAAAAGACAGACTTGATGTTTTAAATAATAAGTCCACCTACAGTACAAATGTTGAATCCGTGCCCAGAAAACTAGTTTTTAAGGGTACCTGGCAATCTGAAACTATAGTATCCAAAGCTGTGTCTATCAAAAATTAAATCTATAATTTTTCCAAATCAACATCTTATTTCAAAGTTTAAAAATCTCTCTTTTCTTTGCACATGGGAAATAATGTTTCAATCTTTTTAAGACATGAACAGTGACAAAAATGATACATGTAACATTCTATAACCACATACCAAAATGTCAATGGTTAACTCAATGTTTTAATTTCTATGATCCGATTGAAATCAAGTCTTATTTTCTTTCTCAGTGCTTGAGTTCTGCTTCTAAGCAGACACGAGAAAGAAGCAGCGGAAATCAAAACAGCAAATACTGGATTTCTGATGGTAACTATAATTTTGTTGCCTTCTGAATTCATAAAAATAAATTCTTCCTCTACTTTTCTTACTTAACACAAAATTGAAAACATACTACAGTGTTTTTTCCACTTAACATTTTCTTTTGTCTTTAAATATTCCCCCATCACAATTTTCAATACCTACTACACATAAATCTTATGGTAATACCATTTAACTGCTTTTTAGTTTAGAGATTTTAAATTATTTCCAATGTTTTGATCTGATTGCTAACATGACAACTTTTATGCACAATTATGTTTATATCTTTGGTTATTTAGGATAAATTTCTAGAAGTTAATTTACTAGTTCAAATACTAAAAATATTTTGAAGTTATACAAAAAAATTGCTTTCCATAAAGATAATGAGATGGAGTACACTTCCACTCTTTGGAAATGCCAATTCACTGCACATTAAACAACAACATTTTCTTTTTTAAAAAAACCTATCAACTTTAAATATTAATAATATCTTGTTGCCTCAATTTACATTTTTGTTAGTGACACTGAACTTTTTTATGCTTACAGTTTATAATCCTATCTTCTCAAATTGTCTGTCTTGCCCTTTATCTACTTTTCCACTGTAATATTAGTTTTTCATATTAAACTACTATGACTCAATATAAATGAACATAACCTTTGCTTGAAATCTAGAAATTTAAAATTGTTATGCCTAACCAATCAACCTTCCCTTTGTAATTAATTTTTCCACTACGTTCATACTTAGAAAATCCTTTCCCATTCCAACTACTGACATATCACCCTTTTGTTCTTTTGTCTCATTTTGACATCTATACGTTTAAGACACCTGGAGCTTATTTTGGTATGGTCATGAGGATATGGATTTGATATCTGGTAGCAGGACAGCCAATGAATCATTATTTCCAAAATTTTACTGCTTATTTTTCCAGATTAACTTTTAAAACCACTTTGTCAGGTATCACTCTCCTCACTCCAAAACAATCTCATTTACGTTCTTAAGGAAACTGAAATTAAACAATACATAAACATCAGGAGAGTTGATGAGAGTTGAACCAGAAAGAAGGCTGAGCGGCAAAACTGATGCTTTTAAACTGCAGTGCTGGATAAGACTCTTGAGTCCCTTGGACTGTAAGAAGATCAAACCAGTCAATCCCAAAGGAAATCAATCCTGAATATTCTTCGGAAAGGCTGATGCTGAAGCTCCAATACTTTGAACTGACATGAGCTTTTGTTTCAGGTAAGAATTTTTCTTTTCTTAATGTATTAAAGAACTCATCCCCCATTTTACTACTAAATCTGGAACAGAATATAGATTTGTATTTTGTCCATGCCTTTGTGACATTTTGGGGACTGTGTGTACTACTATGCTTTTTCCTCTAGATCTCATGCATGAAAGGGTTTCTTAACAGTAAGTCATCCTTTGATTTCTGTCACAAGTCTACTCATAACAATAGTCTTTAATATGCTGGTGATTTGTGTTGCTTGTGCTTTAACATTTTTACATATAAATATTTCTACCTGGAGTCTCTTCAAAGATAATTTTCTGAATACTAAAATTTCAGTGATTTCTATTTCAATTAGATGTTCAACTTCTACAGTTTATTTACATTTTCCCTGAACAACATTCATTTGGAGATTTCCAAATCGGTTTCTGCTTTTAAAACCGTTACTGAATTCCAGTTTATACTCTATTTACGTTTTCTAATTTGCTGCACCTTTGATTTTCATTTTTCCTTTTGCTAGGTATCTTAAACATCTGTCTTCCCACTTCTTGTCTTCTATGTGTCCACCAACAATCAGCTATTTGATTTATCAAATCTCCCTTATGTCCTGTGGTCTAATTTTTTCTTTCTTTACTTACTTGCAAGATGAATCTTAAGGTGTTTTGTGTTGTGCTACTAACTTAAAATTAAAGTGCCTATTTCATTCATATTATGAACCTATTTTGCAACAGGATGCTCTGAAATGTTATGCCTTCTCACTATTAATTTTAATCAATAAAGCCATTGTAAACTCACTATCATGTACTAGAACTTTCAGAATCTACTGTATACAGTTTTATGTTTAAGATAACAACCCAGTAACTACATCTGGTCTTAGAAAATTAGAAACTAATTGTGTTTTTACAGAAGACATTGCTCCGTGTTTTTTATTATTCATTCTCAGCACTACACAAGCCAAACACTTCAAAATAAATTGAGTGTGTTAGGGGGAAGAAATAAAATGGAATGAAGTAACAAATTGAATGCTGGAGACTAAAATGTTTAATACAATGTAAATCTAAACAACTACTGAAATTAGGAAAAAATACACTTTGGAAGTCTCGTGTTTCTTTTTAGAAATGATACTCTGTTGTGAAACTCAATATTTGTATATCTGCTATTCATGCATTCTTGCAATCTACTCAACTTTTTTTTAGCATATTAGGTTCCCTGGTATATTGTTACTATAATTTGGCCTGCATATTCTTGTGTAATGTGTGTAGATTTTTCAGAAATGCTGCTTAATTACCTCTACTGTTCCCTATGAAACTCACATGGACATTCTATGAAAGTACATTCTTTGAAACGCATTTTCTATATTATACATAAGTAGGCAGGAAAGACTTTCCTAAAAGCATTAAATACCTTTTAGTTTCACTCCTGTGATTTACCCAAACTCATAATGACTCTACTGGTCAAGAGATGTTTTTAGTCTTAAATAGAGAATATTTCATTTTGTGTAGCAGCCTTTTCAACTTACATTCTTCCCTCAGAAGTTCACATTTCCCTCTAGGTTGGTACAACTACCATGGAAAACAGTATGAATGTTCCTCAGAAAAGTAAAATCAGAATTATCATATGATCCAGCAATCCCACTCCTGGGCATATATCCAGAGAAAACTATGATTCAAAAAGATACATGCACTCCCTATGTTCATAGCCACACTAGTCACAGTAGCCAAGACATGGAAACAACCTAAATGTCTATCAACAGATGAATGAATAAAGATGTGCTACATATACACAGTGGAATATTACTGAGCCATGAAAAGAAGGAAGCAATGCCATTGGCAGCAACATGGATGCAATTAGAGATTATCACACTAAGGTGAAGTCAGAAAAAGAAAGACAAATACCAGGTCATATCACTTTGTTGTGGAATCTAAAATATGACACAAATGAACCTCCCTATGAGACAGAAACAGAATCATGGACACAGACCAGTGGTTGCCAACGGGGAGGGGGCTGGGGGAGGCATAGAGTGGGAGGCTGAGGTTAGCAGATGGAAGCTTTTACAGACAGAATGGATAAACAAAAAGGCCCTACCGCATAGCACAGAGAACTATATTTAATATCCTATGATTAAACCATAATGGAAAAAATATTTTAAAAAGTGCGTACCATATATATGTACAACATTTTGCTAAACAACAGCAACACTATACTTCCAAACATTTATGATAGATTTCTCGACATCTCTTTTGAGATACTTGGGTAAAGGGACAAGTAAGCTGCTTGCTTACATTCTTCATGATAGAGACCAACACGCACACACTCCTCACAAGCACCACTATGAGAATCACTTCTAGTGAGCTGTGACATTCATATTGTCACCTACATAACTCCGGTGGTACAGAGAGGGCTTAAAAGCAAGCCAGGGCGTGTGGGGCCAGCAACACCCTACCTGCTTCCCGTCCAGCGTGCAGAGCCTCTTCACCACTCCTGAGTCCAGCTTAATGGCTTCGGTGATGTCTGTTAAGACCTGCTCGAAGGAGTGAGCAGTCTTCTTATTCAGAAGGATCCGCACCGCCTTTCGAGGCTTCACTCCGCTTCGGATCACAGTCACGAGTTTGGGCTTGATGAAATCCTTGCTTTCCTTTACTTCACTCTTCACGGAGGAGGGAGGAGCCGGGGCCCGGGTGGTCCCACCCTTGATGTTCACAGACCAGTTCGGATTGACATTTTTGGTGTAGTCAACTTTACGAAATGGTTCATTTGATGCGCACACGTAACTCTCACCTGAAAAGAAAAAAAAAAAATCAGGTTTATCAATGTAACTATTCCCACTGTAGAAAGAAGCACTTTCTGTGAAGCACAAATGCTGTCAGTCCACCGAGTGACTCTTCAACTTAACAGGCCCTGCATTCTCCCCACACCCCTTTCTTTTTCATAGCATCTTGTGTGACGCTATTCATAGTGTGTGAGTGAGTGAGACGCGCTGGACAAAGAAACTAAAGATCTGAGTTTTTTTCTGGTCACATGTCACCCTGCACAGAGCGGCTTGTGAGATCTTAGTTCCCTGATCAGGGATCAAACCTGCGCCCTCAGCAGTGAAAGGGCAGAGTCCTAACCACAGCATCACTGTCCATAAAGGGAAGCTGCTGATGATATGGGAGAATGGCACTGAAACATGTTAATTACCATGTGTGAAATCAATCGCCAGCCCAGGGTTGATGCCAGGGGCTGGTGCACCGAGATGACCCAGGGGGAGGGAGTCGGGAGGGAGGAGGGAGGGGGGTTCTGGAGGGGGAGCAGATGTAAACCCATGGCGGATTCATGTCAGTGTATGGCAAGACCAACACAATAAAGTAAAGAAAATTAAAAAAAAAAAAATGGAAGTTGCTGAACCAGGTGAATTCTAAGGTACTCCTTGCTTACAAAAGCCCATTAACTAATTTTTAATGTCTCATTCTTGAAGAAATAACTGTATCACAATACATTCACATAAAGAAGTAAAACTGTTTTCCTCTTCTTTCCAATTATGTACTTCAGCCCTCAGAGAAAAATAACTACAAAATTCACAGAGCTGACTAAATTATATTCAGTTATATGATCATTTACTCGATTAACGAAACTACAAAAATGAAGCAAGAGTTTTGTCGGCTCAAAGAAATATACCATAAGAATTTTTTTCTTAATGGAAGAATGAATTTAAAATAATTAGTTTAAATAGATAACCTTTTCAGTGTCTACTTAAATGAGGAAGGATTATTAGTTAAAATGATGCGTTCATTATTCATGGAGTCTTCAGCTTAATTTTTACCAAATAAAAGATAACAACTATACTATTTTTCAATTGGTTAACTGATCCAAATGTTCATTAATTTTAAGTTCGAAAACTATATTGAAAAAAAATCACAATTTTTCTCTCAGAAAACTCATAAGTCACCCAATTCTTTTAGTTTCAACTTTCTGGTATAAAAGATAAAAAGATTACATGCTAAGATTTTCTCTAAAGTATATTCTGACTCAAAAAGAATTCATTTTTTTCACATATGTAATATAATGGCCTCATTTTAAATAGATGATACAGCCTTAAATGGTAAAAACAAAACAACCAAAATAGTAGAGGGGAATTCTTGAGGAAAACCTATTAATGCAAATACTATTTTTAACTATTATCAGAATGCTTTGAAGTCTTAATTAATGGAGAACTCAAAGATTCCCAAAGGTTTGTGAATAATTCAGTAACAGATGAGACACAAAAGGATATGAAGAGAGGAGTAGCATCTCCTGTTTAAAGGTCTAACTGGGCCACTGGCCACGAAAAGTTAGGGAACCAGTCTCAGGCTTCAATGCTACTTCTCACCAATACTCTGAAGTCTAGCCGAACCATCATCATTTAGAGATTTTCCATCTCTGTAGGTTTATCATTTTTCACAATGTGGGAAAACAGCATGTAATTCAAAAGTAAGTGTAAATTTAGTAAAAATGGAACTATACATCACATACTTGTATTAATGAGCTAAAATAAATCATTACAGTACTGCTTTAATTTTATAGAGAAAACCATTCTCACATTGAAAAGCTTACTATTTTTACCTGGGAGAGTTTAATTGCATGTTTGATCCAAAATATTAAGTTGGAAGATAAAAGAAGGAATCTCAGCAAGAAAAGCAATTGTTCTAAGGCCAGAGAAATCAGCTAGGGGAGAGTCCTTCCAAACATAAAGAGAAATGACAATGGCAAAACGAGCGCAAATTTAATACGTCAGACTACCTTGATCAAACTAGCCCCTGCAAAGCCGATACAGCAACCAGGAAGGCTGCCTTTTAAATTTTCCTCTTGCCTCTTTACAGGAGTTCCGAATGCCAGAATGAAAACAGGTAAAGAAAGCCTGTCTCTCAATTTTGTGTGTGGTTACAAATAAATTTTTTCTTCCTTCCTCTCTTCATAATGTTTCTATTAAAAAATCACGGATCAGTTCTATAACAAATACGTAAAGTTCTGAACCTGCCTGACTAATGCCTGTTGAACAGAGCCTCAATCTGCTCTGCACCCACGGCAGACAGAACCGTTCACAGAGCACCCTTCTTTAAGCCCCGACTTCCTCCTCGCAATTCACATGGAGTGCCTGCTCACGTGACAGGTGCCCCCAGGACAGCAAGCCCACCTTGGCATCTGCGGCACTCAACACTTCAGCACAGAGCTGCAAGACACGACTTTGAGGTCAGCCCTGGGTTTCTGCACACTGGACACAGAAATCCCTGTCTACAGCTGTCACACCTTGACAGAGTAGCCGCTAAGACGCCTAAACCAGCTCCCCCTGGCTCCCCCCCATCGAACAATCTCCTGACTACAGTTCTGCCACTGACACAGATCTGCCTACAGGGGCAGGACATGTGGACAGAAGCACTTAACATTTTGGTTCCTAAGGCAGTTGTAGTTCCTGCTATTGAACAATAAAACCTTATCCTTCGTTAGACACCAGGCAACTACAAGACTGAGCAGAAGCGATCAGTCTTCCAACAACCAGATTTACGCTTCTGTGGGGATTTCTGTTTAAAATCTGTTAACCCATCCCCCACCCCCAGTATATCAGTTCTCCCTTTTCCCCACCCCGGTGAGAAACACCACTTCCTATTCAACTGCTCTGCCAGGGACCTAGGCATCATCCCTCACCCTTACGGTTTTTATTCTGATATCAAGTTCCATCTGCTTTTATCTTCTAAATATTTCTCTCTCAAAAAAGAATGTGCACTTCCCTGGTGTCCAGTGGTTAAGAATCTGCAATGCAAGGGACACTGGTTCAATCCCTAGTCTGGGAAGATCCCAGATGCCACACGGCAACTAAGTCCGTGCACAACAACTACTGAGCCAGCACTCTGGAGCCCAAGGGCCACACCCGCGGAGCCCGCGTGCCTTAGAGACCGTGTTTTGCAACAAGGGAAGCCACCACGAGAAGCCGCGCATCACAGCTAGAGAGGAGCCCCCGCTCACGGCAACTAGAGCGCCTGTGCACAGCAACCAAGACACCTCACAACCAAAATAAACAAATGCCAAGAAAAGGAGTTTATGGCGCATCACTGATGTACAATGCTGTATTAACCTTCTAAATATTCCTAAGAATATCCCTCCTCTCTGCCCTCATCACCACCTACTTCCCTCCTGGGTCAGTGAAGGAATCTTCTGTTTCCTACACATTCTCCAGAGAGGAAACAAGTTTTCCAAATGGCAGTGTATTTTATGCTAATGACACAGCTGAAAAAGTATATCCTAAAGTAACGAACCCTGGTATATGGATAAAATGCTACACTGTGAGAGAGTTTTTTTTTCCTTTTAAATCACACAATTAAGACAATAATAATGCAATATTACCCAAATAAAATGTAATAAGTACATGCTCAATTATCATCCCTGGTGGCTCAGACAGTAAAGAGTCTGCCCGCAACGCGGGAGACACAGGTTCAGTCCCTGGGTTGGGAAGATCCCATGGAGAAGGAAATGGCAACCCACTCCAGTATTCTTGCCTGGAAAATCCCATGGATGGGCGAGCCTGGCAGGCTGCATACCACAGGGTCGCAAACAGTTGAACACAACTGAGCAACTTCAGTTTCACTTTAATATGAAAGTGAAAGTATATCTCTTCCAGAGAAGAGGCATTAAGGATTTATGCTGTAAGTTTATTTACAAACATATCTAGGATGCTGAGTTCAAGGGTTTGATCCTTTAAGAGATTCCACCTCTTAATATGCTCCTCTTCCTATCTGTTTCACTGATTATTTTTTAAGCAGTTGATGTCTTACTATCAAATCCAAACCCAAAGAACCAAGTCATCATAGCTAGTAACCTCCACTTGCTTTCCACTGAAAGTGGTATATTCTTCCCTGGACCCTCCTCATAGCGGCTCCTGTGGACCACAGAGGATGTGAACCTCCGGATGCTCTGTCCCAGCACAGTGCAGCTGGAAGCTCTGTGAAAGATGCAGAGACTGAAGGTGGGAGAAGCCGCAGCTGCAAATCGGGCGCTTCTTTCCTCATGACCTTGTTCCCCTAACTTGTCAGAGAATTTTTTAAACTTTTACCAAGACACGTTACGCACTCACCAAAACAAGGAATAAACATCTCATTAAAAATTAAAGCTATAAATGTGTTACGTATATACTATCATACATGGACATATCAAAAATAAAGCCATCCCTGAGGTTCAGAATTGATCTGGCATTCACAGCTAGATCTCAGGGTCTGGGCTGAGAGGGTCTGACCTATGTTCCTCTGTGGGTATCACTTCACAGAATATCTGTATCAAATGAAGCCACTGAGATGACACAGTGGCAGAAACAAGGTCACTCAATGAGTGACTGCCACTTCTTCACCAACTCTAGCTTCTCGCTCAGTCTAGTCTGCCCTCACTATAACATTTAGTAAGATACTGAGTCACAGAATTGTCCTTCTTCTGACAACACCCAATACAGAATGAGTCCCTGCTTCCTTGGAACCTCCCTGAAATCATCCACCCAAAGCCCACTTTGCAGGACAGCTGTCACCACTCCTCCTGAGCTGCCCTGCGGTGTCCCGTGGCGTCCACTCTCGCTTGCTGCAGTCAATGGGACTAACCTTGCTCACCTCTGGGTATGCTCGTGGTGGTCTTCAGCTGAAGAGAACTGAGGCATGTACACACACTCAGACAGACTTATATCCTGTCTCTAATAACAATTCTTTGACCGTAACACACTGGTGGGAAATCATGTTATAAATTATGAAGAGGACTCGTATACAGAGAACAAACTAGTGGTCATCAGAGGGGAGAGGATCATCAAACAGAGGTCATCAACGGGTGAAAAGGATTTAGTTACAAACTACCAGCTGGAAAATAAGTAAGTCACAGGACTGTGAGACACACCACAAGGAATGTAATCAACATTTTGTGATAATACTGTATGGTGTGTAATCTGTAAAAGTATTAAACCACTATACTATATGCCTGAAACTAATATTATTAGTCGACTATACCTCAATGAACCTTTTTTTATAAGGACTCGTTTTCCGTGTAGAAGGATGAATAGGAGCCGGAGGTGGTTACACATCACCCAAACTGTTTTCAAGCACACTGCGGAATAAAGATTTCCGACGTCTCCTGCCTCTCTCCAGAGGCATGGCTACGGCGTCTCACCACTGACACCTGTCCAGAGATGCTCCCTATAACTTCACACTGAGCAGGCTGAGAGACCGACCGTCAACAGCTGTGTGATGTCACCTGGATACCTGTTAACCATTAGCTTTCCTCCTTACTTAACCAAACGAACTGCCTCCTCTTTAGGAGGCAAGAGGCTATTAAAAGCTAGGAACTTCCCAAATCCTTCTCTGGGCAGACACGCTGTAGTCTGTGCCAATTCGCTCACCTCCTTTCCCTTCTCAGTGACAAGGGCGCTCTCCTCCCATTCATCGGTAAGCCCCTTGCCCAACATGTGGGTCCTTCCTGCCCCTCGCGCTGTGGTTGCAGGTCAGGCACAGTCTTCTTTGTTTACGCAGGATTATACACAAGTGTCTCCGCCCTTTCCACACACAAATCCTCCCCCTCTTCATTCCTTGTCATTCCTACCTGAGGCGCTTTGGTTTCCATTCACTCCCTGGTGGCTCAGATGGTAAAGAATCTGCCCTCAATGTAGGAGACCTGGATTCGATCCCTGGGTTGGAAAGAGCCTCTGGAGAAGGGAACGGCAACCCACTCCAGGACTCTTGCCTGGGAAATCCCATGGACAGCAGAGCCTGGCAGGCTACAGTCCGTGGGGTCACAGAGTTGGACATCGCCTGAACAACCAACACACACAGTGCCCAGCTAGACAGTACTCACCTGGTGTCCCCACTTCCTCACCCGCATTTTGCTCTTAAGCCCCTGCAGCATCACCTCTGCCTCCTGCGCCCCCTGGCTGACACGCCCTAACCCCAAGCATTTCTCTCCTGCCACCTGCTAAGCACATACCGGCATGTCACCTGGCGTCTTCTGAGGGCGCTGGACACCAGCCACGAGTTGTCTCCTGCAAATCCTCTTCTTCCTCAGCCTCCACCATCTAATTTCTTCCGGCTTAGCTCACTTCTCTGGTGCTCCTTCTTGGCCTGCTCGTCAGAACTCCCTTCCCACCCTCCATCCACCCCATCCTCCTCAAGACAGTGGGTAGCTGCACCCACCCGCAAATGGCTTCAGCCCCGCCCTGGACGCCGAGGACATCTCCAGTCCAGCCCTCTCGAGTTCAAGCCACTCACAGACCATCTCTCCTGGATAAGTATGGTTATCTCGAATGCCACGTCTAAAGCTAACTTCACTCCTAAGCATTACCACTCGACCTCCAATGCTTCACTTCTGGAATTCACCAACCTAATGAAACACCACTTACACAGTCACCCAGGCAAAAATCCAGACTCCTGCCTCTCCTCTCTCTTTGCCCACATTCAGCCGAATTGGCAAAACTGTTGACTGTGGCCTAAGTATCCCTGGAGCCCTTCCCCTTCAACCCTGCCCTCTCTCATTTCTACCCGGATTAGAGCAGTTAAGTGGCAGGTCTCACCACCTTGCCCTCCACAGACCTGTCACAGCAAGCTTTTAAAAATGTAGAGCTGACGTCTTTTGCCTGCACTGCTGCCATTAGAATAAAGACCCAGTTCCTCAGTGCATCACACGCTTCCATTCTCCTCCCGCCACTTCCACACGGGCGCCCAAGGTACTGTCACACCAGGATGCATGCACTTCCCTTCCAAACGCACCACACCCTTTTATTCACATTCTTCCTCACAAGCTTGAAAGAGCCTTCCTCTTCCTCTCTCCTTATCATTCTTTAACTGAGCAGTCAAGATTCATCACCCCTGGCAAGGAGGTAAAGCAACAGGAATTTTGCTATCTTGTTGGAATGTCCATGTACTTTAAACTGGTTCAGTCACTGAGGAAAAACAGGAGGGCATTATCTAGTGATAGGTGAGCTGACAATGTACACATCATACAGGTTTCCACCCCCCCGGAGAATACCCTGAAGAAACTGGTGTATATGGGCACCAGAGTTTACACACACACACACGTGTTCACAGAAGTGTTGCTCAGTAGTCAAAGATGACAACCAACCCACATGTCCAGCAAGAGAACAGACAATGGCGTGATCATAGAAGGTACTACTATGCAGAGATGAAATGAACAAAAAGCTACATACAACAGTTTGGATGAATTTTACAAATAGTGAGCAAAAGATGAAAAAACAGTAGAATGCAGTAGGATTTAATTTCTTTAAACTCAAAACAAATAAAATTGAACTATACTGATTAGGGATGCTCTCATCAGTGGTAAAAGCACAAAGAAATGCATAAGTCGGACTGCTGCAACTTGGGAAGAGTAACAACTAGGAAGGGACACAGGGAGCACTTCTCAAATGCTGGCAACATCCTATTGCTTTTTCTTTTCATGCCATGCATCTTGCAGTCTTAGTTTCCTAAAGAGGGACTGAACTGAGGCCCTGGCAGTGAAAGCACAGAGTCCTAGTCACTTTTCAGCCAGGGAACTCCCAAAACACTATTTTCTGATAGGAGTCACAAAGGGTTCACTTCAAAATAACTCACTGGGCTATATGTGTACGTTTTATGAATTTTCTATAGATGAGTTTCATCACTTAAAAAATAATGTCACTCTTCGGTGTACTTACTGTATCCTGAGTCCACATTTTGCTAAACTCTCATAATCATTTATTCCTTATCTGTCTCTTCTACTGGTCCTCAGGGGAGAATGTCTTTTGTGTGTGATGGTTTTATTGTAGAACCCAGATGCCCAGGCCTCATCGCAGTTCATCTGAACCAGAAACAGGGGAACGTGTGAGCAGAGCACGTGAGAAAGGCTTCCTAACTTCACAGCTGACTCTGAACCCAATCTGGTTACAAGCCACTGGCCAGGATGGAAGCGCTCCCTTCTTCATGCCCCCACGCCTCGCCCAGAACCTGGTGTACAGGAGGCACTCAACACACGCTTGTCAAAATCATGACGAAGACGTCACTTCCAGAGCAAACCTGCACATCTCACAGTTTGGATTCGCACTGCTTCTAGGCTAAACATTTGCACAGGGTAGGTGTCGACATGGAATGACCGTACAGGCTCGGGCCAGGCTCCTGAAGGACGTCACACTGAGTGTGGTCCGAGACACTCTCAGGTTATGAGAGCCCATCAGAGGGCCACCTAAGGCACAGAGGGAAACAAACAGCCTGGGAGGGCTGCCTAGTACCTACCAAAACTTTTCATTTCAGACCATGACATGTTTTTAGTCCAAAAAATCTAAGTGAAAGTGTTAGTTGCTTAGAAATGTCTGACTCTTTGCGACCCCATGGACTATAGCCCCCCAGGCTCCTCTGTCCATGGAATTCTCCAGGCAAGAATACTGGAGTGGGTTGCCATGCCCTTCTCCAGGGGATCTTCCCAACCCAGGGATTGAACCTGGGTCTCCTGCATTGCAGGCAGATTCTTCACTGTTTGAACCATCAGGGAGGACCCAATAAATGTAATGTGTCTTTCAATCAATGGAACATGTGTGCATATGTATTTTTGTGTGAATTATACATGAAATATATTTTAATAGCTAAAATGCAGTAACTCCTCAACATTTAAAACATCCACTTACTGTTGTCTGTTGTTTAGTTGCTAAGTCATGTCTGATTCCTCTGCAACCCCATGGACTGTGGCCCACCAGGCTCCTCTGTCCAAGGGATTTCCCAGGCAAGAATACTGGAGTGGGTTGCCAGTTCCTTCTCCAGGGGATCTTCCCAATCCAAGGATCAAACCCACGTCTCTTGCATTGGCAAGAAGATTCTCTACCACTGAGCCACTTACTGTTAGAAGTTGTAAATAGCTAAATGCAGATTCACACAGATGGAAATTCCACAACACCATGTTTTAGCCCTATCGGTTACTATAAAAGTCTTCTATCTACCTCTTGTTAAAATATTTACATTAACTGTCTAACAGCATTAATTAGCTATATTTACAAACAATTTGACATTCATGGCAGAAACTCAGATATACAAAACTTGGACACTAAGACTATACCTAACTCTGGGAGTAGAAGCAATGAACTTCATGATGAAAAAGAAAACCTGTTTATAAGTCTAAAATGCAAGGACTCATCAAGCTTAAAGAAAACTTCTCTCCTCCCCGCCAACACACAGATTTAAATGTGGTAACAAAAACAGAGGAAAGACAAAGAGGACAGTTGGCTGACACTTTAGGTCCATTATCACCAAAAAATCTTTGAAACCTAAATTCTTTCCCAACTTTCAAACTTCACGAAAAAAATTACATTTAAAGGAATATAACCAAGAAAAACAAACTTGGGTACGTTGCATCTATACGATGATTTGATGTCCTTAATCAAGTACATTTGTGAGACTGTCCTACCGGGTGGGTAATAAAGTGTGTGCTGTGCTCTGCTTAGTCACTCAGTCATATCTTACTCTTTGCGACCCCATGGGCTGTAAAGCTCCTCTGTCCACGAGGATTGTCCAGGCAAGAATCCTGGAGTGGGCTGCAAGAATCCTGGAGTGGGCTGCCATGCCTTCCTCAGGAATAATGTATCTCCCTCTAAAGCACACCAAAGATAAGTTCCCACACCCAGCTGGTTAAGAAAACTACAGAGTAAAGAAAAGTAAGACTGACTTGCTACCCTGTCACGGCAAACAGCTTAACTGGGTTTTCTACCCAAAGCGTATAGCGCCCAGAACTTAAACTTATGTGAGCTGAAGAGTGACACAAAGCTCCCTGCTCTCGCCCAGATGCTAGACCACTACTGCCGCCTTCACAAAGCGAATATAACAGTCTTTCCTGCAGGACAGGGCTGAGTATCCAAAATGGTATTCACCTCCAAGACCAGCGCTCCTTCAGCACATCTGAAGGCAAGTGGCTGAAGACACAACCTCCTAAAGTGACATCCAGGGGTACAGCTTGTGATACCCTCCACTGAGAAGGGGTGGAAAAGCAACATCAGACATCAGAATATCTAGGAGGAAGTAGGTCCACAACTCCATGCTTCAGCACTGAAATTTGGGAGAAGTTAACATAAGGCCAAAGAAATCATGTAAAAGCAAAAACAGAAATGCTACCCACTAACCAAAAAGTCTTAAAGCTAGGGAAATAAAAAAAAAAAAGTCTCATCTCCACAGTCAGACATAACTTGGCACCTCAAAGACAACAATCTCCCGGTAGGATGGAACCCACAGGTCAGAACCATCATCTGTCTTCTTGCTCCTCAAACCTGAGCCAACCGCACCCCACAATCCACAAGCACCCATCATGGCGATTTTAATTCTGTACTTAGAAAGCTGTGGTATATATACACAATGGAATATTACTCAGCATTAAAAAAAAAATTCATTTGAAGCAATTCTACTCAGATGGACGAAACTGGAGCCCATTATCCAGAGTGAAGTAAGCCAGAAGCAAAAACAACAATACAGTATATTAACACATATATATGGAATTTAGAAAGACAGTAATGAGAACCCAACATGGGAGACAACAAAAGGAACGCAGATGTATAGAATAGACTTGTGGACTTTGTGGATGAGGGTAAGGGTGGGATGAGATGGGAGAAGGGCATTGAAGCATGTTAATTGTCATGTGTCTAATCAATCGCCAGCCCAGGATTGATGCTCGGGACTGGTGCAGCGAGATTTCCCGGGGGGGAGGGAGGAGGGAGGGGGGACCCGGAGGGGAAGCATATGTAAACCCATGGTGATATCATAACAATGTATGGCTAAAACAATAATTAAAAAAATAAATAAATAATTCTGTACTTACTCATCTTGGCCGAGCTACATGGCTTACTTGATCTCAATTCACTGACTAGGGACGGAACCTAGGCCATGGCAGTAAAAGCCCAGCACTCTAACAACTAGGCCACCAGGAACTCCCAGTTCTGTACTTAATTTGACGATAAGACTTAAAATGCTTACATCGTCCTATCTGGGATATCTGAATGTTTCTAAATCAACTGCAGCCAGGCCACTCTGCCCACAGCCTCCACTCTCCTGGCACCGTGTCGTGCAACTCTGCTGGGAGGTAGAGGAAGAAGAGGACTCACTACATGTACAAGACATGCGAGAGTTAAGGCCAGAGGACCTAGTTTTACTCTGTGAGGCTGAGGGTTCATGAGCGGTGCAGGACTGACTCATCACACGGCATTCTGAAACTCAGCACACCAAACCTGATCAGTGTTCAGCACCACGATCCCACTGGGAATACAATTTAGTTTGAGCAAACAGTATCTGGAGCGTTAGGTGACTATTTTGCATTTTTATTGGTTATACAGTTTTGTTGGCTTTTAGGTTATCCATTTGTTTGTCTAGCCGTACTGGTGTCTAAGACCTATATGCCCAGGTACATCTACGTTAATAAATATTTAAGTGACGGTGTGTTTAAAATAACTAAGGCAGTGCTGGGCTTCTGCAACTTGGCTGCTGGGTCTTTACATTGTTTTTCAATTTGAATTATCCCAACACTGCAAGAAGTTTGAGAAATGCTGCAATTCTAAGGATACTGAGAAAGATCTTCAAACCAAAATGTGCCCATCTAGGAGACTTCCCTGGAGTCCCAGTGGTTAAGAATCCACCTTCCAATGCAGCGGACGTGGGTTCAATCCCTGGTTAGGGAATTAAGATCCCGCATGCCGTGGGAGAGCTAAGCTCTTGTACCACAACTACTGAGTCCGTGTGTCACAACTAAAGAGAAGTCTGCACGCCACAACTAAGACCATGCAGTCAAAACATAAACAAATTATTTAAAAAAATGGTGCCCATCTAACAATATCTGCAAGTAAACTGGGCTAAAATGGACACAGGGTCAGTCCTTCAATTGGCTCATCATCCAAACAGAGGTAAACTATTCTCGACAGTTTCCCCAGTTCACCTTTAAATTTCACTACTAATCTTACAGGAAGACTTGGCTCCAATTTTAAGCAAGAGATTGATAGGGAGAACAGCTCAAAAAGATCAGTCAAGCGGTTAAAAGATAAAGAAACCAGATGTGTGTCCAAAAAAAAAAAAAAATGGTTATATTTTGGGGATGGGCAGAAAGGGGAAAGAGTAGAGGAAAGCATGACAACTGTCCTCAGACGTGTGAAGGGCTGCCATTTAGCCCCAGCTGAAGTCTGAAGGCTCCAAATGGTGGCTCCAGAACTGCAGGGGGAAGTTACAAGGACACACATTTTTGTCTCAAATGCTGAGGAGCACTCCCATTAATCAAAGGGCCACAGCATGCCAGAACCAGGCTACTGTTTCATGTACTTTCTAGCTATTGGCCTTAATCACTAAACTAACAAGAGACAAGTTTACACCAGGCTATTACTCAAGTTGTTTCTTTCTCCAAGGCTTGATGAAGAATATAACCAGTAGTAAGTTTCTGTAACTCCTTTTTTCTTTTCCTGATTTCTTAAAAGATGAGACAAAAATATTGCTATGTAAAGAAACAGATAATGAGCGAGGATACTGGGGAAGAGAGCATCCATCACTCTCTTTCAGAAATAATTACACTGTGACTACACAAAAATGAACAAGGGCATCCCCCGTGACTCAGTGGTAAAGAATCTACCTGCAATGCAGGAGACACAAGTTCAATCCCTGTGTCAGGAAGATTCCCTGGAGAAGGAAATGGCAACCCACTCTAGTATTCTTGCCTGGGAAATCCCATGGACAGAGGAGCCTGGTGGCCTGCAGTTTACAGGGTCACAAAAGAATCAAAAACGACTCAGTGACTCAGTCCAGTTCAGTTGCTCAGTCGTGTCAGACTCTTTGTGACCCCATGGACTGCAGCATGCCAGGCTTCTCTGTCCATTAGCAACTCCCGGAGTTGACTCAAACTCATGTCCATTGAGTTTGTGATGCCATCAAACCATCTCATCCTCTATCGTCCCCTTCTCCTCCTGCTTTCAGTCTTTCCCAGCATCAGGGTCTCTTGCAGTGAGTCAAATCTTTGCATCAGGTGGCCAAAGGATTGAAGTTCCAGCTTTAACATCAGTCCTTCCAATGAATATTCAGGACTGATCTCCTTTAGGATGGCCTGGTTGGATCTCCTTGCAGTCCAAAGGACTCTCAAGAATCTTCTCCAACACCACAACTCAAAAGCATCAATTCTTTGGTCCTCAGTTTTCTTTACAGTCCAACTCTCACATCCATACATGACTACTGGGAAAACCATAGCCTTGACTAGACGGACCTTTGTTGGCAAAGTAATGTCTCTGCTTTTTAATATACTGTCTAGGTTGGTCATAACTTTTCTTCCAAGGAGTAAGCACCTTTTAATTTCATGGCTGCAATCACAGCTGCAGTGATTTTGGAGCCCTCCAAAATAAAGTCAGCCACTGTTTCCCCATCTATTTGCCATGAAGTGATGGGGCTGGATGCCATGGTCTTAGTTTTCTGAATGTTGAGCTTTAAGCCAACTTTTTCACTCTCCTCTTTCACTTTCATCAAGAGGCTCTTTAGTTCTTCTTTACTTTCTGCCGTAAGAGGGGTGTCATCTGCATATCTGAGGTTATTGATATTGCTCCCGACAAACTTGATTCCAGCCTGTGCTTCATTCAGCCCAGTGTTTCTCATGATGTACTCTGCATATAAGTTAAAATTAGCAGGGTGATAATGTATAGCTTTGACGTACTCTTTTCCCAATTTGGAACCAGTCTGTTGATCCATGTCCACTTCTAACTGTTGCTTCCTGACCTGCATACAGGTTTCTCAAGAGGCTGGTCAGGTGGTCTGGTATTCCCATTTCTTTCAGAATTTTCCAGTTTGTGGTGATCCACACAGTCAAAGGCTTTGGCACAGTCAATAAAGAAGAAATAGAAATTTTTTTGGAATGTTCTTGCTTTTTTGATATTCCAGTGGATGTTGGCAATTTGATCTCTGGTTTCTCTGCCTTTTCTAAAACCAACTTGAACATCTGGAAGTTCACAGTTCATGTACTGCTGAAGCCTGGCTTAGAGAATTTTGAGCATTACTAGCATGTGAGATGAGTGCAACTGTGTGGTAGTTTGAGCATTCTTTGGCATTGCCTTTCTTTGGGACTGGATGAAAACTGACCTTTTCCAGTCCTGTGGCCATTGCTGAGTTTTCCAAATTTTCTGGCCTATTGAGTGAAACACTTTCACAGAATCATCTTTTAGGACTTGAAATAGCTCAACTGGAATTCCATCACCTCTGTTAGGTTTGTTCGTAGTGATGCTTCCTAAGGTCCACTTGACTTCACATTCCAGGATATCTAGCCCACCATCGTGACTATCTGAGTTGTGAAGATCTTTTTGGTACAGTTCTTCTGTGTATTCTTGCCACCTCTTCTTAATATCTTCTACTTCTGTTAGGTCCTTATCATTCTGTCCTTTATCGTGCCCATCATTGCATGAAATGTTCCCTTGGTATCTCTCATTTTCTTGAAGGATCTCTAGTCTTTCCCATTCTATTGTTTTCCTCTATAGCTTTGTACTGATCACTGAGGAAGGCTTTCTTATCTCTCCTTGCTATTCTTTGGAACTCTGAATTCAAATGGGTATATTTTTTCTTTTCTCCTTTGTTTTTCCCTTTTCTTCATTTCACAACTATTTGTAAGGCCTCCTCAGACAGCCATTTTGCTTTTTTGCATTTCTTTTTCTTGGGGATGGTCTTGATCTCTGTCTCCTATACAATATCATGAACCTCCACCCATAGTTCTTCAGGCACTCTGTCTATCAGATCTAATACCTTGAATCTATTTCTCACTTCCACTTTATAATCGTAAGGGATTTGATTTAGGTCATACCTGAATGATCTAGTGGTTTTCCCTATTTTCTTCCATTTAAGTCTGAATTTGGCAATAAGGAGTTCATCTGAGCCACAGTCAGCTCCTGGTCTTGCTTTTGCTGACTGTATAGAGCCTCTCCATCTTTGGCTGCAAAGAATATAATCAATCTGATTTCGGTGTTGCCCATCTGGTGATGCCCATGTGTAGAGTCTTCTCCTGTGTTGTTGGAAGAGGGTGTTTGCTATGACCAGTGCTTTCTCTTGGCAGAACTCTATTAGCCTTTCCCCTGCTTCATTGTGTAGTCCAAGGCCAAATTTGCCTGTTACTCCAGGTGTTTCTTGACTTCCTACTTTTGCATTCTAGTCCCCTATAAGGAAAAGGACATCTTTTTCAGGTGTTAGTTCTAGAAGGTCTTGTAGGTCTTCATAGAACTGTTCAACTTCAGCTCCTTCAGTATTACTGGTCAGGGCATAGACTTGGATTACTGATGTTAATATTGATACTGATAGTGATATTGAATGGTTTGCCTTGGAAATGAACAGAAGTCATTCTGTCGTTTTTAAGATTGCATCCAAGTACTGCATTTCAGACCTTTTGTTGACTATGATGGCTACTCCATTTCTTCTAAGGGATTCCTGCCCACAGGAGTCAATATAATGGTCATCTGAGTTCAATTCACCCATTCCAGTCCATTTTAGTTTGCTGATTCCTAAAATGTCGATGTTCACTCTTGCCATCTCCTGTTTGACCACTTCCAATTTGGCTTGATTCATGGACCTTGATTCATTCCAGGTTTCTATGCAATAGTGGATGTGATTGGTCATAGAAGCAAAGCCCGATGCTTTCCTTCTCCAGGGGATCTTCCTGACCCAGGGATTGAACCCAGGTCTCCTGCATTGCAGGCAGATTCTTTACCATCTGAATAACCAGGGAAGTCCCAACACATGGAATTTTAAAACTATGGTACAATGCACATCATATCTAAACTATACATGAAATAAATTTTCTAAAAACAATACTTAAAACAAGAATATGAAAAGATGAACAAAACTAAGCCTTTGCTATGTCAGAGAACTAACTCAAAGCAGATGCTGAAAATAGTAGGGGGCTTAGAATAGTCCTGGGATTTAACATACACATTCAAAAGAAAGATATAAGAATTTGATTAGGAAAGATTTCCAGAGAGAAAAATCAAGTCAGGCATCTCAGACACTACTGAAATTGACAAATTGTTAACATATAAATATACTGCATCCATTTTCCTTGAATAAAATCTTGGTTCAAAAGGAATATTTGCTGGTGACATGAACTAAGTTGACCTCTGCAAATCTAGCCAGCTCTTCAGCTGGTTGTCTTAACTAAGAAAGATTTTTTAAACACCAAATACCCACTTATTCCCACGTATCAAAATTATCTTCTATATGGCACAAAGGTAAAATAAATCAAACGTCATGTGCCAGAAGTATTTATTGATAGGACAAAGGAATGAACAAGTTGATCATGGTCCCAACCCCCAGTGGGTTTGTAATTTCCTCTTTCCTGAGGACATTCTATGGAGAAGAACCTCCTATAGGTTACTGGAAATTCTAAGAACTCCATCTGAACCACACTGAAACACAAAACCTGGCCAATTTTTAAAGAGAAGCATGGAGGCAGACAGATCATTTCTCTTTCCCACTTCCAGAAGTATTTCTTGAGATCACTGAACTTTAAACAGGAAGGCTTCTTAACAATGACTTAACCTTCCTCATTTTGCAGATGAGGAAAGTGAAGCCAAGTAAGGCACCCCGCAGAATCTGAATACACAGACCTTCCTGTGTGGGTGTGCAGGTCAGTATATGGCTCATTTTAGGAACTGCACACAAAACATCCTACAGCTGTCTTTACATCGACACTGATACATCACTGCACTTTTTCTCCCAAATACAAATGACTAGCGGGTCTGGCTGCAGCAGTGATACAGCTCTAGACTGCTGATACATAACCTATGTAAACTTCAGGGCTCAGGAGGGACCCCACCTCACAGGCGGCGGTACACAGCAGTTAAAGAATACAGGCGGTCAAAGGCCCAGGAGGAAGAACCCAGGTTCCAGCCCCACCTCTGCTGGCTGGCGCGAGGGGAGAATTTCTCTGTCTTCTGATTTCAACCTCCCTAGCTGCAAAATGGGGAAGACAATGCAGCCACGTGCCATGAGGATAACAAGAGTGAAATAAAAACACATAAAGCATTTCACACAATACCTGCATCTCACACAATGACTGCAGGTAAAACATCTAAAAAACTGTAGTTATCTTAGAAAAAGGATCCCTCATCCTCAGGGTAATGGTTTACTTTAACAAAAGAGGGAAAAAACAGAAGTGGTAGGAGCAGAGGCTGGTGGGAATGAGACAAGACCTAGTACAGATGCACAAAAAACTCCCAGGCCTCTCTATGATGAAGAAAGCAGGGTGGCAATCACTGCTCAGGGATTCTAGTTCCCTTTACTTTATGCCACAGGGCCATAAAAACATCCATTTCCATAGTTTAAAACCTCATGAAATAGACAGTCATCTTCTCTTAACTACCAGCATATCACTGTTTCAGAACCTCATCTCACAAATGCTCTCCCAAATATTTCCTTTCATCTTAGAATTCATTTTAGAATTCTTTATGCTTCAAGTGAAAACGTCTCTTCCCTTTGCCCCTGGAAAGAGCTTCCTATGCAGCTGCATTATAGCAGACCTGAATTCCCCCGTTTAAATGAGATGAAGAAAAAAAATCAGATTTATAGAAGCAAGTACTGCAGAAGAGTACACTGGCTTCACCACGATGAGTCAGCAGGGCACCTCTGATTCATCGGAAATACAATCCAATTTTCCAAAACACACATTTTCACAAATATACAGGAACGACCTTATTCAAACTTAATTCATAGTTTGAATTTTCTCTTGACAATCAAGAAACAGAGGGAAAGTCATTTTCTGGGCTATTTATCGCAGTGGCTTCTCCTGGCACATGGGCTCAGTCGGTCTGGCACAGCATGTGGGATCTTCCTGGACCAGGGATGGAACCTGTGTCTCCCAAACTGGCAGGTGGATTCTTTACCACTGAACCACTGGTGAAGCCCCCTCTAGAATGTGAGCACCATGAGGGAAAACACTGCACCCCAACACCTTGAAAAACAACTATCCTCTCAATCAACACTTTGAGACAAATGACCCTGAGATCTGGGAAGAGAGTTCACAGAAAGATGATATTTGAAGAGGGTCTTAAAGGAGACAGGAGTCTCCCAGGTAGAGAAGGTTTTGCAGAGTGAATATCCAATGCTAACTATTATGCCCAGTCATCATACTTGCTGTATATAAATGTGCACTGCTTTTCACTATGTGCAAATATCTTACAGAGGATTCTCTGGTGGCTCAGTGGTGGTAAAGAATATGCCTGCCCAGGCAGGAGATGCAAGAGATGCAGGTTTGATCCTGGCACCATTCTCGCCTGGGAAATCCCATGGTCAGAGGACCCTGGAGGGCTACAGCTCCTGGAGTCACAGAGTGGGACATGACTCAGCAAACACACACAAATATCTTGTATCTCGAGGGTTTATGTTGCTTTCACTGTAACAAATTCCAAGAGCTCAGGTTCTATTTTTAGTATAAAAGTCTACCTTTCAAGGGGGATAAAACCTATAATGTGAGTTCTTATGGGAGACTCGTTTTTACTCAAAAGTAACCGTCACTATATTTTGATCCGACACTTTCAAGGAGATTGAATAACCAAAGAGACTGAATAACCAGAGATTCAATAAACTGGGCACAGTAGGAGAACCTCAGAAGTTTCAAATGCTTGACTTCCTTTAGAACTTAATTTTTCTCAAATTCAAGCTACTTTAAGACAGCTTAATGGAAAAGCTTATTCATTGTTGACTGAGGAGGAAAAGGTATAAACGATATAAAGTGACACATTACTTTGTAATGAAAGAGACAGACATAGGCAGCAATTATTTAGGCTCCTTGCAAACAATTTATCAGAGCCACACACCCACTCCTTGTAGTGTAGGCATTTGCTGCCTTGTCAATTCTCTGAAAGATAGTTTTTGGGTATGGGAAGGCACCCCAGACCATCACACAATAAAAAACCACTTAGGCAAGGAAAGGGTATATATTTTAGACCAGGTGGGATCTAACTTAGGGGATCTGCCAACCTTTCATTCTGTAGGACACCGAGGCCATGAATGGAGGTGAATTTTTTTCAAATCCACAGTCAGCAGAACCTAGGGACATCAACTTGGTCATGCATTCTTTCTACTGTCCTTGGGCATCTGTCTTTGGAACATCAAGATAATTAAAGCTCAAGCTCTGAAAAAGAGAACACTCAAGAAACAACACTGAGACCAAGAGTTCTGAAAACCTAGGAACGTGTAAGCTGGACATCCTCAGTTATGGCTTCAGACAGTTTAACCTGTGTTTCCCAACACTGACTGCTATGACTCACAGTCCTTTGAGAGAAGGTCCCTATCCAGTTATATGGACTAAATAGGATTATAGGGATGCACAGCAGCAACTAGCTGAGTTTAATGCAGCAAGGGGAGTTAAACCATTAGGCTGGGTTTCCCTGATAGTTCAGTTGGTAAAGAATCTGCCTGCAATGCAGGAGACCCCAGTTCAATTCCTGCGTTGAGGGGAGATCTGCTGGAGAAGGAATAGGCTACCCACTCCAGTATTCTTGGGTTTTCCTTGTGGCTCAGCTGGTAAAGAATCCTCCCACAATGCGGAAAACCTGGGTTTGATCTCTGGGTTGGGAAGATCCCTTGGAGAAGGAAAAGGCTCCCCACTCCGGTATTCTGGCCTAGAGAATTCCATGGACTGTATATAGTCCAAGGGTCGCAAAGAGTCAGACACGACTGACTTTGACTTTCAAGGTGCCTGCGGGTTAGGGCAGCGCAGGAGGACCAGCCTACACCTGAGCAGTTTTTAGTCTCCAGAGGCTCTCAAGGGCAGAAGACAAAATCTGGGCCATGCAAATTTCTTTTGTCATCTGAGTTCAGTGAGATTGAGGATCTGAATGAGCGTTCATGCCCAGCTATCTTGAGTCAGCATTTTCTATTCTTCACTGCAAATATTTTGGAAAAAAACATTTTAGGAAAAACAGTATCTCCTAAACTACAAATTTCATGGAATGGAAGAGGCAGAGGACAAAACAGCTAAACATAATGGTGTAAAAACATACTATCAGAAAATCTTTATTAAACATGAACTAAGATGAAATAGTCAATTTTGACAACATGGGTGATACTGATGCAAGTAACTTCACAGACAGCTGATTAGTCCTTCTGCATGATAAAGCTGAACATTTGAGTACACAATTTTAACTAAATGTTGAAACTATTTAAATTGCTGAATGGCTGGCATTAAGCATCGATGGGTCTTTCTTAAAAACTGCCTTGAAACAGGGTCTTTCTTAAAAACTGCCTTAAAACAGGGTATTCCACTCATTTTGTGGGAAATTCAAGACTCAAAGATCTACTGTCAAAGAGAATGCCACTATGACAAAAGAAGTGCTTAAATTTTCTTATTTGCAGTGATTTTAAATCATTTAAAAAATATAATTTTATTACATTTGAAACAAGTGGGCAATTGGCTATACTAGGGAAACAGTTCTGTTGCAAATATTTGTGTTCTATCACTTTTCATATGGTGGTGCAATTTGGACTCTGTACATGTATGGTTTCCTCTCCTACAGAAATCAATGAACAATTAGAAGGATATTTATCAACCTTCAATTTACAGTTTGAGAATTAGACTCTGGACTATGTACCACTTGAGCAATGACAAACTCAGTACACAATTTGTGCTCTCAATTAATATGCATAATGGAAACTCTGACCATCTCCCCTAGATGATATTCATCTTTGGATTACATTCATTTCATGCAGCTAACACTGTTAAAATTATTTCAAAGAAGGATATTAAAACTACTGTCTCTTCTCAGACCACACTAGGCACGGTTTCCCAAGGGCATGTGAGTAATGAATATTTAAGCAAAAGGCATTGCCTCCATCCTTCCCTGGGGCCACTAGCCTAGCCTTGGGTCAATCAGAACATTTGTTACTCAGTTTTGAAGTATCTAGGCAAATGTTACTTTTAAGTCTGCAACAGGATAAAGCAATAACACCCTTTTAACAATGTATCTTTATTTTAATACTCTGCTGGTTGTCATCACCTCAGGTAGCCTTTAAAACCAAAACACTCAAATGTGCAGAATTTGTGAAGTCACAAACACACACATACACACACAGAGAAAAGACAAGGTAGTTTTGGCTGAGCCCTCATCTAGCCTAGGGCAGGGAAAACTTTCCCTAACAGTGACTAAACAGAAGCCCAGCCACTCTAAGGACTCCACAGTGCGGCTACATCTGTTTATTAAACTCAATCCAGTGCTGACAACCTAAGGGGTAGGATGGGGTGGGAGACAGGAGGGAGGTTCAAAAGGGACGGCACACATGTATCCTTGTGGGTGACTGATGTTGATGTATGGCAGAAACCACCACAATATCGTAAAGCAATTATCCTCCAAGAAAATTTTTAAAAAGTGAATTGCAGGTGAACGGACATATACCGCATGTCCTGTATGACAAGGCATGTTGTCATGTTTCCTCATGCATAAAATGGACATAGTGCCTTCAGGGCAAAAGAACATGATGAGTTAATATAAGAAAAATAGTTGGCTTCAAGTTCAGTTTCCTTCTCCTGCCAAGCCAATACAGGTATGACTACCATAGCAGTAGGTGCTAAGTGCATTAAGAGGCATGAGGGGCTTTCCCTGGAGGTCTGTTTTAAGATTTTTCACTTCTTGCAGGCGGTGTGGGTTCAATTCCTGGTTGGGGAACTAAGATCCCACATGCCACAGAGAGCAGCCAAAATTTTAAAAATAAAATTATAAAAAAGATGCATGAGAGCAGGCTGTATATAAACACAGTCAGCACATACTTGGGTTCTGAACTTTATGAGTCGTATTTAATTCCAGATATAGGTTCTTAAACTATTAGTAATGGTTTCTCTCCCTGAAGCAAAAGCAGCCTAAATACTGCAGGAATTCAAGGATGACCCAACATAAGGTCAAACAGTCTGAGTCCAGCATGGTTGACACTCTAGGCCTAATTTGTAACAGGCCTCAGTTGCTGATTCTGAATCACCTCATTACCAATCAATTGTGGAAAATCCTCATCACAGCCCTACTCAACCTCAGGAGCACATTCAAATCACCTGAGGAGCTTTTAAAACTGATGGTCAGACCACACCCCAAACCATTTACATCCAAATACCTGGGAAGGGGGCCAGGCACCCTTACTTCTTAAAGTCCCCAGTGGTCCAAGATAAAACCAAGGTTGAGAAATACAGTCTCCGATCACCTCTCCTGACCTCAGGGAACTTCTGCTGCAAGGCAAACCAGGAAAGGCAACCTAGAACGTTTCATAACCACAGCTTCGGAGCAGACCCGGTACAACAGGGTCCTGAAAGCCGAACCGCCACAGGTGCCTGTGCTGAGCTCCACACAGAGGGATGGACAGACAGCTCATGAGCTAGAGGGTGGTCCAGATCCTCACGGGAGAGCCACTTTCACAATGATCGAGCACTTCAAAAGAGCAAATATCAAAAATAAGTTCACCCATCTTGAGAGATGTCACAAAGCCCGTTAGGATTTCTCACTTTTTTTTTTAAAACACTTATCTTTTAGGAAGGCCCGAGTGTGTGTGAAAGCACGCCCCCCACACAGAGCCCCGGCAACAGCAGAGAGAAGCACACAACGCCGCCCCCGCCGCAGGCTGCCCAGCGGGTGCACCTGTAGCCCGCGGGGCCGCACCTGCCGCGCCGGGCGCTCCCCGCCTACCTTCCAGCAGCTCGTCCAGGCTCGTGACCTTGCGGCTGCCGTCCACAGTGTAGATGGTGCGGACGCCCTGGGGCAGGTTCACGTTGTCCGACAGGGAGCGGGTGAGCTCCGCGAGCAGCGCGTCGAAGGACCGGAAGCGGTCGCTGGAGATGGCAAACACCAGGCCCTTGAAGTAGCGGTCCCCATTCCGGTAGAAGCGCGCCTTCTTGGCCTTCTTCTCCGAGCTCAGGGCCTGCAGGGTCCGCGTGCGGTAGAAGCTGCAGTGGGCACTGTGCGCCGGGCTGGGGATGAGCCCGTTCCCTTTGGGGCCCGAGCTGCTGCTGCCCCCGGAGGAGCTGGGCGCCCCTCTCCGCGACCCCGGCCGCGGCCTTTTGTCCCGTTCCTCGAAGTGCTCCAGCTCGATACTCCTGGTGCTGGCCATCGCGGGGGCGCCCGGCCAAGCACGTCCCAGCCGGAGGCTCCGGGGAGCCGAGGGTCAAGGCGAGAGCCGGCTCGGGAACGTCGGGCAGCGAGGGAGCCTTAGCGCGCCGGGGCACCTGGCCCGCACATCCCGCCTCCCGGCGCAGGTGGAGCCGCGGAGGCCCGCGCGCCCTAGAAGTGGCCGCAGCGCCGAGCCGCCCAGCTCAGCGTCCGGCGCGCCGCGCTCGCTCCCGCCCGCCGCCCGGGAGCCGCACGCCCCCCAGGCACCTCCTCCGCCCGGTCACGCCCCACCACTCCCGCCCCGGAGCCCGCCGGCCGCGGTCCAGCTGGGCCGCCCGAGGCTCGCCCCGGCCCGCGGGCGCACACAAAGCTCGTCCGCCCGCCGCTCCCGGGCGCCCAGGGGAGGGGAGGGAGGGAGGGGAGGCGCCGCGGGGGCGTCGGCCGGGCCCGAGGCCCGGGATGCAGCGCCGCCGCCGCCTCGCTCGCCCCCAGGCCCCGCCCGAGAGCCCCGCGCGAGGCCCAGCCCGCGCACAGTCCGGCCCTAGCGGGAAGCCACGCAGCCCGCCTCCCCCGCAGCCGGCTGGCCGGGCCCGCCCGCGCGCATCCGCCCCCGGGCCCGCCCGCTGCGGGGCCGGAGCGGGCTTCCTGCTCCCCAGGGAACCCCAAGCCCAGAGGGAGGGAGGCGGGCGAGGAGGAGGGGGCCGCACGTGCGGGCGCCGGGGCTCTGCGGCGCGAGAGGAGCGGATCCTCCCGGGTCCTGGGCGGCCCCGCCCGCCTGACAGCCACAACCCCGCGCCGCGCGCTGATGGGCGCAGCCGCGGCGCGCGCTCCTCCGCCTGGGAAACGGAACCGCGCAGGTCAAAAAACTACAAAGGAAGGAGGTTCAAGGGCAGCGATCACATCCCTTACCAGCCTCCAAATGAGGAGTCGAGGTCAAACTAGGGCACCTGAAACATGGCATTGGGTTGGGGCACACGATTTAGTTTTCAAAGGGAATCTGGAGCTTTCTTTAAAAATCCTTTGATAAAACACTTTCTGTAGCAGGTTCGCTAACACGGTACGTTCGGTAACTTTGAATGAATGAAAGGTCAGACGTTACTGTTTCTTGAGGAATTTAACATTTATTAAGGCATGCAACATGCCAGGCATTGTCTCTCTCACTGGGGACGCATGAGTAAACAGGCAGTCCCCGCACCCCACCACCTGCGTCTAAGTGATACTTATCAATCTGAGCTGCTTGTTAAGTAACAGGTCTGGTATTTGTAAGCACCTGTCATACTGGAAATCTTAATTTATTAGTGCCCGGTCAACAGTAAAAGCTTATTTTCCAAAGGCTTGAGAGAAATATCAGTTACTTCCATTTCACCATTAGGAAAAGATGAAAATAAAAGAAATGTGGTGCTAATCTGACAGGTGGGTAAATTACCCTGAGGCCTTGGGTTATTCAGCACCTGGTTTTCTGAGTGGCCCTAGATTGCAAATCCAAACCACCTGTAAGGTTAGAACATGGCTGCTTTTCTTGGAATGAATTAAGCCCTGAAGGAGCATGGTTAAGAAAAGGCAGAAAATATGATGGAGTTCCTCAGTAGCTGTGAAGCTGAACTGGCATGCAGGGGCCCAGAAGCTTCCTTCTTGCTCAGGGCGCCATAGTTCCCCCAGGACAGGCTCAGGGACACATGTGGGCACACCTGACTTCTAGAACCAGTACTGGCATGTTGGGAAGTCAGGGCTGATCTGTCACTTCAATGTAGTTTTCCAGTGGGGAGATTGTGAAATTAGGTCCATGGCCATTTAAATCAGAATTTCTGGAGTTGGGCTTCTCAAACAGTAGCTTTTAGAAGTACCTTATACGTACAGCCAGGGTTTCCAACGATAAGCTGTACCATTAAGATTCAAACAGATCAGTGTTGATTCTCAAACTGTGATGTACTTACACGTAGTTGGGGAAATCTCATAAAACGTAAATTCTGAGTTGGTAGGTCATTGGTAAAATTTGAAATTCTATATTTCTGATAAGTTTCCATGCATGTGTGCTCCTGCGTTCTCAGTTGCCAAGTTGTGTCAGACTCTCTGCAACCCCATGGACTGCAGCCTACAAGGCTTTTCTGTCCATGGAATTCTCCAGGCAAGAATACTGGAGTGGTTTGCCATTTCCTACTTCAGGGGATCTTGCTGACCCAGGGATCAAACCTGCATCTCCTGCATCAGCAGGCAGATTCTTAACCACTGAGCCACGTGGGAAGCCCCAGATAATGCCAGTACTGCTAGTCTTGGTAGAACGCTATGAGAAGCAGGAACCTAAATGCCAAATGTTTTAAGATATGTCTTCCTTAAGTAGTAGTAACTGCAGAGCCATTCAACTATGTAAATGGTTTGAAATGGGTGGTTCATTTGTTTTGTTACTCAGTTCAGTCACTCATTTGTGTCCCACTCTTTGCGACCCCATGGACTGCAGCTCACCAGCCTCCCTGTCCATCACCAATTCTCAGAGCTTGCTCAAACTCATGTCCATCAAATCAGTGATGCCATCCAACAATCTCATCCTCTATCAGCCCCTCTTCCTCCTGCCTTCAATCTTTCCCAGCATCAGGGTCTTTCTCAATGAGTCAGCTCTTCCCATTAGGTGGCCAAAGTATTGGAACTTCAGCTTCAGCATCAGTCCTTCCAATGAATATTCAGGACTGATTTCCTTTAGGATGGACTGGTTGAATCTCTTTGCAGTCCACGGAACTCTCAAGAGTCTTCTCAAACACCACAGTTCAAAAGCTTCAATTCTTCAGTGCTCAGCTTTCTTTATAGTCCAATTCACACATCCATACATGACTACTGGAAAAACCATAGCTTTGACTAGATGGACCTTTGTTGGCAAACTAATGTCTCTGTTTTTTAATATGCTATAGGTTGGTTATACTTTTCTTCCAAGGAGCAAGCACCTTTTAATTTCATGGCTGCAGTCACCATCTGCAATAATTTTGGAGCCCAAGGCAATAAACTTTGTCACTGTTTCCATTGTTTCCCCATGTATTTGCCATGAAGTGATGGGACCGGATGCCATGATCTTAGTTTTCTCAATGTTGCGTTTTAAGCCAACTTTTTCCACTCTCCTCTTTCACTTTCATCAAGAGGTTCTTTAGTAGTTCTTCACTTTCTGCAATAAAGGGGATGTCATCTACATATCTGAGGTTATTGATATTTCTCCCAGCAGTCTTGATTCCAGCTTGTGCTTCTTCCAGCCCAGCATTTCACAGGATATATTCTGCATGTAAGTTAAATAAGCAAGGTGACAATATACAGCCTTGACATACTCCTTTCCCGATTTGGAACCAGTCTGTTGTTCCATGTCCAGTTCTAACTGTTACTTCTTGACCTGCATACAGATTTCTCAGGAGGCAGGTCAGGTGGTCTGGTATTCCCACCTCTTGAAGAATTTCCCCCAGTGTGTTGTGATCCACACAGTCAAAGGCTTTGGCATAGTCAATACAGCAGAAATAGATGTTTTTCTGGAACTCTCTTGCTTTTTCGATGATCCAGTGAATGTTGGCAATTTGATCTCTGGTTCCTCTGCCTTTTCTAAATCCAGCTTGAACATCTGGAAGTTCATGGTTCACATACTATTGAAGCCTGGCTTGAAGAATTTTGAGCATTACTTTGCTAGCGTGTGAGATGAGTGCATTTGTGCAGTAGTTTGAACATTCTTTGGCATTTCCCTTCTTTGGGATTGGAATGAAAACTGACCTTTTCCAGTCTTGTAGAAGGCCACTGCTGAGTTTTCCAAATTTGCTGGCATATTGAGTACAGGACTTTCACAGCATCATCATGTAGGATTTGAAATAGCTCAGCTGGAATTCCATCACCTCCAATAGCTTTGTTCATAGTGATGCTTCCTAAGGACCACTTGACTTCACATTCCAGGATGTCTGGCTCTAGGTGACTGATCACACCATTGTGGTTATCTAGGTCGTAAAGATCTTTTTTGTATAATTCTTCTATGTATTCTTGCCACCTCTTCTTAATATTTTCTGCTTCTGTTAGGTCAATACCATTTCTGTCTTTTATTGTGCCCATCTTTGCATGAAATGTTCCCTTGGTATCTCTAATTTTCTTGAAGAGATCTCTAGTCTTTCCCATTCTGTTGTTTTCCTCTATTTCTTTGCACTGATCACTGAGGAAGGCTTTCTTATCTCTCCTTGCTATTCTTTGAAACTCTGAATTCAGATGCGTATATCTTATTTTTTCTCTTTTGCCTTTAGCTTCTCTTCTTTCTCAGCTATTTGTAAGGCCTTCTCAGACAACCATTTTGTGTTTTTGCATTTCTTTTTCTTGGGGATGATCTTGATCACTGCCTCCTGTACAATGTCACAAGCCTCTGTCCATAGTTATTCAGGCATTCTATCAGATCTAATCCCTTGAATCTATTTGTCACTTCCACTTTATAATTGTAAGGGATTTGATTTAGGTCATACCTGGATGGTCTTATGGTTTTCCCTGCTTTCTTCTTTCTCCTTTTGCAACAAGGAGTTCATGATTTGAGGCACAGTCAGCCCCCAGTCTTGTTTTTGCTGACTATAGAGAGCTTCTCCATCTTTGGCTGTACAGAATATAATCAATCTGATTTCATTACTGACCATCTGGTGATGTCCATGCGTAGAGTCTTCTCTTCTGTTGTTGGAGGAGGGTGTTTGCTATGACCAGTGTGTTCTCTTGGGAAAGCTCTCTTATCCTTTGCCCTGCTTCATTTTTACAGGCCAAATTTGCCTGTTACTCCAGGTATCTCTTGACATCCTACTTTTGTATTCCAGTCCCCTATAATGAAAATGACATCTTTTGGGGGTGTTAGTTCTAGAAGGTCTTGTAGGTCTTCCAGAACCATTCAACTTAGCTTTTTCAGCATTACTGGTCAGGGCATAGACTTGGATTACTATGATATTGAATGGTTTGCCTTAGAAACGAATAGAGATCATTCTGTCATTTTTGAGATTTCACCCAAGAACTGCATTTTGGTGGAAGCCAGATGTCTTTCATGATGTAGGCTTGGAAGTAATACATGGTCATTTCTGCAAATGAAATGATGTTACAAAGGTTAGCCCTGTTGAATGTGGGAGAAGATTATGCAGGGCTATGACTACCAGGAACTCACTGGGTTCATCGTGCAGGCTGGCAGCACAGATTCAGTCAATCAAGCTTTAGGACATAAACAAATGTTCTCACTCAAGGATTCCTAATGAAAGATTTCACTCTTCTTAAACAGTAAGTACAATGGTGTAATATGCCAGTATTTTAACATTATTTTCTAAGGTTCTATCCCTAAGTTGACAAAGATGATGGCTTTTCAAGAGAGTTGGGGGAGAAGTATTCATATTTCCAAAGCTGTTTCCTAATGTAAAAAGTCATTTTGTACCTGCTTTTTAATCTGTTTGAAGAATTTTATCCCTGATCTTCCTAGAAGAATTAAGATGCAATCACTTTTCATAAGATATTTGCTTAGTGAATATGGCTTATATCAAGACCCAGCTGGCCCTAATTTAATGATTTATTGAGATGGGAAAAATTGATTTCAGCATTATAATTCTAATGCAAACAAAATTCGGGGGTACTAGGCAGGCAACAATTAATTAATTTGATTACTTTGTGATTTAAAGTTTATAAAGCAAATACTCCCTTTTCAAGGGGCTGCAGAATTTGCAGAGTAAGATATATCCTTTCTTTATGAGACCCCCCCTTTTTTTCTAATCTAGAAACACCATCTGATTTGCTAATCATTCATCCTCCAAGTGAAAGTGAAAGTCGCTCGGTGGTGTCCTACTATTTACAACCCCATGGACTTTACACTCCATGGAATTCTCCGGGACAGAGTATTGGAGTGGGTAGCCTTTCCTTTCTCCAGGGGATCTTCCCAACCCAGGGATCAAATCTTGGTCTCCCGCATTGCTGGCAGATTCCTTACCATCTGAGCCACAAGGGAAGCCCAAGAATACTGGAGTGGGTAACCTATACCTTCTCCAGCAGATCTTCCCGACCCAGGAATCGAACTGGGGTCTCCTGCATTGCCGGTGGATTCTTTACCAACTGAGCTATCAGGGAACCCCTCTTAGTCAAACATTTATCTGAATAAAAATTGTTGTGCAGAGTAAGAGTACTTAAAAATGGCTCCTAAGGGAGGGGATATATGTATATGTGTAGCTGACTCACTTTGTTGTACAGCGGAAACAGAACATTGTAAAGCAACTATACCCCAGTTGAAAACAAAACAAAAACAAATGAAAAAGATGGTGACCTTATTTGGAAATAAGGCTTTTGCAGGTGTAAGTAGTTAAGATGAGGTCATACTGGAGTATGGTGGGCACTGAATCACACATAAGATGCCTTATAAGAAGAGGCACAGACACGCAAGGAGAAAGTCATGTGAAGATGGATCCCCACCAAGAGACGGCAGGGGCATGCAGCCGCAGCCAAACACTGCCAGCCACCATCAGAGCTGGAAGAGACAGGAAGGATCCCCTCATGGAGCCTCAGGGGGACATGGCCCCATAACACTTTGCTCTTGGACTTCTGGCCCCTAGGACCACGAGAGAAGAGAGAATAAATTCTTGTTGTTTTACGCCTAAAAAAAAAAAAAATTCATCTTTAAGCTACAGAGGATCCAAGAATTTCAATCCAAAATCCTTCTGCATTTATTTTGTGCAGGGTTAGAAAGAACTCCTTTCTGCTCTTGATATATAATATTTTTAAATCACGAAGTACCCAGGGCACGTGAAACTTCTCTTGATGCTATCCAAGACAGATCGTCTGAAAACCACTTGGGACAGAAAAATTCAACCAGGCTGGAAGGAAAGGTGATTGTTCTTTGTTCTCTACACATCTCTTCAGATTTCACATATGAGCAATAGAATTTTAGAGCTGCCTTTAGACAAGTGGTAACTCTTGCCCCCTACCCCCATTTCCACATTGATTAAGAAATACAATACCAATTTTTATTTGGCATAATTTGTTTAAATGAGATTAATTTATCCATACTTCCTTGTGGAGCTTTACCTAAGAAACTCACCTTGAACAGCTCCTGGGTTTGTTTCACACCACTTCACTTCTCAAACGCATTGGCTAGTCTTCACTTTTGGCCAGACCCTTCTGCTTTCAGAGGCAGTTTTCCAGCCACTCCATTATCTATTACATAAAGGGTGCTTGCAAACCTTTTAGACTGCACTGTGCTAAGACTTTCTGCTGTCTCATGTTGTCATTTCTGTTCACTGTGTGCCAAGCATTTCTTCCAGAAGCAAAAGTGATGAAACAACTATTTTCGGTGAAAAGGCTGGGTGACTATGAACTTGAATTTTTGAAAGAGCATTACTTTTTATTTAATAATCTTTAATGATTATAAATTTAGTGTTTTCTGTCACACTTTAACAAGAAAGTGTATAAAGCCCAGAGGTTCAGAAAGAGACTCTGTACCCCACCATATGACTAGAAAAAAGTCTCAAACTGTTCTCTCATTTTTTGTTTCCCCTTGAGAGCGTTATTGTCCTTTGTAGCCATGATGCTTGTAGCACTTCACAAATGAAATGACTTTGCAAATATAGATCAGAGAATGATTAAAACTACCCTTTCAGGTTTAGAAAACTGATTAAGTCTTTCAAAAATTTCAAGTTTAATTTTTTAATGAAAATATCAGATGTGTGGAAGAAAAATTCAGATATGCATGCTTTAAATGTTTACAGAACACAAATGTGTGGGGGTTTTTGTTTTCCTTATAAGAAAACTGTGGTTTAATAGTTCTTCTAATAGTTCTGCTGGTCCATTTCACTTCCACAAAGTGTCTAGTCAAAGACTCCCACTTTTCATGTAAATTCTCTGTATTCAAATTATACTCAGTTATTTTGTCATTTTTCACTCAGTAAAGAATCTGCTTGCAGTGCAGGAGACCCAGGTTCTATCCCTGGATGGGGAAGATCCCCTGGAGAAGGAAATGGTAACCCACTCCAGTATTCTTGCTTGACGAATCCCATGCACAGAGGAGCCTGGTGGGCTACAGTTCATGGGGTCACAAAGAGTCAGACACAACTTAGGAACTAAACCACCACCATCTGCAATAACTGTTAAAGTGAAAATAATGGAAACATTAAAATTATAAAGTAACTCTTTTAGGAATTTGAACTTTTTTGTCTTAAATCTTCCTAGGAAGGAAGTCTAGGCACTAGCATCCCTACTTTCAGATAAGGGAATGGAGATCCAGTCAGTGATTTTCAACAATTATTTAATTATTTGATATTTAGTAATATCAAAAGTGGAAGACCATGGGAAAGAACTATAGTATTCTCATTTTCTTTCTGAAGAATCAAATTTCTCAAACCCAATATAAAATTTACTTTGAATGTAGGCTTTTTGCTTCATTTAAAATTCAAAAGAATTATTATGTTGTCTTAAAATCAATCATAATAGTGGCTTCCTCCTCTTGATAGTACCTTTCATGTTTATATTAATACTGAATATGACAAACTGTGTTCCTGACATTCTATATATGAGATTAAAATAATGATAGTCACGAGTACTTAAAGGATAATAAAGCGTTCATAATGATTGATAAGCAGTTATGACCTAGTTAAAGAAACAGATTACAGAGGAGGAAATAGGAGAGATTAAGCAGAAGAAATAGAAATTGACTCCAGGGTATGCTAACTATAGAAGATGTTCATTTCAAGCTTTCAAAATTCATTAATCACAAGGACATCTCTTTAGGAGTTTATGGTTAAAAATTAATGATCTTTATACCTATGGTAGGTTTGTAATGGAAATTAGCTGGTTATTTTAGGATAAATGTTTTATATCTCATACACATATTTGAAATATTTGAATATTAAAACAATATACTTATCTTGTATACAGAAATAATGATACTGTTCAGACTTGATCAGTTCCTTTCAGTAAATCTATATTCACTTGGCTATGCATTTAGTTAAAAAAAAAAGCTTTTCCTTGACACTTTCCAAAGTCCTATCTGAAGTAACTGCTATTGATCATGATTTACTGGTCATACAAATTACTTGTTATATATGCATGTGTATCTGTGTTTGTTCACTTGTTTGTATGTGTAGATGTGTGTGTATATATGTTTTATATATGCATATATATAATGTGTATATAAAACATTTAAGGTGAAGAGGTATATGCATATGATTGCCCAATAATGTATATTTTAATGTAACTGATATATTCATTGTTAATAGTTTGGTAACAATGTAAAATTACATTTCTTTCAGTATTATGATTAATTATAATTACTGTTAATTATTATTACTACAATAGTACAGACATACCTCAGAGATATTTCCAGTTTTATTCCAGACCACTGGAATAAAGCAAATATCACAGTGAATCATACAAATTTGTTTTCCCAGTGCATATAAAAGTTGTATTTATACTATACTATAGTCTGTTATGTATACAATAGCATTATGTCTAAAAAATGTACATATATTAATTAAAGTACTTTTAAAGAAATGCATTCACATTCAATATCAGAAAAATCTATTATAATAATTTAAGAAAGCCTTCAAGAATTACTAATAATTATTTGGAGCAAATGAATTGTTTAAAAATTATTTTGGGTCACATACTAAATGGTATCAGTCAGCTTTAAAATTACGTTTTCCTCTATTAGTTATTCATGGAAAATAGATGGGGAAACAGTGAGAGACTTTTTGGGGGGGGCTCCAAAATTACTGAAGATCATGACAAGAGCCATGAAATTAAAAGACACTCCTTGGAAAAAAAGTTATGACCAACCTAGACATTATATTAAAAAACAGAGACATTACTCTGCCAACAAAGGTCCGTCTAGTCAAGGCTGTGGTTTTTCCAGTGGCCATGTATGGATGTGAGAGTTGGACTATAAATAAAGCTGAGCACTGAAGAACTGATGCTTTTGAACTGTGGTGTTGGAGAAGATTCTTGAGAGTCCCTTGGACTGCAAGGGGATCCAACCAGTCCATCCTAAAGGAGATCAGTCCTGGGTGTTCATTGGAAGAATTGATGTTGAAGCTGAAACTCCAGTACTTGGCCACCTCATACGAAGAACAGACCCATTGGAAAAGACCTTAACGCTGGGAAAGATTGAAGGCGGGAGGAGAAGGGGACGACAGAGGATGAGATAGTTGGATGGCATCACCGACTCAATGGAGATGAGTTTGAGTAAACTCTGGGAGTTGGTGATGGACAGGGAGGCCTGGCGTGCTGCAGTCCATGGGGTCTCAAAGAGTCAGAGATGACTGAACTATTAGTTATGGGGCTTCCCTGGTGGGTCAGATGGTAAAGAATCTGCCTGCAATGTGGGAGGCCAGGGTTCAACCCCTGGGCTGGGAAGATCCTCTTGAGAAGGGGATGACTACCCACTCCAGTATTCTTACCTGGAGAATCCCATGGACAGAGGAGCCTGGTGGGCTACAGTCCATAGGGCTGGAAAGACTCTTGACATACCAAAACAATCTGTACCTCAAATTTTCTGTTCTTCTTTTTTTGGTTTGTCTGTTGTTGTTTTTTTAATTATGAACCTCAGACTGACAGAAGAAAGTGCAAGTTCAGTACAAAGCAGTTTCTTCCTGAATCATTTGAGATTAAGTTGCCAACATGATGTCTCATCATCCCTAGCAATTTACTGTGTATTTTTTTTGAAAATAAAAACATTCTCCTACACAGCAGGATGATGCAAGCATCAAAGTCAGGAATTTAACATTGATACATTGCTACCACCTAATCCTCAGAACCCATTCAAATTTTCCAGATGCCCTAATAATGACACTTTAAGGGAAAGAATCCAATTCAGAATCACTGTGTGCATCTGTCTTGTTTCTTTAGTCTGTTTCAGCTAGAATGGTTCCTCAGTCTTTCCCGGACCTCCAGGACCTTGACTGACACCTTTGAAGATTGTGTTGTTTAGAGGAGCTTCCCAGGCAGCTCAGTGGTAAAGAATCTTCCTGCCAACACAGGAGGTGCAGATTCCATCTCTGGGTCAGGAAGATCCCTCAGAGGAGGAACTGGCAGAGAAGCCTGGTGGAGGGGTCAGACACGACCTAGCAACTGAGCATGCTGTTTAATTGCTATGTCATGTCTGACTCTTTGTGACCCCACGGACTGTAGTCTGCCAGGCTCCTCTGTCCACTGGATTTCCCAGGCGAGAATACTGGAATGGGTTGCCATTTCCTTCTCTGGGGGATCTTCCTAACCCAGGGATCGAACCCACATCTTCTGCACTGGCAGGCAGATTTTTAACACTGAGCCAGGAGGGAAGCCCTTTTGAAGATTACCAGCCAGTGATTGTGAGGAGTCCCTCAGTTGGGTTTGTCTGATTCTTCTTCAGGATTAGATTTAAGTTATGTATCTTTGGCAGGAATACCAGAGTAGTGATGCACTGGGGAGGGGGGAGGTCAATTTCAATTTGTCTCATTACCAGTGATATTCGCTTTGGTCACCTAATTAAGTGATACCTATCAGGCTTCTTCAATGTGAGTTTACTCTTTTTTCCCCTTGTAATTAGTAAGTATTTCACTGTATTTACTGTAATTAGCTAGTATTGTCAGAAGACACTCTGTAACTTACGTGACTGTCATTATATTCCTCAAGCTTTCAATCTATTCATTTATCACTGTTGACTCATGGGATCCCGTTTTAGTCAATTACTGTCATTATTTATGTGATTGCTTAAATTATCCCCAGTTTGGTCAATGCATTCAAGCTGACGTCTATGCACTTTGGCTGTCCCCATCATTTTCTAGTACTTACTTTTGGTTGTAAGTTTTGGACTTGTGTGGTGCTTTCTGTCCTGGCTGTGGAATTGGTTATTTTTCTTCCTTTACTGATGCTGAAGCGGAAACTCCAATACTTTGGCCACCTGATGCGAAGAATTGACTTATTTGAAAAAACCCTGATGCTGGGAAAGATTGAAGGCTGGAGGAGAAGGGGATGACAGAGGATGAGATCGTTGGATGGCATCACCAACTCAATGGACTTCAGTTTGAGTAAACTCCTGGAGTTGGAAATGGACAGGGAGGCCTGGCATGCTGCAGTCCATGGGGTCATGAAGAGTCAGAGATGACTGGGTGACTGAACTGAACTGGACTTGATAAATAATGCTAATTAGGAGCCTAGATTGGGGTAATAGGTGTGCTTCTTGTCACTGGGTTTCATCTGCTCTTGGGCTCCTTAGTGGACAGAACTAGGGAATATATGTATACACACAGTATCTTGAAAACTCTCAGTTCACGCTGAAGCCCCCTCTTCACACAGACGTCCTCCTCCCCTGACTCAGACCCCAGTACCCTGTGTCAGGCCACGTCAGGCACGGGCACTTTCCTCATCCTGCTGGGATGCCCCACACGGGGCGGTCCCCCCGTGCAGGGTCTCCTCGTCCTGATTGGGCTCTGGCACTCCGCACAGGCCAGTCCTATGTGCTGACTTTCTCACCCCTCCCAGATCCCAGCAACCGTGCCTGGCTGCCACGGGTGCTTCCTGACCGGAATGCCTTCCCGCCCTGCTTGGGGTCAGACACCCTGCTCTGGTCCACCATGACCACCCTCTTGGTCACATAACTGCCTTAGGATGGAATCGTTGGGGAAGGGAAAGGGAGGAGGTTTTTTTTTTTTTTTTCCTGAAGTGTATTTTACTGACTGCGTGTCCTCCAGAATATAAGCAACAGAGCTCTAATGGGCTGTTGTTCTTGGCTCACCCAGCGTCTCTTCCCCCTGCCTCTGATGGCATGCCCTGACTTTTACTCTGCTGGAATACTCTCTTATGCCCTCAGTACGTGTGTTTCAGGCAAGACTGACTTCACTCTTGCTTTAGGGATACGCATGTGAGTCAGTCCTGGCCAGCTGACCACATTCTCTTGGCCTTAGTGATTAGCGCTACCTTTTACTCTGTTGCTTAGGCCCAAAAGAAGACAAAAACAAAAAATAATGTGCTCATCCATGACTTCTTTCTCTCAAACCCCACATCGAATTCATAAGCAAATTGCTTTCCTTCAAAATTCATCCCAGATGGAACCATTCCTCTGCCACTGACAGAAATATCCTATTCTAGGCCATCTCTCACCTGACCTCCTGCCTCCAGTTTGTCCCGCTACAGAGTATTCTTCATACAGCAACCAGAGAGAGTCCATTAAAACCTTAATACAGATTATGTCACTCTGCTCAATAGGCATCATCAACTTCCCCTTACACTCAGAACAATATTTGACGTCCTTACATTATGGCCAAGGGCCCACCTCAGAACTATATCACCTGAAGAAGTTATAAAGCTACAGATGCCTGTGGCCACCCCCAAGAGAAACTGACTGGATCTACCTGGATAGATCCCTGACACTGGTTTCTTTTATAAGCTCTCCAGTGCTTTTGTGAGCTGACTGGCTATCAATCAGACTCATATATATATATATATATATATATATATATATATATAAAATATATATTTATATATGCGCCCCTCTGCTGTTTCTCAAGCATGCCAAGTGTGATCCCACTTCAGGGTCTTTGCACTGCTGGATGCAATGACTTCTGACACTAACGGCCCAGAATTCAGCCAGCCTTCACAAGTTGAGAGCATAGTCCTGCATAAAGCTGCCTTTTCTTCCATCAGCAGCAGTGAGCTCAGGAGCTCCCACGCCACCCACTCTTCTTATTAACTGGCTCCAGGGGATACAATACCTCCTCAGTTTTCGTAATTCATTGGAATGAGCCACAGAACTCAGGAAAGCACCATTCTTACAGTGAGAGTCTTGCAGCCAAAAGGATGCAGATTGGGTCCTGCCAAAAGAAGGTGGGGGGAGGTCTAGGAGGGTCTCAAGTGCAAAGCTTCTGCATCCTTTCCCTGCAGGGTCAGGACACATCGATGCGTAACAATATGTACAGAATATTGTTGGCTAGGGATGCTTTCTCGAGCTTCTCTGTCCTCTGATTTACTGGAATTTCACTATGGAGGTATGGTTGATGGAACCATTACCATTCAGTTAAACTCAGTCTCCAGGCCCTCTCCCCTCTGTGGAGATCAGGCTGATATCACCAGGCTCAGTTCCCCAACCCTCATGAGTCATCATCTTAGCAGATCATTAGCATAAACTCTCAGGGTCCATGATGAATGACAAAAATATTCCTACTACTTAGGAAGTTCCAATGAATTACAGGTTACTTCCCAGTATCCGAGGACAGAGGCCACATGCTTTTTTTATTAATCAAATTTTTTCTTTTAATTTCTTGGCTATGCTGTGTGGAATGTGGGATCTTAGTTCTCCAACCAGGGAGTAAACCCACAGCCCAAGCAGTGGAAGCCCAGAGTCGTAACCACTGGGCCACCAGGGAAGTCCCTCAATTCTTTATTATGGAACACTGAGTAAAGACACGCCCGACCAGGTCTACCCTGCACATTTTGGTTACATGATCTAATAAAGCTTATTTGCAGGTTGAGTTGCATTTCCTGTCACCAGCCAGAGTCCTTTGTGACACACAAATCAACTGATTTTCCTGGCTCCTATGTCTTCCCTTTAGTTCATATTGTGTGTAATTATTGGTTGAATCAATCATCCTAAACAACAGTTCTGATCTTGTCACCCCATTATTGAAACACCTCCATCAGCGAGTCATTTGAAGTATTTTTTCTTCCTCCACTAGTCCGAAATATTTACCCTGACATTCAAGGCCTATATCATCTGGCTCTCTTTTCTTGCTCTCCCACGACTAGTCTTTGATTTACCGGAGTGGACTACTTGCTTTTTCTGGAATGCTTTTTGCCTCTTCCCACTCTGTGCCTTAGCAAATCAAAACCACTGTGCCCTTGTTAGATCATCCTGTTTGTTGGGAATGGCCAGCCCCTCCTACCTACCTGTCAAAGTGCACTCCTGGCCTTCGTCCATGAATTCTTCTTTAATAATCCCAGATGTAAGCAATTTCTTGCTATAAATTCTTCATCAGTAGCACTTCCTTTGTATTTCTCTCACATCTTACTTTAATATTTTTCCTTTATTGATATATCTGTAACTTGCATTATATTAATTAAATCTATTTGTAAAAAGTTCTTACTATGCTCTATGAGAATTCTATGGACAAGAGGAGCCTGGCAGGCTACAGTCCATGGAGTTGCAAAGAGTCGGACGCGACTGAGCAGCTAACACTTTTTTTTTGTACAATGCTCTAAGAATATAAATATGAAAAATTAGTTTATGCCACAAAGCAGTTATCCAGTAAAAGAGGAAATATATCTTTTATCAACTGATTTTATCAACTAGCCATTCAGTTCAGTTGAGTCACTCAGTCGTGTCCAACTCTTCGCGACCCCATGGACTGCAGCAGGCCAGGCATCCCTGTCCATCACCAACTCCTGGAATTTACTCAAACTCATCTCCAATGAGTTGGTGATACCATCCAACCATCTCATCCTCTGTTGTCCCCTTCTCCTCCTGCCCTAAATCTTTCCCAGCATCAAGGTCTTTTTCATATGAGTCTGTTTTTCACATCAGGTGGCCAAAGTATTGGAGTTTCAGCTTCAACATCAGTCCTTCCAATGAACACCCAGGACTGACCTCCTTTAGGATGGACTTGTTGGATCTCCTTGCAGTCCAAGGGACTCTCAAGAGTCTTCTCCAACACCACAGTTCAAAAGCATCAATTCTTCGGCGCTCAGCTTTCTTTATAGTCCAACTCTCACATCCATATACGACTACTGGAAAGAACCATAGCCTTGACTAGACGACCTTTGTTGGCAAAGTAATGTCTCTGTTTTTTAATAAGCTGTCTAGGTTGGTCATAACTTTTCTCTCAAGGAGTAAGTGTCTTAATTTCATGGCTTCAATCATCATCTGCAGTGATTTTGGAGCCCAAAAAAATAGTCAGTCACTGTTTCCACATCTATTTGACATGAAGTGATGGGACTAGATGCCATGATCTTCGTTTACTCAATGTTGAGCTTTAAATCAACTTTTTCACTCTCGTCTTTCACTTTCATCAAGAGTCTCTTTAGCTTTTCTTCACTTTCTGCCATAAGGGTGGTGTCATCTGCATATCTGAGGTTATTGATATAGTCAACTAGCCATTATCTCTCCAAATATTTTATCTCCCATGTCCCATCTGTTCTCTCATTCTGGAATTCCTAGTAGATGTTAAGTTGGACCTTTACATTTTTTTCTCTGTGCCTTTTTATATCTTCCATTTCGTAGTCTGTCCTACAGTGAGGAAAATGTGTTCAAATCTATCTTCAAGTTTACTAATCCCTTTTTCAGCTGACTCTAATCTGCTGCTCAGACCATTTGTCCAGTGGTAAATTTAAATGACCATTCATTTAAGTGTGTAATTGAGCAAGGATTCTGTGCCTGTGGCTCAGAAAGCCAAACTCTGACAGTGGGAGTTTGCAACAAACCAAGGATTTATTGCAGGGTGCCAAGCAAGGGAGGGAGAGACAAGCCTCAGATCCCCTCCAACTTGGTCTTTGAGTTAGGGGGTATTTTTAAAGGGGGAGAACAAAGAAGCTAGGGTTAATCATTGTCTTGTGACATATCTTAATCATAGTTTTGGGAGTTGGGGTATTTCTGGTTTACAGTTTTTCTGTTCGGGTGATCTGTCACTCAGAGATCTGTTATCTCATCTTGCCCTGGAGAAACAACCTGAGCCAGTGTGTTTGATGGTGATGTCTAACATTTTTAGAGCATTAGCAGTGTTGTCAACACCACCAATCACAGTCATCTGATTCTGGTGTTCAGTTAGCACAGGACTGAGTTCAGAGGTGACAAAAAGAGAACAAAGATTTGGAGAGACAGATAAATCATTAACTCTGTAAGGGATCTCAGTTTTAAAGGGACTTGGTTCCAGATGTTCTAATTTATTGTTTTAAATTTTTGCCTTTTCTTTTGTAGTGAATTGCCATTTGTTTGGGGCTTAATAGGTGGCACTAGTGGTAAAGAACCTACCTGCCAATGCAGGAGAATGAGACGTGGGTTTGATCCCTGGGCTGGGAAGATCCTCTTGAGAAGGGGATGGCTACCCACTCTAGTATTCTTTGCTGGAGAATTCCATGGAGAGAGAAGCCTGGCGGGCTACAGTCCATAGATTCACACAGAGTCAGACACAAGTGACTTAGCATGTACACACGCCATTTGTGTATTTTTTTCAATGTCGTTCAGATTTTCAAAATTTAAACATGTGGATTATGGTTTCTTTTAAACTATTTTACTGTATACTAAATTTTTAGATTAAAAAAACCTCCTGTTTACTATATCCCTGGTTTTTTCTTGTATATTATATGTGAATTTTTATTATGAGCTTGTTGCAGTGAGGCTCGCTTTTGTCTGTGCTTGTCCCATGCTGTGTGGGCAGCAGAGCGTAATAGTAACATCCTCCTGGTGTCCTAGAGGCAGCACAGGCCCAGGCCCAAGACAATTTCTCTAGGCAAAAGTATCGGAGTGGCTTGCCATTTCCTGCTCCGGGGATCTTCCCAACCCAGGAATCGAACCTGGGTCTCCTGTATTGCAGGAGAATTTTTTACCATCTGAGCCACCAGGGAAGCCCCATTGAAACCCTGGACTTTCCAAATAAATACCACTGTTTCCATTAGCTTCTCAAAGTTGCTGCACCCCCAGTTCTGGTATTTCTTACTCTGGCTTTCGTTTCTGGCAACTGGAGTGTTCCCTTTCTTTCAGTTAAAAATTGGCTTTAAAAACTTTTTCTGTCATGTTATTTTTTTTTTATTTTTATTTTTTTGTCATGTTATTTTTTAATCCAGAGTTCCTAAGGGCTTATAGCTAGTGGGCTTCCATGTGGTCTTAGTTCAACATAGTGCTGGAACCATAACAAAATGGCATGTATCCATCTACATGACATCTATCCCACCAGAAGACAACCAAGACCTAACAGAAAAGCAAAAGAAACCTCTTGGAAATTCATAAAAAGTAGTAATCAATTGTGATTGCAGGATTTGAGAAGGTCTTAGTTTGGTAATTGTCTTAGTCTCTTCTGGCCACTGTATCAAAACGCCACAGACTGGGTCACTTATGAACCAACAGAAATGTGTTGCTTACGGTTTTGTAGCTGGCAGTCTGAGATTGGGGTGCCAGCACAGTCAGGTGAGGCCACTCTTCCAGGCTGCAGACTTCTCTTTGGATCCTCAGAGAAGGAGCTAGGCAGTTTTGTAGGGTCACTGTTTAATCATATTCATAAGGGCTCCATCCTCATGATCTAACCACCTTCCAAATGTCCCAGCTGCTTTGAAGAATATGTAGGATTTTGACATGAAGAGAGGGAGGGGTTGGGTCTTGCAGGGGAAATCCCAGGTAAGGGATGAGCAATCACAGAAACGCATGTCACTGTGTGAGGTGGGTCACTGTCCCATGTGGTGGGGTTTGTGTGTGGCTCACTAGATGTAGTCTAGGGGTGTGTGCCTGGAAATGTCCCAGCACTTCCATTCAGGTCCTCCCACGGTGCTTTGTGTGTCAAATACACTGACTGTGTACTAGATGGACAAATGTATGTGAGAGCATGTCACCAAAGGAAGGAGAAGAGGCTGGATATACAGGATCATCTCCAACCTCACTGTGTGTCAGTATGCTCACCTACAAACCAGAGGTTCTCCTACAAGTGACACAGTAGCACGGAGTGACTCTTAAATTTTCTTTCGGTTCCAACATTCTGTGATAACAGTCGGTACAACTTGGTGCCAATCCTAATTAGTTCTGATTTAAGCAAGGAGATATCTAGATGACTTTTTGTTAGGGGTAAACAGATTTGATTGCCTGTATGGTATAGGGAAAGAGTATGAAAAGTAGTCTTGAAAAATGCTGTTTAATGTGGAACAAAGAGAATCAGAGGTTGACCAACTGCAGGGCTATATTCTTATAATCTACTCAATGTTGCTGCTGTCCTGGCCTAAATAAAGAACCATTGCCTAGAAGTTCTCTTTGGACTTTCTAAAAATAAACCAAATAGGAAGAATTCTCCTTGGAGGAAACATTAGCAATAATAACCACGAAAGTTTGAAAGGGAAACTCATTGTCCAACAAAAGGAAGGAGAAAAAAAAATCTAGATTTCTTCTATTTTTAAAACTTAAGTTTACTTCCTGAGCTTTCTACAAGCTGCTTAGATAGACACAAAAGGGAAATGAGACAGTTAAGAATATTTAGTTTGTATTTGAAATAAGTGAACAAACAACTATCACTACATCATTTAGGAATAATTTTTTAAAAGGAGACTAAAAGAAAAAGCCACCATTACAGTTAATTTTTGTGACATCCACAGTGCATTTATTTATTGACTCGTTCTTTTACTTATTAAATTTTTGATGAGCATCTAATAGGTGTAGGATGTTATACTAGGCACTAGGTTGGAGATATGACTCACCTGGTAATTCCATACTGATCATTCAACATGGTAAACTCAGTCTTGCCTTCTGTGTGGTGGGCATGGTGGACTGGCTAATTCAGTTTTTATTTGATCATTCTTCTAGTATGTTTTTCTCTATTGTAGTGTTTGGAATGCTGAAAATTTCATTTCCTATGGTAGTTTCCTACAACTTGCATGAGATTTGGGAGGCAGAAGTGAAGTAGAGGCCATTTTCTTGACTTTTGCCTTATTCCATTGGCAAACTAGGTCATGGGATGTGAAGTTTTCTGCTAGCAATGTTACCAACTTCATTATCTAGCTGTCTATGTATTCAAAGGAGCTGCTGTGGAGAGGAAGCTGAATGTCACGTTCAGCTTCTCCATTTCCACTTCCTAATTTCATCACTACAGTTATGACTGTATGTTCCTGAACTCACTTGTTCAAATGGTAGTCTCAGAAGAATAGCTTCCATTGAGTCAGTTCTAAGGAATGGTTCTGCGATTGAATTCTAGAGACCAAACTCTTCCAAGCATTTTATTAGCCCCTAATTTCACGTGTTAGATCCTTTTTTGTTTGAAGTATGAAGAGTGGTTTCTGTTTCCCGCACTGAATCACACCCAACACACCCTCTAATATCATTTAGGGATAATAGTAGAACTCAGAGTTTCAGCGTTTGGGGATGTTTTTGTTATTAATACACTGATACCTATGTATTTCCTTTCTCCTTTCTTACAAAATATTGCAATGTGAATTAGAAGATACAGAAGCAAGTGAAGACAAATATAGAGATTGCTTATATGCAGAATCTTAAAAAAAAAAAAGATACAAATGAACTTACTTACAAAACAGAAACAGACTCACAGGAAACAAACGTTATGGTTACCAGAGGAGAAAGGTGACCGGGAGGGATAAATTGGGAGTCTGGGATGGAAATATACACACTATTATATTTAAAATAGATAACCAACAAGGACCTATTGTGGGCCTCGCAGGTGGCAGAGTGGTAAAGAATCCACCTGCCAGCACGTTAAGACGCAGGAGATGTGGGTTCAATCCCTGGGTTGGGAAGATCCTCTGGAGAAGGAAATGGCAACCCACTCCAGTTTTCTTGCCTTGAAAATGCCATGGACAGCAGAGCCAAGTGGGCTACAGTTCATAGGATCTCAAAGAGTCAGACACGACTCAGTGACTGAACACACACAAGCACACAAGCAGCTACTTACTGTATGGCACAAGGAACTGTGCTCAGTGTTCTGTAATAACCTAAATGGGAAAAAAAGTTGACAAAGAATTTATGGTAAAGAATCTGCTTGTGATGCAGGAGACCAGGGTTCGATCCCTGGGTTGAGAAGTTCCTCTGGAGAAGGGAATGGCAATCCACTCCAGTATTCCTGCCTGGAGAATCCCATAGACAGAGAAGCCTGGTAGGCCACAGTCTGTGGGGTTGCAAAGAGTTGGACACGACAGAGCAGCTAACACACTCATGTAGAACTAGTTTCCCAGGTGGCACAGTGGTTAAGAATCTACCTGCTAGTGCATTAGATGCTGGAGACCTGGGTTTGATCCTTGGCTTGGGAAGATCCCCTGGAGAAGCAAATGGCAACCCACTCCAGTATCCTTGCCTTGAAAATTCCATGGACAGCAGAGCCAGGCAGGCTACAGTTCATAGGTTCGCAGGGAGTCGGACCCGACTGAGTGACTAAGCACGCACGAGCACAGAAGGACCTGCTGTATAGCACAGAGAGCTGTACTCAGTGTTCTGTAATAAACCTAAATGGGAAAAGAATTTGAAAAAGAACTTCTATACACATATGCATAAAACTAGTTTCCCAGGGGGCGCTAGTGGTAAAGAACCCACCTGCCAATGCAGGAGCTAAGAGACTCAGGTTTGATCCTTGAGTCAGGAAGATCCCCTGGAGGAAGGCATGGCAACCTGCTCCAGTATTCTTGGTGAATCACTTTCCATTCATTTGAAACTAACACAATGTTGTAAATTAAGTAGAATCCAATATAAAATAAAAAAATTTTTTAAAGAAATGCATGTAATATGAGGTGGGTTATTGGAATTGGCAGTGTGCTGCAGAGACTAAAAGCACAGGCCCCAAGTTGGCTAACCTGACTTTCCCCAAGAGGATATGAGCTTCTTGAGAACTGCTTCACCACAGATTCCCCAGGTTCTAAAACAATGCCTAGAAGATAAAAGCAGACTCTTATAATAAATTTCCTTTGAATGAATCATTTTGACTTCCTCTTCTAACACATACTAGCAGAATTACACGACTCCACTGGGTAGGCAGATTACACAGCTGGGGCACTTTACCAGAGGCAGAACTTGTGTGCATCCTGGCAGATGAGGCCTGGGTACCCGGGCTGCTGTAGGTCTGCCATTATGGGCTAAATGCAGGCTGTGTCCCAGCCTGACTCTCCCTCAAGCAGCCTCTGGAAGAGCTCTGGGAGACGGGACCAGAGAGGCAGTGGCGGGGGCTCCTCATGGAGCAAGGAGGGGTAGACTTGGGGGTGTGCATAGCCTGGGCCTAACACACTCGCTTGCACTCACACGCGGAGCACGAGTAGTCAGATGTACAGTTCTTCTGTCAGCCTAGCCTAGGAAAAATGCAGTGTTTTCATTCCTTGGTAAGAAGAGTGTTTCTGTATCTGCTGATGATCACCTGATTGCCACTGAAAGTGAAAGCCGCTCAGCCGTGTCCAACTCTTGGGGACCCCATGGACTATACTGTCCATGGAATTCTCCAGACCAGAAGAGTGGAGTGGGGAGCCTTTCCATTCTCCAGGGGCTCTTCCCAACCCAGGGATCCAACCCAGGTCTCCCACACTGAAAGAGCCTGGTTTCCTCGGTGTATATGCCCAGCAGTGGGATTGCTGGGTCATATGGCAGGTCTATTTGCAGTTTTTTAAGGAATCTATGTGTCAAATGGGGAAATTGATGGTCACCAGGTAGTTGTGAAGATTACATTTATGTACACAAAACACAGGTTCTCCCCTGACTTCTCCAAATTAAAAATGGACCCAGTAATTTGTGCTTTCTCTCTACCCCCACCCCTGACTCTCGAATCACTCCCTGAACCTAATCTCATTGCTCTGTGGAGTATGTGACTCATGTGACAGATTTGTGCATTATTCATTGAGCAGCTACTATTGCAAGACAGTGGCCATGTGGCACACATAGGATGGAGCCAGTGAGGGGCTGACACTGTGGCCCCAAAGCATGTCCCCATGTCCTTGGAGACAGTAATGTTCCACCAGCATCATTACATCTCACCACCCACAGCAGACCATAGTATTCTGGTTTTCTTCTACAGGTTTAGGGACAAAAACTGTATTCCTTGAGAGTCCACTTAAAAATCCCTTTTACAAATAAGGCCTCAAGGGCAGTGGCTTTCTTTCAAAGCAGTAATCAGTGGCAGCATATTAACTTCTCCTGTTTAATCTCATACTCTGTTGCATCTTTTTCCAGGTGGCTTCAGGCTGTCCCAGGAAGAGAGTCAACAGAACTGCTCTCCAGGCACCCACAGAGTGAGATGGATAGAGTTGCTTTTCCTATTTATTCTCAACACTTCTTAATGTTTAACACTTGGGGTAAAATCTTCTTATTCCTTCTCCCAAAGAAGAAAAGGGTAAGATTTTTCACTTTGTTTTGCAGAAATGTGTTGGTAAGACTTATCTTCTAATTACAGCTTCAACATCTTGGTATCATAATGGTTGCTTCAAAGACCATGAAATAATAGATTTTGAGGAGCATAACACCCATGCTTTTTCAGCACATCTGTAATTATTGTATACGTTCTAATTACAATGCTTGTTACCTAGGTATTATTGCTCAAGGGAAAACAAAAACTCCTGCTATTTTCAGTTAGTCTATTTATACTCTGAGACCTAACTAGTGATATGCAGACTCTGCCATCAATATCCTTTCTAGCAGACCCACAAAGGTGACTTCAGTGATTGCAACTATATAAAACAATTTATGTACAATCACAAAACATTTTTTAAATGGAAATACAATTAATTTACAATATTGTGTTAGAATCTGCTGTATTACAAAGTGATTCAGTTATACATATATATATATATTTCTTTTTCATATTCTTTTTCATTATAGGTTATTCAGTTTAGTCACTCAATTGTGTGCAACTCTTTGCGACCCATGGACTGCAGCATGCCAGGCTTTCCTGTCCTTCACTTTCTCCTGGAGCTTGCTCAAACTCATGTCCATCGAGTCAGTGATGCCATCCAACCATCTCATCCTCTGTCATCCCCCGTCTCCTCCTGCCCTCAATCTTTCCCAGCATCAGGGTCTTTGATGTTGAATGTAGTTCCCTATGTTATGAATACATGAAGTGAAGTGAAGTGAAAGTCACTGTCATGTCTGCTCTTTGCAACCCCATGGACTATACAGTCCATGAATTTTCCAGGCCAGAATACTGGAGTGGGTAGCCTTTCCCTTTTTCAGGGGATCTTCCCAACCCAGGGATCGAACCCAGGTTTCCCGCATTTCAGGTGGATTCTTTACCACCTGAGCCACCAGGGAAGCCATAGTAGGCTTATTAGGACCTACTACTTTTTATATATAGTCTGCATCTGCTAATCCCAACCTCCTATTAATAAGTTATCCCTCCTCCCCTTCCCCTTTGGTAACCACAAGTTTATTTTCTTTTTTAAAGAATATTTATATATTGATTTGGCTGCCCTGGGTCTTAGTTGCAGCACGCGGGACCGTCTTTGCATCATGCAGAGTCTTTCCTTATGGTGCATGGACTCTCTCAAAATGTGTGGGCTCAAGAGCTGCGGCTCAAGGACTCAGCTGCTCCACAGCTTGTGGGATCTTAGTCCCCTCCCCCGCCAGGGACTGGGCTTCCATCTGCTGCCTTGCACGGTGGATTCTTCACCACTGGGCCATCAGGCAAGTCCTCCATAAGTTTGTTTTCTTCGTCTGTGAGTCTGTTTCTGTTTGGTAAATAAGTCCATTTGTATCATTTTTTAGATTCCATATACAAGTGATATCATATGATATTTGTCTTTCTCTGACTTACTTCACTTAGTCTAATCATCTCCAGGTCCATCCATATTGCTGAAAGTAGCATTATTTCATCAAATGTTAAAATCTTAACCCTGTGATTCTTTAGCAAAGAAACGCCCCATCCATCTAAGGAAGGGGGTAATTTTCATCTTTCTGCTTAGCTCACTTCTCTGGGGTGTGAGTGGGTGGAAGGTGTAGAAAAAACTCACAGGAGTCAAAATAAACTCACAAAAATCTGTTTCCATCTAATTAGAATGAACTCACTGATCTCATTGGCTAATTTTTCAAAAAAATATGCCTTAAAAATTGTGTTATTTTTAAAGTTGCTTCTGTGTTTCAATGTTTGCCTCATGGAAAGTATAGAAAAAACTAAAAAAACTCTAGTCAAAACTGGCAACATCTATACTTCCTAACATTTCTGACACCTTGAGTACTGTTTGAAAAGTGTGTGGCTGCTGAATTATAAGTAGAGATAAAATATTTGGAGTCATTATTTTGTTTCATGTCTTAAAAGAACAGAAATGGTAGGAAGGACATGGAAGAGGCATCAGAAGAATAGGACAGTCTTGGCTCTGCTGCTTTCTAGTCTCGCAAGCAAATCACATAAGCATTCTGAACTGCACTGTCTTTATTCAACACGATACAGAATATGTGTTTTCTCAGTGGTATGGTTTAGCACTTCTGAAACAACTGTCAGTATATTCTTGGCATGAGCAAATAGGTCAGTATTTTGAGGAGGGTGGGAGTCAAAGTTTTCACGGTAAGAAGAGGGAGAAACAAACAGCGAAAGAAAGAAACAAGAAGGAGCCCTGCAGTGTTGGGGTGAAATTAACTGGAGGTGTCAGGATGAACGCATGGCTTTTAGGAGAGTAAGAATGAGAATGCAAGAGAGAGAGAGACAGACAGAAAATGAGCAGAAAAAGAGGAGGGGAGAGATATGACATATAAAATGGATTAACAACAAGGCCCCACTGTTGGAGAATGGAGAATTATATTCAATATCCTGTGATAAATCATATGGAAAAAGATATTAAAAAGAATGTATATATTTTGCTGTGTAGAAGAAATTAACATTGAATCATAGAAGAATTAACGTTGTAAATCAACCATATGTCAATAAAAAGTTTTTAAAAAGGAGAAGAGGAAGAGGCAGAGGAGAAGAGGATGTGGGGTAAGAAGAGAGAGAGGAAGGGAGGAAAGAAGGAAGAAAGGAAGCTAGGTAAGCCTGAGTCTAGGATCCAGCAGGAAAAGTACAAGATGTGTCTGGGATAACTCCCTGTGCCACAGTAACCAGGCAAACTGAAGTCCCTCAGAATCTGCAATAACCTTGGAAGAGGACTGGACCATGTGGGTTGGGCGACTTGAAATAACTGTATCCAAATCTCAAAAGACCAGGTTCCAATCTGAACTCAATAGAGGGAGGTCAAATTAAAGCAGTCCAGTGATATTATTTCCCTTAGATTGCAGATCTGATGGCACTAAGACCTTTGGATCATTGTCTATTTTATGGCAATTAGCTTGAAGTGTGATGTAAAGCAAAAAAAAAGGGATTGATTGTTATCACTTTCTACGTGGCAGATAACTCTAACCCAGAATCCAGTGAAGCTACCTTGCTTCCTAATTTTCATTGCTTCTACTCCCTGAACTATTTTAAGATCCAGTAACAGCACCTTATTACTCTTAGAATGACCAGAGCCCTTCCCATAGTCTATAAAGTCCTATACAGTGTGGTTCCAGGCTTGACACTCAGGCCTAGCTCTGCATCCTTCTGTCACTCCGCACTACACAGACCTGTCCTTAGGTTAAACTTGGTCCTCCCTCAGGGCCTTTGCTTGTGCTCTTCCTTCTGCTTGGGGTGCTCTTCTCTACTCTCTTCTTTGGATGAACTACTTACTTGTAATACCAGCTTAAAAGTCGCTTTCTAAAAGATACCTCCTTGAAGTGGGAGAGTGGGATTGACCTATGTACACTACCACGTGTAAAACAGCTAGCTAGTCGGGCAGGATAAAGCCCATGGAGCTCAGCTAGGTTCTCTGCGGTGACCTAGACAGGGGAGGTGGGGGTGTGAGTGGGAGGCAGGCTCAAGAGGGAAGGAGTATAGGTATATGCCAACAACACAAGAGAAGACTCTACACATGGACATCACCAGATGGTCAACACTGAAATCAGACTGATTATATTCTTTGCAGCCAAAGATGGAGAAGCACTATAAAGTCAGCAAAAACAAGACCAGGAGCTGACTGTGGCTCAGATCATGAACTCCTTATTGCCAAATTCAGACTTAAATTGAAGAAAGTAGGGAAAACCACTAGACCATTCAGGTATGACCTAAATCAAATCCCTTATAATTATACAGTGGAAGTGAGAAATAGATTATAGATTTAAGGAACTAGATCTGATAGACAGAGTGCCTGATGAACTATGGACGAAGGCTTGTGACACTGTACAGGAGACAGGGATCAAGACCATCCCCAAGAAAAAGAAATGCAAAAAAGCAAAACGGCTGTCTGAGGAGGCCTTACAAATAGCTGTGAAAAGAAGAGAATCGAAAAGCAAAGGAGAAAAGGAAAGATATTCCCATTTGAATGCAGAGTTCCAAGAACAGCAAGGAGAGATAACAAAGCCTTCCTTAGCGATCAGTGCAAAGAAATAGAGGAAAACAACAGAATGGGAAAGACTAGAGATCTCTTCAAGAAAATAAGAGATACCAAGGGAACATTTCATGCAAAGATGGGCTCAATAAAGGACAGAAATGGTATGGATCTAAAAGAAGCAGAAGATATTAAGAAGAGGTGGCAAGAATACACAGAAGAATTGTACAAAAAAGATCTTCACAACTCAGATAATCATGATGGTGTGATCACTCACCTAGAGCCAGACATCCTAGAATGTGAAGTCAAGTGGGCCTTAGAAAGCATCACTATAAACAAAGCTAATGAAGGTGATGGAATTCCAGTTGAGCTACTTCAAATCATAAAAGATGATGCTGTGAAAGTGCTGCACGAAATATGCCAGCAAATTTGGAAAACTCAGCAATGGCCACAGGACTGGAAAAGCTCAATTTTCATTCTAATCCCAAAGAAAGGCAATGCCAAAGAAGGCTCAAACTACTGCACAACTGCACTCATCTCACATGCTAGTAAAGTAATGCTCAAAATTCTCCAAGCCAGGCTTCAGCAATACATGAACCATGAACTTCCAGATGTTCAAGCTGATTTTAGAAAAGGCAGAGGAACCATAGATCAAATTGCCAACATCCACTGGATTATCAAAAAAGCAAGAGAGTTCCAGAAAAACATCTACTTCTGCTTTATTGACTATGCCAAAGCCTGTGACTGTGTGGATCACAATAAACTGTGGAAAATTCTTCAAGAGATGGGAATACCAGGCCATCTGACCTGTCTCTTGAGAAACCTGTATGCAGGTCAGGAAGCAATAGTTAGAACTGGACATGGAACAACAGACTAGTTCCAAATAGGAAAAGGAGTACATCAAGGCTGTATATTGTCACCCTGCTTATTTAACTTATATGCAGAGTACATCATGAGAAACGCTGGGCTGGAAGAAGCACAAGCTGGAATCAAGATTGCCAGGAGAAATATCAATAACCTCAGATATGCAGACGACACCATCCTTATGGCCGAAAGTGAAGAGGAACTAAAAAGCCTTTTGATGAAAGTAAAAGAGGAGAGTGAAAAAGTTGGCTTAAGCCTCAACATTCAGAAAACTAAGATCATGGCATCTGGTCCCATCACTTCATGGGAAATAGATGGGGAAACAGTGGAAACAGTGTCAGACTTTATTTTTGGGGGGTTCCAAAATCACTGCAGATGGTGTCTGCAGCCATAAAATTAAAAGATGCTTACTCCTTGGAAGGAAAGTTATGGCCAACCCAGATAGCATATTGAAAAGCAGAGACATTACTTTGCCAACAAAGGTCTGTCTAGTCAAGGCTATGGTTTTTCCAGCACTCATGTATGGATGTGAGAGTTGGACAGTGAAAAAGGCTGAGCGCCGAAGAATTGATGCTTTTGAACTATGCTGATGGAGAAGACTCTTGAAAGTCCCTTGGACTGCAGGGAGATCCAACCAGTCCTGCTTAAAGGAGATCAGTCCTGGGTGTTCATTGGAAGGACTGATGTTGAAGCTGAAACTCCAGTACTTTGGCCACCTGATGCGAAGTTGACTCACTGGAAAAGACCCTGATGCTGGGAAGGATTGGGGGCAGGAGGAGAAGGGGACAACAGAGGATGAGATGGCTGGATGGCATCACCGACTTGATGGACATGGGTTTGGGTGGACTCCGGGAGTTGGTGATGGACAGGGAGGCCTGGCGTGCTGCAATTCATGGGGTCGCAAAGAATTGTCCGACTGAGCAACTGAACTGACTGACTGATATATATGTAGCTGATTTCCTTCACTGTTCAGCAGAAACTAACAATAGTGTAAAGTAACTATAGCCCACTTTTAAGAAAAGCACACAGAGTGAAAGCAGACCAGCTGGGTGAGGGGGAAAACAGCAGTAGATGAGGAGGTAAGGGATGTCTGAGCTGGTGGCGTCTGCATACTTGAATGGCTAATTGGCCCAACCAGATGATCTCAGAGGGAATAATACTATAGACAGAGGGAACAGCAAATGCAGGAGGTCTGAAAGAAAAACGAACCTGATGTGTGGAAGGGAGAGAAGGGGCCCAGTGTGGGCAAAGTGTTTCTGGAGAGGGAGAGGGAAGGAGGAGCTGAGGACACACAGGCAGGCAGGGTCCACGCCGCAAAGAGCCTCATGGGCCATTTGATTTGATTCTTAGTAAAAGCGGAAGCTATTAAAGGGCTTTTCAGTTGTCTTATATTGTAAACAGTGGGATGAGGGAGTATGAAAGCAGGTAAATCAGTTAGGTATCTAGTTCTTCAGTCTGCATGAGAAATGATGCTGGTTCTGAACTTTGCACTGTAGGGGCAGCAAGGGAGCTGGAGAGCAGTGGACAGGTTTAGAACATGTCTTAGAAGAGGTGCTGTCTACGGCCATACCACCCTGAACGCACCCGATCTCGTCTTAGAAGAGGTGCTAGCAACCCTCTATTTATGAACTGAATGTGTGGGTGGAAAAGAAGGCCCAGAATCAGGGACTAGTGAGTGGTATTTCAGTTTGAGCAATTCCATGTAGATGATTGGGGCTTCCTGGGTAGCTCAGCTCATAAAGAATCCACCTGCAATGCAGGAGACCTGGGTTTGATCCCTGGGTTGGGGAGATCCTCTGGAGGAGGGCATGGCAACCCACTCCAGTATTCTTGCCTGGAGAATCCCCATGGACAGAGGAGCTTGGTGGGCTACAGTCCCTGGGGTCACAATGAGTCAGGCAAGACTGAGTGAATAAGCCCAGCACAGCATGTAGATGGTTATTCATTTACAGAATCTGAGGAGCAGTAGAAATAGGACTGCCATGCTGGACACGCCAAAAGTGATAATGCATCGTGTGGATGTGGAGTGGATACTGATCAAAATAATTATGGAACTCAGAGGGGAGGTCAGGGCAGGGATATAGTTTTAGGGGCCATCAGAATAGAGATGTACACTGTCCTGGAGGGAGTGTGCTGTCAAAGAAGAGGGCAGGGGGAAGGAGTCAGCAAAGAAGGTTGAGAAGAACTAGCCATTGAAGGAGTAGGGACACCAGGAAAAGTTAATGGAGGGTGGCGACCAAGAGGAGAAGGTGGGAAATGGTGCCACATGATGTTCAGAAGTTAAAGAATGAAAAGATGGGAACATTTCATGCGCTGTGGCAATTTGGACATCGGTGACTTTGACAAGAACAGTTTCAGGGTGGTGGAAGAGGGAGCATCCTGAGGGACAGACAGTGGCAGAAGCATGACTATAAACTACTTTTACTTGGGGGACACATTTTGCTGTCGAGGTGTGGCCGAGACACTATCTGTCTTCTTCACACTCATCTTCCCCTCCTACTTTAGAAGCAGCACCTCTTTACCTCATCTTTGCTACCTGGAATAAAGACTTCATTTTCCACCCTCCCCAATAGCTGTGGATGGAAATATGGTCCCCGGACTAGGTTCTTGACATAGTATTTCTAGGCAAGCCTCCTAAAAGGAAGAAATTCAGCTGACTCATATCGTTGTAAAGCAGAAGCCAACACAACATTGTAAAGCAGTCCTCTTCCAATTAAAAATAAAATTAAAAAGTTACAATTTAAAAAAGGAAGCAATTCACCTGGGAGGAGCACCACTTTGCCTTTTTCCTGCTGCCTGGAATGTAGAATATGATGACTTACACCTCAAGAGCAGCCATCCTGAGCCATGAAGTAATTGAGAGTGTGATATCCAAATCCAATGTAGTGGGAAAGTGATAGAGTCTGGTCTCTGACGACTCAATGGGTTGTCTACTTTTGCACATCTTTAATGTGAGAGAAGAAATACTTGCATGTCTAAATCATTATCTTTCCCCCTCTTGTGTTAACCAAATCTATTACTAATTAAGAGAGTTGAAGAGAAATGGTGGTGGGTTGGAGATAGACATGAGGTCAATAGCTGTTTTGTTTGCTTGTTTTTAAATCAAATGATTCACTGAGTAGTTATTAGATACTCTGATGTATTCTTTGGAAAAAGTTCCAGAGTTATTCAAGATACATCTTATGAAATGTCATTTGAGTTTTTGTGTCTGAATTTAGATTTAGTATATTAGTCAGTGTTCTTGGGTCTGAGCAATAGAAATGGATGATTTAAGCAGAAAGGGAGATGCAGGGGCTTCCCAGGTGGCTCAGTGGTAAAGAATCCACCTGCAAAGCAGGAGACTGGGGTTCAAACCCGGGGTCAGGAAGATCCCCTAGAGTAGGACATAGAAAAGGAAATGCAGGAAGGCAATCAGTGTCCAAGCATGCTGTGGGTGGGTGGGAAGTCAGGCTTGGATGACAGGCAGAGTGAGGGAGGCAGCACATGGGCCACAGACACAGTCGTGTCATGGAATCAGTCTGTCAGGGGCACCGTAGCCCTTGCTGTCAACTGCTGGATGTCCCCCCTGCCCACGCCACTTCTGGAGGCTAAATAGATTTAGCCAAATGGATTCTCTGCTCTCCCCCGCTGCCTTCTTATGTCAGGCATACCTGTTCACAATCTGTGATGGGGTAGTGGGCTGACCTACCTCATGGGCTCATCTCCTAGCTGCAAGGGAGGCTGGGAAAGAAGCAATGTGGCCTATTTAGACTTCTGGAGTGAGTGGTGCTTCCCATGGAAAAATCACATGGGGCTTCAGATGCCAGGGAGACCAAAGTCATACTTAAAAATGCCAGCAAGTATCTACCATGTTTATTTTCTTAAGTATTATAATAAATAAGTATTTAGTGTTCATTTAAAAAGTTGACAGGCAAGTGACACATAACATGGTCATTTGAATATGGATTTTTAAGTCTATTTGGATTATGCACAGAAAGATAAATTACTTAAACTATAATAAATTAGTAAAATATATAGAAAAAAATCAAAGAAGATACATTGAATGATAAAATCAATTTCTGGGTCATAGACCTGTTGCTAAGATAAGCTGGGACAATGTGAATGTTAAATAAAAATAACTTTTTTTCAGTATTGTTCCTGCTTTTTAATTGAAACATTAATTTTTTAATTTTGTAAGACTAGATTTACCCATGCATGTCTTTGGAATGTGGGTAATGTCTACAGCATGGAAGGACAGTTGGCAAATTCAGCCACTATTTTTGTAAACTTGCTAGCACTAACAATTAACCATTTATTTCATAGTTACTATGTGTCATGCATTGTGTGGGGTACACACATTTTCTTATCTTGTCCTCACAATAACCCTTCGAGTCATCCCCACGCTATGGCTATGAAAATTTTGGTTCAAAGAAGCCAAGTCACTTGCTCAAGGTCAGGTAGCTGGTGAATGCCATAACTAGGTTTTTAATTCAGGTTTAATGAAAGCAAACTTGGGTACAATTTAGCAAAGGAGTGCAATAGGGCACTTAGCTAGCTCAAAAGCCTTATTCAGGTTAATTCACTTCAGGAGTCATCCCAATTTATATCTTCATTGGGAGACTCTAGATGCTGGCGAGAGTTCCACGTGACTTAGGTAAATGTCCACCTGATTTAGGATATTAGATGGTGCATGATGACCAACAGCCAATATGACATGACAGTTTGTCCTTATCTATTGAAATATGTTCAGCTCTCTGTTGGTAGACGTGATAATTTCCACATACCTCAAGCTGAATATCTACCTATAAAGAGTGGATTATCTAGGTTGCATCTTTGTGCTCATCAGATTTACCCACTTACCTTATTAGTGGGTCAAACAATTAGTAGAATAAATAATCAACTTTTGAGTTTAATTAGAATACTATCCAGACATAGCGAGGCCAAAAGTGACTAGAAATTCATCATATTTAAATGCAAATTGAGTGGACATGTTGACCTCTCATTTGCTTATATAGATCTGATTATAAATGTTATATAGGATTTATTTTCAGAATCTTGTTGTCTTATAGTAAAACCTAATAATATTTCATTTAATTCATGATAACCTCAAGAATTAAAAATTTCTACTAAAGAAAATAAATGGGACAGAAATAGTAATACATTAATTCTCGTTCCATAATGACACAAGGGGGAATGCTTACTGTTTGATAAATTGAAAAGGAAATGGTCTTTGGAGAGATAAAAGTGGAGTTTGTAACCTTTTGAGAGGATGTAGTTTTTTTTTCCCCCCTCTCTCCCTCTGATGAAATCCTGCTATTATTCAGCTGTGACAGTGAAGTCTACTGAAGGTGAGTTTTCCCTTTCGTGTCAGTGGAGAGGGGAGAAGCAGGTTACTAAGCCTCTGAGGGTATTCCCTGCATCTTTAGCGGGTTTATGGAGCCCTTGGAATCATACACAAAATGTTGCATTTAGGAATGTGGGAGTGTTTTTGTGGAAGAGGTTCCCTAGCTCCTACCACTGCCTCCTCACTGAGGAGGCTGTGATCCCAAAAGAGTAATCAATACTGCTGGTTTGATTCCTGGGTAGGGAAGAGCCCCTGGAGAAGGAAATGGCAACCCACTCCAGTATCCTTGCCTGGAGAATTCCATGGATAGAGGAGCCTGGAGGGCTACAGTCCATGGAGTCGCAAAGAATCGGACATGACTGAATGACTGAATATGCATGCACCCTCATTGAGTGGGGATCATGTCATCTGAACATGGAAGCAGACACATTTACTCTTAAGTCAAAAGGATTGCTTGAGAACAGGAGCAGAACTGGCATCAGTACAGTATTACTTGTGATTATACACATTGCTTTCAAATATTTTAATATAAATAATAACTTTAAAGTTCTATTTAAAGAGAACTTTACAGTAACTAGGTCACTTTAATCTATATTTGCTCATTTAAAAATCACAGTAATCAGTGGGACTTCCCTGGCAGTCCAGTGTTTAAAACCTGCCTTCCAATGCAGGAGATGCAGGCTCAATCCCTGGTTAGGGAGCTAAGATTCCACATGCCTCACAGCCAAAACACCAGGACATAAAACAACAGAAGCAATATTGTAACAAATTCAATAAAGACTTTAAAAATGGTCCACATTTTAAAAAAAAGTCTTTAAAAATAAATAAAAGGTTTAAATTAAAAAGAAAAATATAGCAATCTGTGCTAAAACTGGAGAATTAAAATTATTTTCATCTTATAGCCAATCAAATAAAAACACAGAGGGGACAAAACCAATAACTTGTTCTAGAGATTGGAAGACTCACAGAAGTAAAGGCCCTTCCCATAGTGTTTGGATCAGGAGTGGATATCTGACTCAAACTGGCTCAGTCAGACATCTTTCTAAGACAGTTTGGAAGGGGGAACAAAAATCAAATTGTTTGTCCCTTCGGGATCTAGGGTGCAGTTCTTCTATCACAAATAGTGAAGCAGGAAGAAGCGGGTTAAGGTAAGGGGAGAGGGGTAAGGGAGGCAGGAGGACTTTTGTGGGTTCTGATTCAGGCTGTTGATCTGCCTCAGGTCCCCAAGATAGACTTGCATCTGAGTTAGAGCTCGGAGCAGAACTTGAATAGACTAGAGAAGACACTTGTCATTTTTATTGGAATATAATGCTTGAGTGAAGTAGAGAACTCATGGGACAGAACTCTGGTGGAAGTAGGACTCCTGCTTGATCCAGTGTTGGCAAGAATCATGAAATAAAATGCAAAAAAAATAATATGAATTCCAATCTTGTCTTGGGTCTCTTGTGGAAAATTTACAACGTTTTTTTAATAAAAATATCTTTTTAAAAAGCCACTTTTGCCTGGTTCCTGGCTCCTCTGGCCTATTTTGAAACTACTCACGTAACAAACAAAAAACTCTGTACCATTTCAGCATGTGTGGTTTTATGTCTCATTGTTCTCTCTCCCTTCCTCCCCCTCCTGTTCTTTCCTCTCCTTATCTTTATTGCTCATCACAAAGACTTGGAAACTTGGGAGTGGGTAGAGAGGAAATAGAAGTTTTGAGAAAAACTGGTAATATTTTCATGTTCAGAAGTATCACTCATGCTACACATGTTTATAATAAACTGGTTTTTGCCTAAAATGATATGAGCTGGCTTCTATTATTTCTATCAAAGAGTTTTAAGTAATGTTTTCTTGGAGATAGTGGTAGAATTGAGGCAAGAACTTGAGTCTTTTGACTTAAAATCTCTTGCTCTTTTTGTACACCCTGACTCTGTCTGCATAGTCTTCGACTGCCAGGGAATTGAGCGTTCTTTAATCCTGAGTACTTTTAAAACAGTTTTGTAGAAACGCAGATGTATAGAACAGTCTTTTGGACTCTATGGGAGAGGGCAAGGGTGGGATGATATAGGAGAATGGCATTGAAACATGTTAATTATCATAGGTGAAATCAATCGCCAGCCCAGGTTTGATGCTCAGGGCTGGGGCACGGGGATGACCCAGAGAGAGGGAATCAGGAGGGAGGTGGGAGAGGGGTTCTGGAGGGGGAACACATGTATACCCATGGCAGATTCATGTCAATGTATGGCAAAACCAACACGATAATGTAAAGAAAATTAAAATAAATAAATAAATAGAAAAAAAAAACAGTTTTGTATTTCTTAGTAGTCCACGAGGGCAGGTACTATGTCTGTTTTGCTCACCTGTGTATTTTCAACACCTAATACATTGTTGATGTGTGAAAAATTGTTAGTGCTAAAAAAAAAAATCATTGAATGAATGAATGAATGAATGAAGTCTCATCTTCATTTTTTAAAATTTCATAATCTTATTTACACTTGTGGAGTATCTTGACAGAAAAATATAGTAGATGAATACAACTATGAATACAACTGCTCTTAAATTCAAGCTGCCTTTCAAGGTAAAATTTTAAATTTCTGATAATTTTTCATTATTGTTTCTGGGTTTCCCCCCTTGTATTTTATATCTCAAGGGGAACTTTTTCAATTAACCATGATTTCTGTTGAAAGCTCTTTACTCAAAGAGGGCAATCAGTCTTATCTTCAAGTGCGTTACATGTTAACACGAAGGGGAGTGGAGGCTAATTTTGCTAATCAGAAACAGCTCCAGTTACATAGCTCAGGCCTAAAATTATGGGAGGGACAACAGACAGGGAAAAAGATTGATGAAACACTATTTCAAGCCATGTTTTCCACACATGTTGCAATGAATCTGTATCGGCACTGTGATGAATACAAGTCATAACTGACTTGGCTGAAAGCCCAATGAGAGTGTTGTGTGACGGTGACGCCTGCGCTGGGCTGCGGAAAATCTTCCTTGACACTTGGAAAAACTTCTTGTTCTTAGAGCCCAACAACATTTGCAACAGGAGAAACTTAACCTTAATAACAACTTTATTCTTCTAAGAAACACCTTCCTGACCCATACCCCCAAAGGACCTGAACTTCTTCTCCCTGGGCCTCTGGCCTTCCTGCCTCTCTCCCTACCATCCTTAGATCTTGGATTCAGAAGAAGGTGGACATAACATTCCAGGGGCAAGAAGGGACCTCGGTTATGGTGGTGTCCTTGATCTCTCAAACTGAGCTGAGCGATCAGTGAGGAGCAGAGAGTGCTCTGGACTGAAAGATCAAGTTTAAGGTTCAAAACTTAACCCTGGCACTTCCTAGCTTTGTGGCTTCCAAAAAGTTAATTATTTCTTCTGTTGATAAATTCCTCAACCTTAAAACAGGAATAACAGTATTTTTACAGGCTTACTACTAAGTGAGCTGATATCTTAAATACCTGGTACATGTAGACCTCCTAAAAGGAGTGCTTTCTCATTTTCATTCTCAGTTTCTCTCCTTCATTCAATTTTGTGCCTCTACAAAGAGAAACCTGTGACTTCCACTTTTGAGATTTTTCTCTGAAAAAAGATCTTCCTTCGACTCTTGGGAAGACTTGCAGAGACTGCAAACTCTCCCCTGCATCTCCATCTGCATCTCTAGGGCACTAGGACTCTACAGCCTGGTGAGCTTGCAGGGAAAACGTCAAGTTCAGAATCTCCAATAACTTTGCTCACTCAAGCCCGTTAGTACCAAGTGACAGGCAAATGGTCAACCATGTTGATGCCTATTCTCTTTTTCTTGTATTATACAAGGAGCACATAAAGTACCATGCTGCTGCTGCTGCTAAGTCGCTTCAGTCGTGTCCAACTCTGTGTGACCCCATGGACTATAGCCCACCAGGCTCCTCTGTCCTTGGAATTCTCCAGGCAAGAATACTGGTGGGGGTTGCCATTCCCTTCTCCAGGGGATCTTTCCAACCCACAGATCAAACCCAGATCTGCTGCATTGCAGGCAGATTCTTTTATCATCTGAGCCACCAGGGAGGCCTATAAAGTATCATAAGCTCACGGGTTACAACAGGCAATGACAGAGAAATTGACTAAAAAGATTATCTTTTATACACTTTAAATAATAATTTAGACTTGCATGTTAAGATAATTTTCCCAAACTAGGATAAATTTTTAGTAGAAAGTGGGTGTTAGACCAAGGCAAATTTTGCATCATGTCAAAAAAGTTTGTTTAGATCATCTTCACATACACAAGTAAATTATATTATTGATGGCTATGGCTGATTAAATCTGGTAAGATATAAGCAAAAATTTTAACCTATTAATGGATTGAAATCACTAATTCCCTCAGATTCTGTGATGCTTTGTAAAAGGGGAGAATTAAATCTTGGTAAAAATAAAGCCACTTTTGATTTCTGTAATATTTATTTTCCATGCAAATCTCCTTTCTACTTTGGGTAACATAGCCAAATATTTTGGTTTGCCTAATGCTCCAGTACTTTGGCCACTTGATGCAAAGAGCGGACTCATTGGAAAAGACACTGATACTGGGAAAGACTGAGGGCAGGAGAGTAGAGGGTGACAGAAGATTAGATGGTTGGATGGCATCACCGACTCAATGCACATGAATTTGAGCAAATTCTGGGAGATACGAAGAACAGGGAAGCCTGGTGGGCTGTGGTCCACAGGTTGCAAAGAATCGACATGACTTAGCAACTGAACAAAAACAGGACAATCTTGTTTGGAGACTTTTGTTCTGGTGTAATTATTATTTTTTTTTTTTTGCATTTTACAGTGACAATTTTATTAAATTATTCTTTTAGATTTCACTATGCACTTACTAAAACTAGTACTGACATTTTTTATTTTTTTTTTATTAAACATTTTTTTTATTAGTTTTGCCAAACAATGACATGATATCACCATGGGTTTACATATGCTCCCCCTCCAGAACCCCCCTCCCTCCTCCCTCCCCCTGGGAAATCTCGTTGCACCAGTCCCAAGCATCAATCCTGGGCCGGCTATTGCTTAGACATATGATAATTAACATGTTTCAATGCCATTCTCCCATATCATCCCACCCTTTCCCTCATCCACAGAGGCCCTGAGTCTATTCTATACATCTGCATTCCTTTTGCTGTCTCGCATGCTGGGTTCTCGTTACCGTCTTTCTAAATTCCATATATATGCGTTAATATACTGTATTGTTGTTTTTGCTTCTGGCTTACTTCACTCTGGATAATGGGCTCCAGTTTCGTCCATCTGAGTAGAACTGATTCAAATGAATTTTTCCTTAATGCTGAGTAATATTCCATTGTGTATATGTACCACAGCTTTCTTATCCATTCATCAGTTGATGGGCATCTAGGTTGCTTCCATGTCCTGGCTATTGTAAACAATGCAGCGATGAACACTGGGGTATACGTGTCTCTTTCAATTCTGGTTTCCTCGGTATATATGCCCAACAGTGGGATTGCTGGGTCATATGGCAGGACTATTTGCAGTTTTTTAAGGAACCTCCACACTGTTTTCCATAGAGGCTGTACTAGTTTGCAATCCCACCAACAGTGTAAGAGAGTTCCCTTTTCTCCACATCCTCTCCAGCATTTATTACTTGTGGATTTTTGGATTGCAGCCATTCTGAGTGGTGTAAAGTGATATCTCATTGTGGTTTTGATTTGCATTTCTCTGATAATGAGTGATGTTGAGCATCTTTTCATGTGTTTGTTAGCCATTTTTATGTCTTCTTTGGAGAAACGTCTGTTCAATTCTTTGGCCCACTTTTTGATTGGGTTGTTTATTTTCCTAGAATGGAGCTGCAGGAGTTGCTTGTATATTTTTGAGATTAATTGTTTGTCCGTTGCTTCATTGGCTATTATTTTCTCCCATTCTGAAGGCTGTCTTTTCACCTTGCTTATAGTTTCCTTTGCAGTGCAGAAGCTTTTAATTTTAATTAGGTCCCATTTGTTTATTTGTGCTTTTATTTCCAATATTCTGGGAGGTGGGTCATGTAGGATCCTGCTTTGGTTGATGTCAGAGAGTGTTTTCCCAATGTTATCCTCTAGGAGTTTTATAGTTTCTGCTCTTATGCTTAGATCTTTGATCCATTTTGAATTTATCTTTGTGTATGGTGTTAGAAAGTGTTCTAGTTTCATTCTTTTACAAGTGGCTATCCAGTTTTCCCAGCACCACTTGTTAAAGAGGTTGTCTTTTCTCCATTGTATATTCTTGCCTCCTTTGTCAAAGATAAGGTGTCCATAGATGCGTGGATTTATCTCTGGGCTATCTATTTTGTTCCATTGATCTATATTTCTGTCTTTCTGCCAGTACCATACTGTCTTAATGACTGTGGATTTGTAGTATAGCTTAAAGTCAGGTAGGTTGATTCTCCAGTTCCATTCTTCTTTCTCAAGATTGCTTTGGCTATACGAGGTTTTTTGTATTTCCATACAAATTGTGAAATTATTTGTTCTAATTCTCTAAAAAAAGACCTCTGGTAGCTTGATAGGAATTGCATTGAATCTATAGATTGCTTTGGGTAGTATACTCATTTTCACTATATTGATTCTTCCAATCCACGAACACGGCACATTTCTCCATCTGTTTGTGTCCTCTTTGATTTCTTTCATCAGTGTTTTATAGTTTTCTATATACAAGTCTTTTGTTTCTTTAGGTAGAAATACTCCTAAGTATTTTATTCTTTTTGATTCGATGGTGAATGGAATTGTTTCCATAATTTCTTTTTCTGTTTTTTCATTGTTAGTGTACAGAAATGCCAGGGATTTCTGTGTGTTGATTTTGTATCCTGAAACTGGTGTAATTATTAATATACTTCCCCCAGTTCCCCCACCAAAGGTGTTTTGAACAATGAGACTTTATGAGGAGAGTGAAAAAGTTGGCTTAAAACTCAACATTCAGAAGACTAAGATCATGACATCTGGTCCCATGACTTCATGGCAAATAGATGGGGAAGCAATGGAAACAGTAACAGACTTTATTTTGGGGGGCTCTACAATCACTGCAGATGCTGACTGCAGCCATGAAATTAAAAGTCGCTACTCCTTAGAAGAAAAGCTATGACCAACCTAGATAGCATATTAAAAAGCAGAGACATGACTTTGCCAACAAAGGTCCATCTAGTCAAGGCTATGGTTTTTCCAGTAGTCATGTATGGATGTGATAGTTGGACTGTGAAGAAAGCTGAGCACTGAAGAACTGATGCTTTTGAAGTCTGGTGTTGGAGAAGACTATTGAGAGTCCCTTGGGCTGCAAGGAGATCCACCAGTCCATCCTAAAGGAGATCAGTCCTGGGTGTTCATTGGAAGTATTGATGTTGAAGGTGAAACTCCAATACCTTGGCCACCTCATGCGAAGAGCTGATTCATTGGAAAAGACCCTGATGCTGGGAAAGATTGGGGGCAGGAGGAGAAGGGGACAACAGAGGATGAGATGGTTGGATGGCATCACTAACTCAATGAAGATGAGTTTGAGTAAACTCTGGGAGGTGGTGATGGACAGGGAGGCCTGGCATGCTGTAGACCATGGGGTCACAAAGAGTCGGAGATGACTGAACGACTGAACTGAATTTTGTAGGTTTACATTTGCTATTTTTCCTTTGGAATTTCAGAAATAAACTGGAAATCTCAGGTTTACCTTTAGAACAGGAGTTCTATGGATTGAAATCAGAATTTGAGGGAGTCTATGAACTTGGAGAGGAAAAAAATTTGCCCTTAATATATCTAATTCTAATTACCCTTCAATTATGAATGCAGATGACAAACCACAGTGGTGTTATTTCTCCTGTTACTTCATTATCAAGAAAATCTACAGATATTTTCATATCTCTAGCTATTGCAGATTTGCAAAATATCACCCATATTCAGTGTTATTTCTGAATTAGAAAGATCACATGGACCACAATCTTCATGTTTAGAGATACTGTGTAGTGTTGCTGGCCAGCTATTTGTCAACTTTATACTTTCATCAAACAAATAATGTAGTCCTAGACCTGTATCCCAGACAGTTATGCTGCTTTACAAGATTAGCCACCTACAATTGTTTGTTGATCAATATGAGGAATTAGTTCTTAAATGTTTGCAAAACTAGACAGTTTAAATAAGAATTCTTAACTCTGTGTAAGGCAGCAATGCCTTTTGAACAGAGTGCATAAATTCTATTGTCACCTTAATGGATACTCTTGGAAATCTTGCTGTCAGTGCTGGAGTGGACGCTTAATCTCAGGAAGATGAGATGCAAAAGTCTCTGTCAATTTCTTTGAAAAGACAAATTTGCAAACATCTGCAAACAGTTCAGAAAGTTCTACCAGTTATTTTATATTGATGACATCAAAACTGAACCATGAACTCTTACTCTTTCTTCTTTTTGATATAAAGTATATTAAGGTGACGAGCTAGCCAAAGGGGAATTCATTAGTCAGGTTAAAAAAAAAAAGACTCCAGTTGGAGTTTAATTCAAAAAACCTTGGAGAGTTCAGGTGTTTCTCACTAGAAACTATTCTTGTCTTGTAAAGTAGCTATATAAGCTTTAATCTATTCCCAAGGATTTACATTTATAAATCAGCAGTCTCAATGGCTGTAACAATAACAAAAAATTGACATAAGCTGTTTATCCAACAAAACATGCCTATAGCTCTTTTGAAAACCTCTCCAGAGATTAATGTTCTTATTCAATCTAGCAACAACAGACTTCCCAGAGATAAGTCTTTACAGATAAATTTATTCTTAATTTATTTCTATTTTAATGTATTTTTGAATTTAATACACTAATAAAAAACACATAGTATTATATTACACATTTGTTTTTCAAAGCTGTTTTGACAGCTACATCTCAGTGTGGTTGGTTTCTCTTGTAAATCTGTGTATTTTATGTTATTTTATGTATTTTTGTGTTAAAAAATGTCATTCTGAAAGAGATCCCTAGTTTGGTCAGTTTGCCTCTACAGTGCCAACAGAGCCCATGATACACCTATAGGGTTGAGAATACTGGCTTTGGGGAATTTCCTATAAGTCCAGTGGTTAGGACTTGGTACTTTCACTGCTGAGGGCCCAGGCTCAATTCCTGGTCAGGGAACTAAGAGCCCACAAGCTGCTCAGGGCAGCAAAAAATAAATAAATAAATAAATCAGTTCCTGTTGTCTATGGCTTGATAATTTCTGAGAGAAAAAATGGGACTCCTTGTCCATGCCCACGATCATGAACCATCAAGTTTCCCTGAACTTGTTCCTAAGTAGAGTCCACAGTACTCTAATAAATAATTTAACAAAACAAAACACTGGCTGTGGAGCTGCATCTCAAGATAGAAACTTCTAGGAGACATAGTAGGCATAATATCGTTTATTCACTGTACAGAACTGTAAGGTCTTGCGTCTGGTTGGAAAGGACTAAGTAGAGCATTTACTGTACAGACTCATGTATACATTATGTTGGCAAAAGATTAGAAATGGTAAGCACCACAGAGAAATACAGGTAAGTTTCTAAGGATGGTCAGAAGAAAGACTGTTACCACGAACAGCAGGGAACACATGGAAAAAGTGGTATTCCTGCTGGTTTGGATGGAATTGGTAAAATCTGAATATTTCAAGTGGGGATATTCATGCTGAATTTGCCCATAGGCCATCCAGACCAGAGACCTCAGAGCCACCCTTGAATTCTCCTCCTCACACCTGCATCTCTGATCAAGTCTTGTCCCTTGGGTCTCTCTGCTAGTCTTATTTCCATTCCTCCTATTTATCCCCTAGGATATTGCCTGGCTTCATGCTTATTACCAGAACTACTAGAATAGCCTCCTGCCTGGACCTCCATCTCCTTTCTCAAATCCCTTCCACACAGGTTATCCTAACTACAATTAAAATAATATATTATTTATTTGAAGCAGTAAATTAAAGAAATATTCAAGTTTCAGTATTTTACATATATGATATTAAGCCCCATGTTAAAAATGTGGAATATTCACATACAACATGTATGTTAACATTGACGAGAATGCATTGGAGCTGTAGTTATCAGTCTTGGCAACACATATAATCATTATTTATGGATCTATGAAAAGGTCCTGATGCAGGAGACCTGCCCTCGCAGTTCTGGATGTAACTCCCATGGAGACAGAGCTCCTGACTGCCATCCCTGTTGCTGTCTGCCTCTCTAGTTTTGACATTTATCTGCTCCCCCTTCTATCCCATCAAACCGCTGGGGTTCCTCAAATCCCCATGAGGTTCCCAGGACGTCCTACATGGCACACTTATCCTCCTGGTCTAAACATTTTTTTAGATGTCTCAGCTCACCTTTCTAGGGAGAATTTTCAGTCTTCTGCAGGTAAGATGGTCCACTCTCTGTTTTGCTCCTTCTCTGATCTGTATGTCCTCGTATCATAGCAACAATATAATTTGACTTGTGTTCCTCCCTTCCCCTCACTATTAATGGCACTGGAAAGGAAGCCATCTCCCTTGTGTCATTTTCATAAATACATTTCCAATGATTTTTAAAACCTTGCTTGCACAGCTCCTACTATGTGGAAATATCACAAATAAGCTGGAATAAAATTTAGCTTTTTTCTCTATATTTGCTCAGTATCTTATTTATCAATCTCCTTTTATATTAGTGTGAGTAATACGATCCTGTTTTTCTGTGACAGACATCTTTGTAATAAAACATGTGTGAGAACTCGACTGGGAGTTTTGAGAAATGTATCTTTCTCATTAATTATTTTAAAAATCCCTCTTGGAATCATGACAAACATAGCATGATAAAGTTTCTACTGAAGTGAAATTAAGCCTAGATGTCAATCTTTTCTTTCGCTTGGGAGTTTCACACCAACATACACCAGAGAAGAGGCAGCTGCTGCTTTTATGAGTGGTAGAATCCCCAGGCAGATGGGATCCGCTTAGCCTGGGACCCTTCAGAGGCTGTGGGAGTAGTACATTCTGAGCTCTCATTTGCAATTCTGGGCAAAATTTGCAAAAGGGCTTCTGAGAAGTCTATATTTGCATACTCAAATTAGACGCATACGAATATGAATGCCCCCAACCAGGTTTCCACATCACGTCATCACCCTCTGGCAACACTGACCTATCTTGAATGACAACCCCTAACTTTGAAAATTGAACCTTAAATTTTATATTATGTTATTTCTCCTATTTCTTTTTGATTTTCAAGTCATTAATCATAGTCTAGAGAAAATCAACTTCTCATTGCTTTCTCTTAGATACCCTAAGGATACAGACCCCTCAAATAATTAAACTTAGGGGAAACATTTTTAAATGAATCTATTTCCCAAGTGTAAGTTCTGCTAAATTTTTAAAATCTGAGGCTTATCACTATTAAATTATGTGCTCAGTTCCTCGGTGGTATCTGAGTCTTTGTAGCCCCACTCAGTCATATCTGACTCTGAGACCCTGTGGGCTGTAGCCTGCCAGGGTCCTCTGTCCATGGGATTTTCTGGGCAAGAATACTGGATTGGTTGTCACTTCCTTCTCCAGGGGATCTTCCTGACCCAGGGATCAAATCTGTGTCTCTTGTGTCTCCTGCTTGGCAGGCGGATTCTTTACCACCGTGCCACCTGGGAAGCCATATTAAATTACGTAGGAAAGTCATAGGGAAAAATCTCAATTATATAAGAATTCCTGCTTTCTATGTGCTACTTTAAAAACATGATCAGAAGACCCCCTATATCAGAATAAAATGCAGATTTCTGCCCTACCACTAATGAGAAATTTGCATTCCTGGTGACGTCTATGAGCCATATAGTTTGAGAACTACTGCTCTAAGTCATTTTGAAAATTACACACTCCAGATAAAACGGCTCTTTAAATTTCCCTTTTTATAATCTGCTGTGTGCAACTCTGGCTTTTGCTGACGTTTTTACTTCTTATGTTGGATTGGCCATATCTGTCCCTCGAGATCTAATATTGATAATTATGGATTTAGTTCCATATGACCAAAGACAGAATGCAGTTATTATCAATCTCATAATTGGCTACTCTTCTTCTTTCCTTAATTTTTGTATTTGACATCTTTAAATCAGGTCCTTAAAATATGGTTATTCTCTTGTGAAGTTAGTTGTAAGTAATCTTTTAGCTACAGCAAGAACTGTTTTTAAAAGTCCATATCTTATAATATTATATTATAATATCTTATAATAACCTATAATGAAAAAGAATATATAATGCATATATATATAAAGTCTGAATACATATAATTAAGTCTACTGTACACTCGAAATTAACACAACATTGTGAATCAACTATTCAGTTCAGTCGCTCAGTCGTGTCCAACTCTTTGTGACCCCATGGACTGCAACACACCAGGCTTCCCTGTCCATCACCAATTCCCAGAGCTTACTCAAACTCACGTCCATTGAGTCAGTGACGCCATCCAACCATCTCATCCTCTGCTGTCTCCTCCTCCTGCCTTCAATCTTTCCCAGCATCAGGGTCTTTCAAAATGAGTCAGCTCTTTGCATCAGGTGGCCAAAGTATTGAGGTTTCAGCTTCAACATCAGCCCTTCCAATGAATATCCAGGACTGATTTCTTTTAGGATGGACTGGCTGGATCTCCTTGCAGTCTAAGGGACTCTCCAACAGCACAGTTCAAAAGCACCATTTCCTTGGTGCTCAGCTTTCTTTATAGTCCGACTCTCACATCCATACGTGACTACTGGAAAAACCATAGCTTTGACTAGATGGACCTTTGTTGGCAAAGTAATGTCTCTGCTTTTTAAAATGCCGTCTATGTGTTTCAAGGTTAGTGTTTCCATGTCTGTCAAATACCCACCTGAATTCCATTAAAAGACCTTTAGATAATAAGGGCAAATGCTTGAAAGAAGTATGACAGTTGTTTAGCATAGAAATCCTTTACTATTACCACTTTCTTAGTTTTAATTAATAACTTCTCTCTTTAATTCCACACGTGTCTGTTATATTTCATTTTTATCATCATTGCCAGGTAGTTTGCAACAACCATTACAGGGATGAGAAGTATTTAAATAAATGATCACAACTTTATAAATACAGTGCTTCTCTCTTCCCTTAAGTGACACGCCTAGAACTACATATTCTCAAAGGAAAAGACTCTTCATAGTCTTATAATTACGTACATTCTCTGAGGAGAAACCAGGGCACAGTTTCCTAGCAAAAGAGCACTCAATAATAATTCAACATTTCCTGCCAAATACCCTAGGTTGTGGTAATTTTCAAACATTGTATAAAATGACACACATTCCATATATGAGGTGTGATTAAAACATAAGACAAGTCACACATGAACATATCTCTCATTACTTTATAATCACACCTCATACATCATCTTAAGGAATCAGTCATAGCATATAATTTTTTAAACCGTCACCTTATTGCCCACCTACCTCTAATCCAACTTCCCCTCCGGCCACCCCGGGGTGAGAGAAAGTAGATTGCCATCCAAAGACATCTGGTGTGGGATACAGAGCAGCAATCAAACACCCTCGGTGGGATGTCAGCGGGGATCTGCCACCACTCAAAGCTCAGCGTGTATGTGGTCTTGAAATTAATCCTGGCTGCTTCACACAGGGGCAGATCTAGGCAAAACTGTGCAGTCAGTGAAGTCTGGTCCTCCCCTGTGGCCCTGAGAGCTGCACTGCTGCTCCCCACGGCTGAGGGGTCTCCCCTGTGGCTGGTGCTTCACAGACAGTTCTTGAGAATCAGCCTTTCCCATTCCTACTAATCAACACATAGCCATCATATGTCCTGTTCCATCATTTGGTGAACAGTTATTATGTGCCCAGCACAGTGCTTGGTGCTGTGGGCACAAACTTGAAAAACCACGGCTTGGCTTCATGGAATTTAGCTGGACAAAGCAAATTAACAAATTTAATTATCTGATGTTAAGGTGGTTCGATAAGTTAACTGATGTATTCCAATTAAGACAGTGCTTGGTGCATAGTAGATGCTCAGTACATATTTGCTGAAGAACTTAAAATAGCCTAAGGCTAAGTCTATACTGGGTACAGTGGGAAAGTGATGATTCAAGGAACACATCCTAAAAAGATGACACCTGAGCTAAGTCTGAAAAGGATGAGTAAGATACTGAACATAAGACAGGCTGAAAAGGCAATTCTGAGCACAGGGAAGAGTATGAGCAAGGCATGGGGATTTTACACAATACAGAGTGTGCAAGGACACTTTAACAATTGCATGTTACAAGACTTTAAGGTATGAAGCAAGGAGTAGTAGCAAATGAGACTAGGGAGGTAAATAGAGTGAAGTTATATAATACCTTATAAGCCACACTACAACAAAGTTTATATTTGATTTGTAATTAATAGAATCGCCTGCAATGTAGGAGACTAGTGTTTGACCCCTGGGTTGGGAAGATCCCCTGGAGAAGGGAATGGCTTCCCACTCCAGTATACTTGCCTGGGAAATCTCATGGACAGAGGAGCCTGGTGGGCTACAGTCCTTGGGGTAGCAAAGAGCTGGACACGACTGAGTGACTAGACATGCACACACACACAGTAGGAAGTCATCGTCATCTTTGTTTTTAAATATCTCCTATTGTAAGTTTTAGGAATGGATTGGAGGAAGGCTCCTCTGTCCATGGGATTCTCCAGGCAAGAATATTGGAGTGGGTTGCCATTTCCTTCTCCAGGGGATCTTCCCAACCCAGGGATTGAACCCATGTTTCCTGTGTATCTCCTGAAGTACAGGCGGATTCTTTACCACCGAACCACTGGAGAAGCCAACAAGCCTTTATATATCAAAAACTTCTCTCAGGTAAAATACAGACATTTTCTTAGTTTTGGGGAAGCTCAGAACTGAATGCTTGCTTACTATTGTACAGGTGGGTTAGAATGATCAGTAGTAAAGTTATTGCTGCTACCCCTTATAGTTTCAATATGTATTTTTAAGTTTTTACACTTTTTGTTGAGATAATTTACACAATAAAATGCACAGAGAGGGACTTTTCTGGTAATCCAGTGGTTAAGAATCTGCAGGGAATTCTTCAATGCAGGGGATGTGGGCTCAATTTTTGGTCTGGAAACTCAGATCCCACATGCCATAGGGTGACTAAAGCCTGAGCTGCAGCTAGGGAAAGCCCACGCGCCACAACGAAGACACTGTGCACCACAACCATGACCAGTAAAGCCAGAATTTTTTTTTTTAAAGGGGGAAAAAAAATCTGTTCTTTAAAAATAAAATAAAATGCACAGATACTATGTGTACAGTTTGATGAGTTTTGAAAACTGTATACACCCATGTAACACAACCCAAGTTAAGATCTAGAATATATTTCCATCACCCCAAAATATGATCCCTTGTCCTTTCCAGTCAATCCTTTCTGCTCCAGGCAACTACGTCTGATTTCTATTACCACAGATGTGTTAGTTACCATGGGCCTTGCGCTCCTTATAACTGAAATCATGGAATAATATATATTCTTTTGTGTCTGGCTTCATTCAATTTTATGTTTATGAAATGCATCTGTGTTGTTGATTTATCAGTAGCTTGTTCCTTTTTATTTCTGTATAGTATTCCATTCCTTGTTGATGGACATTTTATTTCAAGTTTTTTTGTGAAAAATATTTAATTTGGTGACAAACAGTTCTTTTAAAAATAATTAGTTAACTAATTGATTTGGCTGCATCGAGTCTTAGCTGCAGTGCTTGAGATCTTAGCTGCATCTTGTGGGAGCCTTTGTTGAGGCACACAGACTCTCTCCAGTTGTGACCTGTGGGCTCTGGAGCATTCAGGCTCAGCAATTATGGCACGTAGGTTTAACTGCTCTGTGGCATGTGGGATCTTAGTTCCCTGACCAGCAAGGCAGATTCTTAACCACTAGACCACCAAGGAAGCCCCTATTTCAAGTTTTCAACTACTAAGAATAAGGCTCTTATTAATTCTCTAGTATAAGTTTTTTTTTTTCCTATGGACATAGTTATAGATTCTCTTGAGTAAACACAGAGTGGAATTATTTGGTTATAGGATAGGTTTATGTATAGGCAGAAGAAACTGTCAGTTTTCCAAAATGGTTATTCACATCCTTAATAGCAATTCAACACTGGTCTTTCTGATATCAACCATTTAGTCGGTATGAAAGTGTGGTTTTAATTTGTATTTCCCTGATAACTAATGATATTGAGTAACTGCATTTGCTTGCTTGTCATGACTCTTCCTTTTGAAGTGTTATTTAAATATTTTGTTATTTTTGAGCTGTTTGTATTTTCTTATTGATTTGTAGGAATTCTCTAATTCTGAGTACAAGTCCTTTGTCACATTGTGGATACAACCTCACAGATTGTATCTGTCCTATTCATTTGCTTAATAGTGTCTTCTGATGAGCAATAATTTTTAATTTTTATGAAGTCCAAGTTATCATTTTTCTTTTATGGTTAATGTTCCTGTTGTCCTAGGAAATCTTAGGAATGACATTATTCTCCTATTTTTTTTTTTCCAGAAACATTATGGTTCTGAGTTTGGTATTTAAATCTATAATTCACCTTAGGTTAATTTTTTAAACATAGAATCATGTAGGGGCCTGGGTTCAATTTTTTCCCCATATGTATATCTGGATTGGTCTAGTTCTTTGTGAGGATGTTCCTTTTCCACTGAGTTTCACAGACACCTTTTGTGAAAATCAGTTGACCATTTGTATGTGGCTCTATTTTTTGATGCTTTATCATTCTATTCCATTAAGCTATTTGTCTGTTCTATGACAATACCACTCTGTCTTAATAACTGTGGCTTTACAGAGTTTATGATAGGCATCCATGTGTAATCTCAATCTACATTCAAAGAATAATACATTACTTCATAAAGATTTAGGTAACATATAACAGTACAATTCTAGTTACCCCATTTCCACACTTATGCCCTTATTGCCATATTTTTTTCTCCATACACACAAAATACATTGATGATATTTTTGCTTTAAACAATCATCTTTTCAAAAAAATTAAAATTATTTTTCTCACATTTTTATTTTTTTTTCTAGTGCTCGTCTCTCCTTTCTGTAGTTCTGGGCTTTCATCTGGCATCATCATCTCCTGTCAGCTTAAAGAATTTCTTTTCATAGTTTTTATAGCACACATCTGCTGGAAAGAAATCTCAGCTTTGTCTGTCCGAATATATTAATATGTTTACCTTTAGTATGAACAATATTTTTACTGGGTATAGAATTCTAGGTTGACATGTTCTTTTATTGTCTTTTAGCTTTCAACCTTTTTGATGAGATGTCAGATTCATTTTCAATATTATTCCCCTCAATGCGTTACATCTCTTTTATCTGTTTGCTTGTGTGATTCTTCATCTTTGGTGTTTAGCACTTTGATTATGATGCATCTAGATTTTTTTTCTTTGTGATTATTCTGCTTGGAGTTTGCTGAATTTCTTGAATAGGGGGTGTAAAGTCTCTGATAAATTTTAGAAGTGTCAAATATTTTCTCCTCATGTCTTTCTTTTACCCCGTTTTCTCATTTTCTCCTCTTCTGTAACTTTAATTTCATATTTGTTGTTGTTCAGTTGCTTAGTCATGTCCGACTCTTTGCTACCCCCATGGACTGCAGCATGCCAGGCTTCCCTGTCCTTCACCATCTCCCAGAGTTTGCTCAAACTCATGTCCATTGAGTCAGTGATGCCATCCAACCATCTCATCTTCTGTCATCCCCTTCTCCTCTTGCCTTCAGTCTTTCCCAGCATCAGGGTCTTTCTCAACAAGTCCTCTCTTTGCATCAGGTGACCAAAGTACTGGAGCTTCAGCTTCAGCATCAGTCCTTCCAATGAATATTCAGGGTTGATTTCCTTTATATGTTAGACTAGTTAATGTTGTTCTATAGCTTTCAGATGCTCTGTTCATTTTTGTCATTGTCCCTTTTTTTTGTTTCAGTTTGAGTAATTTCTAGTCATTTATCTTCAGTTTTACTTTCTTATGAGTTGTCTAGTCTTCTGTTAATCTCATGGAATGAATTCATTTTTGATTTTGTAGTTTTCATTTGTAGACTTATCATTTTGTTCTTTGTAGTTTTTATTTCTTTAGTGAAATTCCACACGTGTATCATATTTTTAACCTTTTCCATATATTCTTAACAAACTTTTCACAGTTATTTTAAAGTACTTTGTGTTAATTTCAAAATCACATTATTTCTGGGTGAGTTCCCACTGTTGAATTTAGGTTACATTTTACCCTTCTGCATAGCTTGAAATAGTTTTACTCATGACCAACATGTGTAAAAAATAGTAGAGGTGGAAGCAATTACTATGCTATTTTATCCATAGCAAAGTGTATGTTCTTTCCTTGAGCTGCTGGGTTGAGGAAGAAGGTGTAGAAAGAGAAAGTCAATCTAACCCGTAATGCATTTCTAGAGTTGTAGGAGCTTTTGGTAGTTCAATTTACTTTTGGTTCAAATGTTTAGAGCAAATAATCAGTATTTTGTTGGTATGTCTTGAGATATGTGAATCAGTGAGCATCTTGTGATCTTTCTCTGCTATATGGCCCAGCCACACAAATCATCCCACATGCGTTCAAAGTAAGGCTGGTTTTTCTATACCCTTGTCAATGGTAGATTTATTCCACAGGCCATTGTTCTTCCAGGGATAAAAGCAGGCATGTATCTTTCTTAAAAAGAGTTCCTTGTTGGAATTTAATTTATTTAAGTTTCCTTTAGTTCATTTAGGTTCATTACTCAGCTTTTTGATTGTTTCAACTATGATTTGATATTTTGATCTTGTGTCAAATCATATACTACCTTTTAATAGTTTTTACTATAATTTAATTTCATTTTTTAAGCTTGTTCTTGTTTGGTGGAGCGTAGTGATTTGAAACTTTCTACATTCTAAGAAGCAAAAGTCCCTTAATCCTTAATTTTAACATTCTTATTTACTGAAGATATATCTTTTATCATAAACATAAGATATAGTTTCAAAATTGGTAGGAATGTTAAATGTGTACATGCTAGGTTGGTGGAGTAAGAGCCATCCTTTGGGTGTAGTGAACTGGGAAGGACGTCCCAGGCCCAGAAGTTCACAGGCATATGGGCAGTGAAGCAGGGATGTAGAAGAGGGAAGAAGAAAATTGAAGGAGATGGTTCCTTTAGCTCATAGTGAAAAATGTCTGTGATTCATGCACTTGTATAAGAATAGACTCTTTTCCATACTACAAGTTAGTGAGTTGGCACTGAAAGTGGAATTTCTAGTACAGTAGGGACAGCTAGATCATGCTTCCCTAGCTATTGGACTGTACTCTTTGAATCACTAGGTGATTACTTTTTCCACCATGAGAGCCTTAGAACTTCCCCCTTATTTAATAATCAGGTACAAGTGTGGAAATGAGAATTTTGGTGGGTTTGTATATTGTCAGGCTACCTAAGCTAGAATTACATTTCCCAGAAACCCCTTCCTTGCATATGCTTGAGTTAAGAGGCCATGAAAGACAATTTTCATGAGATTTGGAAGGTGAAGCAGCAGCCATATTCTTTTCATGTCTGGAAAGTCACCCTGGAGGCACTAGATGTTGTCACTTGTGTGCGTGACTGTTTATCTTCTGGTTCATTTTTGCTGGCTGCGTTTGCAGCCCAGCCTGCAGCCCCTTCAGTTCCCTTCAGGTCTTCCTGCAGGACACTGCATCATCTATCAACGTGGCAGGTTTAGAGGCAGGAAGAGAAATATAGGCTCTGGTTTGTCTCTGTGTATTCCGGTTTGTCTTTGTTCCCTCTGATTCACATCCCTCTTCCTTCCCTAACTTCCTGCCCTGATTACTTTAGGATCCAGCACCAGATGCAGAGCCAACAGCTTCACCCAGACTGTTTAAGCAGATCCTATAATTACCTATGGTCAAATCCCTATAACAAATCCTTATGATTACATATCTTCTAGTTGTTTTGTTCCTCTGATAAAACGCTGAATGAGAAATAAGCCTTCTCTTCACACTTGTATCTTCTTTTCAAACCCTTTAGTAGAAAAGAGGCTAAACAGTTAAGTATAAATTTACCCCAAAGCTAGGGAATAATAAAAAGGAAACTAAAACCAGAGCAATATGAATCTGGATAATGTGAGCAAATTATGGATCCTTTTCCCCTAACTCCAGTTCTGCCTGCATAATCTCCTTCCTAAATCCCATTTCAAAGACTTTCTTAATTCCTTCTACTAGGAGGATGGTTTTTAGCTATGTTTACTCTTCAAAGTACAGGTCAAGGAAAGGAAAGCAAGAGAGCAAGTCCTTCGTGCCTTTTAAGGCCTGCTCTCTGGATCCTGAGTCCTCTTCAGGTCTGTCTTCTGCCCTGTATAACAGCAGGAGTTCCAGCACCCTTCAAGAGGGCCCTGGACGTGGAGTTCCCTGGTGGGTCAGAGACTAAGACTTTGCATTCCCAGTGCAGGGGGCCTGGGTTCCATCCCTGGTCTGGAAAATAGATCCCACATGCTGTAACTAAGAGTTTGCACGCTGCCACTAAACACCCTACACGCTGCGCCTAAAATGTGGCACAGTCAAATGAATACATAAGTTTCTTTTTTAAAAAAGAAGAGAGAACTGGTCCACCACCCAGGTGTAACCTAGGCTTAGAGAATACAACAGGATAACCAAAACTATACAAAACAACCACAGTCAAATAGCAAAATCTACTCCTTCAGTAGCAAATTTTCTTTACCACAAACACGCTGTAAGTATTATGTGCAGTTCATTACTAGGCAACTTATATGGACCTGCCCTTCTTCCTTCCTTAGGACAGATGACACCTCACTCTGTTGTGATCTCTTTCGGCCCTTGATATTTGTTTTAACCTTTTTTTTTATTTTTTTAAACAGGTATATGACTGCTGGGTGTTGGGAAGAACATTCTGTGATCTCCCAGGTTCTGGGCCCCACCACTCATGGATGCCTTGGTAGGGGAGATATTTGGGGCCAGGACCACTTGTGGTTCTGCCATGGACATGAGATGAAGGCAACAGCTGATGTCCCTCACAGGTTTCGTGGCCCTCACCTGCTAGCGTGTTTTATCTTCCCTCTCTAGCCCAGCTGTGTTTAGCGCTTGCACAAGGTAGAAACTTGACTAAGAACACCCAGAGTTCAGGCAGATATAATCATGGAACAAGAACAGATCACAGAGGAAATATAGACCAACCCAGCTATTTTACTGATGAGAGAAGTGGCTCAAGGAAGTTAAGTTTGGACATGCAGCTCAAAGTGGAGCAGAAGCAGTGAAGAGAGTTGACAGTGGGTACTGGTTAGCCCACCTATGGGGTCTGCCTCAAATACAATGCTTGTTTGTACACGCCATTGATTGTACCCTCCATGTTAATATAGTGCCTGGCACATCATAGGTGTTCAAACACTTTTACTGAATCAATGAATAAACATGTGAAATATGCCGAGAGGTAATTCATCTAAAGCCACAGGCCTAGTAAATACCTGAGCCAGGATATACACTGAGGCCTAATGTCTCAATCACTATGCTTGGCAAGGAAATGGTTGATCTGTGTGACTTTGCAAATCTGCTGGGTCTCCCTACAGTGGCAGAATAACATAGTGGCTGGCAGCAGGAAGCTATGGTGGGAAACACAAAGAGCTGAACTTTACTGTGGACGGTCTACTGTTTTTCCCTCGTGTGACATGGGTTCCAAGTGTTTGTGGCCGTAGAATAGTAGGATCTGGCCTCAAAATCTATTAGTCTAGGTTTGTGATTCTAGATGGTTTTGGCAGAAGGACCTCTTAACTTTAAAAAAATTTTGGCTTCCTTATATACTCTAAGTGGGCAGCTGCTTTATTAAAGCAAATATTTTCTCAATATCATAGATTTTGAGTAAATATTGGTGAGGTTTCAAAATTTTCTTCCATTTGAACTTGGAAGCATCAATTGTTGGTTTGTATTTGTTACACATTTCCAAAACAAATCTTAAAGTCCTGAATTGTTCCCAAGTAACAATCACAGTGCTTTCAGAATCACTGAACACAAAGGAAATTATTACCCTGGGAACCTTCTTGGTTTAAGGGTTTTTTCTCCTTACATACATCCTTAATCTAGGGCCAAAAGCTTTTACATTTCTTCTTTAATTGACTCTGATTTTCATGCTTTCTCTCTCTTTTATTTTCCCAATGGAGAATCTACATTATTTTATCATGATTTTTAAAAATATACATAAGAAAATAAAAAAGCAACTTCTTAAAAATTATTCTATGACTTTGGATGAAGATTTTTAAAATCTTCATTAACATTTGTGCTAGCTTCTGTAGTGAACAAAAAAGACTTTGTCTCAGTCCTCTAAGGACTAATTTGGGCCAAGTTGTAAGCTTAGGCTTAGTGAACAGCTCCCTAGTTGGGTGACTTCGGAAACCCCAGAAGGGAAAATAAGAAGCCAGAGTCCAATGATAGTCTTTTAGAAAAAACATAAAATATCAAGATGGAGCTTATTAAAAATAATAATAACAAAACTCATGACAGCTAGTAATAATTTCTATCAATGAAGAAGGAAATGGTAACCCACTCCAGTATTCTAGCCTGGGAAATCCCATGGACAGAGGAATCTGGCAGGCCACAGTTCATGGGACTGCAGAGTCAGGTAGACTTAGTGACTGAACAACAAATTACTAGTAAACTCTTTCTTGTGGGCTAGACACTGTGCTGTACCTGCATGCTAAGTAGCTTCAGTCACGTCTGGCTCTGTGTGACCTGGTGGACTGTAAGCCCACTAAGCTGTTTTGTCCTTGGGATTCTCCAGGCAGTAATACTGGAGTGGATTGCCATGCCCTTCTCAGGGGATCTTCCCAAACCAGGGATCGAACCCACGACTCATGTCTCCTGCATTGGCAGGCAAGTTCTTTATCACTAGCACCACCTGGGAAGCCCTAGACTCTGTTCTCAGTTCAGTTGCTCAGTCATGTCTGACTCTTTGTGACCCCATGGACTGCAGCACGCCAAGCTTCCCTGTCCATCACTAACTCCCGGAGCCTTTGACTATGCCAAAGTCTTTGACTGTGTGGATCACAACAAACTGTGGAAAATTCTTAAAGACTCTGTGCTAAGAAGACACTATTACTATGTCCACTTTTCTGGTGAGGAAATTGAAATCTGATACTGAACAGAAGGCTACCTAATCACTATCTGTCTAAGAAGAGAATTTAGTCTTGGGTGTAGACAGGCAGGCAGATAAATTCATAAACATGCTGGTAACAGGGAGTGGGTCCTGGAACCGAATAAATGGTGCAGGGAGGGACTAGAAGTGAGAAGAAACAAGATTTGATACACTTGCATCTTTGTGGTGTCAACTAGTGTTAGGATACAATGATGCTGAAATTAATGCACTAAAACTAAGAGTAGCATCTGGCACAAGCTGTGACAGTACTTACTTGTGAATGTTATTTTCCACTTCAGAATCTCATTTGGATTTAAGTTTCTGCCTACAGAAAGGGCAGAACAAATCATTCTAATTGTGATGAAAATAAATGTTAAGTTCATTTGCTTCTAAAGTTAGGCCATCCTGAGCACTGGGTTTAAGCAAAAGAAATGACAAAACCAACATTAAAAAAAAGTTTAAAATGTAGGCTGTTTCCCCCTCCCCCACATTATATATATAGATATTTTGACAGCATGGTATTACCTCAGGAAACCAGATAGTATCTAGCTAGCAAGAACTTTCAGGAAATGGAATAGCATTACCAATAATTATACTGAAGGGTAACTTTCATAAACTCTTAAGGGGTGTTAAGCCCTGTGCTAAGAGCTTTACATAAGATAAAGCTAAGCTTCATCTTAGCTACTCTTCATAACAAGAACTTGTGAATTTGGAATTAAGACATAAAGGAGTTAAGTACTGTCAAGGAATAATGAAACTAGTAACCAGTGGGGTTGGAATTAATTTCAGGTAGCCTGAGGTAGAAGTATCATCAAATTCCTATAACTGAACAAATTCCTTTAATTAATTAATGCCTATCACCCTTAAAGCAGTGAGTTGGGTATTTCTTCTTTTCACTTTTAGCTGAGTCACTACTCAGGGATATTAAATGGCACAAGTTTATCTTATTTTGTTCTGGTCATTCAGGGTAATTTTTTCATTAAAACAAAAGATGGCGGTTCAAGTCTCTCACGTGGAACTGCTGAGGGTGCAAGCCAGCGTGGCCGCCACGGGCTACTACAGTTTATGAGAAAGTGAAATGCCAGACAGTCGAATCTGCAAGTGCTTTTCTACTTGAAAGTGAAGTGGTAGCTGCTCAGTCATGTCTGACTGGGACCTCATGTACTGTTGCCCATCATGCTCTGCCCATGGGGACTCTCCAGGAAAGAATACTGGAGTCCGCTGCCACTTCCTCCTCCAGGGGACTTCCCTACCCAGGGATCTAACCCACCCAGCTCTCCTGCGTTGTGGGCAAATTCTTTACCACCTGAGCCACCAGGGAAGCCTACTTGAACCCCTGGGCTATTTGAAGTGAGTAAAAATGAATGCACCCTGTATATTACCAGGCGAAAACACTGCATGTTTTGATGAATAAAATTCTAAATGTAACCCTGAGTAAGTGTTTTGGTTTGTATACATGTTTATTAAGTAGGATTATTCTACTTAGTTCTAGGAGTTTTCCCCACTTAAATTTTGCATTGAGCTTCATCTACATATAAACACAAAAATATTTAAAGTCAAAGTAAGGTTTTCTTAAATGACTTGAGTTGAAATCATGCATAACCCCCTTTTTTCCCCAAAGAAATTTAGCTATATGCTTTTTAATAGAAAATTTATCATATTCATTTTATCTTTGTCCTTCATGATAACTTGTAGGGTTGGCCCTCAATAAATGTTTGTTAAACTGCACATAACTCTATACATGGAGGGGGCTTCCCAGGTGGTGCTAGTGGTAAAGAATCCACCTGCCAATGCAGGATATGCAAGAGACATAGGTTTAATCCCTGGGTTGGGAAGATCCCCTGGAGGAGGAAACGGCAACCCACTTCAATATTCTTGCCTGGAAAATCCTATGGCCAGAGGAGCCTGCTGGGCTACAGTCCATAGGGTCACAGAGAGTTGGACACGACTGAAGTGACTTAGCATGTGTGTATGGAGAGCGTTCCAAAATGGCTTGTCTTGACTTTGGTTTCTAACTTTGAAAGGCTAACGTCTTTCTCTTTCAGGATGGAGTTGGGCAGTTTATACAATCGAGAGTTGGATGAAAACTGGAACTACTATTGCTGTTATATTTGTGATTTCTAATAAAAACTCCAGAAAATGTACATGTTTCTATGAGACTTAAATGGATTTGAGGAAACTGTCTATTCCATCCACAAGAAAATTTCAAATTCCAAACCTGACTCTAAGTATTTTATGTAATCTCTGTGTTTCTATGGAGCCATAATTCATTAGGTGACAGAGAAACCTGCCTTCTTCCTGTAGGACTCTTCTGTGGAGCCCCCAGCATGACAGACGTCCTACCATGCGTGCGTAGTTGACCATCCCTTTTCTGCTCTACCAGTCAGGGCAGTGGCTTTCCAAACCAAAATTTTGCAAAATTTGCTGATATATTCTGTTCTGCTTAAGTGATGTTGATCAACACTCACTTGATCGACTAAACTGATTCATTGCCTCACTTATGGGTCTCAAGTCCATTTCAAAAACACTTTAGATTAGAATATAACACTGGGTTAGAGAAAGTCAACATGAAATGGATGTAGAACGCCTTGAAAAATTTGCTCTGATTGTTTTATTGTTCACTGGGATTAGTTCTTTTCCAATCTAATAATTGGTTCTGCTGTTGTTTACTTTTTAAAGTCTTTTAAGTAGTTTCTTTTTGTATCTTGTCCAGAGCTGTAAGTTTAATCAGTGGGAAAGATACAAGGATTTACTTCATCTTGGCCAAAATCACACCCTTCCCACTTTTGAAACAGTTTTGACTTAAGACTCGAAAAATCATAGGGAAATTTTCCAGGGCCATTTAATTTAAAGTCTACATTGGAGATTTTCTCTTTGGGCCCCAGTCTCTCAAGATGATCAGCCTGATACAGGAAGAATCCTACCCTGATGCCCTTCTGCTCTGTTTGGGAACATCTGACAAACACTGGCGGCGGGGGTGGTGATGGTCTCATGAGAGACCAGGGAACTGCTGAGCTATCTCCACATGGCTTTACAAATGAACCTGGACAAGTAGATTGGGTATTGAAGCTGGTGGAAAAACAGGGCTGAAGGAAGAAGTATGAGGAAGGACAGGGGAGTCAGCTATTTAGTTCAAGCATTCTCACTGGAAACTGTGATGCGTTTCTTCTCTAGAAGCCATTTTGTTGTCTCTAAAATAAGAACAACTGGTTGAGTGGATACAAAATCAAGACCCTGATATATACTGTCTACAAGAGACCCACCTCAAAACAAGGGACACATACAGACTGAAAGTGAAGGGCTGGAAAAAGACAGTTCATGCAAATGGAGACCAAAAGAAAGCAGAAGTAGCAATACTCTTATCAGGTAAAACAGACTTTGAAATAAAGACTGAAAAGAGACTAAGAAGGACACTACATAATAATCAAAAGATCACCCAAGAAGGAGATATAACAATTATAAATATATACACACCCATCATAGAAGCACCTCAATATGTAAGGCAGATGCTAACAAGTATGAAAGGGAAAATTAACAGTAACACAGTAATAGTGGGAGACTAATACCCCACTCACACCTATGGATAAATCAACCAAACAGAAAATTAGCAAGGAAACACAAGCTTTAAATGATACAATGGACCAATTAGACCTAATCAATATCTATAGGTCATTTCACCTTTTTCTCAAGTGCATGTGGAACATTCTCCAGGATAGATCACATCCTGGGCCATAAATCTAGCCTTGGTAAATTCAAAAAAACTGAAATCATTTCAAGCATTTTTTTTATCATAACACAGTAAAATTAGATATCAACTGTAGAAAAAAAACTATTAAAAATACAAACATAAGAAGGTGAAAACATGCTTCTGAATCACCAACAGATCATGGAAGAAATCAAAAAGGAAATCAAAATATGCATAGGAACAAATGAAAATGAAAACACAACAACCCAAAACCTATGGGATTCAGTAAAAGCAGTGCTAAGAGGAAGGTTCATAGCAATACAAGCTTCCCTCAAGAAACAAGAGAAAAATCAAATAAATAACTCTACACCTAAAGCAACTAGAAAAAGAAGAAATGAAGAACCTCAGGGTTAGTAGAAGGAAAGAAATCATAAAAATCCAAACAGAAATAAATGAAAAAGAAACAAATGAGATTATAGTAAAAGTCAACAAAACTAAAAGCTGGTTCTTTGAGAAGATAAATAATAGACAAACCATTAGCCAGACTCATCAAGAAAAAAGGGAGAAAAATCAAATCAATAAAACTAGAAATGAAAATGGAGAAATCACAACAGACAACACAGAAATAAAAAGGATCATAAGAGACTATTATCAGCAGCTATATGCCAATAAAATGGACAACTTGGAAGAAATGGATGAATTCTTAGAAAAGTATAACCTTCCAAAACTGAACCAGGAAGAAACAGAAAATCTTAACAGACCCATCATAAGCATGGAAATAGAAACTATAATGAAAAATCTTCCAACAAACAAAAGCCCAGGACCAGATGGCTTCACAGGTGAATTTTACCGAAAATTTAGGGAACAGCTAACACCTATCCTACTCAAACTCTTTCAGAAAATTGCAGAGGAAGGTAAACTCCCAAACTCATTCTATGAGGCCACCATCATCCTAATACCAAAACCAGACAAAGATGCCACAAAAAAACATCACTGATGAATATAGATGCAAAAATCCTCAACAAAATTCTAGCAAACAGAATCCAACAGCATACTAAAAAGACAACACATCATGACCAAGTGGGCTTTATCCCAGGGATGCAAGGATTCTTCAATATTCACAAATCAATCAATGTGATACATCATATTAACAAATTGAAAGATAAAAGCCATATGATTATCTCAATAGATGCTGAGAGAGCATTTGACAAAATTCAACACCCATTTATGATAAAAACTCTCCAGAAAGCAGACATAGAAGGTACTACCTCAGCATAATAAAAGCTACCTATGATAAACCCATAGCAAACAATATCCTCAGTAGTGAAAAATTGAAAGCATTTCATCTAAAGTCAGGAACAAGACAAGGGTGCCCACTCTCACCACTACTATTCACCATAGTTTTGGAAGTCTTAGCCACAGAATTGAGAGAAGAAAAAGACATAAAAGGAGTCCAGACTGAAAAAGAAGAAGTAAAACTTTCACTGTTTGCAGATGACATGATCCTCTACATAGAAAACAGTAAAGATACCACTAGAAAGTTACTAGAGCCAATCAATAAATATAGTAAAGTTTCAGGATATAAAATTAATACACAGAAATCCCTTGCATTCCTATACACTAACAATGAGAAAACAGAAAGAGAAATTAAGGGAAAAAATCCCATTCACCATTGCAATGAAAAGAATAAAATACTTAGGAATAAGTTTACCTAAAGAAACAAAAGGCCTATTATAAAAAACTATAAAACACTGATGAAAGAAATCAAAGATGACACAAATAGATGGAGAAATACATCATGTTCATGGATCAGAAGAATTGATATAGTGAAAATGGGTATATTACCCAAAGCAATTAATAGATTCAATGCAATCTGTATCAAGATACCAACAGCATTTTTTACAGAATTAAACACAAATAATTTCAAAATTTGTGTGGAAACACAAAAAACCTCAAATAGCCAAAGAAATCTTGAGAAAGAAGAATGGAACTGGAGGAATTAACCTACCTGACTTCAGACTATACTACAAAGCTACAGTCATCAAGACAGTATGGTACTGCCACAAAGACAGAAATATAGATCAATGGGACAAAACAGAAAGCTCAGAGATGAATCCACACACCTATGAATAACTTATCTTTGACAAAGGAGGCAAAAATATACAACAGAGAAAAGACAATCTCTTTAACAAGTGGTGCTAGGAAAACTGGTCAACCACCTGTAAAAGAATGAAACTAGAACACTTTTTAACACACACACAAAAATAAACTCAAAATGGATTAAAGATCTAAACATAAGACCAGAAACTATAAAACTCTAGAGGAAAACATAGGCAGAACACTCTCTGACATAAATCACAGCACAATCCTCTATGACCCACCTCCCAGAATAATCGAAATAAAAGCAAAAATAAACAAAAAGAATCTAATTAAACTTAAAAGCTTTTGCACAACGAAGGAAACTATAAGCAAGGTAAAAAGTCAGCCTTCATAATGGGAGAAAATAATGACAAACAAAACAACTGACAAAAATAAAACAAAAAGAATTTCCAAAATATACAAGCAGCTCATGCAGCTCAATACTAGAAAAACAACGCAATCAAAAAATGGGTCAAAGAACTAAACAGACATTTCTCGAAAGAAGACATACAGATGGCTAACAAACACATGGAAAAATGCTCAACATCACTCATTATCAGAGAAATGCAAATCAAAACCACAGTGAGGTACCATTTCATGCCAGTAAAAATGTCTACATCAAAAAGTCTACAAATAATACATTCTAGAGAGGGTGTGGAAGAAAGGGAACCCTCTTACACTGTTGGTGGGAATGCAAACTAGTACAGCCACTATGGAGAACAGTGTGGAGCTTCCTTAAAAAACTGGAGATAGAACTGCCCTATGACCCAGGAGTCCCACTGCTGGGCATACACACTGAGGAAACCAGAACTGAAAGAAACACATGTACCCCAGTGTTCACTGCAGCATTGTTTACAATAGCCAGGACATGGAAGCAACCTAGATGTCCATTGGCAGGCGAATGTATAAGAAAGCTGTGGTACATATACACAACGGAATATTACCCTGTTATAAAAAAGAACACATTTGAGTCAGTTCTAGAGAGGTAGATGAAACTGGAGCCTATTATACACAGTGAAGTTAGTCAAAAAGAAAACCACCAAAACAGTATATTAATGCATATATATGGAATTTAGAAAGATGTAATGACAACCCTATATGCAAGATAGCAAAAAAGACACAGATATAAAGAACAGACTTTTCTTTGTGAAGAAAAGTCTTTGTAACTCTCTGAGGGAGGAGGCGAGGGTGGGATGATTTGAGAGAACAGCACTGAAACATGTATATTACCATAGGTAAAACAAATGACCAGTCCAAGTTCCATGCATGAAACAGAGCACTCAAAGCCAGTGCCCTGAGACAGCCCAGAGGGATGGGATGGGGAGGAAAGTGGGAGGGGTATCGAGATGAGGGGACACATGTACACCCATGGCTGATTCAGATCATTGTATGGCAAAAACCACCACAATATTGTAAAGTAATTAGCCTTCAATTAAAATAAATAAATTAAATTAAAAAAATAAAACAAGAACAACTGTTTTCATAGGTAATTGTTAGGGTGAAAATCTTACATGTAAAGTGGTTATCAAATTGTTCAGCACAGAGTAAGCAGTCAGTAGCATTTAGTAAATGTTACCATTGTCATTATTGTAATGCTTAGTGCACCTGACAACCTGCTTTGTGAGTACCTGTGAATCACCGCTTTGGATTTGTCCAGAATTACTGGGGAGGGGTAGGACCTTGATGTGGGAATGACCGCCTGCTCTTCCTTAGCTGGCTACAGAGCCAACAGTTGTTTTCACTTCAGACAAGGTATGGATTTTGCCCTTGATGAATGTATCGTCTAATGCAGGAGACAAATAAAAGTGCCTTCATGGTAACTCAGGATCATGTTCACCTCTGGGTAATAACAAGGAGAATGGACCCATGGGGAGGCTTTAGCTGTACCTGTAAGTGTGAACAGACAGAGCTTTGAAGCAAATTGAGCAAAATGTTCAGATTTGTGAAACCTGGATAGTTGATATAAGGTTGCTCTTTATATTTACTCTGAGCTTGCTCAGTCTCTAAATTGTGTCTATTTATGACCACATGGACTGCAACCTGCCAGGTTCCTCTGTTCATGGAATTTTCCAGGCAAGAGTACTGGAGTGGGTTGCCATTTCCTCCTTCAGGATATCTTCTCCACCCAGGGATCAAACCTAAATCTCCTGTATTGCAGGTGGATTCTTTACTGCTAAGCTACCTGGGAAGCCCTTATATTTATTTTATATCTTTTATATGCTTGAAATAATTGATGAAATTAAAAGTCCCTTTCTTGTTCCCTACTGCCACCTTCCATGGACTTAACAGCATCAATGCCATATTAGCAAGTGAGTTTCGTACAAAATCATCTATTCATTGGGGAGACAGATGATCATCCAGTCTCTTCAGGGAAGTAGGGCTTGGCTGTTTCATCAAAGGCAGACTCTAGAAGTAGAGTTAAGGAGGGTTGGATGCTGAATGATGTCAAAGTCATCTAACTTCTTCCTTTTCCATTCCCCAAAAGAGCTACATAACATTTTGGGGGGTGGAGGTGTAGAGGAAGGGGTCATTAATAATCTCTTCATTTTTAGGGACTCTGGAAAGGTACTTTAGGGGCCTCATTTTTCCAGTTTGGAAAGTACTTTTATTTTCCTAAAGCCACTAAATATCAGGGCAGGCTCCAGAAGAGAGCAGGATGGGGGGATAGAGCTGGATGGGCCCTGGGCTGTGTCAGGTGGAGAAAGTGGCCAGGGTTGGAGGAAGATCTCCTGCTGGCTGCATTACAAGCTGTCAGAGACCCAGAACAGAAGCCCCTCCACAGCAAACGTAGGAGACAGAGGACAGGGTGCTCAATCTGCAGCTGCAAAAAGGAATGCCAATAGTCTGTTTTGGGGCTGAGACTGGGCTGCAGATGAGTGTGCTTTGTCTTTGCCTATTTAGTTTTTCTTTTTTTTGCAATCTGAGAACAATTCAGATTTTTCATGGTTTTATTTTCAACTGGGTCTTAGAATGTTTTGTAAAGTAGGATCAGGAGAAATGAGTTGGAGATGGGGAGTGACTTCACTTTCACTTTTCACTTTCATGCATTGGAGAAGGAAATGGCAACCCACTCCAGTGTTCTTGCCTGGAGAATCCCAGGGATGGCGGAGCCTGGTGGGCTGCCATTTATGGGGTCACACAGAGTCGGACGCAACTGAAGCAACTTAGCAGCAGCAGCAGCAAAAGCAGAAAATTGAAAGAAAAAAAAAAAAAAAAAAGATGCATAACTGAAACTGGATAGCCTGGGAGAAGTTTTCTGGAGTGTATTTTTTTATTATTTTAATTAATTTATTTTAAATGGAGAATAATTACAATATTGTGATGGGTTTTGCCATACATCAACATGGATTGGCCACAGGTATACATTTGTCCCCCCATCCTGAATCCCCCTTCCACCTTCCTCCCCACCCTACTCCTCTGGGTTGTCCCTGAGCACAGGCTTTGGGTGCCCTGCTTCATGCATCGACCTCGCACTGGACATCTATTTAACATATGATAATATACATGTTTCAATGCTATTCTCTCAAATCATCCCACCCTCACTTTCTCCCACAGAGTCCAAAAGTCTGTTCTTTATGTCTGTGCCTCTTGTTGCCTACATGTAGGCTTGTCAGTACCATCTTTCTAAATTCCATTGATATGCATTAATATGCAGTCTTTATGACCTACTTCACTCTGTATAATAGGCTCCAAGTTCATCCACTTCATTAGAACTGACTCAAATGCATTCCTTTTTTATAGCTGAGTAATATTCCGCTGTGTATATGTACCACAACATCCTTATCCATTCGTCTGCTGATGGACATCTGGGTTGCTTCCATGTCCTAGCTATTGTAAACAGTGCTTCAGTGAACACTGGGGTACATGTGTCTCTCTCAATTGTGGTTTCCTTGGACTGTATGCCCAGGAGTGGGATTGCTGGGTCATATTTTTGAGCAAGAAGCTAGGGAATAACTGTGGCATATGCAAAAACTGGGGAGCAGAGAAGATGTGGGAATGTTGGTATGCATTCTGAGTGCCAGTTTCTTCAAATGCTATTCAAGGGCACAAATCAAGACTAGAATCCTCTTTCTCTTCTCTTGACAATTAGATTGTATCTTTGTATCCAACTTTTGGCAACATGAGCTATGTTGGGCTCCAGGAATGATTCAGGGTATGGCTGTGCCCTTCCAGTGTGAAATATCAGCTCTGAATATCCTAATTATAGGCATGAGAATGTCTCTGTGATGGATACAATTTCCTATGTTCCAAATACTATTCTATCTCTGTGGGGAAGTGTTGATGTTATTACTGTATTAGCTCTGATGAGTTGAAAAGATAATAGCAAAAATGATGAAAATCTGGAGTTAGTAAATAGGAAAGAGTCCAAGAGTGCAAACACCATTTTAGGAAGATCCTTCAATACAGTTAAAGAAACCTGTGATATTATGAATTAGGAAGAATGGAAGCCATGTGGCATAGGATTGGGCCATATGGTGCAAGAAGTTGGCAAAGAAGTAGCAAGCACCCTGGAGAGGTAAGCAGAAGAGCATGTTCCTGAGAATTAAGGAGGTTAATAGACCGCTCTGTCTGGCTTTCGGCCCAGGCAACTGTTCACCCTCACACCTGGAGTCATGTAGCTCCTCATGAGGCTTGGCTCAGGCCAGAACCAGGTTTTTGCCAAGAGAAAAATGAAGACTTCCTTGAGCTAGTACCTTATCATCTGTAATAATGATGATTATAACCATCACATACTTAGGATAGAGAAATAGATAGATCTAACACTATATTAAGTACTTTAGCTGCAATATTGAATTTAATTCTCATAACAGCTCTTAGATAGTACTACCTCATTTTATATAAGAGACAGAGGCTTAGGAGGTTTACCAAGAATGTCATACAGCTAGTGTTCAGTAAAGGAAACAAATGACTTTGGTGATTTCAAATAGAAACGGTTTAGATTTTTCTGCCTTTTAACTATGAGATACAAGGTGAAGATTTTTTGGTATTTATCCTGCTCATTTTTAATGAGGTTTTGGGATCTGCAGTTGTGTGTCTGTCATTAATTTTGGAAAAGTCTCAGCCATGAACTTCAACAATTTCTTCTCTATCTTTCTCTCTTTCTTCTCCTTTTGTTATTCCTATTATGCATATCTTTTGCAGTTGTTCCATGATTTTTAGATATTCTGTTTTGTCTTTTTCATTCTTTTTTCTTTTTGGATTCAGCTTTAGAAGTTTCTATTGACATTTCTTAAAGCTCACTAATTTTTCCTTGGCCATGTCCAGTCTATTGATGAACCCATTAAGGCACTTTTTATTTCTGTTTTGATATTTTTTTTTATTTCTAGAATTTCCTTTAGATTCTTTCCTAGAGTCTCCATCTCTGTTTATATTACCCATCTGTTTTGGTATCTGTCTACTTTTTTCATTAAAGTTCTTAGCATATTAATCATGACTATTTAAAATTACTGGTCTGATAATCCCAAAATCTCTGCCATATCTGAGTCTGGTTCTAATGCTTGCTTTGTTTCTTTAGGCTGTGTTTTATTCATGTTGTCATGGCTTGTAATTTTTTTTTGAGTTGAACATGGTGATGCATTGGGTAAAAAGAAATGAGTTAAATAGAACCTCAAAATAATTTTGAGCTTTATGGAGGTACAATGGACAAATAAAATATTTAAAATGTACATCATGGTGTTTTGATATACATTATATATTATAGGCCTTTAGTGTGAGCTTTTATGTTAATTTGACTAAACGTGAAGCTGGATTTACTATTTGCTGTAATTATTCTACTGTCAGAGGCTGAAATTTTCCCTAGTCCTTGCTTTTGTCTGTCCTACTGTCTTTAGGTTTTCCTACAGATTCCTTAAATAGGGTCTGAGGCTTACAGTTCTTTCAGTTATCTTTTCCTGTTTTTCAAAGGCATCTCATGAGTGTTGGTGTGGTGAGGAGGGAGGGAAACATTCTGCTGTCCTGTGATTAGGTCTGCCTTTGAGTGGGCCTGTGTCCTTGGCCTATGACCTTCAAGAGTGCTTCTCAGTTTCTCCTCCCTTGCCTTACTTGAGACAGGAAGGGTAAAGGGAGCTAGAGGAGGTATATCCCTTCCCCAGGTTAGGGTTTGGGAAAACCCCAGTCCATTATTGTCTTGTAAAACAAGTTATAATTTAATTACTATTATTATTATTTTTTGGCTGTGCAGCATGTGGGATCTTAGTTCCCTGAACAGGGTCATGGAACTGTGGCATCTTAACCACTGGACTGCCAGGGAAGTCCCTAAAACAATTTCTTTTGAGGGCAGACTTTGTTAAGGGTAATGGAGATCTCTAGGCATATTTCAAAATGATTACTTCTCCCTCTGTGGCAAGAACTGGCAAATTCTTCTCTGGCTTTCACAGTAAGAAAACTTGCGGAGCTCCTGGAGGTAAAACTTATGAAAGTGTGGGAGTCACTTCCCTCAAGACTGGGCCTCCTTGGGCTTTCTAACTCTCAAATGAGTCTATGCTGAGGCTCCAGCAATTCCTCAATCACAGCTGCAGGGTTCTCACTAACGTGAGCTCCAGCTAGTGGTGGGCGTCATAGTGACTCCTGTGTGGGCTTCTGGTTCTAGGAAGCTCTAATTCTCTGTATTGCCTGCTTTTCTAGTTTTGGAGGCAACAATTTGCCCCATGATTTTATTCTCTGGTAGATCTAAGAAGGGTTGTTGGTTTTCAGTTTATTCTTGTTGTGAGCACGGAGTGACAGCTTTCAAGCCCTTTACATGTCAAAGTGGAGACCAGAAGTCAACAGAAAGGGATTTAATACAAAGGATTAGAAGCACACAGTATCTTAGGGAAGGCTGAGTGACTGAAAGTTGAGGGCTGCCTTTGAACCTTTGGTTTCAAGTTCTGGCCACTGTAACTGTAATCTAGAGGTCAGCAAGATGCTGTTGTCACGGCCTGACTTTGTTAAGGATAATAGAGATATCCAAGCATATATCAGAATCGTTACTTTTTCCTCTGTAGGAAAAACTAGCAGATTCTTCTCTCAAACGCCTCCATCCCAAAGTCGACCGAGTACAGCAGTGTGCAATCTGTCAGTCTGACCTGCGTGCCCACCTCAGTAATGTCTAAGCATCAAGGCAATCAAGTCGCCAGTCCCAAGTCTAGTAACTGTACTCTGTGTGTTTTTTCTTTATTCCAACTTGCCAATCTCTACCTTGTATTCCAGTTTCAGCTATTGGTCCTTGTGATATTTCCTGATATCTGACTCTGTATATCTTGCAGTCCTAGTCCATATCTCTGTTCATCCTGGACAGTGTCCTGCCTTCCTCTGACTATTCTTTCCAGTCCTGTGAGAAGATCCCCACACCTATGGCCTATTTGCCAACATCTCCGTTTATTTCTTTCCCAGAAGATTTTTCTATTTATGACACTCTCTTTGAATGGGAAAAGACTCATGATGTGTTCAGTAAAAAGAGCATATTTTCAAATGGGATGTCATGAATAATGCAAATTTTTCTTACATTTGTATGTACACATCGTGGGGTATGAAGACTGGAGTTATACATATCAATGTATTAATAGTGATTATCTCTGTGTGATTGAATCAAGATAATTTTATTTCCCTTTTGAAATAGAGAAAAAATTTTAAATTCTACATTAAATATGCATTACTTTTGAAAAATGTGAAAGACTATCTAGGGAGCATTTTGAAGATTTTAATGTTGATTGGGCTTATTTTCTGTGTTTGATAGCCTAGAAATTTCCATTTTCCCCCAGAAGTAAACCAAATAGAGAATCAATAACAGAGATATACTCTATCCTTGGCAATCTGCATGTGCAAAGTTCAAGGTACACCACAGTCCATCCCCACTCCTGCTTCACTTGAACTGTAGAACAGAGCTGTCAAAATAACTGCCTGAGATAAGTGGAGACATGGCTTTTCAACACCATCAGTCATCCAATGATTGAACTGGTTAGGATATCATTGTTTCATTTTGTAAACTGCATCATCTTCTAGTGCATCCTAGTTTTGAGAATTTCTTAAATGACATGAAGATGTCAGTATATTGCACAGGAATAGGAAATTTAAAAAAGTAGAGAGATCCAGTAAGATCACTTTTGGTGATCTGACCTTACTTGAAGGTCAGAAAAAGTTGAATAACCATTGTTTATTGAGCACTTACTATCTGCCAGGAATTGTTCTAAGCATTTTACAGGGATGGTAATGCTATTTTACCTCCATTTTTATATAGGGAGAAACTGAAGTAAAGAAAAGTTCAGTATCATGTCAAGATAAGATACTCCACATATGGGCATATGTTTCCCATCCAGTTTCACAAGTCTGGGAGCTGTGCTATACCAAAGTCACAGGAACTAAGATCGTCTGAATAAGGCACTTAAGAAGTGCCCCTAAGTAGAGGTTGCTCTCAACAAATTTTGTCATTTGTACTCCCTGAAGTAGAGGCCTTTGTAAACTTAATCTTTATAGCTTATTAATAAGGCCACCAAAGCTAAACAAATTAATCAACAAGGTGATTTTAGAGTCAAATACCAGAAATTTCTGTTGTACCTGGGATATTCTATGTGTGTGTTTTAAAATCAGATTTCAGATTCAAGAATTCTGATAATTAATTCTAATTTTGTTTGTGAAAGAAACAGGATGAATACCACCTGAAGATGAACTCAGAAATTTTCTTTTCAATAAAGAGATGAAAGGAAATATGCTTCTCAGGCAACTATAAAAAATGCCTTCTCCCTACTCAAGAAAGGACATGAAAAACCCATAAGACTCTTTCTCAAAATAAATAAACAAATAAATAAAATCCTTCAAATACCCAGAATTATTTAGTTTCTAACGTTTTCCCCCTTCCCCTCCAAAAGGTGGCACTTTGTCACATACTCAACAAAGACCCTCCATGTTATCAAACTTCTGGTAGGAGGGCATCTTCCAGCATCTCAGGTTACTATTGGTTTCTGACTGAGTCAAAGATGATACATAATGATGAGCATGAGCTGTTTCTCATTACTCTGCTCTCCAGACGAGTTAGGGCAGCGCCAAGACACAAGGGACGAGGGGACGCTGAATTCTCAAGTGCTCACAGATTAAAACCTGGGTCATCTGTAGACCACAGGCCAGCAAGGAAATCACCACTGTTATCAGCAGGGTCAAGAAGTTCTACAACCACCTCTACATCATGTCTTTTATGTAGTATTTATCAAATGCCTCTATGGTGAGCCTCTTACAAGGATAATACGAAATCCTTAAAGAAGTCATTGTGTAAGGTGCTCTGGTGTCTTTTGTTGAGTTCATATGTCCTTGGACATGTCTGTGAGCTGGAAAGACTGACGTTAAATACCAATGCCCTGCTTCTTCTGCCGTAGGGGAAGCTGGATTATGCTTTACTATCCTGGCTGGAAAGATTGACATTTTATAGCTGCCTTGAGTCATCCTTCCCAGATGACTAAATAGGTGTTTGTGAGTTTCTCACACTGTCTCTGTCTTACACTGGGTGTGTCTGAGGAATTTAAATAACCATGTGTATGAGGTATCTGCTCCTAAAAGATGCCTTGTGTGGGAAAACTGCATTGTTCCTCAGTGCCTTGGAGGGCTCAATAATAAACAAAGTGAATTCTAAAAGGAGATCTTCACAGATCTTCATCTTACCTTAGCCATACGAGAAGAGGTATATCAAAGAAATTGTTTCCGTGAGAGTATTAGATAGAACCTATGTCTGGGAGCCTGGAATTGAGTTAGACCGTGAAATGAATGCTAAGTCATGTAGCTCATTATTCCATGTTTATCAGACACCCATTACATGCTACCCTGGAGGAGGAAATGGCAACTCAGTCCGGTATTCTTGCCTTAGAAATTCCATGGAAAGAGGGGCCTGGAGGGCTACAGTCCATGGGGTCACAAAGAGTCAGACACAACTGAGCAACTGGACACACATACATTACATGCGAGGCTACTTGGTATACATCATAAATGCATTTATTTTAGGGGGTAAGAGACCCAGGCATTTTGATTATTGCAGAAAAAAGACTTTATTGGGCTTTGGTATATACCTGACCCAACAACAACAACAACATAAAACAGTGCTAGTTCATCTCAAATCTGTGTAATAAAATCACATCTCTGAGCCAGGTATTTCAATACTTTTGTTTCTCAGAATTCTCTGTTTTCTTTAATCCCAGTTCAATCATCTTTGGGGCTTCCCTGGTAGCTCAGTCAGTAAAGAATCTGCCTGCAGTGTAGGAGATCCGGGTTCAGTCCCTGGGTCAGAAAGATCCCCTGGAGAAGGAAACAGCAACCTACTCCAGTATGCTTGCCTGGAAAATCCTATGGACAAAGGAGCCTGGTGGGCTACAGTTCATGGGGTCACACAGAATCAGACATGACTTAGCTACTAAACCACTTATGATCTTTAAGCACATGGTCATGCAAAAGACAACACAGATGCTTATGGCAGGGTTGGATTTAACTTATTAGGTCTTTTTTCCCACCATGTCCCCACAAGTTTACTCACAGGATTCAGCACGATTGTCCTGGGCTTGGATCCTAGCTCTGTATCCTAACCTGGGCTGACCACTTAGCCACCTGAACCTGTTTCCTCATCTATCAAATGATTAAACTAACACCACCACAGGGAATGCCTGTATGTTGGTGGCAATTACAATAACAGGCAACCTTTTAAACTGAGTTGTAAAGGATGACTAGGCTTTCTCTAGGCAAAGAAAAAAGAATATTCCAGGAAGAGGAAGTGTCATTTGGTTTTATGTGTACAATATTTATTAGTCAAAGCTACACTTTAAGGAGTCCTCAGTTGATGTAGTTTGGATTCCGTACACACCCAGGGTGTGTACACTGCCATTTAATCATGAGATTACTCTAGAGGAAGCTACTGCAAGGCTTCAATATTTTTAATCCCTGATCATCACTACAGGAGACATATAATATCCTTTATGCTAAATAAGTAGCCTCTAATTTTATATATGGTAACTCAGTAATCCCATATATTATTTTATAATTATATATAGTTATATATTTATTATATATTATATAGTTACATATACATTATATATACACTATACATACATATTTGTATGTATGTATACACATACTATATATATAAAACTATATACATAGTTATTCAGTTACTATATATAAAATTACTGGCTACTTATTTAACATAAAGGATATTAGAAATGTTCCTTCAGTGGTCAGATTACTGGCATCAGTGTATGTGGACTGATGAGTATACTTTGGAGACATTCCTACTTTGCTTGAATAGAATATAGAAATTTAGAAAGATCTTTTTCACTCTTAAGAATTGTACCCCAGCTCTGATTGCCAATTGGTCCCGGGTTTAATGGCTTATTCCCTGATTCTTGGTTGCCAGAATCTGAGTGGATAGTTGAATCTGGCTACCAGGATTATTTCATTGCCTCAGGGAAACTTTCAAGTAAGATAATGTAGACAAAGACCTCAAACTTCAGTGCAGTTCAAGTTAAACACACTATTTCTCTGTTTTATACCTGCTTATTAATTAAAGTTGTGGAAGAATCTGATCAGAGACTTGTTTTCATTATAACTAAGTAGCTGAGCTGTGGGAGAGTAGTGGACCTACTTCTGATATTTTCTGGGACTGTCATAGTCTACCAAGGAGCACCTCGGGGCTGAGCATGGTCAAGTTGCCTCAGGATAGCTTGGAGCGGATGTAAAGGCGGAGGCTTGGGAACAGCCAGGGGTTGAGTCTGTCTGGAGCACGGGAACATCATGTCGGGGAGAATGGTTTTAACAAATGAGTTTAGAAAATAAGTTTGGGGCCACCTGATGGAAGAGCCCTGTATTTCAGTCTAATTAGTGCAAAGGCTCAGAAAATTTTGAGAAAGAGGATTTACATGTGTTCAGACTTGTGTTTAGAGTTGTCTCTGGCTGCCATGTGGAGGCAGAGAGACCGTTTTGACTAGGAAACCAAGCTAAACCAAGACCTACGAGCCAAACCTGCCTGTCACCTGTTTTGGTACTGCTGGAGAGCTAAGAATGGCTTTCATATTATTATGTGGGGAAAAAAAGAAGAGTACTTCATGATACGTGAACCAATATGGAAAAATATCACCCACAGTGCAGGCACATATCTGCTATAAAAGGCCAGTAGGAACTGCATATGTGCATCAAGGGAAAGCTCTTCTGATGGAAAATAAAACCTTTTTGCTACAAATAATTGAGAATTGAAAATAATACCCCCGGATCTTTTCCTTTTCTGTACATTCTATTTTTTTCTTCCAGTTTTATTGAGCTATAATTGAATGGGATATAGAAATTTAGCAAGATCTTTTTTACTCTTAAGAATTGTACCCCAGCCCTGATCCCCAGTTGGTCCTGGGTCTAACTGTTTATATAAGGTTAAAATGTACAGCATAATGATTCAACGTATACATCATGACATGATTATCAAAGTAAGTTTAGGGAACATTCATCATATATTGATACAGAATTTAAAAATTTTTTTTCTTGACAAATTTTTTTCTTGTGATAAGAATTCAGGATTTTACTCATATGTATGTGTATGTACATGTATACATGTACACACACATATATACATGCACATATATGTACACATGTGTATATACATGTATATGTATATGTACATACACTTATATATAAAACATTTGTTGTTGTTCAGCAAAATAACACTAAGTTATTTTAACACTAAGTCGTGTCCCAGTCTTTGCAACTTCATGGACTCCAGCATGCCAGGCTCCTCTGTCTTTCACTATCTCCTGGGATTTGCTCAAATTCATGTCCACTGAGTCAGTGATGTTATTAACCATCTCATCCTCTGTCAATCCCTTCTTATCCCTGCCCTCAATCTTTCTCAGCATCAGGGTCTTTTCTGATGAGTCGGCTCTTCACACCAGGTGGCCAATGGAGTTTCAGCTTCAGTATCAGTCCTTCCAATGAATATTTAGGGTTGATTTCCTTTAGGAGTGACTGGTTTGATCTCCTTGCAGTCCAAGGGACTCTTAGGAGTCTTCTCCAGCACCACACTTCAAAACATATGGCAGGGTTAATTATATTTATCATGTTGTACATTGTATCTCTAGTACTTATTTATCTTGTAACTGGAAGTTTGTACTTACTGACTGTCTTCATCCAACCTTCCCTCCACCCCACCTCTGGTAACCGCAAATCTGGTCTCTTTTTTATGAGTCTGTTTGTTTTTGAAGTATAATTGACCTGCAACACTATGTTAGTTCCGGTTACATAGCAGTGATCCAGTATTTCTATGCATTTCAAAATGATCGTCATGATAAGTCTAGTTACCATCTGTCACCACAAACATAATTATTGACTGTATTCCTCACACTGTATGTTTCATACCTGTGACTCATTTCTTTTGCAGCTAGAAGGTTGGACCTTTTAATCTCCCTCACTTGTTTCTCTCTTCCCTCCCAGTCCCTTCCCCTCTGGTAACCACCTTTTTATTCTCTGTATCTTTGACTCTATGTCTATTCATGGGGTTTGCCTTTTTAGATTCCACATATAAGTGAAATCATACACAATTTGTCCTTCTCTGTCTGACTCAGCATAACACCCTCTAGGTGCATCTGTACTGTTGCACAAGGTAAGATTTCATTCCTTTTTATGGCTGAGTAGTATTCAATTATACACACACATATCTGGTATGTATACCACATCTTTATCCATTCATTTGTTGACAGACTTCGGTTACTTCCATATCTTGGCTAGTGTAAATAATTCAGCAATGAACATAAAGGTGAATGTATCTTTTCTAATTAGTATTTGGATTTTCCTTGGACAAGTACCCAAGAGTGGAATTGCTGGTTTGTGTGGTAATTCCATTTTTAATTTCTGAGGAATCGTCATACTATTTTCCAGAGTGGCTGCACTAATTCAGATTCCTGTTGTTAGTGCATGATGGTTCCTTTTTCACCACGTCCTCTCCAACACTCATTATTTCTTGTCATTTTGGTGATAAGCACTCTGACAGGAATAAGGTGATATCCCATTGTGGTTTCTATTTGCATTTTCCTGATGATTAGTGATACACATTCTATTTTAAAAATAAATTTTTAGGGACAATGACAGGGGCCATTTGTGATATTATCAGTCGTGTGATTCTGAAGACATCTTTTTCCCTCATGAAAAAAAAAATCAAATTCTTAAGTCTTACTGGCTCACAGCCAAGTCCATTCATTTACATATCATCCATTGCTGCTTCTGGACTGTAATAGTGGGGTTGAGTGGTAGTCACAGGAGCCACATAGCTTCAGTTCAGTCTCTCAGTCATGTCCAACTCTTTGCGACCCCATGAACTGCAGCACGCCAGACCTCCCTGTCCATCACCAACTCCCGGAGTCCACCCAAACCCATGTCCATTGAGTCAGTGATGACATCCAACCATCTCATCCTATGTATTCCCTTTTTCTCCTGCCCTTAATTTTTCCCAGCATCAAGATCTTTTCCAATGAATCAGCTCTTCGCATTGGGTGGCCAAAGTATTGCAGTTTCAGCTTCAACATCAGTCCTTCCAATGAACACCCAGGACTGATCTCCTTTAGGATGGACTGGTTGCATCTTGGATCTCCTTGCAGTCCAAGGGACTCTGAAGAGTCTTCTCCAACACCACAGTTCAAAAGCATCAGTTCTTCAGCACTCGGCTTTCTTTAGAGTCCAACTCTCATATCTATGCATGACCACTGGAAAAACCATAGCCTTGACTAGATGGACCTTTGTTGGCAAAGTAATGTCTCTGCTTTTTAATATGCTGTCTAGGTTGGTCATAACTTTCCTTCCAAAGAGTAAGTGTCTTTTAATTTCATGGCTGCAATCACCATCTGCAGTGATTTTGGAGTCCATAAAATTAGAGTCAGCTACTGTTTCCACTGTTTCCCCATCTATTTGACATGAAGTGATGGGACCAGATGCCATGATCTTAGTTTTCTGAATGTTGAGCTTTAAGCCAACTTTTTCACTCTCCTCTTTCACTTTCATCAAGAGGGTCTTCAGTTTTTCTTCACTTTGTGCCATAAGGGTGGTGTCAACTGCATTTCTGAGGTTATTGTTATTTCTCTCAGCAATCTTGATTCCAGCTTGTGCTTCTTCCAGCCCAGTGTTTCTCATGATGTACTCTGCATAGAAGTTAAATAAGCAGAGTGACAATATACAGCCTTGACGTACTCCTTTTCCTGTTTGGATCCAGTCTATTGTTCCATGTCCAGTTCTAACTGTTGCTTCTTGACCTGCATACAGATTTCTCAAGAGGCAGGTCAGGTGGCCTGGTATTTCCATCTCTTTCAAAATTTTCCACAGCTTATTGTGATCCACACAGTCAAAGGTTTTGGCATAGTCAATACAGCAGAAATAGATGTTTTTCTGGAACTCTCTTGCTTTTTCGATGATCCAGTGAATGTTGGCAATTTGATCTCTGGTTCCTCTGCCTTTTCTAAAACCAGCTTGAACATCTGGAAGTTCATGGTTCATGTATTGCTGAAGCCTGGCTTGGAGAATTTTGAGCATTACTTTACTAGCGTGTGAGATGAGTGCAATTGTGCAGTAGTTTTGAGCATTCTTTGGCATTGCCATTTTTGGGACTGGAATGAAAACTGACCTTTTCCAGTCCTGTGGCCACTGCTGAGTTTTCCATATTTGCTGGCATATTGAGTGCAGCACTTTCACAGCATGCAAAACCTAAAATGCTTTCTCTCTTGCCTTTTACAGTATATTTGCTGGTCTCCTTAAAAAACTAAAAATAGAGTTACCATATTCAGAAATTCCACTCTTGGGCATATATCTAGAAAAGATGAAAACTTGTAATTTTAAAAGATGCATGCACCCAGTGTTCATAGCAACACTATTTACAGTAGCCCAGAAGTGGAAGCAACCTAAATGTTCATCAGAAAAGAATGAATAAAGACGATGTGGTGTATATACATATATATACATATATATAATGAATGTAATATATATAATATTATTCAACCAGAATAAATGAAATAATTCCATTTGCAGTGACATGGGTGGGAGATTATCATATGAAGTGAAGTAAGTTAGAGAAAGACAAATATTATATGGTATCATTTATATGTAGAATCTAAAAAAATGCAAATAAACTTATTTACAAAACAGGAATATACTGACAGAAAAAACAAACTAATGGTTACCAAAGAAGAAAGGAGGGGAGGGACAAATACTATATATGAAACAGATAAACAACAAGGATCTACTGTATAGCACAGGAAGTATAATTAGTACCTTGTAATAACATATAAGATAGGGGCTGAATATGGAATGTTAGGTCCATGAATCTAGGAAAATTGGATGTGGTCAAGCAGGAGATGATAAGAGTAAACACTGACATCCTAGAGTCAGCAAACTGAAATGGATGGGAACAGGTGAAACTAATTCAGATGACCATTATATCTACCACTGTGGGCAAGAATCCCACAGAAGAAACAGAGTAGCCCTCATAATCAACAGAACAGTCCAAAATACTGGGTGCAACCTCAAAAATGACAGAATGAGCTCGATTCCAAGGCAAGTTATTCAACATCACAGTAATCCAAGTCTATGCCCCTACCACTGATGCTGAAGAAGCTGCTCAGTTCTATGAAGATCTCTTAGAAGTAGCACCTAAAAAGAAGTTCTATTCATCACTGGGGATTGGGATGAAAACGTAGGAAGTCAAGATATACCTAGAGTAACAGGCAAACCTTGGATAACAAAATTTTGCCAAGACAATGAGGTACCACTTTACACCAGTCAGAATGGCTGCAATCCAAAAATCTACAAGCAATAAATGCTGGAGAGGATGTGGAGAAAAGGGAACCCTCTTACACTGTTGGTGGGAATGCAAACTGGTACAGCCACTATGGAAAACAGTGTGGAGATTCCTTAAAAAACTGCAAATAGAACTGCCATATGACCCAGCAATCCCACTGCTGGGCATACACACCAAGGAAACCAGAATTGAAAGAGACACGTATACCCCAATGTTCATCGCCGCATTGTTTACAATAGCCAGGACATGGAAGCAACCTAGATGCCCATCAACTGACGAATGGATAAGAAAGCTGTGGTACATACATATACACAATGGAATATTACTCAGCATTAAAAAAAAAGCTCATTTGAATCAGTTCTACTCAGGTGGACAGAACTGGAGCCTATTATCCAGAGTGAAGTAAGCCAGAAGGAAAAACAACAATACAGTATACTAATGCATATATGTGGAATTTAGAAAGACGGTAACAAGAACCCAGCATGCGAGACAGCAAAAGAAACGCAGATGTATAGAACAGACTCAAGGACTCTGTGGAAGAGAGCAAGGGTGGGATGATATGGGAGAATGGCATTGAAACATGTTAATTATCATATGTGAAATCAATCACCAGCCCAGGGCTGATGCTCGGGGCTGGTGCACCGAGATGACCCAGGGGGAGGGAATCGGGAGAGAGGAGGGAGGAGTTTCTGGAGGGGGAGCATATGTAAATCCATGGCGGTTTCATGTCAATGTATGGCAAAACCAACACAATAAAGTAAAGAAAATTAAAAAAAAACATTTGCCAAGAGAATGCACTAGTCATAGTAAACACCCCTTTTCAACAACACAAGAGAAGACTTTACACATGGATATCACCAAATGGTCAATACTGAAATCAAATTGATTACATTCTTTGTAGCTGAAGATGGAGAAGCTGGAGATGGTCAACAAAAACAAGACCTGGAGCTGACTGCGGCTCACATCATCAGCTTCTCATAGCCAAATTCAGGCTTAAACTAAAGAAAACCGGGAAAAACACTAGGTTAGCCAGGTATGACTTAAGATCAAATCCCGTATGAATTAGCAGTAGAGGTAATGAATAAATTCAAGGAACTAGATCTAGTTAACATTGTGTCTGAATAACTATGGACCAAGGTGGGTAATACTGTACAAGAGGTGATGAGCAAGTCATCCCAAAGAAAAAGCAAAGCATGAAGGCAAAGTGGTTATCTGAGGAGACTTTACAAATAGCAAAATAGCTGAAGAGAAGCGAAAAGCAAGGGAGAGAGGGAAATGTACATCCAATTAAACACAGTTTCAAAGCCACCAGCGTGGGGGGCGGGGGGGGGGCGGGCTTCCCTGGTGGCTCAGACAGTAAAAGTGTCTGCCCGTAATGCTAGAGACCCAGGTTTGAACACAACTGAGCAACTTCACTTTCACTTTCAAAGAACAGCACAGAAAGACAAGAAGGCCTTCTTCAATGAACAGTGCTTACTAATAGAAGGAAACAACAAAAGGGGAAAGACTAGAAAGCTGTTTAGGAAAATTGGAAACATCAAGGGAGCATTCTGCCCAAAGACGGGCACAACAAAGGATAAATATGGTAGAGACCTAGTAGATGCTGAAGAGATCAAGAAGAGATGGAAAGAATACATGGTAGAACTGTATTAAAAAAAAGATCTTAATGAACCAGATTACTACGATAGTGTGGTTAGTCACCCAGAGCCAGACATTCTGGAGTGTGAAGTCAAGTGGGCCTTAGGTAGTACTGCTGCTAATAAAGCTAGAGGATGCAATGAAATTCCAGAAGAACTATTCAAATCCCTAGAGGAGGATACCATCAAGGCTTTGCATTCACTAAATCAGCAAATCTGGAAGACTCAGCTGTGGCCACAGGACTGGAAAAGGTCAGTCCTCATCCCAACTCCCAAGAAGGGTAATACCAAAAATTGTGCTAACAACTGGACAGTTGCACTCATCTCCCATGCTAGTAAGATTATGCTAAAATCTTGCATGCTAGGCTTCAGCATCATGAGAACCAAGAATATCCAGATGTTCAAGCTGGGTTTAGAAAAGGAAGAAGAACTAGAGATCAAATTGCCAACATTCACTGAATTATAGAGAAAGCAAGGGAATTTCAGAAAAACATCTATGTCTGTTTCATCAACTACACTAAAGCCTTTGACTGCATGGATCATGACAAACTGTGGAAAGCTCTTAGAGAGATGGGAATACCAGACCATCTTACTATCTCCTGAGAAACCTGTGTGCAGGTCAAGAAGCAACACTTAGAACCCTGTTTGGAACAACTGATTGGTTCAGGATTGAGAAAGGAATATGATAGAGCAGTCTGCTGTCACCCTGTTTGTTTAATCTATACACTGAGTGCATTATGAGAAATGCTAAACTGGATGAGTTACAAGCTGGAATCAAGATAGGCAGAGGAACATCAACAACCTCAGATATGCAGATGATACCACTCTAATGGCAGAAAGCAAAGAGGAACTAAAGAGCCTCTTGATGAGGGTGAAGGAGAGTGAAAGAGCTGGCTTAAGACTAAATATTAAAAAAAAAAAAACTAAGATCAAGGCATCCAGCCCCATTACTTCATGGCAAATAGAAGGGGCAAAGGTGGAAGTAGTGACCTTTCCTCTTCTTGGGCTCCAAAATCACTGCAGACAGTGACTGCAGTTATGAAATCAGATGATTGCTTCTTGTCAGGAAAGCGATGACAAACCTAGACAGTATACTGAAAAGCAGAGACGTTACCATGACAACAAAGGTTCGTACAGTCAAGGCTTCCTAGTGGTCACATACAGTTGCGAGAGCTAGACTGTAAAGAAGGCAGGACACCAAAGAACTGATGACTTTGAACTGTGGTGTTAGAGACTCCTGAAAGTCCCTTGGACAGCAAGGAGATTAAACTAGTCAATCTTAAGGGAAATCATCCCTGAATGTTCACTGGAAGGACTGATGCTGAAACTGAAGCTCCAGTATCTTAGTCATCTGATGTGAACAGACAATTCACTGGAAAAGTCCCCAATGCTGGGAAAGATTGAGGGCAGAAGAAGAGGGCGTCAGAGGATGAGATGGCTGGATGGCATCACCGATGTAATGAATATGAACCTGGGCAAACTCCAGGAGATGGTGAGGGACAGGGAGGCCTGGTGTGTCTATGGGGTTGCAAAGAGTCAGACACAACTAGGAGACTGAAGAATAACAATAACCTATAATGGAAAAGAATCTGAAAAAGAATGTGTGTGTGTGTGTGTGTGTGTGTGTATACATATATATATATAACTGAATCACTTTGCTCTACATCTAAAACATTGTAAATCAAGTATACTTTGGCAAAAATAAAAAGAAAATGTTTGCTGGTCCTCAAGTTAGACCACGGTTGCCACAGTCCATGTGAAAGGTATGTCTGTGGAGGAATGGGAGAAGAGCTCCCTGGGTGGAATTGTAAGGACTTAGAAGAAATGGATTGAATTTTGCTGACGACTCCTCAACCTTCTCACACATCTTTCAATGCTATTCAATGAGGAAGAATATCTGGGAGAAGAAATGATCTAGTGAGATGGAGGGTAGACAATAATTTGAGTTAATGCTTATTGACTCTGAATTACTTGTGGAAAATATAGGTAGAGAAAGCTCAAATATATATCTTGATGGAAGTTGGGGCTGGTGATACAGATTTGGAATTTATTAATTCAAGATCCTCTTTGAAACTCTTGCAAGGGCAGAATGGAGAGATAGTTGGCATAGAGAGACTATAAATCAGAAGAGATAAGGTGGAGGCAATAGCTCTGAAAATCTTAAATATTTTAAAGTTAGACAGAGGGAGATAAGCCAGAGAAGGAAAAGAAAAGCAGGACAGTGTTCTAGTAGAAATCAAAGATGAAGATCTCTTGCTTCAAGGAAGGAATGACCTATAGCTTCAAATGCTTCAGAGCGGTCCAGTGAGCTGAATAGTGAAATGGGCTCACTACACTCAGTGATAGGTTTGTTATTGGCCATTGTACTAACATTGAGGGTTGTCTACTTATTATTTTGACTTGGAAGTCTCATGGGTACCTCAAAATCAACATGTTCTAATTGGAAAGTGAAGTTGCTCAGTCGTGTCCAACTCTTTGTGACCCCTGGACCATAGCCTACCAGGCTCCTCTGTCCATCAGATTTTTCAGGCAAGAGTACTGGAATGGGTTGCCATTTCCTTCTCCAGGGGATCTTCCCAACCCAGGGATCGAACCCGGGTCTCCCGCATTGCGGGCAGATGCTTTACCCTCTAAGCCACCAGGAACTCATCGTTTTCCTGATGAAATCAGTGTTTTCTCTTTCAGTGATGACACTGCCATCTCTCCAACTGTTTACCTGGAAACCTGAGGTTCAGCCAGGATGTGTCTTGATTCTTCACCCCAGAGTGAAGAGTCTCACAGCTGAACTCCTATAATGACATTTGAACTGTTCTTTTCTATCTGTCCTGAACTGTTCTTTCCTATTCCTATCTCCAATTTATGCTGCACCCATAGCCAGGCTGATCCTTTTAAAAGAAAATCTGTCAGATCATATCCCTATCTAAATCCTCCCCCCACCTCACTTTTCTAAAAGTAAATTTCAAATTCTCATATTCACTCACTGTGTGTCCCATCAACATAGTTTTGTACTATTTCCCCTGAGTCTATAGTCAAGCTGGCCCTCTTCTAGTTTCTTGAAAAACACCACATTTCTTTCTCCCTTACCATCTTCACATCCACTCATCCCTTAGGCTGGACCCTCCCCTCCCCACCTGCACCCCACCTCTGCCCCCAGCCTGCCTTTCCCCCCATTCTGTAGTGAATTCTTCTGAATTCTTTCTTTATTAAGCTATGCTCCTTCTTCAGGGAACACCCCACTTCCTCAGTCTCATCTGGCCTCCCTTATCATGCTCTCACAGCCCTGGAGCCTCTCCTTTATGGAGAAGAGTGGGTATTACTTGGTGTCTGTCTTCTCTTCATGAAATCAGGGGCTAGCTGCATTTATCTGGCTCATAGCTGCGACCCCAGTGCCAGAGCCAGACAGTGCCTTTTCACTCAGCAGTTCCCTCTGAAATGAGCGCATGTGGTAGGAATGCAGAGAGGGTGAGTTTTATAGGTTTGATAAGTTTTCCATAAACTCGGATCCCAAAGGGAAGGAGTGTAACAGTCATGGTGAAAGCAGATAACATGGCAAACAGATTGAAAATAAAGATTTTTTAGTAACTGGGAAAGCTTGGATATATTTGCAGAATAAAGCAAAGAAATTCTAGAGGAGAAGTGAATTTCTGAGAGAGTGATTGAGAGAGGGGCTAATTGGTGAAGCAGGGGAGGAGAGGGGACACAGAAATCAGGTGAAAAGGAGGAGAGGACTTCTGATACTGCGGGGAAGTATAAAAGGCTTGGAGTCACGATGGATAATTGTGCACATATTTTAGAAACATTATATCGGGGATTTTTTTTTTTTTGAGAAGCAGGAAGTTGCTCTGAGTTAGACTGTGTCCTCACCAAAACATTTATTAAAATCTGAACTCCTGATACCTGTTAGCATGACCTAGTTTGGAAATAGGGTCTTTGTAGATGGCAACAGGTTAGGATGAGGTGAGTAAGGTGGCCCTAATCCCTCATGGCTAGTGGCCTTACAAGATGAGTAAAAACACCATGTGATGACAGAGACAGAGCGGGGAGTGATGCAGCTACCAGTTCTAGGATGCCAAGGATCGCCAGGCACCATCGGATGCTCGGAGAAGGCGGGGAGGGACTCTACCCAGAGGAGCAAGGCCTTGCTGGCCCCTTGATCTTGGACATCCCACTTCCAGAACTGTGAGAGAATACATTTCTCTTGTTTTATTATTATTATTAATGTTTTTGGTTTTTCTTTGGCTATGCAAAGTGGCTTGTGGGATCACAGTTCCCTGGGGTGGGGGGGCTGGGGGGCGCTGTAGGCCTCTAACTTAGGCCTTCAGGAGAGAAAGCACAGGAATCTTAACCACCGGACCACCAGGGAAGACCCCATTTATGTTGTTTCAGGCCACCTGGTTACGGTCCCTTGTTCTGGCCCCAGGAATCCAGTAGAGACTTAGGATCATTTTTTGAGACTGGTGGTAGACTAGTGTTTGCAGGTATAGAGGAATCACTGTGAGGAAAAACACAGGGAACTGACAAAATCAAGTGAAAATCTAGCTGAATATTTCCTGAGCCTTCAAAGCTATGATAGGGTGATTAGGAAACAGAAAATGCAGATGACCATGTGGACCAATGAAAAACACTTAAGATAAATATCATTTTTAGGCATTAAATTCAGCTATACGCTTTCTGTTACCCAAGTCTAAAAAGCCATAGATGGGATTTTTTGCTCTATCTTTTAAAATGAAGTATGAGTGGGTGATAATTGCTCAGTCATGCCTGACTCTTTGCAATACCATGGATTGTAGCTTGCCGGGCTCCTCTGTTCATGGGATTCTCCAGGCAAGATTACTGGAGTGGTTGCCATTTCCTTCTCCAGGGGATCTTCCCGACCCAGGGATCTTGCATTGCAGGAGAGTCTTTGCCATCTGAGCCACCAGGGAAGTCTACTATGAAGAGACATTTCTAAGTATAAAGATAGGTCAACTTAAAAAGTATCAGCATGTGTGATAAGTCATTTTAGTTAGTCTGACTCCTTGTGACCTTATGGGCTGCAGCCCACCAGGCTTCTCTGTCCATGGAATTCTCTAGGCAAGAATACTAGAGTCAGTTACTATGCCCTCCTGCAAGGGATCTTCCCAACTCAGGGGCTGAGTTTCTTGCACTGGCAGGTGGGTTCTTTACCACAAGAGCCACTGGGATGATTTCCTAAAAGAATGAAGATTTTCTTAGTAGAAGTTTCTTATTTGGAGGACTGTGAACAACGTAATAGCAACACTTTTCATACAAGATACAGATTCAATTCATATTTAAGCATCTACTCTTGTGTCAGACCTCTATGTTACCATAGAGGTACTTTAATCATTAATATATGTCCCTTATTAATACGAGAAAACTGAGCTTTTGAAACACCACCCAACTAGTATGGAGGTACCAGCAAGCCTCAAAGCAATGTCCCCTAACTCTTAACTTCTAATACCTTCTAGTTCTTTTTTTCATATCAGGTTGCTGAAAATGTTTTTCAGGTGGGTATTTCTTAAGCCAACCTTTAACAATTACCAAGTGTATAATAATAAATCAAAAATTCAGTGAAGATAGTTCTTCAAGGGTCAAAGTCTATGCAGTTGAAGTAAATAGCTTTCTGGAGATTATTTGGATAAAGAAGATAGTTTAGAATACCTAACGAGATGGCTGGATAAACTATCTTCCTTAAATATTGCTTCTCTCTTTTGCTTTTTGACAGAAGCTGCAGAGCAGCCTGTTCAAGTTAAATTCTGGCAAAAATCCCAGAGTGCAAATACCACATGTTACTGTTTGAAGGAAGATGCACAAGGCAAGCTTCACATTCTACTGAAAATTGAAAAGGCTGACTGTGTTCTTGCCTGGATGGAGGGTCATTGCACCTCTATGTCCTAATTAAAAATTCGTGGAGTGAATAAGATAATTTAAATATTTTATATCAGCAATATTAGCTTAGAGATCACACCCTGGATGGCATGTCGTGGCTATTTAGAAAAGCATAAACTTTCCTAGCTTTGCTGCTCTTGAACATTCTAATTTCATTGCCTGATCTGAAGGTCAAGGGCATGAACTCGACGAAAAAAATTCCCCCATGGGGAATCATTAGAGGAAGCATGCCTCAGTTCACCATCAGTGATCACAGGGGAGGGGGGACAAATGGGGAACAAGGCATACTTGCCCTTCAGTGACCCTCAGAGCACCCCGTGGCTCCATGTGTCTTTGACCAAGTTTACAGCCTTCCATTGCTTTTTTGCTGGTTACTGTGAAACCCTCAGAGGAGAAAGATGATCTCAGGCAGCCAGGACCCATACTGAGCAAAACTGCTGAGATCACAATCAGCAATACACAGTGCCAACTGCGTGATCTTTATCAACGGGACTGGAACCACATTGACATATATCATCCGGTGCTGGGTTTTGTACCCCTTCTTCTGGGCATTAAGATGAGAAGTGATAGGAGTCCCATAGGCGACATGGATTGTACAACAACACTGCATTTTCTTTCCAGAAAAGCAGCACTGGATAGCTCAACATTTGATTAACCCAGAGCAGCTAATGAATTATTAAAATAAAAAACACATGCAGGCTTCCTGAAGGCTCTGAAGTCTCCTCAGCTGGAATATAACTATTCCTCAATGCTCACTTGCTCTAATAGCCAAATTCATGCTATCAACTACTCTTTCACTGTCACTTTTTTATAATAGCAATAAATTATACTTGCATTTTAAAAGAGAGAGCTTTGACATTTACTTTACAAGTTCATATAACTTTATTTTGCTCTGGATGGCTTCTTTCTTTGCACTGGGGGCAGGGCAGAGCATAGATTAATGGGGAGGAGATAGAACAGTCTGGGACATTCCACTGAAATGTTATCCTAAAATTCCAAATATATTGTTAGATAGTATCACTGACTCAATGGACATGAATTTGAGCAAACTCTGGGAGATAGTGAAGGGCAAGAAAGCCCGGTGCACTGCAGTCCATGGGGTCACATGACTTAGCAACCGAACACCAACTCTTGCATAAGATTCTCAAGATGAAATAATGAGTAGGTATGAGAAAGTGAAAAGAAAGATAAGTGAGAGGGAATCTGACAAGCTTCTTTCTGAATCAAATAAAAGGATATATCCATTTGCAGATGGAAATTATACAAATGAAACAACAGCAAGAAAACATCAGTGCTGTTCAATTGATATACAGCACAGTAAATAGCCGTCAAGAGACAGAATTATTCAAGCAAGACTGTTGTTATTGGAATTACTAGAAATTTCCTAGAGAAAATTAAATAACAATTTGGTAAAAACCAATTGACTTTTCTGTTAACAACACAAAAAGCTGGTGAAAGAGAAGCAGTTCAGTGGCAACTGAAGGTAAATTCATTACATTTTTCACAATGAGAAGTAGGAAAATCATTAAAGAAAAATATCAACGGTAGACAAATTTTTAAGTATAATCTATGATGAAAAAAACTTAATTCTGAGTACATAGCCTTTTGACCTTAATTCCCCTGACTGGGTTAAAAAAATATGAGCAGGCTAGACTGTCCAGCTGATGACTTGGGGAAAGAATGCTGTTATTTTTAACTAGGCAAATACTTACAGAGTCATCTGTTTTGAACAAAGAAGACTGATAGTCCTGTTCTGCATTTTCCCTGTGTCTGGAGTCTGAACTTGGCTGACTCCAAATTAGGAAGAAACACCCCTGACTCCAGCACAACTTGAGAATCAGCTAAGAGTCCTTGCTTTTGCTTTATGCTTTTGCTTACAATATTAAGGCACTGGCACATTTTTTTTTTTTAAGAACAAACATAGGAATAAAACATCAAAGAGTTGTCTGATGAAAGGGACTCATATTCTGAATAAACTATTTTCGGTAAACCAGTAAATTATATCACAAATGATAATCCCAGAAATCTCATATTGAGCCAACACCTAGTTCTGCAGGCAGAGCTAGTTAACCACCCTGTATAATGTGTCAGCATTGAAAAGAAGGTGATAATATATAATCAGTTGTTATGAAAGTTTATCACTCACTTCTCACTGCTTATGTTTTATTTTCAGACAGCTATAATTTGAGGTAATAGGTTAAACAAAGAGGAAAAAAATGCATTCAATATTGTTTTGTAGTTATTCCACACAGAGTCTATATATAAACTATAGGCTGCAACTTTTAGCATAATACTGTTAAGAAATTTTGTTTAATTTACTTTACCACATTTAGGTATGTTGAGGCCAGATTCCTCTTTGATAAATGCTATAGGCTGAATTGTCATCCCAATATTCATACGTTGAAGCCTTAACCCCCAATGTGACAATAGTTGGAGATAGGGTTTTTAAAAGGTAATTAAGATTAAATAACCGAGTGACTAACACTTCCACTTTGGTGCTTCCCAGGTGGCCCAAGTGGTAAAGAACCTGCCTGCCAATGCAGGAGACATAAGAGATGTGGGTTTGATCCCTGGGTGGGGAAGATTCTCTGGAGTGGGAAATGGCAACCTACTCCAGTATTCTTGCCTGGAGAATCCCATGGACAGAGGAGCTTGATGGGCTACAATCCCTGGGGTCGCATGGAGTCGGACATGACTGAAACGATTAGCATGCATTGAAGGTCTTAAGGGTGGGACCCTAATCCCAGACGACTGCGGCCTTATAAGAAGAGGAAGAGAGAGACCTTTCACTTTGTGTCTCTTTCTCTTCATGTGAGAACATGCTGGAAGGCAGCTGAGAGAGCCCTCACCTAAAAATGATTCAGTCGTCACCTTTGATCTTGACTTTCCCCATCTCTTGAACCGTGAGATGTAAACTTCTATTGTTTAACTCACACAGTCTATGGTTTTCTGTTATGGCAGCCCAGCTTTTGAAGCTAGTAAGACCCTGTCCCCCTCTGATTGTCCCTTTTCCTGGGAAATGGCCCTCCAGGGCTCTAATTTAGAGTTGGGCAAGTTTTTGTTTCCTCAGCACCAAGAAAGACATGGAGAAAGTCGGCTCTGCTTATAGGAGATTTTAGATAGAGGTTTTTAAGTTCTTGCCTCATGAAACTTCAGAATTTAGTGAAGTCTTGGATAGTTAAACTTGGTATACCTGAGGCTCCGGAATTCTCAATTTTTGTCATTCCAACCCTTGAGCACCTGCCTAGTTTGCCATTTTCTATGTCCATGGCAGTGCCTTCACATAGTCCAAACCCCAAATTGCATCCAGAATTAGTAAATGTCCTCAAGGGGAAAAAATAAACCAGTTCAGACCTTCAGCTCACCTCTGAGAGGCTCTAACTTCTCTAGAATATCAGTCCTTGAGGTCCTCTTATTTCTGAAGCTCTTATATCCTTTAAAAAAAGATAAGTTCTTGGCAGGAGCTTCAGTCTTCCTCAAACTGTTCCATTCTATTCCATCTATGTAGTTCCTTTTGGATCTCATTTCATTAAGGGTTCAAAAAGTCCTGGAGAGAAGTTCCTCCATGGCCATCAGACATGGACAGAGCTAGAGGAATTGTGTCTGGTAGAGAGAGCACAGAGCATGATATCAGGCAGGCAGGGGTCCTCCTTCCAATTCTTCTATTTATCTGCTAGGATAGGAGGTAACACATATAGTGGGGAGCACTGCCTTGGCAAGCAGTGGTCCTGGGCAGAGTACTGGTTCTACAAATAGTTGTATGAAATTATAACACTGACTTCAACCTCCCTTATCCTCTGCTTCCACATTATAGAATATGAACAATAATGATACCTGCTATGTAGGATTTTTATAAAGGATGAGTATAATTTAAAAAATTGAGTACAGTTAATTTACAATGTCTTAGTTTGAAGTGTACAGCAAAGTGGTTCAGTTATACATATGCATGTGTGCATGCTAAGTCGCTTCACTCTTGTCTGTCTCTGCGATGCTATAAACTGTAGCCCGCCACGGTCCTCTGTCCACGGGATTCTCCAGGCAAGAATACTGGATGAGTTGCCATGCCCTCCTCCAGGGGGTTTCCCTGATCCAGGGATTGAATTAGAGTCTCCTGTGTCTCCTGCAATGGCAAGCAGGTTCTTTACCACTAGCACAACCTGGGAAGCCCATGTGTGTGCATATATATATTTATATATACTTTTTCAGATTCTTTTCAATTATTGTAAAGTTTTGAGTATAGCTCCCTGTGCTATAGAGTAGGCCCTTGTTGTTTCCTAATTTTACATATAGTAATGTGTAGATATTAATCCCAAACTCCTAATTTATCTCTTCCCCACCCCACTATTCCCTTTGGTAACCAACAGTTTGTTTTCTGTATCTGATACCATTTCTGTTTTGTAAATATATTCACTTGTATCATTTCTAGACTAAACATAAGAATGCCCAGTACTTGTGTCAATAAAACCCAGGTCTTTGGAAAAGTTATCACTAATTTGGAAAGGTTACAGATTTTCACTAAGTTGACTTCCTCATGAACCACCACGACAAGGATGAGTATAATGCCTGTCTCATATGCTGGGAACCAGAATGAAATGAAAACCAGTTTCTGTGTATGTGACACTGTAGAGCCACAGAGTACTCTGGTCATGGGGGATGACTCACTAATGAGTTTACTTTCCATCTTACAAATTTTCTCTGAGATAAAATAAGATACTTTACATTTCAAATTCTGCTGGTTTCTTTCATATGGCTTCCAGCTTTGTAGCACAGACTGTTTCTTATTCATCTGCTTATCCCTAGTCCTGGCCCAGGGCCTGTCATGCTAATACTTATTTGTTGAAAGAATGAATCAGTGTGAATACTAACTTATAACTCTATAGTTCCTTATTCACTCCAGCTCCCAGCACATTTCCTTGTTCAAAGTAAAAGCCAAATAAACATTTGTTGAATAAATGAATTATTCAGAATCATAAAGAAGACTAATAGTTTACTCCAGGATAATATTAATCTTTTTCTCAACTTGATTTCAGTTCAGTTCAGTTCACTCACTCAGTCACGTCCAGCTCTTTGTGACCTCACGGACTACAGCATGCCAGGCTTCCCTGTCCACCACCAACTCCCAGAGTTTGCTCAAACTCATGTCCATCGAGTTGCGGATGCCATCCAACATTTCATCCTCTGTTGTCCCCTTCTCCTCCCTTCAATCTTTCCCAGCATTAGGGTCTTTCTTTTCCAGTGACTCAATTCTTTGCATCAGGTGGCCAAAGAATTGGAGTTTCAGCTTCAGCATCAGTCCTTCCAATGAATATTCAGGACTGATTTCCTTTAGGATGGACTGGTTGGATCTCCTTGCAGTCCAATGGACTCTCAAGAGTCTTTGCCAACAACAGAGTTCAAAAGCATCAATTCTTCAGCGCTCAGCTTTCTTATTGACATTTCTCCCTACAATCTTGATTCCAGCTTATGCTTCGTCCCGCCTGGTGTTTTACATGATGTGCTCTTTATAGAAGTTAAATAAGCAGGGTGACAATATCAGCCTTGATGTACTGCCTTCCCAACCTGGAACCAGTCTGTTGTTCCATGTCCAGTTCTATCTGTTGACCTGCATACAGATTTCTCAGGAGGCAGGTCAGGTGGTTTGGTATTCCCATCACTTTCAGAATTTTCCATAGTTTGTTGTGATCTCCACAGTCAAAGGCTTTGGTGTAGTCAATAAACAGAAATAGATGTTTTTCTGGAACTCTCTTGCTTTTTCGATGATCCAACGGATGTTGGCAATTTTATCTCTGGTTCCTCTGTCTTTTCTAAAACCAGCTTGAACATCTGGAAGTTCACGGTTCACATACTATTGAAGCCTGGCTTAGAGAATTTTGAACATTTACTTTGCTAGTGTGTGAGATGAGTGCAATCATGCGGCAGTTTGAACGTCCTTTGGCATTGCCCTTTTTTGGGATTGGAATGAAAACTGACCTTTTCCAGTCCTATGGTCACTGGTGGATTTTCCAAATTTGCTAGCAAATTGAGTGCAGCACTTTAACAGCATCATCTTTTAGGATTTGAAATATCTCAACTGGAATTCCATCACCTCCCCTACCTTTGTTTGTAGTGATGCTTCCTAACATCACTTGACTTCACATTCCAGGATGTCTAGCTCTAGGTAAGTGATCACACCATCATGGTTATATGGGTCATGAACATGATTTAGGAGACAGTAATTTTCATTTGGACAGTGACCTACTTGGTTCTGATAAATGTGGTCTTGGGTTTATAGAGGAAGTGGAACCAAGGATATTTCCTCATCAAGCACAAGATCTTGACTCCTATTGATCAGTTTTGGTCACTAACTACATTTTCTTATTCTCTCTGGTTATAGGATGATGTAAACTGAAGATGCTGGAACAGTGTGTAGCTGGACTCAGAGTGGAAGCCAGATGGCCTTAATCCTAAAGGATTAGAGCCTAAAACAATAATCAAACACTTTCTTTTTAAAGTGCACATACCAAACATGCTCAGTCATAACATAGAGTTTAACATTCAGAGGACGGATACAAGTATGCTTCACCCGACTAGGAAAATAATCCCTAAGGCATTATCCATTGCTACTTCAACTATTAAAATCATTAAATAACATTTAATGAGTTTTTATGGTGTGGTTGGTGCACATTTTTCTGAGCATTATCTCAGTTAATCCTCATAGAAACAACAGCACTACTGTTGAGTGGGTTCTCTTGGGTGTCCTGTTACACAGATGAAAACACTAAAATAGGCATTTAGAAACTTGCCCATAGACACAGAGACAGTATGTAGGGGGAGGTCTGGCCATCTCCTTGTTTCCACACTATTAGGTCCAGCTGCAGTGGTTTTTTTCCCCATCAGAGCCAATGCCCTCTTTTAAAAACAAATTATCATGTAAAGTCTTCTTTACAACCTTGAAATGAAATTCACATTTAATATAACCTTCCTACACACATAATTAAAAAAAAATTTTCCCTGGCCTTAATATAAAGGAGACATTCAAGGAAAGTAATTTTGAACGAAAAAATGTGTATTTCCATATGTAATTGCTAGAAGACATTGTGAGGTGAGCAGATGCTTGAACCCTTCTGTTAAACCTTTATGAACATCTCAGCTCTAGAAACAGAATACTCCTAGTGTGTCTTATAAGCAACTCCAATATTAGCTGTGGTGTTGCCACTAGTGAATGGACTTTTCTAAAATGGTTAGGAACTTTTGGTAAGGTTTCAAACTAAACACAGTACAGTCTTCCATTTACAATCCTGGAAAATTTATACATGAAAATTATGCAGAAGACTTTGTGTTTACATGCACAGCATAAGCAGGCTGTTCAAGTGCATGAATGACCAGCGAGACCTTAGAGGGTCATGAAGGATGAGGAGTAAGTCTTCCTTGTGCAGGACAGCCCCACACCTGGCAGGCTGCCTGGGACGCCTGGCCTTCACTCGTTAATACCAGGAACACCCTCCAAATCATTGTGAAATCCACACAAACACCTCCACAAGGTTCTAAATTGCCCATGAGGGTGGTCCTGCCCCAGGTGGGAACTATGACTCTATTGAATGTTCAAAGATAAAAAAAACCAAAACAAAAAACTAGCATTGCAAACCCAAGGGAAATTACCTAGTGCTACATGAGCTAATGGAAAATGGGACAGAACTTTAATAATGTACTTAATTACTGAGTGGTATTTAAGAGTAGAAGGAGAAATAGGGTCTAGAAAGAATGACATTTTATGAATGAAGAATGAGCACTTTCAGGAAGGAGGACTCAAGGAAGACCTCTCACCCTATTCCTACAACTCGGCCAGGTTCTCTTTGAATATCCTGTCATAGCATCCTGTGCATCTGCTTTATAGTACTCATGACAGTTGTCATTAAGTAGGTAATTGTCCATGGCTTACTTAATGTCTGTCTCCTCCATTAAAAGATACACTTTAATATGTATATACCGAGTATCACATATACATATGTACAGACACACATACATACATACATACATAGAGGGTAACTTGTGCATAGTAGGGACTTAACAAATATTTGTAAAATGAATACTTTGCTGTACTTGTTTGAAGGTTTTGGAGGAGGATTCTGGAAGTTTGACTGATATGGCCTTGATTCTAATAAATATATTTGAAATCTACAAGATGATTTGTATATATCATGGTTCCTATTCTAGCAAGCTGTTTGAAAGCTGGCTAATTAAACACTAGACATTTAGCAGTGGTTTTGCAAGCATAACTCTAGTGCCACCTTCTGCCAGGCAGAGAAATATGCTCAGATCATTTGCATTCTGAGAATCTGGATTAGATGCTTGAACAGTTCTTTATGCTGCAGAATTAATTAGATATTTTTAAAATGTTAAAATAATGGAGACATTTTAAACTCCCATTTAAAATCGCAAATTTGGGGCAATCTATAAACAAGGCTGACTAGAATGAAAAAAATCCTATATTCAGAATTTTCTTAGAGAATAGAAGATTTAGAATTTTTTTTTGCCTTATTCAATGCCACTTTATATAGATTTAAAAATGATTTATTACAAAACTGCCCCAATTATGAAAAAATATACACAGTTATGTGCTACAGGAAGCAGCCTTGTGAAGTTATCAAGAATATGGAGAGGACAGTTTGAGCTTGAATATCTCTGAAAATATTTGGTCAGAAGTTCCACAAATCAATGAACTCAGTCTATTATAAAAATAAAGTTGATGTTTCTTTACACATATGTATTCAGCTTGAAATGTCCGTTTTCTCTGGTAGGACAGTATCTTCTCTATGTGACACTTGTTTTGTAATCTGCTGACTATTTTGAACGAATACCCAAACATGATATCCCAATGTTAGCATGGGTTAGGTAGTCATGTGTGACATTTTTATATAGCAGGTATTAGCACAAAAGGAGGAATAGCTGTCAACTCTGAATCCAAACAGGAAGGGTTTGTTCCAATGAAAGGAGGGTCAAAATCCTCCTCTTGTATGGAAGGATAGAGCAGAGGCTGACAAACTTTTCCCTTCAAATATCATTTAGTACATATTACAGACTTAGCAGGCCATAAGATCTCTATCACAACTGCTCACCTGTGAAAGCGTAAACTGAACACACCACGGACAACTTGTAAACCAACGAGCCTGGCTGCATTCCAATAAAACCTTTTTATGAAAAGACACAGCAGATGGATTTGGCTTGTGGGTTATAGTTGTCAACTCCTGGAGCAGAGCACTGAGCCTGCAGCTTCAGAAGGACAGCTGGCTCCTAAGGGAGCCAGAGCACCTGCTCCAGGAAGAGAGGCAGAGCTCAGGACCTGGCCTGGCCCAGCGCAGGGCTTGGAGCCTTCACAGCGGGCCAGCAGCTACAGGCTGCACTGATCAGCGAGTAAACACGCAGTAGAGCCCTTCTCAATCTTTTTACTCAGATGAACCCTTGAAATAACCTTCAGGTCTCAGGGGCCGTCTGCATAAAATTACTGTAACTGTAGCTCGTGGTAAGTTAGCAGAGTCAGTAATTTGTAGACAAGATAATCCAAGAATAGTTGCCAATGATCTTTTGAATAAAGAATACTGTTTTCCTGTGGATCTGTTTTGGCCGGCCTATCAGTCTCTCTTTTTGTTTGCTTTTTCCTCTCCACCAAGTACATATGTGTGTGTGTGCTCAGTTGCTAAGTCATGTCTGACTCTTTGTGACCCCATGGGCTGTAGCCTGCCAGGCTTCTCTGTCCATGGAATTTCCCAGGCAAGAATACTGGAGTGGGTTGTCATTTCCTTCTCCAGGGGATCTTCCCAACGCAGGGATCAAACCCACATCTCTTGTGTCTCCTGCACTGGTAGGCAGGTTCTTTACCACTAGCACCATCTGAGAAGCCAAGTATATATAATCCCCAAATGCAAATAAGTAACTGTAGGTAGAAGAAAGTCAGCTTTTCCTTATGTTAAAAAAAAATTACCTGTATGATTCCGTGTTTGAACCTTATCCAATTAGTCTTACGTATTTGTTTCCTAATTTACATAATTAGTTTCTTGCTGCTGTAACAAATGAATGCAAACTTGGTGGCTTAAAGCAACGCAAGTTTATTACCCTACTATTCTGGAGACCAGAAGTTCAACATGGGTCAGCAGGGCTATGTTCCTTCTGGAGGTTTCTGAGGAAAATCATTTCCTGGTCTTTGCCAGCTTCTAGAGGCTCTGCATTCCTTCACTGAGGGCTCCTTTCTCCCTCTTCAAAATTAGCATCTCAAGTCTTTCTCTCTGATTCTAAGGCCTCCCTCTTATAAAGACCTTAGTGATGACATTGGGCCCACCTGGATAATCTAGGCTGGCCTCCCTGTTAAGACTATCCTATTTAAGACCCTACATTTGATCAATTTGCTAAGTCCCTTTTGCTGTATAAGGCAAGGCATTAACAGATTTCAGGGATTAGGATGTGGACATCTTTAAGGGCTATTATTCAGTTTGCTTAAAAGTCTAGGCAAAGACTTTTGAAAGACTATGAAAACATTCAATACACTTCACCTCTAAGATGCATAATCCACGTAAGATTTACCACAGCGAAGCGACAGAGGAGAAGCTGAGTCATGGTGCATAAAAATTCTTTCTTTAGAATGAAAATTTCCTTCTGATTTTTTGCTGTGCTAATAGAGTCTCCCCACCTCCACCAGGTCAGTTGGTATCTGTAAGTGGTGATTGAGGGGCTATAATTTGGAAGAGAAAGGCTGACATCGATAATCTACTGTCTCCCACTCTGCGATTTTGTGTTCAACAGTCATCAAAGGTCCAAACCAAGAGAGATGCTAATGAAACAAAATGGCCCTACACTACACTGCCACCTGGGGCAGAGAAACTTCCAAACAAATTTTAACAGGGCTGCTTGGTCATTGTCTGCTCAATGGACGTGAGTTTGAGTAAACTCTGGGGGTTGGTGATGGACAGGGAGACCTGGCCGGCTGCAGTCCATGGGGTCACAAAGAGTCGGAAATGACTGAGCGACTGAACTGAACTGAGCTGATGGTCATTGTCCATCACTATGCCTGTTAGAATGGCATGACCTGCAAAATTAAAAAATGTCAAGGTATATGGTTTTCATTCATGTTTCTCACAGAAACTCTAGCAACATTATCACAGAATCCAAAGATTCGTTGGAACCCTGGTTAAGAAAACCTGATAAGTGGTGAAAAGCACAGCAGGAAAAGGTGAACAGAGTCCTGGAAGGGGAAGGGTAAAGGGAGTTGCTATGGACATCTAGATCAGAAATAAATCATGAAAAAAAGAGAGACAAGTACAGGAGAATGAATATCTGTTGTTGTTTAATAAAAATGAAATTTGGAGACAGAAATACATCTTGCTTTGCAATTGAGGGTTGTATTTATGAATACAGTAACACATATGAATACAGAGGTTTATCTCCACTCTTTCCTGGAATCCCACTGTGATGGAAGTAAAGGAATAAATAAGTCCAAAAAGGATGGGAGAGGACATGATGCCAAATAAGAATTGACAAATGACAATTTGGAAGAGGGAACCCTGAAGCTGACCTAGCAGAGTGGAAGAAGTTGAAACCTAACGGAATACAGAGACAGAAGTCAATGAGAAGAAAAAAGACTACCCCCATAGATTCCCAGAAACTGGAGGCCACAAACAACTCTGAGGAAATGTGAGGCTAGGGCTGAAACGAACAAACAAGAAGGATTCATTATAAACCTGTGTAAAGAATTACGTATTGTTTGGAAATTGCTTTATAACAAACGACTCTGTAGGGTAGTATCTTGAAACCAGCAACATCTGTGTACTAGCTCACGGTATCCCGGTCACCAGTGGGCTGGCTGTAGGACGCCTTGCTGGTGCATCTTGCTTGTGGGTCCGGAGCTCCAGTGATGGTGGCTGGGCCCACTCACGTCTCTGGGGCTTTGGCTGGTGCAGTTAAGTCTGACTGTGGTCTGGTCTGTGTGGCCTCTCAACCTCTAACAGGCCTATTCATTAGCAGAAGCAGGGTCTCAAGAGCAAGAGAACCATGAAAAGCCTCTTGGTGCCAAGGCTCTAATGTGTACATGAGTAATTCTCCCATATTCTGGTGGCCAAGGCAAGTCAGAGACCAGCTCAGCATTGGGGAAATGGACTCTATGTTTTCATGGGAGGGGTTACAACATCATATTACAAAGGGTATGGGAAAGGGTATGGCTACTTTTGTGATCTATACTAAAGAAGTATTCATAGTATTACACCTCCCCTCATAACGAGAACTGGATACTACTGACATTTTTTCCTCCCCTCACACCCCATCTTTTGGATGCATGGCGCAGCACGCAGGATCTTAGTTTCCAGACCAGGGATCAAACACATGCCATCTAAAATGTAAGTTTGGTGTCTTAGCCAATGGACAACCAGGAGGTCCCTACTATTGATATTTTAAATGAATTCACAGAACAAAACAATTAGAAAATAAATATATGATAGACATTTTAAACGTTCAATGAAAATGTAGGAAAATAAAGTTGGAAATCATCAGTGTATTTGTCTTCAATTGCTGCATGACAAATCACCACATCTAGCATGCTACACAACACACACTTTAATTGTACAGCTTTTCTGTGTTAGGAATTCAGGCATGGTTTAGTAATGTTCTCTGCCTTAGTCATTCAAGGCTATGACACAGGTTTCAAATGGGACTGTGGTCTCATGGGAAGCCCAAATGGAGAAAGATCCAATTCGAAGCACAGTTAGGTTGTTGGCAGAATTCATTTTCTTGCTGCTCTATTTTCCTGTGCCCCACCTTCCCTCCCCTTCCCCGTGGCTACCAGTTGCCTTCAGGTCCCAGAGGCCATCTGCAGATCTCAGATGTTACTTGCTCTTTCTTGCTCCACTGGCTTTTTCAATATGCCTGCTTGCTTCATCAAGTCAGGAGGCTAACCTCTCACGCCAGTTCACTAAGATTATGTAGTCATGGGTGATTCCACTTTGCCAGATGAAGAAGTGAAAGTGAAAGTTGCTCAGTCGTGTCTGACTCTTTGCAATCCCATGGACTACACAGTCCATGGAATTCTCCAGGCCAGAATACTGGAGTGGGTAGCCTTTCCCTTCTCCAGGGGATCTTCCCAACCCAGGGACTGAACTCAGGTTTCCCACATTGCAGGCAGATACTTTACCAGCTGAACCATTAAGGAAGCCCAACAATACTGGAGTGGGTAGCCTATCCCTTCTCCAGCAGATCTTTCCGACCCAGGAATAAAACCAGGGTCTCTTGCACTGCAGGCAGATTCTATACCAGCTGGGCTACCAAATATAACCTAACCAAAGGAGCACGTACCATCAACTCAGAGCAAAGAGACTAAGGAACTGAATCTGGTGGTCTAATATTTGATTGATAGTAATCTCAAAAAAGGGAAGTAAAAAACTGGAGGTGAGAAAATTAATTTTAAATAAATAAAAAATAAAACTTCCCAAAACTGAATGAGGAAGTTGTAGATTGAAATCACCTACTAAGTACTGAACACATTAATGGGAAAGAGACTTAAAGTACATCATTTTGGAATTCTGGGTGAAGAGAAGATCCTCAAAATGTCTAGAAAGAAAAAAATCACATCATATAAAAATCAAGATCAAGATTCAGAATGGCATTGGATTTGTCAATAGCAGCCCCTAAATATGGGGAACAGTGAGAAACAGCTTCAACATTCTGAATAAAAGTTATTTCCATTATTGAATTCAAGTCACTAATTTTTTCCAAGGAGGGTTACAAAAAGTTTTTTTTTTTTTTCCCTATAAGCAAGTTAGAAAAATTAACCTCCTATGTATATTTCCTTGGGGAGCTTCTGGAAATGTGTCCAGCTGAAAGAAGGAAATGATTCAAGAAAAAGACTGTGTGATCTGGGAAAGAGGAGAAACAACAGAGAACTGTGAGGGCGAAACGAACTCCTAGGGTGACGGTGAATACATGTCCTAACATGACAGCTGCACAGCAGGCTGAGATGGCAAATTCAGATTGGAGTGGGAGGACAGTGCGTTCTGGGACAAGCATCTCCAAGGGAGAAAAAGAAACTGACAGATTGCTTAATGTTTTTATTATGTTGAAAGGAATTTTACAGCTTTGCTGGAGAATTTTAGAGAGGGGTGATATATAAAAGAATTACATAGATTAAAAAATCACATAGAAAAAGAACATTCCCAACACCCTCCCCCAATCAAAATTCTGAGGTAAGGATTAATTCTAGGAAAAATAAAAGGCTGTACATACAAGGGAGTGTAATCATCGTATTCTATAAGGCCTCATCAGAACAACATTCACATATTCATGATAAAATATTAATTTAGTAAAAAAGTGCTATCTATTTTAAAAAGATGACAAGGATGAGAGGAAGTACATGTACGTGGGTGTTGGGTGGTACAGTGGTAAGGAACCTGCCTGCCAGTGCAGGAGACGTGGGTTTGATCCCTTGGTCAGGAAGACCATCTGGAGTAGGAAATGGCAACCCATTCCAGTATTCTTGCCTGCAAAATTCCATGGACAGAGGAGTCTGGTGGGCTACAGTCCATGGGGTTTCAAACAGTTTGACACGACTGAGCATCATGCACATGTGTTCAGCTGTGTACAGTTTGCTGTTTCAGCCATTTCTGAGTGTAAATTCAGTGGCATTAAGTACATTCACATTGTTATGCACACATCACCAGTATCCATCTCCAGAGCTTCTTCATCTTCCCAAACTGAAACTCTGTACACATTAAACAACAGCTCCCCATTCTGCTCTAACCTCTGCCATGACAACCACAATTTTACTTTCTCTAACTAGATACTTCATATAAGTGGAATCACATAAAATTTGCCCTTTTGAGTCTGATTTATTGCACTTAGCATAATGTCAGTGTTTCATCCATGTTGTAGCATGTGCCAGAATTCCCTTCCTTTTTTACGTTGAATAATATTCCATTGCATGAATATACTGCATTTTGTTTTTCCATTCATCCATTGTTTGGATATTTGAGACATTTGGGTTGCTCCTAATCCTTGGTTATTGTGAACAATGTTATTGCGAACATAAATGTGTAAATATCTTTGAGTCCCTACTTTCAATTCCTTTGAATGTACACCCAGAAGTGGAATTACTGGATCACATGGTAATTCTATTTTTAATTTTTTGAGGAATTATCACACTACTTTCAATGGTGGCTGTATCATTTCATAATCCCACTGACAGTGTACAACAAGAGAGTTTTGTTTTAAATAGTAGCCATTCTAATGGGTATGAAGTGATACACTGTGGTTTTGATTTGCATTTCCTGAAGATCATGGCATCTAGTACCATCACTTCATGAAAATATATGGGGAAACAATGAAAACAGTGACAGACTTTATTTTCTAGGGCTCCAAAATCACTGCAGATGGTGACTGCAGCCATGAAATTAAAAGACGATTGCTCCTTGGAAGAAAAGCTATGACTAATCTAGACAACATATTAAAAAGCAGAGACATTACTTTGCCAACAAAGGTCCGTCTAGACAAGGCTATGGTTTTTCTGGTAGTCATGAATGGATGTGAGAGCTGGACTATAAAGGAAGCTGAGCACTGAAGAAGTGATGCCTTTGAACTGTGGTGTTTGAGAAGACTCTTGAGAGTCCCTTAGACTGCAAGGAGATCCAACCAGTTCATCCTAAAGGAAATCAGTCCTGAATATTCTTTAGAAGGATTGATGCTGAAGCTGAAGTTCCAATACTTTGCCCACCTTATGCAAAGAGATGACTCATTAGAAAAGACCCTGATGCTGGGAAAGACTGAAGGCAGGAGGAAAAGGGGACGACAGAAGGAAAAGGGGACGACAGAGGATGAGATGGTTGGATGACATCACTGACTCAATGGACATGAGTTTGGGCATGCTCCAGAGGATGGTGAAGGACAGGGAAGCCTGGTGTGCTGTGGTCCATGGGGTTGCAAAGAGTCACACACAACTGAGGGACTGAACAACAACAACAAATGACTTAGTGATACTGAACATTTTTTCTTACATGTGTTGGCAATTTGTAAATCATCTTTGGAGAGATGTACATTCAAGTCCTTTACCTGTTTTTAATCAGGCTATTTTGTTGCTATTATTGAGATGTAGGAGTTCCTTATATATTCTGGATATTAACCCCTTATCAGATACATCACTTACAAATATCTTCTTCCATTCCTACAGGTTGCCTTTTTACTTTGTTGACTGTGTTTTCTGATGCCCTGAGCTTTTAATTTTGATGTCGTTCACTTCATCTATTTTTTCCTTTTGGTGTCATATTGAAAAAAATAAAGATCATTGGTAAATCCGATGTTGTGAAGACCCCCCCCTGTGGTTTCTTCTAAGAATTGTCACATTTTAGTCTTGCATTTAGGTCTTTAGATGCATTTTGAGTTACTTTTGTTTGTGCTGCAAGGTAAAAGTCCAACTTCATTCTCTCGTATATAGCATTTCACTTTTGGGGCTTAGTGATAAACAATCTGCCCATCAGTGCAGGAGACACAGATTTGATCTCTGTGTCAGGATGACCCCCTGCAGAAGGAAATGGCAACACACTCCAGTGTTCTTGCCTGGGAAATCCCCTGGACAGAGGAGACTGGTGGGCTACAGTCCATGGGATTGCAAATGAGTTGGACACAACTTGTCAACTAAACAATAACAACAACTTCACTTTTTAAGTATGTATATGTTTTGGGAATTTCCTGGCACCCCAGTGGTTAGGATCCCATACTTCCACTGCAGGGGGCATGGGTTCAATCCCTGGTCAGGGCACTAGGATCCTGCAAGTTGTGGGGCGTGGCTGGAAAAAAAAAGAATAGGTATCACTTCAATAGGAATTTAAAAAATCTTAAATTTTAAAAAAGAAATATAGAATTCAAAAGTAGGAAGTCAAGAAACACCTGGAGTAACAGGCAAATTTGGCCTTGGAGTACAGAATGAAGCAGGGCAAAGGCTAATAGAGTCTTGCCAAGAGAACACACTCGTCACAGAGACACCCTCATCAAATAACGCAAGAGAAGACTCTACACATGGACATCACAAGATGGGCAACATCAAAATAAGATTGATTATATTCTTTGCAGCTAAAGATGGAGATGTTCTATACAGTCAGCAAAAACAACACCAGGAGCTGATTGTGGCTCTGATCATGACCTCCTTATTGCCAAATTCAGACTTAAATTGAAGAAAGTAGGGAAAACCACTAGACCATTCAGGTATAACCTAAATCAAATCCCTTCTGATTATACAGTAAAAGTGAGAAATAGACTTAAGGGAGTAGATCTGATAGAATGCCTGATGAACTATGGACGGAGGTTCATGACATTGTACAGGAGACATGGATCAAGACCATCCCCAAGAAAAAGAATTGCAAAAAGGCAAAATGGCTGCCTAGTAGGCCTTACAAATAGTTGTGAAAAGAAGAGAAGCAAAAAGCAAAGGAGAAAAGGAAAGATAAACCCATTTGATTGCAGAGTTCCAAAGAAAAGCAAGGAGAGATAAGAAAGCCTTCCTCAACAACCACTGCAAAGAGATAGAGGAAAACAACAGAATGGGAAAGACTAGAGATCTCTTCAAGAAAATTAGAGATATCAAGGGAACATTTCATGCAAAGATGGGCTCAATGAAGGACAGAAATGGTATGGACCTAACAGAAGCAGAAGATATTAAAAAGAGGTGGCAAGAATACACAGAAGAGCTATACAAAAAAGATCGTCATGACCCAGATAATCACGATGGCATGACCACTCACCTAGAGCCAGACTTTCTGGAATGTGAAGTCAAGTGGTCCTTAGGAAGTATCACTATGAACAAAGCTATTGGAGATGATGGAATTCCAGTTGAGCTATTTCAAATCCTAAACTCTTTATAGTCCAACTCTCACATCCATACATGACCACTGGAAAAACCATCACCTTGACTAGACGGACCTTTGTTAACAAAGTAATGTCTCTGCTTTTCAATATGCTGTCTAGGTTGGTCATAACTTTCCTTCCAAAGAGCAAGTGTCTTTTAATTCCTTGACTGCATTCACTATCTGCAGTGATTTTGGAGCCCCAAAAAATAAAGTTAGGCACTGTTTCCACTGTTTCCCCATCTATTTGCCATGAAGCGATGGGACTGAATGCCATGATCTTAGTTTTCTGAATGTTGAGCTTTAAGCCAACTTTTTCACTCTCTTTTTTTACCATCATCAAAAAGCTTTTTAGTTCCTCTTCACTTTCTGCCATAAGGGTGTGAAAGTGTGGCACTCAATATGTCAGGAAATTTGGAAAACTCAGCAGTGGCCACAGGACTGGAAAAGGTCAGTTTTCATCCCAATCCCAAAGAAAGGCAATGCCAAAGAATGCTCAAAACTACTGCACAATTGCACTCATCTCACTCACTAGTAAAGTAGTGCTCAAAATTCTCCAAGCCAGGCTTCAGCAATATTGAACCATGAACTTCCAGATAGATGTTCAAGCTGGTTTTAGAAAAGGCAGAGGAACCAGGTATCAAATTGCCAACATTCGTTGGATATTCAAAATAGCAAGAGAGTTCCAGAAAAACATCGATTTCTGCTGTATCGACTATGCCAAAGCCTTTGACTGTGTGGATCACAGTAAACTGTGGAAAATTCTGAAAGAGATGGGAATACCAGACCACTTGACCTGCCTCTTGAGAAATCTGTGTGCAGGTCAGGAAGCAACAGTTAGAACTGGACATGGAACAACAGACTGGTTCCAAATAGGAGAAGGAGTACGTCAAGGCTATATATTGTCACCCTGCTTATTTAACTTATATGCAGAGTACATCATGAGAAACGCTGGGCTGGAGGAAGCACAAAGCTGGAATCAAGATTGCCAGGAGAAATATCAATAACCTCAGATATGCAGATGACACCACCCTTATGACAGAAAGTGAAGAGGAACTAAAAAGCTTTTTGATGATAGTAAAAAAGGAGTGAAAAAGTTGGCTTAAAGCTCAACATTCAGAAAACTAAGATCATGGCATTCAGTCCCATCGCTTCATGGCAAATAGATGGGGAAACAGTGGAAACAGTGCCTAACTTTATTTTTTGGGGCTCCAAAATCACTGCAGATAGTGAATGCAGTCAAGGAATTAAAAGACACTTGCTCTTTGGAAGGAAAGTTATGACCAACCTAGACAGCATATTGAAAAGCAGAGACATTACTTTGTTAACAAAGGTCCGTCTAGTCAAGGTGATGGTTTTTCCAGTGGTCATGTATGGATGTGAGAGTTGGACTATAAAGAAAGTTGAGCATAGAAGAATTGATGCTTTTGAACTGTGATGTTGGAGAAGACTCCTGAGTCCCTTGGACTGCAAGGAGATCCAACCAGTCCATCTTACAGGAAATCAGTCCTGGGTGTTCATGGGAAGGACTGATGTTGAAGCTAAAACTCCAACATTTTGGCCACCTGATGAGAAGAGTTGACTCATTAGAAAAGATCCTGATGCTGGGAAAGACTGAAGGCAGGAGGATAAGGGGAAGACAGAGGATGAGATGGTTGGATGGCATCATTGACTCGATGGCCATGAGTTTGGGTAAACTCCAGGAGTTTGTTATGGACAGGGAGGTCTGGCATGCTGTAGTTCATGGGGTCGCAAAAAGTCGGACACAACTGAGTTACTGAACTGAATGAGAGACCTAAAACAAATGTTGCAAGGGTATGTGGGTGTTGTTTTAATGTTTTTGTGGATATTCTGTATAGTCCTGATTACTGTTCCAAAATTAAAAGCTGGGGGAAAATAAGCAGAGACAATATCAGGACTTCCCTGGTGGTCCAGTGGCTAAGACTCCAAGCTCCCAGTGCAATGGGTCCAGGGTTTGATCCCTGGTCCAGGGAACTAGATTCCACATGCCTCAACTAAAAGTTTACATGCTGAAACTAAAGATGCTATGTGACACAACTAGGTCTTGGCACAGCCAAATAAATAGACATTTTTTTTAAAAATGGAGATAGTATCTATCCCAGGTCTCCAAAGAGAAATATTTATTACGGTCAATTTTAGATTCAATGCAACCTCAATCAAAATCACCATGTAGCTTTTTAAAAATTAAGCCTAACAAACTGATTGTAAATTAATATGGAAGAGGAAACAGCCAAGAATATCCTAAATATTTCTTTTTTTATTGGAGTATAGTTACTTAACAATATTGTGTTAGTTTCTGCTGTACAGCAATGTGAATCAGCTACACGTATGTGTGTGTATATATATATACACACATAAATGTGTATACATATATGTATATATGCATACACAGATATATTAAAAAAAAGAAAAAATATATAGTATATAGAAGTATATCACAATTTGAAACTCTAGGTTATTTGCTGTGAAACTTTCTTGTTGAATAGTCCTTAAACTATTGTGACACTGGTGGTAGTAAAGTTTTAAGCAACATATTTAATTATCATTTATCTTAAGTATTTTATATATCATGAAAAAATTGAGACTCCAAAACTTTCCTGTTTTGGAAGTGAGGTACTTAGGAAAAATGGAAACTGTCCCCTAGACCTCACTTTCAAAAATATTTCTAGGTTTTGCTTAGACCCTTGACATTATGATTCATCACTGAAAATAATAAAAAAATAAAAATGGACTTTAAAACCCAAACTATATGAAAAAGATTTTATAGATCATTTTTACTGATTATTAGCATTGTTTTCTCCCTGTATAATGACAATTCTCAAAGAAGAGGGTAGAATGAGGAATTGCTAAAGTGGAGGAGGAGGAGGAAGAAACTGGAAGGGAATTAGATGCTTTAGGTACAGAAATCAGTATTCTCTATACTTCCAAGAGGAACTGTGTTCTTTTTCCAAAATAATTCCTCAGAAAAAATATACTAAATATTATAAAAAATTGTTTTATATTATTACATAATTATACATTATATTTTAATAATATATAACAATTATATAAGTGTTATAATATTTAACAATATTTTTATTATTATAAAAATTGTTTGCAAGAGGAATTCTAACTTTTCTGAATGCAATTGCCTATACCAAAAAAAAAAAAAAAATCAATGAAATGTATATTTTAGGCCAGAGGAAAAGAAAACTGGTGTTGTTTCCACTGTGTTGGTAGCAGAACCCTGGTGATTTCAAACAAATTTTCTTTTTTTAAATGCAAAATTTGATTGCCAAGTTTTATGCCTGAAATCTAGACAATTACACTCCAGGATTCTGACTAATGAATACCACATGTTAGACTCAGTAACTTCAGCTGCAGGGTGGAGAATACTGTGTTAAAGCCATTCAGATAATAAATAGCTATCTGGGTCTATTTCAGCTGGAGCAAGTCAACTGTATTGAATGTAAGTGAAACATTAATTCTTTATAAGAACATACCCAATTGGCAGACACTTTGACATGTAATACACATTAGTTCACCATTCCGCCCCGGTGGAATCATTTTATCCTTTTCTTGAGTCTGCACTTACATGAACGTCTATCTGCAGCCTCCTGAATCTGTCTTTGGGGTATCACTTACATGTACTTACAAAACATACATTTCCAAACAGACACATGAATGAGAATGGCTCTAGTTTCTCAAAAGTGTTAGTTTGTCGTTATTTCTGTTTGCTCTGCAAACATTACATGGCTCTCTCCTTCCCTCTGGGACAGCCTCAGGGAGCCCTTTTCCCCTCCTGAGGACTCGGATAACTCTCCCTCTTCCTTTCTAAAGCCTTATGAAAACAGAGGAAAGAGAATGTAACATGTTAGTGTTGGACACAAAGGACACCTGGAGCTTGCTTTGGCTCCAGAACTTAAAAAAAAAAATCAAGAAATGAAGAGAGAGAGGCAGATCTTTCTCAGAGAGGGCTGCCCCACTGTTGAGGTTATTCTCCAGGGTCAATGTCTTGCTTTGAGAGCCGGCCTTGGGAAGCAGTAACAGGAAATGCAGACAGGAATGTCTGTCAGACCCACTCTTTCTGTTTTACAGTAGACTTGTTTTTGTTTTCTCCCCCCTCCCCTTGGATGGAAGCCAAATCTCCCCGTGGCTGCTATGAGTCCCTTACCCAGAAACACAGAGAGGGTGGGTGGGGTCAGCGGTGAAGAATGCCAGGTTCCAAGTTTTGGCTGATACACTTGCTTTTCTCTAAGTGTAGTGATGAGGGGGCATTTCCAGACTTCCACAATGTAGTTACCTGTTTAATCCCATTTCTGCCATACTCCGTGCCCTGTTTAGTTACTGTTAGTCGTTCAGTCGTGTCTGACTTTGCGACATCGTGGACTCCAGCCTGCCAGGCTCCTCTGTCCACGGAGTTCTCCAGGCAGGAGTACTGGAGTGGCTTGCTATTCCCTTCGCCAGGGGATGTTTCCGACCCAGGGGTTGAACCCAGGTTTCCTGCATTCCAGGCAGATTCTTTACCATCTAAGCCACCAGGAAAGTCTGTGCCATGTTTACTGCAAACTAATTTTATTTCATTCAAATTTTGAAATATGTATCATAAAAGCTATACATATTTTAAATGTTTATTGATTAATGACACCATAATATGTACTGTTATATAATTTATATATATTTCAAAATTTGAACAAAACTAAATTACATACATAATTATCTTTTTTTTTATTGTTTTTGCCATACAATGACATGATATCACCATGGGTTTACATATGCTTCCCCTCCAGAGCCCCCCTCCCTCCTCCCTCCCCCCCGGGAAATCTTGCTGCACCAGCCCCGAGCATCAATCCTGGGCTGGCGATTGATTAGACATATGATAATTAACATGATTATCTTTTTTGAAGTGCATCATTTTTAAAGTCTTTATTGAATTTGTTAGAATATTGCTTTTCTATTTCATATTTTTGTTTTTTTGGCTGCAAGGCATGTAGGATCTTAGCTCCCTAATAAGGGACTGAACTCATACCCCCTGCATTGGAAGGTGAAGTCTTAACCACTGGTGTGCCAGGGAAGTCCTAAATTATATACATAATTCTATGATATGTATATGAAGAATATTCTTTTTGGTTATATATTCATTATATACATCAACACTAATCAAAAACAATTCATAGAAGATATTTAGATCACCTTTTCAAAACAGAAAACTGGATTAAAGAGGGAATGGGACTTGACACAATCTTTAACAGTGCTGGGGAGGTGGGAATTCTCTGAAGCCCCTTGAGATGCTAGTGCATCCTTTTTCTCTCCATCAGTGGTTGCTACAGGCTTTCCAGGAGTTCTTGGAGCAGCTCTGCTAGGGCAGGTCAAGTGAGGGTTCAGCTCATCTCACTGCAGACCCTACCACCAAGGTTTACCTATTTTATTTGTTTATGCTTCTGTGTGACATTTTGAAGGATAATGCATTCCAAGTCCTCTCTCTTCTCCTGTTTTAAGACCTCTGTTAGACCCCATGCATAGCAATCATTTAGGTAGTTTCAACAAGGAACAGATCTTTGCCTCTTGAAGAAAGAGTCTTTGACATCTGTCTCATTTGTTAATGACCCTGTAGTCATTTGAAATTTTGCTGAAGCACAAATTTGAACTTCAGTGCTGAGAGGCTGCTTGGGAGATAGTCAATTAGCTAGTGAGAGAGCCTACTTTAAAATACAGATCTGCAACTCATCTTACCTTTGTTGTTTATGATAGTTGGGCAGATGGTACCATCTTAGTTTTAGGTCAGGGGGTAGCAAATTTTTTCTTTAAAGGGCCAGAGAGTAAACATTTTAGGTTTGGCAGGCCACACAGGATCATGGCTGAGCCTTATTCCTTTCTCTCGATGTTCTCTTTTTTACAACTCCAAAAAATATAAAAATTATTCTTATCTGCAAAGAGTCCTTAAAAAGTAGTCCAAGGGGGCTAGATCTGGCCCTTGGTTATGACTTGTTGACCCCATTTTTGGTAGTACTATCCTTACGTTTAAGACAAAGTACCACAGTTCAGAGAGGGGAGTACTTAATCCAGATTCCACAGCCCACTGTCAGGCACATCTTGGTGTGTTCAGCTTCCAGCTCATTTGTTTTCCACTGTACCTTATGTTATAGTGTATTTCTTAAAAGATGCCTTTCACACCCCTCATAAAAGTAGAAACATCCATGTTTGTTTTCTTTTTGGTTTTCATTATCGTTTGCTTTGAACCTTTTACTACAAGAAACAGTAGAGGAACATGAGAACACCTCTGGGTGCCTCCCTGAAACACCAGCCTCCAGCCTAAGCTTCGGAGTTCTGTGGGTCACATGCTCACTCCTCTGGAAGCAGGGACAAGATGTGGAGGGAATTGAACCTGGAAGCTCATTTGTTCTCTGTAAGTGGGAGACAGTACTGCTCATGGGTGCAAAGGCTGCCTGGTCTCTGCCTGCTTCCTGGGTCTATATTACTTGTGTGTCACTGGGCAAGTTACTGAATATAAACACTCATGATGTCTCCTCCTGTGAACCTCAGGACCTCAGGACCACAGCAGCACACCCCTCACACACTGCGTGGATCTGACGGTTAACACGTGTGAAGCAGTCAGCAGCTAGTGCGCCCAGGTGTCAGGGTCTCTGCTCATTTGTCGCTGTCACCTCTTCTTCCCGGTAGGTACACGAGCAGCCCCCAGGCTGGCTTGCTGTCCTGTCTGCTTGACTTCCAAATATGGCTCCATTCCTTTATCATCGTTGTTGGGTCATTGTTTTTTGGACTTTCCAACCTCCATGTTCTAGGATTTTAAGACCAGACCGATGTTCCCTATCCCCAGTCCCACTTTCTGCATTCCCAGAGGGAGTCAATGAAATTGAGGTATGTTAGCATTTAGGTTGTCAACAAAGGTCCGTCTACTTGAGGCTATGTTTTTTCCAGTGGTCATGTATGGATGTGAGAGTTGGACTATAAAGAAAGCTAAGCACCAAAGAATTGATGCTTTTGAACTGTGGTGTTGGAGAAGACTCTTTAGAGTCCCTTGGACTGCAAGGAGATCCAACCAGTCCATCCTAAAGGAGATCAGTCCTGGGTGTTAATTGCAGGGACTGATGTTGATGCTGAAACTCCAATACTTTGGCCACCTGATGCGAAGAGCTGACTCACTGGAAAAGACCCTGATGCTGGGAAAGATTGAGGGCAGGAAGAGAAGGGGACAACAGAGGATGAGATGGTTGGATGGCATCACCGACTGGACATCACCATGGACGTGGGTTTGGGTGGACTTAGGGAGTTCGTGATGGACAGGGAGGCCTGGCGAGCTGCAGTTCATGGGGTCGCAAAGAGTCGGACATGACTGAGCGACTGAACTATTTAGGTTAATTTAATTAATGACAAAAACCTAAGAATGTGTAGTCAGGCTCTGATAAGATGAACACACAAAGAATATGCATATGCCACACAGGATGGCATAAAGGATATATGCCATATAGGATGTGGGAAGATTGTTCTAGAAACGAGGTGTGCGATGGGTTGACACTGGGTGAAATTGGAAGACTGGCATAAGAGACCATGTTAGCAATTCAGATCCCAGAGCAGGGTCTCCAGCCTACCAAATCCTAAGCATCACCTGGGATACTTTTTGTTTTTAAAATTTTAAAATTTCTTGACCATGCTCTGCAGCATTTTGAATCTTAGCTCCCTGACCAGGGATTGAACCCATGTTCCCTGCACTGGAAGTTCGGAGTCTTAACCACTGGACTGCCAGGGAAGTCCCCTCTGGGTGTTTTGAACATACAGCTCCTGAGGCTGCAGCATAGACTCTGTACAATTGGAGTCTGGAGGAGAAGAGCCTGGAATCTTTAGTTTTAATGAGTCTATCTGGTGAGTCTTAGGCTGAGAAGTTTTGAAATACTGTGACAAAGCAAAAGTAATGTGTTCAGACAGAGATACGGGGATGGGAACTGCTTCCATTAACTTTGGGGAGTAACAGCTGCCACCTCAGTGGTCTTCAGGTGGAGCAGGTGCTTGGGGGCCCTCTGGGTGTCTGGAAGCTGCAGGACCCCCTAAGAGGCATATTTGTTCTTCCATTCTCTGAGTGAATATACCTTTCTCTGTATATTTGTAGTACAGTGGTTTCAATCTCCACTGTATATTAGAATATTAGAACCATCTGAGAAACTTAAAACTTGCTAATTCCTAGACTCCTTTTCAGATTGATTTCAGTTGGGAACATAGTTTCTTTCTTTCTTTCTTTCTTTTTTTTTTTTTTTTTTAGTTTCCCAGTTATTAAATATGCCCAGGAGACAGAAAGTACCTTGTGTGTACCTCTTGTATTTTAGGTATTATTTTTATTTGAAAAATATGCTTATTAAGACATTTCTGTGCCACTCTGTTATACTTGTTCTTACAGCTCAGTTATCTTTTAAATCAACCCTGAATACTTATTAGAAGGACTGATGCTGAAACTCCAATACTTTGGCCACCTGATTTGAACAGCTGACTCACTGGAAAAGACCCTGATGCTGGGAAAGACTGAAGGCTGAAGGAGAAGAGGGTGGCAGAGGATCAGATGGTTGGATGGCATTATTGATTCAATGAATATGAGCTTCGGCAAACTTCGAGAGATGATGAGGGACAGGGAGGCCTGGCTGCAGTCCATTGACTCTCAAAGAGCTGGACACAACTGAGCAACTGAAAAGCAATATCTTTTAAAGGCTCAAAACGTAAGCTTTTGGTTCACACCTGCTTGGAGGATGGGAAAGACCATGAGAAGGGTAGGTGCTTGGCTTTCCTTCCCTGGATTGTGATTATACAACAGGGCTTAGGATAATGGCTTGGAACTGTTTTCCAAACAGAAGAGCACTTTCCTCAGAATAACCAGGAGCCAGACATATAAACTTTGCTCACCGACATCCTCACAGTGGCCGCCGAGGGACTGCAAGAGAACCTCTGTGCCCTGTGGAGCCTTGAAGAGCACTTTGAAGGACCAGTTGGACACAGGAAGCCGTCAGTCCCACCAGAACCGTCTTCTGCAGTCAGATGACAGGGAATACCACTCCTTATGCATCTTGCCTTCCCTGGGGCTCTGGCCGTGCTTCTGGGGGAGTCCTGCCACTGCTGAATTACTGGCGGCTGCTGTCCGTCTCCGTTTTGTTTTCTACTTTGTTTGGCTCCCAGTAGTCCTGTGGGGCATTCAGGTTGATGAAGTGATGATTAAAGATGTCATAACAATTAAACTTGGAGGGCTTTTATGAAATCCAAACCTTGAAAGAGTAGCCTCCCCCCCCCAATTGGTTGTGTTATTTTAAGATGACAGAACCTTCAAAATATTAAAATGGCTGGAAACTCTTTTTCCTTCTTTTCCTATTGCTTTTTTACTTTAATCTTATGTACTCAGATTGTCTTATTGATTTCTAAAATACTAGGTGCTTTGCAGCAAAGAATGTAATTATTCTCAAAGGCTAGGATCCACCCATAATCATGTCCCTTGGAAGGCTAGAAATATTAACACCAAATCTACGTTAACTGAAGAAACAGGAGCCCCTAGTTTAAAACATCAGTGTCAAAGAGGTTAATACTGCCTCACCCAGCAGATCCACACACAGGCCGTCTGCTTAATGGACCAGGGCTGGCAGCTGTCACATTGAGAGAAAACAGAAATGACTCGTACGTTTCAACTTGAATGTTTTGATCGTAAAACTTATAGCTGAAGCGACTTTCTATTTACTGTCACTGACAGCATAGGTTTCCTTTGCCTTTTCCACCAAAACAGGCGCCACCGTGACAAGTCAATGGCTTTCTGTTAGTACTTTTCTTTTACAACAATTGTGTATCAGCTGCCAGTGGTGGCCGCTGTAACATCCTTTATGTCTCATGTTGTTCCTTATTCTCTGATGTGATGAAGCAATGACTTTGTTTATGTTGATCTGAGAGAAGCTAGGACATGTGTTGGTATTGTTATGAAGTACACAACATTAGCCATCTGATCCAAATCAAAATGTGAAAACTAGGAATTAACATGTTTCAGATGCTGAACTGGCCCATCAACTTTTCACAAACCCAAATGGAAAGTGTATTCTGATTTCATGCTTAACCCCCCCAACATTCTATTTTTTTTTGACATTTTTAAAATTCAAAAGCTATTTTGTGTCTTACTAGTAAGTTTTTCTAATAATTATTCCCAACATGACAATGTACTTTGTTTTCTGCTCTGCAGGCCTGCTTTTACTTGGCATCTAGTAATAATATTGATAATAATATAATCAAACAATAACATATAAAATAATATATCACATAATGATGGAATAATTATGTAACGATAGTATTAATATATATTTTTATGATTATATAATAATAATATCTGTGTGTGCCAAGTCCTGTTTCAAACACTTTACACCTGGAGTTCTTAGCCCTTATCACAGTGATAATACTTCCAATCTGAAAATAATTTATATTATTTTGTCCCTTAAACCTTATTTCCTTTAACTTCAACCCAGAGAATACACTGAACTATGAAGCTATTTCCCCAGGGAAGGAAAAAATGACACGAGAGAGAACAAAAAATTAACATCTCAAAGGGTTCAGATGTAAGGCACTTTAGACGGAGAGATGGGATTTCTGTGTTCCAAAGACCTAACTTTTACATTTCAAGAGTGAGGTGCAGTAGGAGAAAGTGGTCCTCAAGTCATGATTAGACACAGCTGCTGAGCAGTGAGGCTTCACCACCCCCAGAACTGGAAAGGACGCTGGCAAGCCCCAGGCAGGGCAGAGAGGAAGAGTGAGCCTGTCCCTGCCCACCTGGAGGCTGGGCAACAATAAGGAGAGGCGAGAGGGAGGAGCCAGGGAGGCGCTAGATCAGACATCCAGGATCTGCCCCGGCCTCCCTGCCTCCCAACCACAGCCCATGAAATCCCAAAATGTATGTGTGTGTGTGTCCACTGTACCACGGAGCGGACAGTGTTAGTCACTCAGTGGTGTCCGACTCTTTTCGACCCTATGGACTGTAGCTCCCTAAGCTCCTCTGACCATGGGACTTCCTAGGCAAGAATACTGGACTGGGTTGCCATACCCTTCTCCAGAGGATCTTCCCAAACCAGGGGTCAAACCCAGGTTTCCCACATTGCGGGCAGATTCTTTACCATCTGAGCCAGCAGAGAAGCCCCTGTACTATGGAGGCTGAAGCCCAATGCAGAAGGTCCTTGGCTTTTTTCCCATTTGGCATCCCAAGAGCAGCTACAGCTTAGTAGATGTCCAGGGTGCAGCTTGGCTAGGTGGAGAAGCCTGATTTTAGCATCTTGGAAACCCCTTACTTCCCATGTGGGGTGGACGGCATCTACATGGCCGGGATGATCTGTGAGAAAGGCTGGTGGCTTTGTAAGGAATGTTGCTGCAGTGGGGCACTGGGGAAGGGGGAGGTTATCTTGAAACTAAAGGCCGCTCAGTGGACCATTTGGCTTGGGAATCAAAGTCCCACCTCAGGAAGCATGTTTAACTGAGAAAAGGGCTGGGGCTGATGCTGCTAAATCAGCAGGGAGGGCTGTCCCGTCCTGCGGGAATGCAGAGAATTGACTTCAGCACAGTGAATCTGATGTGGTGCATAAAACACAGCCTCACTTCCAAGGCCAGTAAGGACCTAGGGACAGCGTCTCCAGAAGGATGGGATTTTCTTTATGGCATCACAAGATGCCACCTTGGGGAGGAAGAGGGAGGGAAGTGAGGGGAAACATTCAGAAAGACTGACTTTTATCTGAGAAGAACTATTGCAAACAGAAAATAGGCTGCATAATGAGAAGTGACCAGGTATTAATTTTAAGCAAGTTTAAAGTTTTGCTTTACCCATAAGGAGGGTGGGAGTTGGTGGCCTAGATAATAGAAAAAATAAAGAAGCTATATTTTCTTTGTATATCTCAGTGTAGCGTGAATAAACTGTGTCCCACGTACAGCTCCATAATATGTCAAAAGGGAAGAAGTGAACTTATAAATTTGTTTCAAGAACAGATAAGATTGATGTTACTCAAAGTTGATGACTTAGAAAGTCAGGAAAAATCGGAAGTTCTTAAGATGTTGTGTTTTTGTACCTTTCAATTTATTCATTTCAGAGATTAGAACAGATATTGAGACATGGAATGTATTATGCAGCCCCTGCCTCTTGCTCCTTCTCATATCTCTCCAAGTGTTCTTCATCTTTGTCCTTTGCTCAGAGAGTGGTATGTCATTAAGCATGGGAAACAGGCTTTCCACTGCAGTGACCACATTGTGGGGCCTCAAAGGAAAAATTCCTTTTGAACACACATAATAAATGACTCTCTAAGGCAGGACATCAGGAAAGATCCCACATATGTAACAGCAGATGATAAATTCTGGTAATTTACATCCATAGGTCACTCTAAGGACATTTCTAATTTATGACTTTGAACTCAGAAAAATCTAACTCAATTCAGAATCTTAGGCAGACGCACAGAAGTAGCGCTCATGCCTGCCATCTGGTGGAAATAAGGGGTAAATACAGCCATACCTTTTGGACTGAGTGTAATGAACCTTATCAATGTCTCTTAAGACTGGAAATACTGTATACCCATGGCGGATTCATGTCAATGTATGGCAAAGCCAACACAATAAAGTAAAGAAAATTTAAAAAAAAAGACTGGAAATACTGTCTTCCTGATGCCTCTTGTTAACATAAAATTCTTAAAGTCACAGAAAAACAATTCTTTGGATTCTAAGTTTTGAAGTGTAAGAACTGCCCTTATAGGTTTTATTTTTTTGCTGTTGAGTTTTTTTTTAAATTAATTCACGTTTAGTACTTGAAAACAGGAGGGGTGGGAGTTTGTAAAATAAGGATAAGAATGATACCCTTATGGTGATATTTTCTTCTTTATAACTAAATTCTCTTTTTATTTGGAATTTGTGGAAGTCAACTGAAAGCAGCAGAAATTTTCTTGAGGTTTAAAGTAAGGTTTGCGTTTATAGCAACGAAATTCAGGGTCAGAGAGGATCGCCATCATCCTGATGTTCCTCTGATTGAGGGGTTCCCCAGAATGTAGGACTTTCATGTCACAGCTGGGGAAGTCTGGGGCGAACTGGGATGGTCAGTCACCCTGGTACGGTCTACGGAAAGGTACACTGAAGAAGCTGTTTGGAAGTGATGGTTTCAAACTGAATAAGGCCAAGTTGGTGGAGGATATTTGTAAACAATTTTTACTCTTTCTTTTCACTTAATCTGCATTTATTCTCAGCAGACCTGTGCTTTTGTAAGTGTATAAGAGATCTGCTTTCTGATACACTGGGAAGCTGGAGGCAAGCTTTCTATCTACTGACTACATTCCTCTGTTTTCTGAAAGAGTTTATACAGGATTGGTATTATTTCTTCCTTAACTTTTTCACACAAATTAATCAGTGAACTAATCTAGGCCACTGAGCTTTGATATACACTAATGAGCTCTGGTAGTCTGTATCATTCGAAAAATGTGTCCATCTTATCTAAATTCTTACATTTATTGGCACAAGTTGTAAATCAACTATACTTCAGTAGAAGAGAATATAATACAATATTATTAACAACAATCACCATTAGATCCATAGAACTTATTTATCTTGTATCTAGGAATTTATACCTTTTCATCACCTACACTCATTTCTCCCAGCCCCTGCCTTCCCCTTGGCCCTGTTCTTAGCTGTCTCTGGCAACTACCAATTTGATCTGTTTATGTAACTTTGGTTTCTCTAGATTCCACGTATAAGCAAGATTACACAGTGTTTGTCTCTGTCTGACTTATTTCACTTAGCATAATACCCTCAAGGTCGTCCACTGATGTTGCAAACAGCGTGATTTTGATTTTCTTTTTTTTTATGGCAATCGTGTGTATGGGTGTGTGCATATCACATTTTCTTTATCCATGTATCCATCAGCGGACGCTTAGGGATGTTTCCATACCTTGGCTGTTGTAAATAATGCTGCGGCCGACATACGAGTGCATGTATCTCTTCAAGATCTTGTTTCATTTCCTTTGAATATATACTCAGCAGTGGAACTTCTGGATCATATGGTAGTTCTAATTTTAATTTTTTGAGTAAACTTCATACTGATTTCCATAATGACTGTAACAATTTACAATTCCACCAACAGTGTACAAGAGTCTCCTTTTCTCGATAACCTTGCCAGCAGTTGTTATCTCTTATCTTTTTGATAGTAGCCATCCTAACAGATATAAGGTGATGTTTCACCATGGTTTTGATTTGCATTTTTCTGTTGATTAATGATATTGAGTATCTTCATATACCTGTTGGCCACCTGTATATCTTCTTTGGAAAAATGTGTTCATGATCTTTTGTCCATTTTAAGTTGGATTAGTTTATTTTTGTTATTGAGTTGTATGAATTCCTTATATATATTTGGATATTAACCTCTTAATAGATATGTGGTTTGCAAATATTTTCTCCCATTTTGTAGGCTGCCTTTTCATCTTATTGTTTATTTTGCTGTGCAGAAGCCTTTTAGTTTGATAAAGCTGTTACTGACTAGGGTTCTTGGCCTCCTTAAACAATAGACATTATCAGAAGCCAGACAAGAAATTCAGGCAAGGCTCTCTGGGGCCCCAGCTGCAGCAGTCGGGAGTAAGAACAAGTTGACAGGTTCCCTTGCTTGTCCACTCCGAGTGGGGCGAGCCTGATCCTTATGTGCGATGAGGGTAGGGGCTGTGTCAAGGGGTGGCTTAGGTGGTGGCATGCAGGGGCCCTGTGCAGCACCCTGCTTTTGCTCCTAACCCCCGGCCTTTGCTCCAGGCTCTTCAAAAGAGGCAATTGGTTATTGTTTGTTTGTTTTGTCCTGAATTTGTCTGGCTGCACATGCACACAATTATTTTTCGTTCCATGAAGTTTCTTTGTACTTTGTGGCTGGAAAAGAGGTGCGTCTAGGCCTAAGCATGGCAGCACTGCAGTAAAGGGTCCCAAGTCCCAGCCTGCCTCACAGCCACTTGTTTGTTTTTGCTCTTGCTGCTTCTGCTTTAGATGTTACATACAAACAAGCAGTGCTGAGACCAATATCAAGGAGTTTTTCACCTAGTTTTCTAAGAGTTCTGTGGTTTCAGTACTTACATTTAAGTCTTTAATCCATGTGGAATTAATTTTTGTGAGAGGTGTGAAGGGACTGTATTTACCCCATTGAGTATTTTTGGTTCTCCTATCAAACATCACTAGACTGGTTTCAAGTCTTATGTTTAAGTCTTTAATACATTTTAAGTTAATTTTTCGTGAGAGGTGTAAGATAGGGGTCCAGTTTCATTCTTTTGCATGTGGTTCTCCAGTTTCCCCAGCACCATTTATTGAAGGGACTACATTTTTTCCATTGAGTATTCTCGGCTTTCTTGTCAAAGATTAGTTAACTGTATACGTGGATTTTATTTCTGGGCTCTTTATTCTTTTCAGTTAGTCTATATTCTTCTTGAATGCTAATACCATACTGTTTTGACTATTGTAGCTTTGTAGTATAGTTTGAAATCAGGACATGTGATGCCTTTAGCTTTTTTCACTTTCAGGATTTGTTTGGTTAGTCAGGGTCTTTTGTGGTTCCATATATATTTTAACAATATTAATTCCTCCAATCCTTGGACATGGGATATCTTTCTATTTGTGTCTTTTTTCAGTTTCTTTCAGCAAAGTCTTATAGCTTTCAGTGTGCATATTTTCACCTCCTTGATTAAGTTTATTTCTAAATATTTTACTGTTTTTGATGCTATTATAAATGGAATCATTTATTTCCTTTTTCAGTTGGTTCACTGCTAGTGTATAGGAATGCTACTGATTTTTGTCTGTTAATTTTGTATCCTGCAACTTTACTGAATTTGTTGATTACATATAACAGGTTTTTTTTTTGGTGGAGTTTTTAGGATTTTCTATATATAAATTGTGTCATCTGCAAAGAGAGACAGTTTCATTTCTTCCTTTCCAATTCTGATGTATTTTATTTCTTTTTCTTACCCATTGCTCTGGCTAGGATGTCCAGTTCCATATTGAACTGGAAAGGTGAGAGTAGACACCCTTGTCTTATTCCTGATTTTAGGGGAAAAGCTTTCAATCTTTCATCATTGAGTATGATGGTAGCTGTGGGCTTGTTATACATAGCCTTTATCATGTTGAGATTTGCTTCTACTATACTCAGTTTGTTAAGATTTTTTTTTTGGTCATGAATGGAGGTTGTATTTTGCTAAATGCTTTTTCTGCATCTACTGAGATGATTATATAATATTTATCTTTTATTCTATTAATGTGGCATATCATATTTCTTTATTTGCATATATTGAACCATCCTTGCTGCTGAATAGTAAATTCTACTTTGTCACTTAATGTATGGCTGAATTTGACTTGCCAATATTTTGCTGAGAATTTTTGCATCTTTTTTATATTTATCAAAGATATTGGTCTGTGATTGCCTTTAAGTTTTCTTTTCCTCATTCTGGCTTTGGTATTAGTGTAACACTGGCCATGTGAAATAAGTTTGTGAGTATGACCTCTTTTCAATTTCTTGGAAGAGTTTGAGAAGAATTGGCATTAATTCTTAAAATGTTTCATAGAATTCACCAGTGAAACCACCTGGTCATTGGCTTTTTTGTTGATAGATTTTTGATTATTGATTCAATTTCCTTACTTGTCATTGTCTCTACAGAATTTTTTTTTCTTATAATTCAGTTGGTAGGTTGTATATTTCTAGAAATTCACCTATTTCTTCTAGGCTATCCAATTTGTTGATGTCTAGATGTTTATCAGTTCAGTTCAGTCGTTCAGTCACGTCCAACTCTTTGTGACCCCGTGGACTGCAGCACACCAGGCCTCCCTGTCCATCATCAATGCCTGGAGTTGATTCAAACTCATGTCCATTGAGTCGGTGGTGCCATCCAACCATCATATCCTCTGTTGTTCTCTTCTTCTCCCACCTTCAATGTTTCCCAGAATCAGGGTCTTTTTCAGTGAGTTTTTCACATCAGGTGGCCAAAGTATTGGAGTTTCAGCTTCAGCATCAGTCTTTCCAATGAATATTCAGGACTGATTTCCTTTAGGATGGACTGGTTGGATCTCCTTGCTGTCCAAGAGACTCTCAAGAATCTTCTCAACACCACAGTTCAAAAGCATAGATTCTTGGGTGCTCAGCTTTCTTTATAGTCCAACTCTCACATCCATACATGACTACTAGAAAAACCATAACCATAGCTTTGACTAGACAGACCTTTGTTGGCAAAGTAATGTCTCTGCTTTTTAATGTGCTGTCTATGTTGGTCATAGCTTTTCTTCCAATGAGCAAGCGTCTTTTCTTCCAATGAGCAAGCATCTTTTAATTTCATGGCTGCAATCACCATCTGCAATGATTTTGGAGCCCCCAAAATAAAGTCTCTCACTGTTTCCACTGTTTCCCCATCTATTTGCCATGAAGTGATGGGACCAGATGCCATGATCTTAGTTTTCTGAATGTTGAGCTTTAAGCCAACTTTTCACCTTTTCTTTCACTTTCACCAAGAAGCTTTTTAGTTATTCTTGGCTTTCTGCCATAAGGGTGGTGTCATCTACATATCTGAGGTTATTGATATTTCTCCTGGCAATCTTGATTCCAGTTTGTGCTTCATCTAGCCTGGTGTTTCTCATGATGTACTCTGCATATAAGTTAAATAAGCAGGGTGACAATATACAGCCTAATGTTCCATGTCCAGTTCTAACTGTTGCATCTTGACCTGCATACAGATTTCTCAAGAGGCAAGTCAGATGGTCTCGTTATTCACACCTCTTGAAGAATTTCCCACAGTTTGTTGTGATCCACACAACAAACTCATAGTCAGTAAAGCAGATGTCTTTCAGGAACTCTCTTGCTTTTTCGATGATCCAGCGGATGTTGGCAATTTGATCTCTGGTTCCTCTGCCTTTTCTAAATCCTACTTGAACATCTGTAAGTTCACGGTTCACGTATCTCTGAAGCCTGGCTTGGAGAATTTTGAGCATCACTTTGCTAGTGTTTGAGATGAGTGCAATTGTGTGGTAGTTTGAGCATTCTTTGGTATTGCCTTTCTTTGGGACTGGAATGAAAACTGACCTTTTCCAGTCCTGTGGCCACTGCTGAGTTTTCCATATTTGCTGGCAAATATTGAGTGGAGCATTTTCCCAGCACCAGCTTTTACGATTTGAAATAGCTCAACTGGAATTCCATCACCTCCACTAGCTTTGTTCTTTGTGATGCTTCCTAAGGCCCACTTGACTTTGCATCCAGGATGTCTGGCTCTAGGTGAGTGATTGCACCATCATGGTTATCTGGGTCATGAAGATCTTTTTTGTATAGTTCTCTGTATTCTTGCCACCTCTTCTTAATACCTTCTTCTTCTGTTAGGTCCATACCATTTCTGTCATTTAGATGTTTATAGTCATCTCTTATAACTATTATGTGTAATTGTTGTACTTCTGAGGTATCCATTGTAATGTCTCCTCTTTCACTTCTGATTTTATGTATTTGAGTTTTCTAACTTTTTTCTTAGTCTAGTTAAAATTTTGTCAGTTTTGTTATCTTTTTAAGAAAACATCTCTTGGTGTCATTGATTTTTTTCTATCTTTCTTGGTCTCTATTTTATTTATTTCTGCTCTAATCTTTATTATTTCCTTTCTTCTGCTAACTCTGGGTTTGATTCATTTTTCTTTGTCTAGTTCCTTGAGATTCAGAGTTTTTAATTAGAATATTTCTTTTTTTTTCCTGCTGTAGACATTTATTGTTACAAAATTCCCACTTAGAACTGCTTTTTTGCAGCATCTGATGAGTTTTGCTAAGTTGTTCCTACTTTTGTTGTTCAAAAATGTTTAAAGTTTCCTTTTTAAAATTAATTTTTATTGGAGTACAGTTGCTTTACAATATTGTGATAGTTTCTGCTGTACAACAACGTGAATCAGCTATATGTATACATATATCTATATCTGCTCTTTTTTGGATCTCTTTTCATTTAGGTCACCACAGAGCACTGTGTTGTTCCATGTCTAAACAGTATGTTCTCATTAGTTATCTATTTTATATAGAATAGTCATAGAAGTCAATCCCAAATCCCCACCCCCTTTTTCCACCCCTTTCCCTTCTTGGTATCCATACTTTGTCTTTATATCTGCTTTGCAAATAAGTTCATTTGTATCCCTTTTCTAGATTTCACATATAAGCAACATTTTATGGTATTTGTTCTTCTCTTTCTGACTCACTTGACTCTGTATGAGAGTCTCTTGGTCTATCCACATCTCTGCAAATGGTACAATTTCATTTCTTTTTATGGCTGAGTAATATTCCATTGTATATATGATTAATCTCCAAAATATACAAACAACTCATGCAGTTCAATATAAAAAAATGAACAACCCAGAGCAGAGGAGGTCAGTGAGAGGTATCAGACTGGTGGTATACAAGTGTACAGTGGTAAAAACTGCTGGGCTTGTATACAGAGCAAATCACTAGAAACACAACGATTTCTTCTGCATGGCTGCTATTGGTATACCCTACTTTCCTTCCTTCTCCTGTCTATACACATCTCAAGTTTGCTGGCCTGGGTGGGTTGAAACTGAAGCAGGACCTTTGTGCAGTGCCCTTAAAGTCTGGGGAAGCTCATCAGTCAGTCATCCTGCTTCTCTTTCCCACTGACATTAACTCTTTCTGGCAGGGGAACTCCCTCTTTGTGGGTGCAGAGCAATACCAGCTTGGGGAATGGGATAATGCAGGCAAAATGAAGCTGTCTTCTTGCCGTTTATGTGTGGCTATTCTCAGTTTTTGTTTTGTTGTTGTTTTCTGTTTTGTTCTACTGTGTTGTTTGAAGTTTCTTTAGTGGACTCTAGAAGTCTCCCAGAGCTGTTTTTCATTCATGGATAGTTTTCTGTTGATCTTTGTTGGGAGATGGAGGCTGGGGTCTCTTTGCTCTCACTTTGGTGACATCATCTCCTGCTATCGCTTTCCCCCAGTTTTCTCAGTGCTATCATTTCCCTGATGATCTGAAATAGTGCCTTTATTCTATAACAAATTCTTGGTGTGTTAGGACCTCTTTCTGGCATTTCTTTTCTGTTCAGTTGCTGTGTCTGCTTGGTTATGGCTTCAACATGTCAGTTTAATTATTATTACATTATTATATTCTATATAATATTTATGTTTTAGGACCTTTAAGGCTAGTCTTCCCTTTTTTCTTCTTTTTTAGAATTATCTTGTCTAATATTTCACATTTGAATTTAGAATCAGCTTTTCTAGCTCATCTAATTAAAAGAGATTGATTTAATACTTTTAATGTGATTACATTAAATTCACAGGTATATCATCATCACAATATTGAATTTTGCTCTCAAAGAATATGACTTTCCAGCTATTCAAGTCTTCTTCTAGGCTTTCACAGTATTTAAAGCATTTAATCATGTAAATCTTGCACACTGAAAAAACTGTACTTCCATCATAAAATGGCTTCTAGTTGGTTGTTGGTTTTGTAAATGAACTACTAATTTATGTATATTAATATCACATTTAGTCATTTCACTGAATTTTCTTGTTCAAAAGAGCTTTTGAATGAACTCTCCTAGGTTCTCTAGATATGTGATCCTACTATGTACAAATGATTTAATCTCTTCCTTTCCAATTTACGTACTTTATGTCTTTCCCTTTTCTTTTTTTAAATTATTTTTTTAATTGAAGGATAATTGCTTTACATAATCTTCCCTTTTCTAATTGCTTTGGCTAATATGTGCAGAAAAATGTTTAATAATGGTGGAGATGATAGAGATCCTTGTTCTGTTTTTGCCTTTAATGTGACACCTATGTTTCTTCATTAAGCATGGAACTTTGGAACTGGATGAACATATTTCACTATCTTAAGAAACTGTCTATGCATTTCCATTTTATTAAGAGCTTAATTTTATAAAGAGCAGATGTTTAAGCATACAAACTATCAGGTTTTTTGAGAATGATGCTTAGACTAAATAATAAGGGACAAAATGGAAAATATTAATATAGTTGATTAGAGTAAAATTTAAAACCTCTGTTCTTCAAAGGAAACCATAGTAGAATTAAAAGATAAACCATAAACTGGGAGAAAACATTTGCCATAGTGAGACTGCATGTAGAATATATAAAGTCATCCTACAAATTAATACTTCTCCCATGTGAACTCTATAAATTAATTAAAAAGTCTTATAAACCAATAGAAAAATAGATAAAAGAAATAAACAGATGGATGCTGAATTTTATCAAATGTCTTTGTAGCAAAATTATAAATGATCCCTGATAATTCCTTTTTACCAAATATATATATTTTTATAAATTATATTATATATCAGTTCAGTCGCTCAGTTGTGCCCAACTCTTTGTGACTCCCATGGACTGCAGCGTGCCAGGCTTCCCTGTCCATCACCAACTCCCAGAGCTTACTCAAATTCATCTCCATTGAGTTGATGATGCTATCCAACCATCTCAACCTCTACATCCCCTTCTCCTCCCTCTTTAATCTTTCCCAGCATCAGGGTCTATTCAAATGAGTCAGTTCTTTACATCAGGTGGCCAATGTATTGGGGTTTCAGCTTCAGCATCAGTCCTTCCAATGTGTATTCAGGACTGATTTCCTTTAGGACTGACTAGTTGGATATCCTTGCAGTCCAAGGGACTCTCAAGAGTCTTCTCCAACACCACAGTTCAAAAGCATCAATTCTTTGGTGCTCAGCTTTCCTTATAGTCCAACTCTCACATCCATACGTGACTATTAGAAAAACCATAGCTTTGACTAGATGGACCTTTGTTGGCAAAGTAATGTCTCTGCTTTTTAATATGCTGTCTAGATTGGTCATAACTTCTATTCCAAGGAGTAAGTGTCTTTTAATTTCATGGCTGCAGTCACCATCTGTAGTGATTTTGGTGTTTCCCGTTTCCATTTTCCCCCATCTATTTCACATGAAGTGATGGGACCAGATGCCATGATCTTAGTTTTCTGAATGTGGAGCTTTAAGCCAACTTTTTCTCTCTCCTCTTTCACTTTCATCAAGAGGATTTTTAGTTCCTCTTCACTTTCTGCCATAAGGGTGGTGTCATCTGCATATCTGAGGTTACTGATATTTCTCCCAGCAATCTTGATTCCAGCTTGTGCTTCATCCAGCCCCACACTTCTCATGATGTACTCTGCATATAAGTTAAATAAAGGTGACAATATACAGCCTTGATGTACTCCTTTTCCTGATTTGGAACCAGTCTGTTGTTCCATGTCCAGTTCTAACTGTTGCTTCTTGACCTGCATACAGACTTCTCAGGAGGCAGGTCAGGTGGCCTGGTAGTCCCATCTTTTAAGAATTTTCCACAGTTTGTTGCAATCCACAGTCAAAGGCTTTGGCATAGTCAATAAAGCAGAGGTATATGTTTTTCAGGAATTCTCTTGCTTTTTTGATGATCCAACAAATATTGGCAATTTCATCTCTGGTTCCTCTGCCTTTTCTAAATCCAGCTTGAACACCTGGAAGTTCACAGTTCACATACTGTTGAAACCTGGCTTGGAGAATTTTGAGTATCACTTTGCTAGTGTGTGAGATGAGTGCAATCGTGTGGTACATTTGAACATTCGTTGGCATTGCCTTTCTTTGGGATTGGAATGAAAACTGACCTTTTCCAGTCCAGTGGCCACTGCTGAGTTTTCCAAATATTGAGTGAAGTAATTTCCCAGCATCATCTTTTAGGATTTGAAATAGCTCAGCTGGAATTCCATCACCTCCACTAGCTCTGTTTGTAATGATGCTTCCTTAGGTCCACTTGACTTTGCATTCCAGGATCTCTGGCTCTATGTGAGTGATCACACCATTGTGGTTTTCTGGGTCATGAAGATCTTTTTTGTCCAGTTCTTCTGTGTATTCTTGCCACCTCTTCTTAATATCTTCTGATTCTGTTAGGTCCATACCATTTTTGTCCTTTATTGTGCCCATTTTTGCATGAAATGTTCTCTTGGTATCTCTAATTTTCTTGAAGAGATGTCCAGTGTTTCCCATTCTATTGTTTTCCTATGTTTCTTTGCACTGATCACTAAGGAAGGCTTTCTTATCTCTCCTTGCTATTCTTTGGAACTCTGCATTTAAATGGGTATATATGGGTATTTTATATATCTATAAACTAAATATATGAGACTAACTGTATGCATTTTATTCCTAGAATAAATCTCACTCACTTAATTAATGTAATTCAAGATTCTGTTTGCTACTTTAATTAGCCAATATGTATTTGTACTTTTTAATGTATCTTTATCAGAATTAGGTATTACTGCAATGTTTTATTTATATTGCTTTTTTGTTTATACAGTAGTTTAAGTAGCACTGGAATTATTTGCCTTTAAAAACTTGGTTTCCTCTATGAAACAATCTGAATAAGGTACTTTTATAAATGGTTTGTGCATGTGTGTGTGTGTGTTTGGCAGGGGATGATGAGGGGGTGATAGTGAGTAAGTCTTTGATGGTGTTTTGTATTTCTTCTTCTAACTTAATTTTTCTTTAAAAATTTTTTTAGGGTCAGTTTTGTAAATCATATTCTTTAAAAATTACCTGATTTCCACTACTGTGTCCCTCCTATGTCTTTGTTCTTCAAACAGTCTTTCTTCTCCCTCTCAAGTACAGAGAGGTACTTTTGACAGGGAAGTACCCTGACAGGAATACTGCTGTATCCCTTCTACTGACAGGGGGATATACAAGCTGTACATTTTATCAGTTATATTCAACTGACACACAAACATTATACATATGCTTTTAGCAACAGACTTAGAGCAGAGAAAGAAACATATCTGTTATCAAAAGCAGCTCAATATACAAAGAAAACATTGTTCTCTTAAGAGACTCGGGACTGGTGCAGCGAGATTTCCCGGGGGGGAGGGAGGAGGGAGGGGGGACCCGGAGGGGAAGCATATGTAAACCCATGGTGATATCATGACAATGTATGGCAAAAACAATAATAATAAAAAAAAAAACAGAATCAAAAAAAAAAAAAAGAAAAAAGAGAGAGAGAGAAAACTAAATCCCAGCCTTGTACCAGCTTACTATTAACAACAAAATTCATTTATCTAATTAAATTAAATCTAATTTAATTCAGTTTGGCAACACACAGAATTCTTTTCTCAAAGTTCCTTCTTCACAAACTGTCATCATTTTCTGTGCCTATTTGTCCCATCCAGAAACAATAAAATTTTCTTTTATCCCTCAACAATAATATTTCCATTCTTTATATCTTCTCCTGTCAACAACACAATCCTATTTGGTTTACACACTGAAATGCATCCATTATAATTTGTAGTGGCTTTAATTGCATATTATAATTTTTAACCTTTAAAAGACCTTAACAGAACCAAGAAACAAGTAACTGAACTGTTACATCAGCATGTTCTGTTTGGCAAACTTAAGAACATATTCCATAACCACTAAAAACATTCATTTTTCTCATACACAATTTCTCTTTAATGTGGTGCAAGATGTGTGTTTAATAAATACAAACATCTTTATTTTTTTCTTTTTTCATAAAAAGACAAAATCAGGTAAATCTAGACTTGTCTGGCAATCAAAGTTCCAGTATATTATCTTAAAAATTGATTTAAACTTTTTAATTAAATCTAATCATTTAACTTGGAGAAGGCAATGGCACCCCACTCCAGTACTCTTGCCTAGAAAATCTGGTGGACGGAGGATCTTTCGTTCATGGGGTCGCTGAGAGTTGGACACAACTGAGAGACTTCACTTTTACTTTTCACTTTCATGCAATGGAGAAGGAAATCGCAATCCACTCCAGTGTTCTTGCTTGGAGAATCCCAGGGACAGGGGAGCCTGGTGGGCTTCCATCTATGGGGTCACACAGAGTCGGCCTTGACTGAGGCGACTTAGCAGCAGCAGCAGCATTTAACTTAATTTAGCAAAACTCTAAAGTTTCAAATTACCAAAAATCTGTAAAAACTACTTTAAAGTAGACATCCCTGAAACATAATTATTTCCAAAATGTTCACCCAAAAGTTTTTATCCCATTTGTGACAATATCTCACATATATATATTCAGAGATCTTATACTTTCATCTTAAAATTTAATCATAAATAAAACATTTCAATATAAAACTTACTAGTCTATAAATAACAATTGGAATATGTTAAATTTATAGACTTCAGTTTTTTTTTAATTTCTCAGATTATTTTCTTTTATTAAAAAAAAATTTTTTTTCTTTACATTATCGTGTTGGTTTTGCCATACATTGACATGAACACGCCATGGGTATACATATATATATTCCCCTTCCAGAACCCACCTCCCACGTCCCTCCCGATTCCATCCCTCTGGGTTATCTCGGTGCACCAGCACTGAGCATCCTGTATCATGCATGAAACCTGGGGGGGGGTTCATTTCACATATGATAATTTGCATGTTTCAATGCCGTTCTCCCATATCATCCCACCCTCGCCCTCTCCCATAGAGACCAAAAGACTGTTCTATACATCTGCGTCTCTTTTGCTGTCTCGCATACAGGATTTTAAAAACAATTTTCTTCCTTTTTCTTTTGTCTTGAAGTTCTTCTCATTAACTCAAGCAAAGTGGATTGTGTTTGTATTTTAAGGACATAATAAAACTTAACTTCAAGTTTTCTCCTAGGTATATTTTTATACTCTCTGAAAAAAGTGTTTTAATCAAGCCAGCTTTCTCTTAACTGCATTTGCAAAAAGAACTACTTTTGGAGTTTCAGAAGAGTTTCATCTTGATCAATTTTCTCCAGAGTTTAAAGAGTACTATTGCTATACAGTGTTAAAAAGTTATCTTTTTCTTAGTCATAGGTTCAATAGATAAAATTTTTCTAATAAACTGAACTTGAATTTCCCATTTTGCAAAAGGCAACAAGAATACTAGTCACACAAATGGAATACACACTCACACATCAGAAGACAGAACTGCCACACATCCACTGATAGGATGACTGAAATGGTATCCCAAATAAACTCTTCCCCAACACAAATGACCCTCAACGATAAACACACATCAGAACCAACTGGCAAAATGCCCAAATTTGCTCACAAGAAGTCCTCAATAGCAGACTGACATCAGAACCATTTGGCAAAATGCACAAATAGAACTTCGTGCTCAAAAGAGAAGTTTGCCCAGCAGCACACCAGTGGACTTACTTGGTCTTGGAGTTCATCAGCTTGCGCAGGTCCATTTTTCCGTTCCCCTGAAGAAAAGCATGAGTTGACAACCAGTGCTGAGCAGGGGGGACACGGGGAGGATCCCGGAAACGAATGGTTTCAGCAACTGCTAGGAACATTCCCCCCAAATCCTCCGCCCGGGGCCAGCTGGCCAGGAGCAGCGGGCTTACCGGAACCATCGCGGCGCGTTATCATGGCCGACAGCTCCGCTTGGGAAAACCCTGGGAAGCCAGATGTCGCGAGAGCGCAGCCTCATTTGTATGCAAAACGCCGCTCGCCCCTCAGAAGCCAGCGAAATTGGCGGGAAGGAGAGTTCGCTTTAGATTAGAGCCCAGAAATCTGGGAGTGGTGAGGGGCAGCTTGTCTGCGTTTCTTTGAGGCCGTGCGCGTCTGCGTGCTGTCTCTTCAGTCGCGTCTGACTCTTCGCGAGCCTGCGGCCTGCAGCCCGCCAGGCTCCCCTGTCCATGGGATCCTCCAGGCAGGAACCCTGGGGTGGGCGGCCATGTCCTCCTCCCGGGCATCTTCCTGACCCAGGGAGGAACCTGCCCTCCTGCAGCTCCTGCATTGCAGGCGGATGCTTTACCTCTGCACCACCGGGGAGGTCCTTCGTGGAGGCCAGTTCTCGGAATTGCAGCAGCTTTTGCCATGGCTTCAGTCTCGCCATCAAGTACTTAACATCTTCCACCTGGGTGGGGGTTTCGGCATCTACAAAGCAGCTCAAAGGGGATGGCTCAGAATATTATCTATAGCCCTCGAGGAGGGACTAAGGTCCTTGACTTTGCTTAAAGACTAAACTATTATTATTTGGTCTTCTTTGACTGTTTTTAATTGTTTCAGCATGTTATCACTTCTCTGATTAAGCTTATTCTTTGGCTAAGGTTTAAGTAAGTGTTAGTCACCCAGTCATGTCCGACTCTTAGCAAACCCATGGACTGTAGCCTGCCAGGCTCCTCTGTCCATGGGATTCTCCAGGAAAGAATACTGAAATGGCTGAAGTTTATATACAGGCAAAAAGCACGGTGAGGACATGGGGGTGCAAGGACCATGGAGTCCTGCTCCATTTCAATACTAAGTGATGTAAGTAAGACTAAGACAAATATTACATGATATTGCTTGTATGTGGAATCTAAAAAACATGATACAAATGAGCTTATATACAAAACAGAAATAAGCTCACAGGCATAGAAAACAAGCTTATGTTAACCAGAAGAGAAAGGAAGGGAGGGGTAAATTAGGAGGATGGGATTAGCAGATGCACACTACTATATATAAAATAGACAACCAACAAGGACCTACTGTATAACATAGAAAGCAATACTCAATCTTTTGTAATAACCTATAAGGGAAAAGAATCTGAAAAGATATATATATATATATATATATATATATACACACACACACACACACACAAATATGTTCATATATATATATACAGATTATATATGTATATAAACTGAATAACTTTACACCTGCAACAACCACAATAGTGTAAATAAATTATACTTCAGTAAAGTTTCTATGTCCTCAGTCATGTTCAACTCATTGCGACTCCATGGACTATAGCCCATCAGGCTCCTCTGTCCGTGGAATTCTCTGGGCAAGAATACTGGAGTGGGTAGCCATTACCTTCTCCAGGGTATCTTTCTGAGCCAGAGATCGAACCTGAGTCTTTTGCATTGCAGGCAGATCAGGGAAGCCTCCTCTAAGTATAATGTGGAGATTAAAAACTAAATACCATATAGCAAGGCAAATAATTTACTTCTCAAGAATATTAGGCTCTTTCAGTATTGCTAGGAAGCTACTACGGTGGATAATTAGAGCTGGTTTCCTATTTTTTTGGATTCTGTAGGACCCTCTGCTTGCCTAGGCAATGATGCCAATCTATTGTTGGTATTTCTAATAGTATGTGTTTGTCCAAAGAGTAAAAAGAATAAAGAAACATTGTTTGAAACAAGATTTAAAATCAGCTTATTTAAAGCTAATGCTTCAATTATACATACACATGTATCTATTATTTTTCAAGTTATTTCCCCATTTAGGTTATTACAGAATATTGAGCAGATTGCCTGTGCCATACAGTAGGTCTTTGTTGGTTATCTGTTTTAAATGTACATAGTTATTCAGCTTCGGAGAAGGCAATGGCACCCCACTGCAATACTCTTGCCTGGAAAATCCCATGGATGGAGGAGCCTGGTAGGCTGCAGTCCATGGGGTCGCTAACAGTCGGAGACGACTGAGTGACTTCACTTTCACTTTCATGCATTGGAGAAGGAAATGGCAACCCCCACTCCAGTGTTCTTGCCTGGAGAATCCCAGCGACGGTGGAGCCTGGTGGGCTTCCGTCTATGGGGTCGCACAGAATCGGACACGACTGAATTGACTTAGCAGCAGCAGCAGCAGCAACAGCAGCAGCAGTTATTCAACTATGCTGCAGTATCAAATAAAAATTGAAACAAAATAAAAAATTTTAAAAAGCTAAAAAACACATGAGCTTCCCAGATTTTCAGTTTTTATTTCTATCAAACTTAACCACTTACCTTGAAAACAGTATTCACATATTTTTACTCTCATTCTATTTTATTGTTCCCATTACAACCTAGATGAATTACATTTGTGGTTTTTACAACTGATTAAAACCTAAAGTCACTATTCACATGGACACTAGAACTTGGAAAACAGTTTTCTGGAGTTTATATATATTTTATTTGTCTAGATTAGGAAAAGGCCCACTACACACAGCCTGATTCCCAACTGAAATTATACTTTGGCTTTTCAATTGTTATCTGTGTGCTGTAGGAAATTGTTCTGTATGAGTCTCATATCAGGTAACAAAAATAGAATATCCACAGTGATTCCCAGCATCTTATGGTGTTTTGTTTTCTTTTGTTCCCTTCATAACCATCTCAGTTCTTTTACTGATGCTACCTAAATATATTTTACAAATCTCACGGTACCCTAAAGCCATATTAGAATCCAAGTAAAATCAACAATACGATAGCACTAAGATCTTGAAACAGAGTAAAATATCAGTAGCAGAGCTAAAAATTAAGATTCTGTCTGCATCACTGTAATAAAGGAAGGTGGGTAAAATAATAGATTTGAACTTTCTTAGAATGATGTGGCTTGCGTTGTAAATTCTCAACGTTATAAAGTAGCCTTTCAAGCATTGGGCAAATATCTTACTTTGGTTATTGAGTATTACGGAAGGAGTCTTGGTTAATATAAGAGGAAGAGTCAGAAATGGGCAGCTATGGAGACTAGAGTGGGTGGGATTAGAGTTAATCCAGGGTCTGACATAGGGGGGCAAGGCAAAGAAACAATGAGAGTGGAATTAAAAATGGAATAAGTGTCTCTGGAATGGAACATAGCTCTCAGGGAATCTGCCCCAAGTATAAATCACTAGACCCTGGATTCAGCTCTATACTTGGCTAGTCAGTAGCTTTCATCATGAGAAAGTTACTTCACTTCTGAGTCTTGCTTTCTATGCCTTAAGATGAGAAAAATGATGCCCTCCTTTCCTGGAGTTACTGTAAATATTAGAAGAGATGACCACAGATAAAACGTGCTAAATGATCAATCAAAAGGTGCTTAGCACATAGAAAGCCCTTGACAGATGCCAATTTTTTTTTTTAAAGTTTATTTATCTGGCAGTGCTGGGCCTTAGTTGCAGCATGTGAACTCTGAGTTATGGCATGTGACATGTTTGATTCGCTGACCAGGGATTGAACCCAGGCCCCTTGCAATGGGAGCACAGAGTCTTAGCTACCAAACCACTAGGGAAGACCCTTGACAAATGCTAATTTTCTTTCCTATTTATAATGTTACTTTCTTATCCTCCCCTTTCTTATCCTCTCCTAGGAGCTGATGAAGGAAGATCTCTCAATGCACAGTTTGATGCAGTTTCCCCATTTACCTTTTCAACATGGCCCCATGATGGCTTTCTTTCTAGTAGAAACCAAACTGTGTTTATGTGGACCCCAGACATTATAGGAGTGAATGTTCAGAAGATTCCTGGTACTGTTCCAGAACATAGTAGGATTTGGTAAGAGGCGCCTACCATTATTTCACAGGTCCTTGGTCTCACTGAGTTGTTGAGATGCACTTGAGTTGGCTGGAAGCTGTGATCTCCATATGGGCCACTTTAGGTAAATGAGTACTTCCTCTGGTTCCTACCATCACCCTCAATTTTCTTGCTAGTGCATCTTTACTTCTACTGCCCGCATAAGACCAAATTATTTCTTTTATCTTTTGACAAATAGAGTTCCCTTGATATTTAACCTCATTTCCTTCCTCTTCATTAGACTAAATTTAACTCATCCTTTAAATCTCGGATTATCTGTCAATCAGGAAAACTTACCTGATCCCCTTGGACCAGGCTAGGCCTGCTGTTATATGCTGTGTTAGCACTCTGCCCTTCTTTTTGCTAGTATTTATTACAATTATAATTAAAGTGATTATTTGTATATGTAGTAAACTCTATGTCTTGTTCTCTGCTTTATTTTTAGTACCTTGTACAGTTCTTGGATCATAAGAGGAGATCAGTAAATACTCAATGATCGAATGCACATGCTAATAAATTGACTAGCCTCAGAAACAATCAATTAATGCATTAAGTGGACCTTTGTTTAAGTTTAAAATTTAGCTTTAAAAATAAAACTGGGCTTTAGTTAAAATCCCAAAGTTTTTCGGGCACTCTCCCATGTGTGGTGCTGTTTATGGTCAACCTGTCCTCATGGTGGGTCGTCGTGGTACAACTTATTGCTTATTTTAATGAATGGGAAAATGATTGGGGTGAGAGTTTCCCTTGTATTTCTACTTTCCCCAGTTTGAACAATTTTTTTGCACTCACTTAAAATGATATCAAGTTCATTAAAAAGTTCTAATTTATAGTTTATAAAACAGTGAAAGTTTTACGCAACTCAGCTAACTTTATTGAGTAACTGTTCCGAGTCAGGGGTCCTCAAACCTTAGTGTACATCTGAATCACCTGGAAGGCTTGTTGAAATTGAGATTGCTTATTACTGGGGATACCAATATCTCACTCTCAACAACTGATAGAATTACTAGTTAGGACCTTATCAAGAATATAGAACTGAACAACACTATTAAACAATAAGAATTGATAGACATTTGTAGAACATTCCATCCAACAAAAGAAGAATATACATTCTTTTCAAGTCCCATGGCATATTCACCAAGACAGATCTATCCTGAGTCATAAAACATTAAAGTATTTAAAAAGAAACTGCACAGAGTGTGCCCTCTGACCATATTACAATGTAGCTAGAAATCACTAACTGAAGGCAACAGGAAAATCTCTAAGCACTTAGAAATGAAACAACACACTTCTAAATAATCGTGGGTCAAAGAGGAAATCTCAAAGGAAATTTAAAAATACATAAAACTGAGTGAAAGTAAAAGCATAATATATCAAAATTTGTGGGATGCAGATAAAGCCAGATTGAAAGGACTCAAGACTTACATTAGAGAAGAGGAAAGATATCAAATCAGTAATCCAAGTTTTTACCTCAAGAAATTAGAATGATGACATAAAAATTAATCCCAAACAAGCAGAGGAATGGATAGCACATGTCTAGGTAGCAGAAATCAGTGGAATTCAAAATAGGAAAACATTAGAGAAAATCAATGAAGTAAAAATCTGGTTTTTTGGGGGGGAAAAAAATCAATAAAATTAATAAACTTCTAGTAAGACTAAAATCATATCTTACTTTTGAAATCTTATTTTTTATCTTACTTTTAATAAGATAAATATAGAGAAGAAATCACCAATATCTTTAATGACAAGGAATATAATTTATAGATCCTTCAGCCATTAAAAGGATAATAAGGGACAACTATGAACAACATTACTCTCATAATTAGACAGCTTAGAAGAATTGAATGAATCCGTCAAAAACCACAATCTGCTAAAACACATCTAAGATAAAACAGATAACCTGATAGCCTTTTTAATAATGAAAGAAAATGAATTTATTATTTAAAAACTCTTAAACATTAAATATTCAGGCCCAGATGACTTTATTGGAGAAACTTATCAAACATTCAAGAATTAACAAAAATTTTGCATGATCTCTTCTAGAAAAATATAAGAAAAGGGAACCTGTTCCAATTACCCAACTATTACCCCGATATAAAAAACTAGACAAATGTCTTCAAAAGAGAAATGATAGGCTAAGTCTTGTGAATTTAAGTATAAATATCCCTAAGAAAATTTTAGCAAATCAAATACAACAATGTGTAAAAGGAATAATATATCACATATAAGTGGGATTTATTCCAGGTATACAGGATGGTTCAATGTCTGAAACTCAATGTAAAATACCATATCAACTGGCTAAGGAAGGAAAATCACATGACTATACCGATGTACCAGAAAAACATTAGGCAAAATTCAACTGTCATTCATAATAAAACTTTTAGTACGCTAGGAATACAGGAGAATTTCCTTAAACTCATAAAAAGCATCAACAAAAAACTTAGAGCTAGCATCATACTTGATAAAAGATTAAATGCTTTCCTCTGAGATCAGGAAACAAGCTAAAGATGTCTGCTCTCACTATTCTTACTAACATGATACCTGAAGCCCCAAGTCAGTGAAATAAAATAAGGCACGAAAAAGAAAAAATACAGATTAGAAAGGAAGAAACAAAACTGTGCTTATTCGCAGATGACATGATTGTCTATGAAGAAAATCCCACAGGCTCTGAGACAGACGAAGAAAAACTGACCCAAAACTCCTAGAACTAATATGTGAGTTTAGTAAGACCACAGAATACAACATCAGCACATAAGAATCAAAAGCTTTTCTATATACTGACAACAAAAACTGGAAACCAAGATTAAAAAACAGTACGATGAGTGTGTCTGTGGCCGATCCATTTTCAGTTCTGTTGCTCAGTTGTGTCCGACTCTCCACAGCCCCATGGACTGCAGCACACCAGGCCTCCCTGTCCATCACCAACTCCCAGAGTTTACTCAAACTCAAGGCCATTGAGTTGGTGATGCCATCCAACCGTTTCATCCTCTGTCATCCCCTTCTCTCGCCTTCAATCTTTCCCAGCATCAGAGTCTTTTCCATTGAGTCAGTTCTTCACATCAGGTGGCCAAAATATCGGAGTTTCAGCTTCAACATCAGTCCTGCCAATGAGTATTGAGGACTGATTTCCTTCAGGATGGACTGGTTGGATCTTCTTGCAGTCCAAGGGACTGTCAAGAGTCTTCTCAAACACCACAGTCCAAAATCATCAATTCTTCTGCATTCAGTTTTCTTTATAGTCCAACTCTCACATCCATACATGACTACCAGAAAAACCATAGCTCTGACTAGACGGACCTTTGCTGGCAAAGTAATGTCTCTGCTTTTTAATATGGTGTCTAGGTTGGTCATAGCTTTTCCTCCAAGGAGCAAGCATCTTTTAATTTCATGGCTACAGTCACCATCTGCAGTGATTTTGGAGCCCCCCAAAAATAAAGTCTCTCACTGTTTCCATTGTTTCCCCATCTATTTCCCAAGAAGTGATGGGACCAGATGCCATGATCTTAGTTTTTTGAATGTTGAGTTTTAAGCCAACTTTTTCACTCTGCTCTTTCACTTTCATCAAGAAGCTCTTTAGTTCCTCTTTGCTCTCTTCCATAAGGGTACATATCAGAGGTTATTGATATTTCTCTCAGTAATATGATTCCAGCCTGTGTTTCATCCAGCCTGGCATTTTGCATTATGTACTCTGCATATAAGTTAAATAAGCAGATGTGATTAGTTGGTCTAATAATATACATTATGCCAGCTAATTATACAAATTTGGTATAATTAATTGATATAATAATTTATAATTTGCTACAATTAATTGGTTTAATAATAATATACATATTTCTTGAAACAATTGAGACAGAAAAAGTTCATGCTTAAAAATTTCATATATACTTTATTAAACTGGCCCAACTGCTAAAACAAGCTACTGTATATTGATATATTTTAACAATAGAAAATGTTTCATTTAGTCTAAAACATCAAAATTTCTTATATTAATAGTTAATAATAATGACCTAACCTTACACAATACTTTTCTATTTCTCCAAAGACATTTATATTGATGTTTGCTTACTAAATTCAGCCAACGTAATATTGTGATAATTGACTTCTAGACAGGTAAGACAACTTTCCAGACTCTCTTTTCCCTATTAGCCTTCTTGGTTCTTTATTGTCCCATATCTGCTTGTAAAGCTGAGGTTTTCAGCCTCAGGTGGGGATCACTTTGGGGGCTTTCAGAAATCCTGATGCCCAGGTAATGCCCTGATTATCAGAATCTCTGAGGGTGGGAACCAGGCTGCAGGACCTTAGGTGATTCCAATGTAACCAAATCTGTAAAGTGATGAAGTAAAGTTTAGCAGTATGACTTTCAGAGCAGCAATCAGGTGAGAACATAAAATGGATGGGTTCAAACTAGCAAAGGAGTAAGGATAAGCAATTGATGATCCATCTTCCAGTGATTGGATATCAATCAGTCATCAATGCATACATATTGACTGAGAGCCTATTATTTGCAAGCCAGTCTCTTAGAAGCAGTATACACAAAAATTATAAGACAAATGCAAACCATTAAATTAATACATACTAAAACTCCAGCATATAAAAAAGAAATGAATAATATGTACTGGGGCAAAATGACAAGAAAGTATAATGTAAGTTATCAAAATGTGAAGATTCCAAGGCAGGCTGATGGAGTGAATTAGTTTCTTGTTGGGGCCCAGCCGGCTGATGCGATCAGCCAGAGCCATTACGGTCGGAACACTGCAAGCCTGCTGCCATATAAGGCGCTGATTACGCACCAGCTATACATTTGGCGGGCAAATCACCAAAAGGATCATGCGGCGAACGTATATCCGACAGGCCAGTCACCCACAAGACACGTATTCCCTACATGCCCGTCAGAGCTCCCCCCTTCCTTTTTCCCCTCCCTCCCTTCCTCCCAATATATAATAGCCTTGCACTCAATAAAGTTTTGCAGCTTGATCAGAATCTTTGTCTTGCTGCCGTTCTTTGTGCCTCTTGTCCCAACCCTTTCATCCGTTTTCAGGTGGATTCGGAACTCCCGTTGATTGCTCTGCGGGCCAGAGCGACTGCTCCCAGCTAGCGGCCGGAGCAAGTGGCGCCCAACGTGGGGCCCCGAAGACCGCTTGGACGGACCGCCGTCCCCGTTGACCAGACCCGGCAAGGAGCATCGCGATTACCCGCTCACGAGACGACTCCGGAGAGACCCCCCCCCCTCGACGGTGGCATTTGGTCAGGTAAGAATTAATCATGGGACAAGCATGTTCAAAAGATGATGTTTTTATTAGCCAGCTTAAAGAATCCCTCAAGGTGCGGAGAATTCGGGTTCGTAAAAAAGATTTAGTTTCGTTTTTTCATTTTATTTTTAAGACCTGCCCCTGGTTCCCTCAAGAGGGCACTATCGACACTCGTATGTGGAATCGTGTCGGAGATTGCCTTAATGACTATTATCGTGTTTTTGGCCCCCAGACTGTCCCTATCACCACCTTTAACTACTACAATCTTATAAAAGATATTCTCACCAACCAGGGCCATACCCCAGACATTCAGCACCTTTGTCAGGAAGGACAAAAAATCCTTTCCCGCCACTCCCGTCCCCCCTCTAGAGAGCCCTCTACCCAAGATCTTATACAAAGCGACCCCATACACCCAAATAACTCCAGCACCGCTACTGTTAGTCACCCCCCCTCACAGGCGCTCTCAAACTGTCCCTCGATTTCTATCAATATTGAGACAAATCCAAATCCTACTGCTATATACCCCGATCTTAAAGACTTAAGAGAGATAACCAACACAGGCACAGACGATCAGCTGGCCCCTGCTGACCAAGCTGATCTAGAAGATGAGGCAGCCCACTATAACGGCCCTGACTGGCCTCCTTCCTCCTCTGCCCCTACCGCTCCCGCCACAGCCACCATTTTAAACAAGCCCGCGCTTAATGTTTCCGCGCCACTGCCCTGTTCAGCCGCCATCTTAGACAGCTCTGCGCTTCCGCCCTTTGTGCCACCGCCATATTTTCCTACCCATCCAGTTACGCCTGCCGCTCCCAACACAGCCCGTCTCTTGGCTCCTATTCTGCATAACTCTGAGCCACCACCCATCAACCAAACTCCCCTTCCCCAAACAACTTCCCTTCAAGAAGCCCTGATTTTCATCCGAGAGGTTAAGGTGGTAAGACAATTTGCAAAGCTTTCCTACCACCCTATAGCATTCCCCAAATCACGGGGAACAGACCTAGACCCCCAAACAATAGACATTTTGACAGCCACCCACTGGGCGCTTAACACCTCTAACCCCAATCTAGCCCAAGACTGCTGGCTATGTCTCAGCCAAGGCACTCACATGCCCCTGGCTGTCTCCGTTAATACATCAGACCTCAACACCATTGACCAAAACTGCACTCTCGGCCTGCCCTTCAGGGTCCAACCTACACTGTTTTCATTCTCCCCCTGCATCTACAAACACCCGCGCAATGATTCCACAGATATCCCCGTTGGCTTCGCTGCCTTTACCAATTGTAGCTCTGTGTTTAACTATACCTCTAACTACACCACCCTCCTATGCCCCGGACCAGGAAAGGCATTCATTTGCGGGAACAATCAAGCCTATACCGCCCTACCCCCTTCATGGACAGGGCTGTGCGCCCTAGCCACCCTGCTACCAGACATAGATATCATTCCAGGAAGTGAGCCTGTTCCCGTTCCCGCTTTTGACCACCTTGCGGGACGACACAAAAGAGCTCTAGCCATCATCCCCTTGCTCGCTGGGCTAGGAATCTCTGGAGCGATAGCTATGGGATCTGCAGGCCTAGGATATGCAGTTCATTCATATGCACAGCTCTCTAAGCAGCTCATTGATGATGTCCAGGCCATATCCAGCACCATTAGTGATATCCAAGATCAACTAGACTCCCTAGCAGAAGTAGTCCTTCAAAACAGACGAGGCTTAGATCTTCTCACCGCAGAACAGGGAGGTATCTGCCTTGCCTTACAGGAACGCTGCTGCTTCTACGCCAACAAATCCGGCATTGTCCGAGATAAAATAAAAAGGCTACAAGAAGATCTAGAAAAAAGAAGGAAAGCGCTAATAGAAAATCCCTTTCTGACAGGCCTTAATGGACTACTCCCCTATCTCCTTTCCCTTCTCGGGCCCCTGATCACTGTCCTCCTGCTTCTCACCTTTGCCCCCTGGGTTCTGAGGCGTGTCACGACACTTATCAAAGACCAGCTTAACGACATACTAGGGAGACCCATCCAGATCCACTATCACCAGTTGGAAATGCTAGACCATGAAAATGATCAAGGCCCTCTCCCACGGGAGCTGCATGATTCTCGAGAGTCTGCATTGCGGCCCAGTTGCTGCAATGGACACCGCTAGGTGCGCGACAAAGTACCGCAAGGAGGGGCCTCCACCAAAGAGGCCACTCTCGAGCCTCCTGCGAGGTAAGCCAGCTTGCATGGAGGTTGACACC